>CM064498.1:7665018-7719798 GCA_032716605.1 Paralithodes platypus | reverse complement strand
TTTCTCTGCGAGAATTTGTGATAGTACAAAGTTTAGTACAAAACAACGGTGTTGTTATAGTAGTTTTAGCTGCGAAAGCAATGTAACATTAGTTCAATGGAGTTCATTAGCAATTGATCTCCACATGTATTTTGGGGTTTATGATGTGCACATATAAACTTATAACTTATTATTTTTGTCACCACTCGTTGAGTGGGGTGCCTTTTGTAACTACAGATCTGTGTTCAGAATCTTCAGGGTTACCTATTTTTGTCAGGCTGGCTTCTTTGTAGCACGCTCCTGCCTGAACCCCTTTTTCTTGTATATTTCCGGCCTACGCCGTATTAAATACATTTTTCAAAAGTAAGAATACTATGTGGTTGTTTTTATTATCTGCTTTTTCTAGAGTTATGATATGATTACGAATGTCCCCCTCCAGTCTTAGATATCAGGCATGTTCGTCAATGATGGAGGGGCCACTAATAAATTATAGGTTTGACTCCTGTAAGGAGATAAAGAAAACCTAATATTTAGTAGTGGCCCGTAATCATTGACGACTGGGTCCCTCCCGACCGTCCCCTTCCCATTCGTTGATGTATTAAGGATTTTGGTTTACTTGATATGTCAGTGAAGGAGGAATGACGCCTGATTCAGCGTCTGGTCAGAAATCCACACAAGTACATCCACGATATGATGGAAAGCTTATTGGATAGTTATTCTTATTTTCTTTTTGTTTTTATTTTTTACGAAGTTTTTTCGTAGTGAGAACCCAATTCATAATGACTGAAGCCATGAGTGAGGTCGCGTGCGCTCATGATGAAGGCTCCTCAGTTTTTAAATGCTCTGCGCGGTAGATTCAAACTACGGCGGATTAGTGTTTGAAGAGGATGCCTTATGTAATAGACATGTTCGTCAATGATTACGGGGCCACTACTAAATATTAGGTTTTCTTTATCTCCTTACAGGAGTCAAACCTATAATCGTCACGTTCAGGGAATTAGTCAATTTGGGAAGTCCGGGACGTTCTGGCAAATATTACTAAACTCTGCATGAATACAAGAAACTACAATTAGTGTTAAAATGTTCATTTAAAATCAAATTTGCAACCTGACAAGACATTAACAATAGTACAAAATACAAATATTGATAAGATATATAATATTACAAACAAATATATATATATATATAGTACTCACTAACGATAGTGCTATCTGGTAGGTACCTGTAAGCATAGCACGCCTCAAGTGACCCCTATCAATAACTACCCTACAAATAACCTACATTTATCGTACAAATAAACTAAGGAAATCGCAAAAGCAAGCAATTGATACTATCGACAATGAATAGATATAATATAAAGACAAATAATTACTAAATATGAAAAAGTAACAACATATTTAAACAAAGAGTACTCTTTTAACAAGAACAATTAATTTAAAAAATCATCAATATTAATAATAGAAAAAGATAAACAATAAATACAAACAGACACAAAGTAAGCAGAGGTTATACAAGAAACTTCAAGTTAAAAATGCTTGATTAAAATTATTTATGTCAAATTTTAGAATACAGTCACAGTAATTGACCCTAAAAAGATGAAATTTATGTAACAATTTACTTGCCTCATAACCTCTGTCTACTAAGAGTCTGTATAGTAACCTAGCTCTAGCCCAAAAGTCATCTACTTTAGTGAAAATTTTACAAAATCTTATTAACTGGGAATAAAAACAATTATAAGTTATCTTACTATATTACTTTATTACTATATATTAGAATGGATCTGTGGGAATGAAAAGGGTAAAGGCTATCTAAAATATCCCTCTGACTTCCACATACCCTTCCTAATCTGATTACAATCCTCTGATAATAGCCAGAAAAAAAAGAAACTAAATGCATCATCGTATGCTGAAAGGGTTAATAATGTGTAGTATAGTAGGTTAATTGTTGTTTAAAGGGGTAGTACTCGCTTTTTCTGGACACCCTTCTCCCTCATGTTTAGCATATTCATTTTAAGGTTTTAAGACGTTCGTTCCGTTAGTTTAGCGATTTAGAGAACTTTCGCCTCATTTTGTTGTCAATATTTAGACCTTTCGCGCCCTTTAGGTGTCGATTTTTTTCCTCACGAGCGATAGCGAGCATATAAATTTAAAAGGAATCGGCCTTTGACCGGGACGTTTTTCTGCCGAAAAATGTACAAATTTATCTTTGAAAAGGGGTCTAGAGAGTGTTTTTCTAAGCTTAATGGAGGTCTAGCGAGGAAACAAAAAAAAATACATGAATTCATAAATATATAGACCAAAAACCAAGCACTACCTCCTTAATGGTGGTGGTATGATTGGATTGATGTCATTGCTGGACAATTTTGCTATAGGTTCTGCATTGGTGTTGGTGGTGGTTGTGTTGATAAAGGTCTGTTGTTGTTGTTGTTGTTGTTGTTGTTGGTGGTGGTGGTGGTTGTGTTGATTTGCGTGTTGTTGTATAAAATCGTTTCATGACAGTCAGAATATACTGTCAAAATGTAAATGCGTCATAATCTTCAGAGGGTTAACACCACCAATGACAGCACCACCAAAAACAGCAACAACACTCACACCAACAACAACAAAAACACCATCACCATCAATAATAACACCACCAAAAAAACCCCACCAACATCAACAACAACAATACCATCAATAATAACAGCACCAACACTCACACCAACAACAACACCACCACCACCATCAATAATAACACCACCAAAAATACCATCAACAGTCACAACAACACCAACAATAACAACAACACCAAAAACACTCACATCAATAACAACAACACCACCACCATCACTAACAACAACACCAAAACACAGTACCCACATTCACAACAGCATCAATAACAACAACACCAAAAACAGCAACAGCACTCACTTCAACAACAACAACACCACCACCACCAACAATAACAACAACACCAAAAAACAGTGCCCACATTCACAACAGCATCAATGACAACACCAAAAATAGCAACAACACTCTCATCAATAACAACAACACCACCACCACCATCAATAACAACAACAACAACAAAAGTACCCACACTCACAACAACAACACCAATAACAACAACACTCACAACACCACCACCACCAATAACAACAACACCAAACACAGCAACACTATCCACACCCACAACACCACCAACAGTATTAACAAAAACACTACACAATAGCGAGTATAAAACGTATCTTAATAATCTCTGAAAATCCCCCGGAATTCAGCATTAACTATTACAATCCTCTTCTATCAAAACAACAAACGCAACAACTGCAACAACAACAACATTGCCACCTTAATTAACAACAACATATTAATGAAACACCATCATCACCACCACGAAATAACAACAACATATTCAACAACACCAATAACATCATATTTGAGGGAGCCCACCTCGCTTGTTTTCCCTTTCTCTCCCTCTCTCTTTGGCTAGTATCCATTCGGCCCCATTCAGCCAACTGTTTTAAGACGTTTACCCCCATCCAGGTGTCAATATATATATATATTTGTTTTGACAGCAAGCTAAATTTGTAAATTTGTAGATAGAAAATTGTCTCCGGCGAAGCCGGATTTCTCCATACAATGCTGGCTCGCTATCGCTTGCCAGGAAGAAATCGACATTTGGATGGGGATAAACGTCTTAATACAGTTGGCTGAATTGGGCCGAATGGAAAGAGAGAAAATGAGAAGAAAATGGATGGAAAGAGTCCGCCCCCCCCCCCCCCCCCCCACACACAGCGGCCTGGCAACGTACAGGGGGGGGGGGGGGGGTGTGATCCCAAAACACCGCCCAATATATGATCCCATACATAAGGCGCCACCTACTCATGGTGGTGTTATGGGCTTGTTCAACGCCTCGGTTTATGTTAATCTATTTAGTTTTTTCGGGCTTTCTTTTTAACTGTGTATATTTTCATCCTTGTCATATTTCTTTGACTTATTTAACACCTTAACCCTTTCACGCATTGATGACGCAGAGGTTGCCAGATTAGCAGAAGAAATAGAGTTCTCTCACTCTTATAATTACCTCTCCAAAATTAGTTTTCTGCCCACAGCTAACTCAAAGACAACTGCAGAGGTTGAAGTAACTAAACTAAAGGTTTCTAAATACCCCTGATGATAACAAAGGCTTTAAAGTATCCCCAATAGGCTCAAAATCGCGTCATATGTCGGAGAGGGTTAACACAAACATTAGGCTTCATGGACACCGCCTAGTCTTAAGCTCGGTTCACACATGCACGAATTAATGTCACGTCCGTCCCGACCCCTTAATTCGCCGTGCCTAGGCGGCGTCTTTTTTGTGCAGCATAAAATATTCCGTGTGGGTCGGGGACACTGCCAGAAAACGTGTTATGTCGGGGACACCCCCGGGACACATACGGATACACACGGAAGCAGTCGTCGTCTAGACGCAGCTTGGCGGCGTCTAGATGACGACTGCTTCCGTGGGTGTCCCGGAAAAAAAACTTTGGAACGGTAGTCCAGATTGATGCCGTCCTGCCTATTTTCTTGGTCGGGGACGGACGTGACGTTAATTCGTGCATGTGTGAACCGAGCTTTATGTTTTTCTATTTATTTTTTCGTGCTTTCTCTTTAACTTTGTATATTTTTCTCCTCATCTTGTTTCTTTGATTTACATGTATTTCACAACTTAACACAAACATTAGGGTTCTCATAGTGCGCCTACTACTCATGGAATTTTGGCTTGTTCAGTGCCTAGTCTTATGTTAATCTACAGTATTTTGTTTTTCGTGTTTTCTTTTTAGATGTGTATATTTTCATCCTTGTCATATTTCTGTGACTTATTTAACACCTTAACGCAAACATTTAGCTGCTCCTACCATTTTTTTTTTTTTTTTTGCTTGTTCAACCTCGTCTTTTATGTTTTTCTGTTTAGTTTTTCGTGCTTTCTTTTTAACTTTTGCACTTTCCTCCTCGTCAAATGTCTTTGATATATTTAACACCTTAATAAGGGGGGTCACCGGCTTTTTTATATCTTTCTCTCCTTTTCTTTCTTTCCCTGGCTTGTTTTCATTCGGCCCCATTCAGCCAACTGTTTTAAGACGTTTATCCCCATCCAGGTGCCGATTTCTTCCTGGCGAGCGATAGCGAGCCAGCATTGTATGGACAAATCCGGCTTCGCCGGAGACATTTTTCTATGGAAAAATTTACAAATTTAGCTTGCTGTCAAAACAAAAATATATGTATGCTGACTCGCTACTGCTCGCCAGGAAAATATTCACACCTGGATGGGGGTAAACGTCTTAAAACAGTAGGCTGAATGGGGCCGAATGGATACAAGCCAAAGAGAGAGGGAGAGACGGAGAAGAAAAAAAAACGAGGGGGGGTCCCTGAACAGAAACATTCTTCTTCTCATAATGCGCCTACAACTCATGGTGCTTTGGCTTTTACACCCCCTTGAGTTCCTTTCAAGATAAATTTGTACATTTTTCGGTAGAAAAATGTCCCGGCCAAAGGCCGGTTCCTCTTAAATTACAGGCTCGCTATCGCTCGCCAGGATAAAATCGACACCTGAATGGCACGTAAGGTCTTAATATGGGGTGAAAGTTCTTAAAATCGCTAAAGTAATGGGGGAAACTTTTTATAATATCAAAAGCAATGGGGCTAAACATGAGGGAGAAAGGGGTCCAGAAAAAAAATCCCTCGAGTGGAGATCTCCCCTTAAGGTATTTAGTTTGTTGGGCTTTCTTTTTTAACTGCTATATAATGTCCTCACGATCATGTGATTTTGACCTGTTTAACATTAGGATATGTTACATTAAGGGGAGATCTCCACTCGAGGGGATTTTTTTCTTGACCCCTTTCTCCCTCATGTTTAGCCTCATTGCTTTTGATATTATAAAACGTTTGCCCCATTAGTTTAGCGATTTTAAGAACTTTCACCCCATATTAAGACCTTTCGTGCCATTCAGGTGTCGATTTTATCCTGGCGAGCGATAGCGAGCCTGTAATTTAAGAGGAACCGGCCTTCGGCCGAAACATTTTTCTACCGAAAAATGTACAAATTTATCTTGAAAAGGGCTCAAGGGGGTGTAATCTTAAGCTTGAAGGATAACTACGGACCAAACTAAAAACCTCACCTTAACATTATGATGTATTATCATATGTTACATTAAGACACACACACACACACACACACACACACACACACACATATACACACACATATACACACACACACACGCACACGCACACATATACACACACACACATACATACACACACACACACATACATACACACACATACACACACACACACATACATACACATACATACACACACACACACATACATACACACACACACACATACACACACACACACATATATACACACACACACACACACACACACACACACACACATACATACACACACACACACACACACACACATACATACACACATAACATACACACACACACACACACATACACATACACACACACACACACACACACACACACACACACATATATATATGTATTACATATCACAACATAATATCTATTTTTTTTTTTTTTTTTTTTTTTTTTTTTTTTTAAAGAGACAATGAACGGAGGAAGGAAAAACACAGATAAAACAAAAAGGTCCATGTGCCTAAAGGCATCCTCCATTCATAAATTTTTTGTAACAACTGGATTTAAACATTTGTAGATTGTAAGTTTGTGGAAAGCAATTCGAGGGAAGTGAATTCCAAAGATTTTAGCTCTGGGGATAAATGAATTCTGATAAGCAGAAGTTCTGCATTGTGGAGGAGAAAATGTAAATTCATGGGCGCTCTCAGCTGCCCTAGTTCTACGGGGAAAGATGTGGAGAGGCGGCACAATTGAAGCAAGTTCCTCGGAACAATTGCTGTGAAAATATCTGTAGAATAATGCAAGGGATGCAACGTTTCTTCGTATGGATAATGTAGGAAGGTCCTGTGTGATTGCAGGGTTATTGATTAATCTAATAAGCTTTATTTTGAATTTTGTCCAACTGCCTCAATGCAACCACTCCACTTCCACCCCACAGAGGTGAACAGTAATCCATCTGAGAACGCACATGACTTTTATATATCACGGCCAACTGCTCGTCAGTGAAGAATTCTCGAACTCTGTACAGGAGTCCAGTTTTTTAGAGGCATTCTTAGCAATGCTTCTAACATAATGTGTCCAGCTCAAGTTAGTAGTTAATGTTACACCGAGAATGTCAATACTAGGGGAAGTGGGAATATTTACATAATTAAAATATATGGGAGTCAGTAAGATTCTGTCGGTTAGAAAATTTAATGTACTTGGTTTTCTGTGCATTTTAAAGGAAACTAGATTCTTTTGTCCCCATCCATCAATTCTAGAAAGGTCCTGGTTCAGAGAAATTGCAGTGTTTATTTTTGAATTTATAAGATCGGGTTGGGTGAAAGAATTGGTAAATGTGAAGGAACTGTGGAGTGTTGAGTCATCTGCGTAGGAATGTATTGGATTATGAGTGGTAGATATGAGATCATTGATATGAATGAGGAACAGAATTGGGGCCAAAACTGATCCCTGGGGAACACCAGCATTTATTGAGTGAAATTGAGAATAAAGGCCATCTATCCATTACACGTATTTTTCTGTTATGAAGATAAGAAGAAATTAGTGGAACTAATGATGCAAGGCCGTAGTGTGACATCTTCGACAATAAGGATTGATGCAGACTCTATCAAATGCCTTTGATATATCAGTGCTATTGTATGTGTTTCACCATGTTGGTCTGTAGCTTGGTTGATTTGATGCGTAAGAAGGCAAAGCATGTCTGCAGTTGATCGACATCGCTAAAACCATATTGCCTATCACTGATTAATTTATTATTCTCAAGATGCTTAATTATGTGATTATTTAATATAATTTCAAAGACTTTACCAAGAGTGGAAGTTATAGCTATTGGTCTGTAGTTTGATGGATCTGAAGAGGCACCTTTTTTAGGAACTGGATGGATGTTTGCTTCTTTCCAGGGTACTGGGAAGCATGAGGTATGAGTACACAGACTGAAAAATTTTGCCAATACAGGAGCGAGCACCAAGGAGCATTCTTAAGTACTATTGGAGGAATTTCATCTGGACCAGGAGCCTTATCTACCGAGAGATTCTGCAAAATAGTTTTGACATGTCTGGTGTGGATCTTAAGTGAGGGAATTTCAGGCGAATTAAAATTAAGTACAGGGACATCTTGATTTATTTCATCTAAGGTTGAGTTGGTGGAGAAAATATCCGCAAGCTTTACCTCGTGGGTCACTTACAAGATTGCCAGTCGGAGATTTTAATGGTGGAATGGATGAAGCAGTAGTGAAGTTGGATTTAAATGAGTTAAGAGTAGACCAAAATATTTGTTATCATTTGGATTATTTAGAAGTTTATTTTGCCTGCTGTGGAGAAAGTTTGATTTAGTTAGGTTTAATACAGTTTTGGCATGATTTCTGATGTTTCTAAAGTAATTAAAGGCTTCATGTGTTTTTTGATCTTGTGTATGCATTGTAGGCTATTGCTTTTTGTTCAGTTACTCTAGCACAATTATGGTCAAACCATTTAGGTGAATTAGATCTTTTACTGTACTTTTGATGAGGAATAAAATTTCCATTCCAATTTTTACAAAATCTTGTATGTGGCTCAAGGTGGAGTGTGCATCATTAGAAAAGAAAGAGGTCCAGGGAATATCAATAAAGAAACCTTGAAGACCCTCCCAGTCTGCCCTATCGTAATGCCATTTAGTCACCAAAACAGGTTCAGAGTGGGAAGGTGTGGTAGGTGATAGACAGGTGGCCTGTATCAGACAGTGATCAGAAGATCCAAGTGGGGACCTCACTGTAACATCATAATTTCCTGAATTGGTTGTTAAAAATAAGTCCAGTAGGTGGGAATTATGATTAGGATTATCTGGTACACGGGTGGGTTGGTTGACTAGTTGAGTGAGATTAAATGAGTCTGCAAATAGCTCACATTCAAGACCAGCATCATCAGTCCTGGCTGAATGAGTGAGCCATTCAACATTATGGACATTAAAATCACCCAACACAGTGATTTCAGAAGAAGCATTTTAAGTTGAGGACACTGAGTTGTGAGGACAGAGAATCAAAAAGACTTTGCTCTGGAGGAGTATTTGGGGAACGGTAGATGCAACATATGTATTTAAATTTACCAGCAGAAATTAATTTGTATATAGAATAATCAAAATAGGGACAATTGAAACTAGTAACCTCCTCCAGGGCAATTTCAGATTTTGCTAAGCAACATACACCACCTTTAGGTCTGAAATTTTGGAGCAGTTGATAACCTGGAAAATTAAATCTAGACGTGTCAGATGTGGATGTTACTTGAGTCTCTGTCAAAAAAAGGAGAAGAAATTGGTGTACAGAATTGATGTTAGAGTGAAGTCCCCTTATATTGCTAAAGAAAAAGCTGCACCGACGAGCAGCTTTGGGACGTTGCAATGCTCTTGACACAGTCGCATGATGACGACCGGGAGGGCCCTGTGTCAATGACCCAACCCTGCCGGGGGTGGATATCCGAGGGACCACCAGGTTTGCTCTTAACAATTGTACTGCCATGTTTATTGGGTAAGGTGTATGGTGTTACATGTATGATATGTAGTGGGAAGAGTAGTGTTTTATGGATAGAGGATAGCAATGTAGGGCAATGTCGTGAAGTTGGATGTGTATGTTATATAAAGAGGGTTTTCCTGATACCCCTGATGTGTGAGGCAGAAAGATATGTATCCAGCTACCAAGGCCTGGGAGAGAAAATGGAATTCAGGCTATTCCCTGAGTCTCCCGAAACCTTGGCGGTAGTACTTCCCTGGGCGGGGCTGCCTACCCCTACTACCTGTTCTTTATAAATAAAGTATCTATGCATATCATACTGTTCTTTCTCATTGGCTGAGTATTCATCCACGTCATCATCATCTCTGACTTGATTTAAGGGGGGTGACCTGTTTTTGTTCTGTCCTTTTCTATCTTTCTCTGGCTTGTATCCATTTGGCCCCATTCAGCCTACTGTTTTAAGACGTTTATCCCCATCCAGGTGTCAATGTTTTACTGGTGAGCAGTAGCGAGCCAGCATATTTTAAATTTTTCTTTGACAGCAGGCTAAATTTTACATTTTTCGATAGAAAAATGTCTCCGGCGAAGCCGGATTTCTTCATATAATGCTGGGTCGCTATCGCTCGCCAGGAAGAAATCGACACCTAGATGGGGATAAACGTCTTAAAATAGTTGGCTGAATGGGGCCGAATGGATACAAGCCAGAGAAAGAGAGAAAAGAACAGAAATAATAAAAAGCAGGTCACCCTCCCGTAAGACCCTACATTATTTAAATCCGCTTAGTTACTTTGGTCAAAATATTACCCCAAAACCTTGCTCTTCATCATAACTCGTGTGATCCCACACCACAATTAAGGGGGTACTGCTTGGTTTTTGGTCTATATATATTATATATTTTTGTTTAGTTTCCTCGCTAGACCTCCATCAAGCTTAAAAAAAACACCCCCTAGACCCCGCTTCAAGATAAATTTTTACATTTTTCGATAGAAAAATGTCACCGGTTCCTCCTAAAATTACAGGCTCGCTATCGCTCGCCTGGAAAAAATTGACACCTAGATGGCACGAAAGGTCTTGAAATTGACAACGAAATTGGGCGAAAGGTATTAAAAGCGCCAAACTAATGGAAGGAACGTCTTAAAATATCAAAACCAATATGCTAAACACGAGGGAGAAGGGGGTCCAGGAAAAGCGAGTAGTAACCCCTTTAAGGCCAAATTTGTGGCTTCTTCTTAGTCCCTTAAAGTCTCTCTCTCCCTCTGATCCACATCATCCTCGTTTACCGCGTTCAACACCTCATTTTATGGTAAGGGAGCCCACCTCGCTTTTTTGTTCCCCTTTCTCTCCCTTTCTCTCTCTTGGGCTTGTATCCATTCGGCCCCATTCAGCCAACTGTGTTAACACGTTTACCCCCATCCAGGTGTCAATATTTTCCTGGCGAGCGGTAGCGAGCCAGCATATATATATTTTTGTTTTGACAGCAAGCTAAATTTGTACATTTTTCGATAGAAACATTTCTCCGGCGAAGCCGGATTTCTCCATACAATGCTGGCTCGCTATCGCTCGCCAGGAAGAAATCAACACCTGGATGGGGATAAACGTCTTAAAACAGTTGGTTGAATGGGGCCGAATCCGGTACAAGCCAGAGAAAAAGCGAAAAGGAGAAAAATAAAAAAGCAGGTCACCCCCCTTAAACTTTCTCATTTGCAACCTATACTGCCCCAGTTGCAACATTATCATTTGCAAGCTATACTACCCCAGTTGCAACATTATAATTGTCAAGCTATACTACCCCAGTTGCTACATTATCATTTGCAAGCTATACTACCCCAGTTGCAACATTATCATTTGCAAGCTATACTACCCCAGTTGCAACATTATCATTGTCAAGCTATACTACCCCAGTTGCTACATTATCATTTGCAAGCTATACTACCCCAGTTGCAACATTATCATTTGCAAGCTATACTACTACCCCAGTTGCAACATTATCATTGTCAAGCTATACTACCCCAGTTGCTACATTATCATTTGCAAGCTATACTACCCCAGTTGCAACATTATCATTTGCAAGCTATACTACCCCAGTTGCAACATTATCATTGTCAAGCTATACTACCCCAGTTGCTACATTATCATTTGCAAGCTATACTACCCCAGTTGCAACATTATCATTTGCAAGCTATACTACCCCAGTTGCTACATTATCATTTGCAAGCTATACTACCCCAGTTGCAACATTATCATTTGCAAGCTATACTACCCCAGTTGCAACATTATCATTTGCAAGCTATACTACCCCAGTTGCTACATTATCATTTGCAAGCTATACTACCCCAGTTGCAACATTATCATTTGCAAGCTATACTACCCCAGTTGCTACATTATCATTTGCAAGCTATACTACCCCAGTTGCAACATTATCATTGTCAAGCTATACTACCCCAGTTGCTACATTATCATTTGCAAGCTATACTACCCCAGTTGCAACATTATCATTTGCAAGCTATACTACCCCAGTTGCTACATTATCATTTGCAAGCTATACTACCCCAGTTGCTACATTATCATTTGCAAGCTATACTACCCCAGTTGCTACATTATCATTTGCAAGCTATACTACCCCAGTTGCTACATAATCCTTTGCAAGCTATCTACCCAGTTGCTACATTATCATTTGCAAGCTATACTACCCCAGTTGCAACATTATCATTTGCAAGCTATACTACCCCAGTTGCAACATTATCATTTGCAAGCTATACTACCCCAGTTGCTACATTATCATTTGCAAGCTATACCACCCCAGTTGCTACATTATCATTTGCAAGCTATACTACCCCAGTTGCAACATTATCATTTGCAAGCTATACTACCCCAGTTGCTACATTATCATTTGCAAGCTATACTACCCCAGTTGCTACATTATCATTTGCAAGCTATACTACCCCAGTTGCAACATTATCATTTGCAAGCTATACTACCCCAGTTGCAACATTATCATTTGCAAGCTATACTACCCCAGTTGCAACATTATCATTTGCAAGCTATACTACCCCAGTTGCTACATTATCATTTGCAACCTATACTACCCCAGTTGCTACATTATCATTTGCAAGCTATACTACCCCAGTTGCTACATTATCATTTGCAAGCTATACTACCCCAGTTGCTACATTATCATTTGCAAGCTATACTGCCCCAGTTGCTACATTATCATTTTGTTGGCTTTGCTTTCTTCTTCTTTTTCTCTCTTCATCCTCATTTGGCTTGTTATGCTAATCTGTTGTTGTTGCTGTTGCTGTTCCCCAGGCTGTCTGGCCGAGCAGCCCCAAGGTCCCGAGCAAGGCTAAGGCCATAACCGAGCGCCCCCACAGAACCCTCCCTGCTTACCACTAATAAAGCCCAGGTGACCGAAGCCACTCCAAGGAGGGGAGCTGAGGAGGGTGCAGAAACGCCCGGGAAACCAAAGCCCCGCCCAAGGCCCTGTACACCTTAGCAATTATGAAGGGAAAGTTGAGGGGCAAAGGAAAAATCTGACGCTTTGGCTCCCAATCTGCCAACCTCTAGGTTGGCAGTAGGGATCGAGGTCAATCCACGGAAGAGACGCCGTCACTTGAGATCTAGAAAATATATAAGTAAGAGGAACAGTCAGAGTAAGCTATGGGTATGGCAGAGATCGCTCAGTTCTCACTCTGATAGACCAGCCCATCACCACATGACTAGAACCCAATCCTCTCAGCATCAGCTAGGAAAGGCCCTAGAAAGCTGCCTTTGGCGGGGGTAGGGGGTGGGGGGGGCGGGATAGCTCCCCTATTTCAACTCCTTTCGGGGTTGGTAATCTGTTTAAGGGGATGGTTGGGTATTTATGAACTCCCTTCTCCCTCATTTTAAGCCCCATTAGTTTTGAGATTTTAAGACGTTTGCTGATTCTATGACCTTTCGCCCCAATTTGTTTGTGAGTTTTAAGACCTTTTGTGCCATTTAGGTGTCTATTATTTCCACCTTCCCTGTTTCCTCTTTATCCTCATAAACTTGCTCAACACTTCATCTTATGCTAATTTGTTTAAGGGGGGTCACCGGTTTTTTTTCATCTTTCTCTCCTTTTTTCTCTTTCCCTGGCTTCTATCCATTTGGCCCCATTCAGCCAACTGTTTTACGACATTTATCCCCATTCACGTGTCGATTTCTTCCTGGCGAGCGATAGCGAGCCAGCATTGCATGGAGAAAGCCGGCTTCGCCGGAGACATTTTTCTATCGAAAAATTTACACATTTAGTCTGCTGTCAAAACAAAAATATATGGCTCGCTACCGCTCGCCAGGAACATATTGACACCTGGATGGGGGTAAGCGTCTTAAAACAGTAGGCTGAATGGGGCCGAATGTATACAAACCAAAGGGAGGGAGAGAAAGAGAACAAAAAAGCGAGGTGGGCTCCCTTAACTTTCTTTTAATTTGCAAGTTTTTTTTTTTTTTTTTTTCTCTCTTCTTAATCCACATCCTCTCCCTCACGCACATGGGGGCGTACGTCTTAAATTCTGAACATTAATGGGGCTAAACATGAGGGAGACGGGGGGCCCAAAAACGACCCGTCTCCCCCTAAACCCTATATTTTAAAACAGTATGCATCACCATTTTTCCCGTTCGGTTAGGGTGGTGGGGAGGGAGAGGAGGGTGGGGAGAGAGAGTTTATGAATCGTAAAGTCCCAGTTTCGTGTGTTTTACGAGGCAGCGTAATGCTTATCCGAGGCTGAGGGTTGAGAGCGAGAGAGAGAGAGAGAGAGAATGAGTGTGTGATTGTGTTAGAGTAAATGAGAGAGAGAGAGTGTGAGTGTGTGTGTTTTACGACCCCTTGTAATGCTTTTCCGCGGCTGTGGGTTGCTGGCGTACAGAGAGAGAGAGAATGAGTGGGTTTGTATGTGTGTCTTTGTAGAGTACGGTCGCGCTAATAAGTCATGTCCCAGCTGTCATTACGTTTGGCTTGCTCTGTGCTGTATTAATGTCTGTCAGATGATGAATAGGGTGGGTAAGTGTAGGAACGTGTTTGTATATTTCACTCGATATGAAGAAATGAAGCTTAGATATTGCTGATACCAATTATTGATCAAAACATACTTGGTGCCGAGACATGACTTATTAGCGCGACTGTACACAAAATACAGTCTACTCTTTTGTTGAACTGAAGATATATTTACAATTTATGAGTGTTAAATGTCTTCAGAGAGATAGTGTGTGTGTGTGTGTGTGTGTGTGTGTGTTCTTGTGTGTGTGTTTGTGTGTATTTTGCTCGCCATTTTGCTTGGTTATTGGGCTATATATTTATTTCTTAATTTATTTTTGAGTTTCTTCGCTAGACCTCCATGATGCTTAAGGGGGGTGACCTGTTTTTGTTCTGTCCTTTTCCATCTTTCTCTGGCTTGTATTCATTTGGCCCCATTCAGCCTACTGTTTTAAGACGTTTATCCCCATCCAGGTGTCAATTTTTTACTGTTGAGCGGTAGCGAGCCAGCATATTTTTTATTTTTGTTTGACAGCAGGCTAAATTTGTACATTTTTCGATAGAAAAATTTCTCCGGCGAAGCCGGATTTCTTCATATAATGCTGGCTCGCTATCGCTCGCCAGGAAAAAATCGACACCTAGATGGGGATAAACGTCTTAAAATAGTTGGCTGAATGGGGCGGAATGGATAGAAGCCAGAGAAAGAGAAAAGGACAGAAATAACAAAAAGCAGGTCACCCCCCTTAATAAAATACCCCCTACACCCCCTTTCAAGATAAATGTGTACATTTTTCGGTAAAACAATGTCACGGCCGAAAGCCGGTTCCTTCTGAAATTACAGGCTCGCTATCGCTTGCCAGGAAAAAAGTTGACACCTAAATGGCCAGAAAGTTCTAAATATTGACAAAGAAATGGGGCGAAAGGTCTCAAAATTGCCAAACTAATGGAAAGAACGTCTTAAAACCTCAAACTAATATGCTAAAGGTGAAGGAGAAGGGGGTCCATAAAAAGCGAGTAGTACCCCCTTAAAGGATGATTCTAAAACTCGTTATCTCAGCTGTGCCCTAGAGTATCGGGGGGGGGGGGGAGAGAGAGAGAGAGAGAGAGAGAGAGAGAGTACAAAGTACAAAGGAGTACAAAGGAAATCAAGCAACAACAGATCTAGTGACCCTTCTAGGTTGCTTGTCCTCCAAAACACTGAGGATCAAGTGTCCAAACAGTGGTTTAGAGTGGGTAAGGGAACATTGGAAAGGGAACTACTGCCCTGCCACTAACGTGGCAGGACTAGGAAGTTAGTAGGGGACATATGGGTTAGTAACTGAGGGGAGGATAAGTTATTCATTTACAAACGCAGTCAGTCGCGGGTTTGATGCGAGATATTTGTCTAGGCGGAATTTAAATGAATCAACGGTGCTGCAGTCTATAACGTCTCGGGGAAGCCCATTCCACAAGTTGACAACTCGATTGAAGAAGAAATTCTTAGATTCGTGCGAGTTAAAAGATTTACCAATAATTTTGCAACCGTTTCCCCGCGTGTAATTAGATTGGTCGATCGTGAAGTACTTACTACAGTTCATATTGTCGATGCCTTTGATGATTTTGAACACTTGAATTAAGTCGCCTCTTAATCTGCGCTGGGTTAAAGGAAATAGATTTAATTCTCTAAGACGCTCTTCGTATGGTTTGTTCTTTAGGCTAGGTATCATTTTGGTAACTCTACGTTGAACTCGTTCTAGCTTGTTTATATCTTTTTGGTAATAAGGGCACCAGGATTGAACGCAGTATTCCAGAAGAGGGCGGACTAAGGAATTGTAAAGGGTTAGGATAACTTCTTTGGATTTATGCTCAAATGACCTGCCTATAAAGCCAATTATTTTGTTTGCCTTCTTAACAACTTCTGAACATTGTTGACTCGGTTTTAGGTTACTCGATATTGTTACTCCCAGATCAGTTTCTCTGTTTACATTCTTAAGCTGAGTGCCATTCATCGAATAGTTTGCTTTCTCATTTAGGTATCCGACATGTAGTACTTTACATTTATCCGCATTGAACTCATTTGCCAAATTTGGGCCCAACATGACAATTTATCTAGATTGTGTTGCATATCGTCAACTTGTTCTTTTGAGAGTACGCTATTTGCAATTTTTGTATCGTCAGCAAATTTTGAGATTGTGCAGGTGAGACCCTCATCTATGTCGTTGATGTAAATTAGAAAGAGAATTGGTCCTAGTACCGATCCCGGGGGTACCCCGCTACTTACATTGGTCCATTTAGATGCCTTACCGTTTATGACTACCCTTTGCTTTCTGTTGCTGAGCCAATTTTCTATCCATTTCAACACACCGTCTTGTATTCCATGCGCTTTTAGTTTTAGCAGTAAACGTTTGTGGGGAACTTTGTCAAAGGCCTTTTGAAAATCAAGGTATATAATATCTACAGCTTTACTCTCATCGTAGAGGTTGAGGATATCGTGGAAGAAGTCTAAGAGGTTTGTTAAACAGGAACGTTTTTTACGAAAGCCGTGTTGAGTATCTTTAAGTATGTTATTTTCCTCCAAGTGATTTACGAGTCTGTCTCGTATGACCGTTTCTAGCATTTTACATACAACTGAGGTTAAGCTAATTGGACGATAGTTTACTGGGTAGGGATTTGCTGCCTTTTTTGAATATCGGTGTTACGTTGGCTAGCTTCCACTGATCAGGCATAGTTCCAGACTGCAAGGATTTATTGAATAGTAATGTCAGTGGTTTGGAGAGCTCATTCTTAGCTTCCTTTAGAACTCTAGGCGAGATTGTATCAGGTCCTGGCGTTTTATTTACCTTGAGTTTATCTAAACAATTCAATACTTCTCTCTCTGTAACGGTGATATTGCTTAGAACATCTGAATTATCAATCTGAATCGGCGATGGTGTAGGGATATCACTGAGGTCTTCTGTTGTAAAAACTGATGCAAAGAAGGTATTGAGGGCATTACTCATTTGTACTTCGTCTTTGGTGTATTCTCCTTTTTCATCGACTAACGGTCCAACAGTTGAAGTAACTACTTTTTTCTTTCTGATATAACTATAGAATTCTTTCGGGTTTGTTTTACTTTGATTCGCAATATGTAACTCTAAGGTCTTTTTACTTTGCTTAATTAACTTTTTGGCTTTGCGTCGTAGCTCTACAAATTTCACCCGTTCTTCGTCATTTTGTGAGGATTTTAATCTATCATTAGCACATTTTTTAGCAAGCAGGCAGTTTGAAATATCTTTATTCCACCATTTGGGCTTATTATTATGGCCTGGACGCCGTATTTTCGATGGTATGCAGTCTTGCACTGCTTTTAGGTAAGTGGTTTCGAATAACTTCCAGGATATATTTATGTCGTTATTGTTAATTAAAAAGCTCCAGTCAGTTTCTTTAAACATAGCTCTAAGTTTATGGAAGTTTGCTTTCTTGAAATTAGGGACTTTTTCGATGCTACTATTTGGTTCGTTACTAGTAAACTTTAAAGTGAAAGTTATCGTACGATGGTCGCTGTTACTGAATTCATCACCAACATTCAAATTCTCTATCAATTCTTCTTTTGTTGCAAGTACAATGTCAAGAACGTTATTACCACGGGTCGGCATTCGAACAAATTGATAAAGCGAACTCTCTTGCAAGTTCGTATACAAGTCATGTCCGGAGTGTGAAGTAAGAGTATCGCCCCACTTGGTCACAGGTAAATTAAAGTCGCCAAAAATTACGGTATCTTGTGAGTTACTTACATCTGCAATTTGTTCGTAAATTTCTCGGTCAGTTTGCACTGATTGAGCTGGAGGTCTGTATATTAACGCAAGTATTATTTTTGTACCTTTATTATTCTTTATTAGCACAAAAGATGTGTCGACGTTCACAATTTGAGGTTTTGACACGAGGGTCGGGAGAGAGAGAGAGAGAGAGAGAGAGAGAGAGAGAGAGAGAGAGGAGGGGATGGGGGAAGAGTTAGAGTGAGTGAGTGAGTGAGTGAGAGTATAATAATTTGAAAAATTTTCAGTAGAAAAATTTCCCGGCCGATGGCCGGTTACTTTTGAAATAACAGTCTCGCTATCGCTCGCCAGGAAAAAAATCGACCCCTAAATGTCGAGATAAGTCTTAATATTAACAAAGAAATGGGGCGTAAAGTCTTAAAATCGCCAAACTAATGGGCCGAACGTCTTATAATATCAACACGAATATGCTAAACATGAGGGAGAAGGGGGTCCATAAAAAGCGAGTAGAATTCAGAATACACCGGATAAGAGTTGCCTCGAAAGATTCGATCGGGGAAAAGCGCTCGTTCGAATCCAGTTTTACGGTCTTTCATCGCGAGTTTAAGGGGTTACTACTCGCTTTTTATGGACCTCCTTCTCCCTCGTGTTTAGCATATTCGTTTTGAGATTCTAAGACGTTCCTTCCATTTGTTTGGCGATATTAATATCTTTCGCCCCATTTCGTTATCAATTTCAAGACCTTTCGTGCCATTTAGGTGTCACTTTTTTCCTGGCGAGCGATAGCGAGCCTGTAATCTTAAGAGAAACCTTTGGCCGGGACATTTTCTGTCGAAAAATGTACAAATTTATCTTGAAGGGGGGTCTAGGTTTTTTTTTTTAAAGCTTGATGGAGGTCTAGCGAGGAAACTAAAAACAGATGTTAATATATAAATACATAGACCAAAAACCAAGCACTACCTCCTTAAGTACTATTCAGAATACACCGGATAAGAGTTGCCTCGAAAGATTCGGTCGGGGAAAAGCGCTCGTTCGAATCCAGTTTTACGGTCTTTCATCGCGAGTTTAAGGATGCTTCTGAGAGTCTAGTGGTGATCATCTTAAGGGGAGGTTTTTAGTTTGTTCCCTGGACCTCCATCAAGCTTAAAATTACACCCCCTAGACCCCCTTTCAAGATAAATGTGTCCTTTTTCTATCGCTCGCCGCAGGAAAAAAACTGTCGACACCTAAATAGCACGAAAGGTCTTAATATTGACAAAGAAATGGGGCGAAAGGTCTTAAAATCACCAAACTAATAGGGTGAACGTCATAAAATCTCATAAGCAATGGGGCTAAACACGTGGGAGAAGGGGGGGGGGATCCCCTTTTATAGAACGCTTCTTAGAGTCAAATGGTGATAATCTTAACTGCTACACGTCTGTCAGAAGCTGATTAATATCGTCTAATAATTGCCGGAATTTTCCGGGTAGATGGGACTCTAGCGGAGACAACCTTATAAAAATGTCGGTGGATGGGACTCGTCAGCTTTGGTCGGCAACGTGTCCAAGGGAGTTAACTTTATGCAAATCCGCGCAGCTTACCCAAGGGTGAAGCAGGTTAGTGGATGTTTTTTTTTTTTTTTTTTTTTTTTTTTTTTTTGGGGGGGGGGGGGTCTAGTTTTTTTTTTTTTTGGGGGGGGGGGGGATGGACTAGCCCGCACACCACTGTAGAAAAATAGTCCGTCCATAAAAGTTCCGTAGAAGGCCTCGGGAGTTGAAGGGACCCTAAAGTGAGTGGTCAATCCTGTAATAAGTCCTTCAGTAAACTGGCGCGGATTGTCCTTCTCACAGGGGATAGGTCCGCTTGGGGGGCAGGCGTCCTTCAAGGGGAGATCTCCACTTGAGGGATTTTTTTCTTGACCCCCTTTCTCCCTCTTGTTTAGCCCCATTGCTTTTGATATTATAAAACGTTTGCCCCAATAGTTTAGCGATTTTAAGAACTTTCACCCCATATTAAGACCTTTCGTGCAATTCAGGTGTCGATTTTATCCTGGCGAGCGATAGCGAGCCTGTAATTTAAGAGGAATCGGCCTTCGGCCGGGACATTTTTCTACCGAAAAATTTACAAATTTATCTTGAAAGGGACTCAAGGGGGTGTAATTTTAAGCTTGCTGGAGGTCTAGGGAACAAACTAAATACCTCTCCTTAACCCCTTTTTACGTGTGATTCTGAGTAAAACTAGATGATTTTATGCAGTTAAGAAGGCTCCATGTTTCTAAGAGGGTTTGTTGCGATCGTATTTACCCATTTGAGTCGTAGAATATAAAGTAGAGATACTCGTCTAAAGCCGCTGTCACACGAGCGCTTTTTCCGTCAATTTTCCATGAGCAATTTTGTTCTCGTATTATTTCGGGACATTTTCGCACTGGTATCGGTAACTAGGCTGAAGGTAGATTATGTTAGGTGGCTGAATTCTGATAAAGTGTAATTTTTAAAGCTTCCAGACCATAATTGCCCGTAAAAATTGCTCGAAAAAAGGTTCGTGTGACTCCGGCTTAAGGGGAGATTTCCACTTGAAGGATTTTTTTTCGGACCCCTTTCTCCCTCGTGTTTAGCCCCATTGCTTTTGAGATTTTAAGACGTTCGCACCATTAGTTTGTCGATTTTAAGAACTTTCGCCCAATTTCTGTAATTTTTAAGATCTTTCCTGTCATTTAAGTGTTAATTTTATCCTGGCGAGCGATAGCGAGCCTGTAATTTAAGAGGAATCGGCCTTCGGCCGGGACATTTTTCTACCGAAAAATGTACAAATTAATCTTGAAAGGGGGTCTACGGGATGTAATTTAAAGTTTGATGGAGTTGTAAGGAACACACTGAACCAACCTTAATGGTAACCAACGTATGATCAAAATTAAGTACTGGTGGTGAAAGGGTTAATAGAGATTGTGTAAAGGACGTGACCGGTACTGGAAGGGTTAAGCCGGAGTCACACGAGCCGTTTTTCGAGCAATTTTTACCGGGCAATTATGGTCTGGCAGTTTCAAAAAGTACACTTTATCAAAATTCAACCGCCTAGCATAATCTACCGATACCAGTGCAAAAAAGTCCCGAAATATAACGAGAAAAAACTTGCTCATTGACGGAAAAATCGCTCGTGTGACAGCGGCTTTAATCATTGGGAAGGAGCTCATGTTACTTTTCGTGCGGGAAGGGATCGAGCAGTTGGCCAAAACACGGAAAAAAGTAAAATAAAGTCAATGATAGTCAAATATTATAGTCAATTAGTCAAATATAGTCAAATATAGTCAATTATAGTCAATTATAGTCAATTATAGTCAATTATAGTCAAATATTGTCCATTTATTGCCATAAAATGTTTATACAAAGTTTTGGATGGAAAACAAACTCGGCAATGCAAAGACATAATTATATTAGTCGTGAAGAGTCAATAATTCACCTGGCTGACGAATTTTATTACATTTCCTTTTGCCAAATTCCAAAATTAAGGGGAGGTTTTCAGTGTGTTTCCTAGACTTCCATCAAGCTTGAAATTACACTCCCTTTCACGCATTTATGATGCAGAGGTGTTGCCAGATTAGCAATAATAGAGTTCTCTCACTCTTATAATTACCTCTCCAAAGTTAGTTTTCTGCCCACAGCTAAATCAAAGACAACTGCAGAGGTTGAAGTAACTAAACTAAAGGTTTCTAAATACCCCTGATGGTAACAAAGGCTTTAAAGTATCCCCAATAGGCTCAACACAGCTAACTCAAAGACAACTGCAGAGGTTGAAGTAACTAAACTAAAGGTTTATAAATACCCCTGATGGTAACAAAGGCTTTAAAGTATCCCCAATAGGCTCAAAATCGCGTCATATGTCGGAGAGGGTTAATGTAATTTTCTATATCAACTACAAAAGTGTATACACAATTTATTGAAAAGCTAGCTCTATCCAAAAATCTATCCAAAAAATTGTGTCCTACGTAAAGGATTTGTGTTCTACAAACTTTTGAGCTTGGCTTTAGCGACATGGGAAACCAAGCTCGGTTTTGACAGAAAGAGTAGGGTACATCCTTTTTAACGGCTGGCAATCATACTCTCTTCTGTTTTTTACCTCGGCAGTAGCATTCATGGAGAGCGGGGGACAAATACAAGGATTTACAAGGAAGATTTAGTATTTCAAAGACCCTACGTTCCTCACGCAGTATAAACCAGACGCGTGACGTCATGGCCCACCTCGGGGCTAATGGGGACCTATTACATAGTGCAAAACACACACTGTGGTGTTTTCAAAATGCTATATTCTTGCTTCTTAACTTTGTCTACTGAAGAACTATTTACAACTTATAGGGGTGGTTTGTTCCATGTAGAGGAGATTCTTTTTTGTTTTAATTTAACGGGATAGTAGTTTTAAACTTCTTCTAACTTCCAGTCATGGTTGTGTATTTTTTGCCATTGAGGCTATGTATCTTATTATAATCCACATTGTCAAACACATTTGGGATTTTAACCCTCTCCGACATATGACGCGATTTTGAGCCTATTGGGGATACTTTAAAGCCTTTGTTACCATCAGGGGTATTTAGAAACCTTTAGTTTAGTTACTTCAACCTCTGCAGTTGTCATTGAGTTAGCTGTGTTGAGCCTATTGGGGATACTTTAAAGCCTTTGTTATCATCAGGGGTATTTAGAAACCTTTAGTTTAGTTACTTCAACCTCTGCAGTTGTCTTTGAGTTAGCTGTGTTGAGCCTATTGGGGATACTTTAAAGCCTTTGTTACCATCAGGGGTATTTAGAAACCTTTAGTTTAGTTACTTCAACCTCTGCAGTTGTCATTGAGTTAGCTGTCTTGAGCCTATTGGGGATACTTTAAAGCCTTTGTTACCATCAGGGGTATTTAGAAACCTTTAGTTTAGTTACTTCAACCTCTGCAGTTGTCTTTGAGTTAGCTGTGTTGAGCCTATTGGGGATACTTTAGAGCCTTTGTTACCATCAGGGGTATTTAGAAACCTTTAGTTTAGTTACTTCAACCTCTGCAGTTGTCTTTGAGTTAGCTGTGGGCAGAAAACTAATTTTGGAGAGGTAATTATACAAGTCAGAGAACTCTATTTATTATTGCTAATCTGGCAACCTCTGCGTCATATGTGCGTGAAAGGGTTAATACAAATTAATAATTGAGTTCGTCTCGCAGTCTACGTTTCCAATCAGTTGATCAATTAATCAAATATGTTCATTTAACCTTTAACCCGAGAATGGCGAGGAGACTCTTAAGAGGTTTTACTGGGCGAAGGCGACGGGACTCTTAAGATCCAAGGCATAAAAAAAAAAAAAAAAAAAAAAAAAAAAAATCAAAACAAAGGAATATGTGATTAAGGGAGATAATTCCCCTCCATACCTCCTATTACTCCTCCACATTTGTCAACCCCCCTCCTTCCCCTCCCTCCTTTCAGTTATCACCTACTTTTCCTCTTATTCCCTTGTTTATCGGTTTATTTACCGCGCCAATATCTCCCACCCGGTTTCAAGGTCATCAGGGACGCATAGAGAGAGGGTGGCAAGAGAAAGATAGCAAGAGAGAGAGATCAGTCTGCCTTCAGGCCTCGAAGAGGGAGGGTGTATGTCTCGTGCGCCTCTCACCTCATGACTGGAGGGTCGGCAATAATTTGTCTTTTTCATCCCCAAATACTATTCCCACTTGTTTTATTGCTGTTACATGTTAATATCTTCATATTAAACGTAAAATAGGCGCCAATGAATAATTAATAACAATATTTATCGGATAATGACGATTTTAGGCGGGAATGAACCAAAATATGCTCGCTTGTCGCGCACGTTTAATAACCCAGGTCGTGCCGTTCTCGGGTTAAGTATTCATTAAGTTAGCAATCTCATACATGTAGGGTGTCCGGCTGAGCCTTACAAGAGAAACGCAAAGGCACCATGCATTCACATTTGCTTTCAAAATGTGTATATGGTTGTTTGATAGAAGTAAACTTGTACTTATATTCCTTCACATTATATATATATATATATAGTGTATACAATTAATCCCACACACAAACACTTACTACAAAGGGGAGGTTTTTAGTGTGTTCCCTAGACTTCCATCAAGCTTAAAATTACACCCCCTTGACCCCCTTTCAAGATAAATGTGTACATTTTTCGGTAGAAAAATGTCTCGGCCGAAGGCCGGTACCTCTTAAAATACAGGCTCGCTATCGCTCGCCAGGGGGAAGAAAGGAGGAAAAAAAAAAAAAAGAAAAAAAAAACTCGGGGTGGGGGGGGACCAAACATTCCAATGGGCAGGAAAAAAGGTCGTTAAAATCGGGAACAGAAATGGGCGAAATTCATAAAAAATCGCCAACATAAAGGGGCTAAAGATGAGGTAGAAATAGTTACCAGAAAAATGGACCCATCATCCCCTTAACCCTTCTTCGTATTGCCTCTTGTTTGAAGCAGCAAGGTTCAGGACCCACTAAGTCTGGCATCCATCAGGCATAATATTACACCCCCCTGGAGGCATAACGAGGTGTGGAATTGGGCACAGTAGCATCACTCTATACCTGACCCTACCCCCACATCCCTTATACTATACTGCTACTACTACTACTACTCTCTCTCTCTCTCTCCTGCCACGGACATTAGTTCCAGGGCAGTAATTCCCTTTCCAATGTTCCCTTACCCACTCTAAACCACTGTTTGGACACTTGATCCTCAGTGTTTTGGAGGACAAGCAACCTAGAAGGGTCACTAGATCTGTTGTTGCTTGATTTCCTTTGTACTCCTTCGTACTCTCTCTCTCTCTCTCTCTCTCTCTCATGTCTTACGTTCCACCTTTTGCTCTGTTTTGCTTTCCTTCATCTCTCCTTCTTCTGTGTATATGTCATCATCGCTTACGTATTGTCATGTCCTCCGGTTGATTACTCCTATGTTACGAAGATACATCATAATGTTGTCAATTTGTCCTTTTAATTCCTTCATTCCTCCATATTCTCATCCTTGCTAAGTTCTCTCTCTCTCTCTTTCCCTCTTTCATATACAATAGCCTCATATATCCTAATCTCACTCCCCTCCTTCCCCCACGATTTCATTAATAGATCAAGCTTAAGGGGAGATGGACCGGTTTTCTGGACCACTTTCTCCCTCATGTTTAGCCCCGTTAGTTTTCAGATGTTGGCCCCATTAGTTAGTCGATTTTTAAGACCTTTCGCCCCAGTTCTTCGTCAATATTTAGACCTTTCGTGCTATTTAGGTGTCAATGTTTTCCCTGGCGAACGATAGTGAGCCTGTAATGTTGGAAGAACCGGCCTTCGGCCGGGAAATTTTTCTACCGAAAAATGTACATATTAATCTAGAAGGGGGATCTAATGGATGTTTTTTTTTTTTTTTTTATGGAGGTCTAGGGAGGAAACTAGAACAATAATGAATACATGCAAAAATCGCCCAAAAAGTGAACCATCCCCCCTTAATCAATTTCTCCCCTTTTTTCTTTTCAATGTTCAGTCTCCATCTTCTTTCCTTCCCTCTTCTCTACCCCTGTGCAAATTATACCATGTTTCATAGTTTCATTAATGGCCATACATCTTTTCTATTACCTTGTGTTCACGTTGTGTTTCTTTCCATTTCTCCTTCCTTGATTACTGTGTTCCTTCTTAGCTCTCCCTTTTCCCTCTTTTCACCCTACCTCCCATTTATCAAAGTTCTCCTCCCTCCTATTTAAGTCCTCCTTCCCCTCCTGCCCCCTCCTCCTCCTCCTGTAGTCCTCCTTCCCCTCCTTGCCCCTTCCTATCCATCCTTATTAATGATTTCCTCCTCCTTTTTTACACCTTCCATCCTCCTGTATCCTCTTAGTCCTCCTGCCTCACTTCCCTCCTCCTGTAGTTACCTTCCCCTCCTGCCCCCCTCCTCCTCCTCCTGTAGGTTCGCCTTGAGAATCTCCTCCCCCTCCTTTCCTCCTGCGCCCTCCTCCTGTATTCCTTCCTTGCTCGTTGTTCAAAATGGTTAGTCCTTTCCTCCTCCTGTGATCATTTCCCCCTCCTCCTCCTCCTCCTGTACTCCTCCTTCCCCTCCTGCCCCCTCCTCCTCCTCCTGTAGTCCTCCTTCCCCTCCTGCCCCCTCCTCCTCCTCCTGTACTCCTCCTTCCCCTCCTGCTCCTCCTCCTCCTGTAGTCCTCCTTCCCCTCCTGCCCCCTCCTCCTCCTCCTGTAGTCCTCCTTCCCCTCCTGCCCCCTCCTCCTCCTCCTGTAGTCCTCCTTCCCCTCCTTCCCCTCCTGCCCCCTCCTCCTCCTCCTGTAGTCCTCCTTCCCCTCCTGCCCCCTCCTCTTTCTAATTTACATCGACATAGATGAGGGTCTCGCCTGTACAATCTCAAAATTTGCTGACGATACAAAAATTGCAAATAGCGTACTCTCAAAAGAACAAGTTGACGATATGCAACACAATCTAGATAAGTTGTCATGTTGGGCCCAAATTTGGCAAATGAGTTTCAATGCGGATAAATGTAAAGTACTACATATCGGATACCTAAATGAGAAAGCAAACTATTTGATGAATGGCACTCAGCTTAAGAATGTAAACAGAGAAACCGATCTGGGAGGAACAATATCGAGTAACCTAAAACCGAGTCAACAATGTTCAGAAGTTGTTAAGAAGGCAAACAAAATAATTGGCTTTATAGGCAGGTCATTTGAGCATAAATCCAAAGACGTTATCCTAACCCTTTACAATTCCTTAGTCCGCCCTCTTCTTGAATACTGCGTTCAATCCTGGTTCCCTTATTACCAAAAGATATAGACAAGCTAGAACGAGTTCAACGTAGAGTTACCAAAATTATACCTAGCCTAAAGAACAAACCATACGAGGAGCGTCTTAGAGAATTAAATCTATTTCCTTTAACCCAGTGCAGATTAAGAGGCGACTTAATTCAAGTGTTCAAAATCATCAAAGGCATTGACAATATGAACTGTAGTAAGTACTTCACTATCAACCAATCTAATTACACGCGGGGAAACGGTTGCAAAATTATTGGTAAATCTTTTAACTCACACGAAGCTAAGAATTTCTTCTTCAATCGAGTTGTCAACTTATAGCGAAAGAACTCGTACCAATGGTTTCAAATTAGATAAATTTCGTTTCAGAAAAGATATAGGCAAATATTGGTTTGGTAACAGAGTTGTAGATGGGTGGAATGGACTACCAAGTGCTATAGTGGGGTCTAAAACGGTAGGGAGCTTTAAGATAAAATTGGATAAGCATATGGACGAGAAGGGTTGGGTGTGAAGGGGGATCATCCGGGGTCCAATCAGCACTCTGCATACCCCCATAATCCTGCGTTAATCTCTAACCGTTTTGGTAAGATGATCCTCAGGGTATTAGAGTGTTGAGCCTATAATTGGGCTTTGTAATTGAACTGGGGTTGTGTGGGACAGGGATCTGCCTTGCTTAGGCCAATCGGCTTTCTGCAGACTCTCATTTTCTTATGTTATGTTCTTATGGAATGGGCTTCCCCGAGATGGCATAGACTGCAGCACCGTTGATTCATTTAAACTTCGCCTATACAAATATCTCGCATCAAACCCGTGACTGACTGCGTTTGTAAATGAATAACTTTATTTTATCCTCCCCTCAGTTAGTAACCCATCTGTCCCCTACTAACTTCCTAATCCTGCCACGGACATTAGTTCCAGGGCAGTAGTTCCCTTTCCAATGTTCCCTTACCCACTCCAAACCACTGTTTGGACACTTGATCCTCAGTGTTTTGGAGGACAAGCAGCCTAGAAGGGTAACTAGAACTGTTGTTGCTTGATTTCCTTTGTACTCCTTTGTACTCCTCTTCCTCCTCTTTCCCCTCCTTCCCCCCTCCTCCTCCTCCTGCCACCCCCTCCTCCTCCACCTCCTGTACCCCTCCTCCTCGTTCCCCTCCTGTCCCCCTCCTCCTTCCCCTCATGTACCCCTCCTCATCATTCCCTTCCTGTCCCCGACCTCCTCCTCCTCCTCCCTCCTGTAACCCTCCTCCTCCTCCTTCGGGGGGAAGGAGGAGGATAGTTAACATCTCCCCTTAAGCTTGATCTATTAATGAAATCGTGGGGGAAGGAGGGGAGTGAGATTAGGATATATGAGGCTATTGTATATGAAAGAGGGAAAGAGAGAGAGAGAGAACTTAGCAAGGATGAGAATATGGAGGAATGAAGGAATTAAAAGGACAAATTGACAACATTATTATGTATCTTCGTAACATGGGAGTAATCAACCGGAGGACATGACAATACGTAAGCGATGATGACATATACACAGAAGAAGGAGAGATGAAGGAAAGCAAAACAGAGCAAAAGGTGGAACGTAAGACATGAGAGAGAGAGAGAGAGAGAGAGAGTACGAAGGAGTACAAAGGAAATCAAGCAACAACATATCTAGTGACCCTTCTAGGTTGCTTGTCCTCCAAAACACTGAGGATCAAGTGTCCAAACAGTGGTTTAGAGTGGGTAAGGGAACATTGGAAAGGGAATTACTGCCCTGGAACTAATGTCCGTGGCAGGAGAGAGAGAGAGAGAGTAGTAGTAGTAGTAGCAGTATAGTATAAGGGATGAGGGGGTCGGGTCAGGTATAGAGTGATGCATGGGCCAATTCCACACCTCGTTATGCCTCCAGGGGGGTGTAATATTATGCCTGATGGATGCCAGACTTAGTGGGTCCTGAACCTTGCTGCTTCAAACAAGAGGCATACGCAGAAGGTTAAGGGGAGATGGGTCATTTTTCTGGTCCCTATTCTCCCTCATCTTTAGCCCCTTTATGTTGGCGATTTTATGAATGTTCGCCCCATTTCTGTCAATTTTAAGACCTTTCCTGCCATTGAGGTGTCGAGTTTTTCCTGGCGAGCGATAGCGAGCCTGTATTTTAGGAGGAACCGGCCTTCGGCCGGGAAATTTTTCTACCGAAAAATGTACAAATTTATCTTCAAAAAGGGTCTAGAGGGTGTCTTTTACAGCTTGATGGAGGTCTAGCGAGGAAACTAAGAAAATAATAAATACATGAACAAATCGACCAAAAATGTAACCATCTTCCCTTAAGTGGATAGATCTTAACCCCTTCTGTACCACCGCCGCCTTTTGTATTCTATTCTAGCAATGTTTAGACGATTTTATGCAGTTTAAGAAGGATCTCCGGTAGTAAAGAGGGTTAAGCGAGATAGTTCGAAGCCTGTTAATCGCTGGAGGATTTTTTATGCTGAATAAAATGGTCAAATAGTAGCCAGGATAGGCCTATAGTTAAAAGGAACTTATAAGTTACTGAAAGTATAGTTACTGAACGGATTAAGCTACAAAATATTACAATAATTATTTTGGCCTACTTATGATAATCAGATTATAGTGGTGTTATCGGTGGTGATTATAATGAACGAGGTGGTATATAAATAGTAGGGGTGATGATAGTGAGGGGTGTGATAGATGGAGGGTAGGAGGAGCGGAGGATGGAGATTATCGGAAATGGAGATGGATGTGGTGGCGGTGGTCGTGGAGGTGGTGGTGTTCGTGGATGTGTTAGTGGTAGTGGTGGTCGGGGTGGTGGTGGATGTGATGGTGTTCTTGGATGTGGTGGTAGTGGTGGTGCATGTGGTGGTAATAGTGGTGGTGGTGGAGTTCGTGGATGTGGTGGTGGTCGTGGAGGTGGTGGTGGTGGTGGTAGTGAAGGTGGTGGTGGTGGTGGTGGTCGATGTGGTGGTGGTGGTGGTGGTGAGAATGGAAGGAAGAGTGAGGTAAGACATGATGGAGAATGAATGTAGTGGATATGGTAGTGATGGTACGGATGGGAATAGGAGGTTAAGCGAGGGAGGGGTAGTGGAAAATACCTAGAATGGAGTAGGTGGTGGTGAAAATGGTAAGGTTAGTAATGGTGAGAATGAAGCATGGGTGTGACAGATGGAGGGAGAAGGAATGCTGATGATGGTGTGGTAGGGGATTTGTTTTTTTCTGGACCCCCTTTTCCCTCTTCTTTAACTCTATTACTTTTCATATTTTAAGACGTTCGCCTCATTATTTTGGTGATTTTAAGATATTTCGCCCATTTCTTTGCCAATATTAAGACCTTCGATGACATTTAGGTGTAGAGTTTTCCTTGCGAGGGATAGCATTCCTGTAATTTAGTGGCTGGGACATCTTTCTACCGAAAATAATGTACACATTTACCATTGGGGGTGGGGGGGGGGGGGGTTAAAAGCTTGATAGAGGTCTAGGAAGCAAACTAACCTCCCTCCACTCTTAAAAGTGGCGAGCATGGATGTGATCGATGAAGAAAGGAGATAATGAGTGGTAAAATGGCTGTGGTAAATGACTGCTTGATGGAGATGGTGGTAGGTAGTATTGGTGTTGTTGTTGATGGTGGTGGTGGTGTAGTTGTTATTGTGGTTGGTGGTGGTGGTGTTGGTGTTGTTGTTGTTTGGTGGTGGTGATGGTGTTTATGTTGATATTGTGGTTGTTGTTAGTGTTGGTGGTGGTGGTTATGGTGTTTATGTTGATGTTGTTGTTGGTGGTGGTGGTTATGGTGTTTATGTGGTTGTTGTTGTTGATGTTGTTGTTAGTGGTGATGGTGGTTATAGCAGAAGTGGAGAAAATTAGGATGATTTTGATAGATGGAGGGAGGGAGAGTGTAGTGGGGGTAGAATGGAGCGAGAGAGAGAAAGAGAGAGACAGAAAAGAAAGAGAGAGAGAGAGAGCGAGAGCGAACGAGAGAGAGAGAGAGGAGGAGTGGGGTAGAAAATGATGGTGTTAAACTGCAATCAGGGAGTATTATGTATCTCCCTCTTATACCCCCCATTCCCTCCACCCCCCCCTCTCACACACACACGATCATTTACCATCTTACATTTCTTTTTTCTTGATCTTCTTTACCATATTTTTTTCTTTTTCTTCAGTGCATTTACTATACTATCGCATTTCTTTGTCTTATTTGGATGTTTTTTGTTGTTGTGTTTGTTTGCATATAAGATCAACTCTTCCCAAGCCTTCTGGTATCTAGCCAAAAACCTCTCCAACAATTTTTCTTCTTCGTCTTTCCCTCCTCTCTTCCACTCTGACAGCACTACCGTCACTTCTTCCTCTGACAAAGCTGAACTCTTCGCTAACACTTTCGTTATAAACTCCACTTTGGATGATTCCGGTGCTATTCCTTCCTCTCCACCCCCCTCTCTCCTACTTATGCCTAACATCATAATCTCTTCCAAGGATGACTTTCCACGCTCTCTGGGCTTAATACTAAGAAGGCGTACGGACTAGACGGTGTTCCTCCTGTTGTACTAAAAAAACTGTGCTTCCATGCTGACTCCCTGCTAGGCAAACTCTTCCGTCTCTGTCTCTCCTCTAACGTCTTCCCTTCTTGCTGGAAGTTAGCTCTCATTCAACCTGTCCCAAAGATGGGTGACCACTATTCTTACCTCAAAATTTCTTAAGCATTTATCTTCCCATAACCTACTCTCAGACTGCCAGTATGGCTTCCTTAACCCATAAATGTCGGGGCGCAACATAAGTCGAGTATAATAAATCTGGTCTATCTGGCGGCGCTCGACATAGGTCGTGTGGCAATTTCAGCATGTAATGTTGCTGAGAGAGAGAGACAAGTGGCATGAGAGAGCGAGCGTATGACTGCTCCAGACCACCGCGGCGAACCTACTGACACGAATCCCACCTCCTCCTCCCTCTCACTCGCTATATACGGAATTGTATGGGGAAAGTGCCGAATTACATGCTTTTTGCACTCGCGTTGCGCGGTTGTTGCAAGAAAACTAGCCATCATAAAAGGATCGTTATGGTGTCATTGGAAAGCTCTGTTTATGCCTTTTCAGGGATAGATACTTGTTTTACGCTCTGGGTCTTATTTAGGCATGAAAATGATCACGTAAACAGCCCTATTTTGGCTAAAAACACCCCGCTGGTGGCTACATATTATATACCGCCTAGGCCGCTCGTAAGGTGTTAAGGGCCGCTCTACTGGTAATCTTCTTTCATATCTTACTTACTCTTGGTCATCCTCTATTTGGGACTTCGGTAAGACTTTTTCTATTGCGCTAGACATATCGAAAGCCTTTGATAGAGTCTGGCACAAATCCCTCATTTCCAAAATACCCTCTTCAGTGACTATCCCTCCACCTGTGCCTTTGTCTAAAATTTTCTTTCCAGCCACAAGGACGCCGAAATACCCCCAGAAAGGGTAAGGTGGGCAGCGAATCAGGTAGAACCCAGAAGTGGCGCATTTTCACCTAGTCTCCACAGCCTGGAACGTTTTTGACAGAAACCTCATCGTCGGGTATCTGGGATCGATCCTGCGCTACCAGAGCCAAGGGACTATATAGTTAATAGAGTGTGGTGACTTAGTGAGCTCGGCCACTGTGACCAATGTGTGTGTGTGTGTGTGTGTGCTGGCATGTACAAGTATGTATGTACTATGTATGCATGTATGTATGTATGTTGTTACGTATCTTGATCCTCAAGTGGTTAACTTGATGAATCTAGATAGCACAGAGATATATATTAAGGTATCAGTCAGCTGAAGGCAAAACAAAAGTAAAATCTAATACAATTATTTTCTGTTATTGCTTCCTTTCCTTTTGGATCTTAGGACTTAGTATCCTTTATTGACTGATACTCTTTAATTATGAAAAATACTGAAACTAATTAGTCATGTAGTATTTATAAAGAATTATTATTTAACCGAAGCTTAGTAGGCTATGGTTATGAACCGAATAAGTTATAGCTAAAGAAGGACTATTAATTTTATAAAATCTTGAAAGATAAATATTAAAGTAAGAATATTTCTGTCTCTTACCCTTTTTGAAATGAATAGATAGTTTTCTTATATGTCCTTTTATTTATATTTAATGTAATTATTCTTGGTTCTTGTCTTACGTTAATAGTATTATATTATTATTATCAACAGGATTTATATCAAAGTCACATAAAAAGTTAGATATATATTTAATAATTAGTTAAATGTATTTCTTAACCACGTAACATTGAGGTTTTGATTATGAGTAAATAAAGTTACAGGATCGCTTCATAGATTCGATTCAGGTCTCACTCAAATAATATGAAAAGCAAAATATAATATTTTGAAGCAAAAGAATTTTCTTCAGCTTAGGAAATCACTAGAAGTAATATTAACACAGCCATGTTAGTCTAAGGCGATATTACTAATACGAGACAATAGCAATCACCGTACTAAGCACCGTTAAGCAATGTAAGCTTAATTCAAAGAAAATGAAAGAACTCGTAAGTATTAATATAAAACAATAGTATTACTTTCATCATAACCCAATTACTTAAAGAGTTGCTTTAGTCCACAAGTTAGTCAACTAAAATAGTTAAGCACATAATAGTAGCGTTAACGTTAATTCCCAATCAAATAGTTAAACACAATAGTAGCGTTAACGTTAATTCGCAATCAAATAGTTAAACACATAATAGTAGCGTTCACGTTAATTCCCAATCACATATCTCACTAACCAACATAACGTAAGTGTTTACACCGAACACACTTAACACACACATATATAATCTGACTGACAGTCACAATCCCATTAAAATACTTCACCCCGTCTTCCTCCAGCTGCAAGTTCACCTTCCCCAACTCCAAATGAGACTGATTTGAATGCCCACAACTCGGGTCTTATATACCAAACAATGATGGTGTAGGAACGAATCAGGAGGCGGGGGTTGGTGCCTGCTCCAATCATAGCTCCTCGAGTCGCATAACAGGTGCCTGGTCCACTCACAGCTCCTGGCGTCGATCATACGTCATAGCATCGGTCATCGAGGTAGTTTGCAGGGTCCCCTATGACGCACGCAGGTGTGAAGGCTTGTTTGCAGGTATGCGGGCGAGCTGGTTTACCCACTCGCTCGTTCGCTAGTCTGCTTCACCGTTTGGGTAGTTTGGCTCCTTCAACTCTAATTCTAACTCTTAAATTAACATACAGGGCTCCGTATGTCAGAATGTATGTATGTATGTATGTATGTTTTTTTTTCTTCTTTTCTATATTCCAACTAGGCCTACTCCCTCTTGGGCATAGGCTGAGAGCCTTTTACCGCTCAACATGGTGAAGCCCGTGAGGTCTAGTTCCAGTCTAGAGAATGAGAGATGCGAAGCACCCACCCACGGCCCAAAGCAGCCCCATCTTTTAAGCTGCTTCGCCTCCGTGCTTCACCGTCTCACCCCCCAAACTCGGACCCTCACTTTCAGAATGCCACCTACTGAGCAATTAACTCACTAGGCATTGCCCTCCTGTAGCATATTTTGAATATGGGAATATTCATACAGTGTTATTTAATCAGGGAACAATGAGGGTATTTTTTTAGCGTGTCGGTGGGCTTTGTGGTAATGCATTGATACTAGGTACAGCACAAATTCCATCCCAATAATATCTTCCCATTGACATAATACTGGATTCGAACACGGGTCCATTTGATTACCAGTCAAGTGGCAAGACCAGTACTCTACCACACCATGTATATACAGTATGTATGTATATATGTATGTACGTATGTATGTATGTATGTATGTATGTATGTATTTATGTGTTAATGAATGAATGTTTGTATGTAGAGTATATAAGTATGTATGTTTGCATGCATGTATTTATGTATTATGTTGTCCTTATGTTAATTTGTCTGCTCCCCTTCCATTCCTCACTCATTTCCCACTTTTATCTCTACCCCCTCTCTCCTTTACTTCTCTAAATTATTATCCAACTCTCTTCCTCCATCTTGTTCTCCTCTTCCACTCTTTTCCTCACCCCTTCCACTCTGTTTATCTCCCCTTTCACTTTCTTTCTCTCCTGTTTCACTGTTTTCTTCTCTTCTTCCACTCTTTTTCTCTCCTCTTCCACTCTCTGTCCCTCCCCTTCCACTCTCTTTCCCTCCCCATCCACTCTCTGTCCCTCCCCTTCCACTCTCTGTCCCTCCCCTTCCACTCTCTTTCCCTCCCCTTCCACTCTCTTTCCCTCCCCTTCCACTCTCTTTCCCTCCCCTTCCACTCTCTTACCCTCCCCTTCCACTCTCTGTCCCTCCCCTTCCACTCTCTTTCCCTCCCCTTCCACTCTCTTTCCCTCCCCTTCCACTCTCTTTCACTACTATTCACTACTATTTCACTACTTTCACAAACTATTCGATGAATGGCACTCAGCTTAAGAATGTAAACAGAGAAACTGATCTGGGAGTAACAATATCGAGTAACCTAAAACCGAGTCAACAATGTTCAGAAGTTGTTAAGAAGGCAAACAAAATAATTGGCTTTATAGGCAGGTCATTTGAGCATAAATCCAAAGAAGTTATCCTAACCCTTTACAATTCCTTAGTCCGCCCTCTTCTGGAATACTGCGTTCAATCCTGGTGCCCTTACTACCAAAAAGATATAAACAAGCTAGAACGAGTTCAACGTAGAGTTACCAAAATGATACCTAGCCTAAAGAACAAACCATACGAAAGCGTCTTAGAGAATTAAATCTATTTCCTTTAACCCAGCGCAGATTAAGAGGCGACTTAATTCAAGTGTTCAAAATCATCAAAGGCATCGACAATATGAACTGTAGTAAGTACTTCACTATCGACCAATCTAATTACACGCGGGGAAACGGTTGCAAAATTATTGGTAAATCTTTTAACTCGTACGAATCTAAGAATTTCTTCTTCAATCGAGTTGTCAACTTGTGGAATGGGCTTCCCCGAGACGTTATAGACTGCAGCACCGTTGATTCATTTAAATTCCGCCTAGACAAATATCTCGCATCAAACCCGCGACTGACTGCGTTTGTAAATGAATAACTTTATCCTCCCCTCAGTTACTAACCCATATGTCCCCTACTAACTTCCTAGTCCTGCCACGTTAGTGTCAGGGCAGTAGTTCCCTTTCCAATGTTCCCTTACCCACTCTAAACCACTGTTTGGACACTTGATCCTCAGTGTTTTGGAGGACAAGCAACCTAGAAGGGTCACTAGACCTGTTGTTGCTTGATTTCCTTTGTACCTTTGTACTCCTCTTCCACTCCTCTTCCACTCTCTTTCTCTCCCCTTCCACTCTCTTTCCCTCCCCTTCCACTCTCTTTCCTTCCCCTTCCACTTTCTTACCCTCCCCTTCCACTCTCTTTCCCTCCCCTTCCACTCTCTTTCCCTCCCCTTCCACTCTCTTTCCCTCCCCTTCCACTCTCTTTCCCTCCCCTTCCACTCTCTTTCCCTCCCCTTCCACTCTCTTTCCCTCCCCTTCCACTCTCTTTCACTCCTCTTCCACTCTTTCACTCCTCTTCCACTCTCTTTCTCTCCCCTTCCACTCTCTTTCCATCCCCTTCCACTCTCTTTCCCTCCCCTTCCACTTTCTTACCCTCCCCTTCCACTCTCTTTCCCTCCCCTCCCACTCTCTTTCCCTCCCCTTCCACTCTCTTTCCCTCCCCTTCCACTCTCTTTCCCTCCCCTTCCACTCTCTTTCCCTCCCCTTCCACTCTCTTTCCCTCCCCTTCCACTTTCTTACCCTCCCCTTCCACTCTCTTTCCCTCCCCTTCCACACTCTTTCCCTCCCCTTCCACTTTCTTACCCTCCCCTTCCACTCTCTTTCCCTCCCCTTCCACTCTCTTTCCCTCCCCTTCCACTTTCTTACCCTCCCCTTCCACTCTCTTTCCCTCCCCTTCCACTCTCTTACCCTCCCCTTCCACTCTCTTTCCCTCCCCTTCCACTCTCTTTCCCTCCCCTTCCCCTCCCTTTTTCTCCCCTTCCACTTCTTAACCCTCCCCCTTCCACTTTCTTTCCCTCCCTTCCACGCTCTCTTTCTCTCCCCTTCCACTATCTTTCTCCTCCCCCTTCCACTCTCTTTCCCCCCCCTTCCACTCTCTTTCCCTCCCCTTCCACTCTCTTACCCTCCCCTTCCAATCTCTTTCCCTCCCCTTCCACTCTCTTTCCCTCCCCTTCCACTCTCTTTCTCTCCCCTTCCACTCTCTTTCCCTCCCCTTCCACTCTCTTTCCCTCCCCTTCCACTCTCTTTCTCTCCCCTTCCACTCTCTTTCTCTCCCCTTCCACTCTCTTTCCATCCCCTTCCACTCTCTTTCTCTCCCCTTCCACTCCCTTTCTCTTCTCTCCCACTCTCTTCATCTCCCCTTCCACTCTCTTTCTCATCTCTTTCACTCTCTTTCCCTCTCCTTCCACTCTCTTTCTCTCCCCTTCCACTCTCTCTTTCTCTCCCGTTCCACTCTCTCTTTCTCTCCTCTTCCACCCTCCCTCCTCTTCCACTCTCTCCCTCCTTGTTTTTCTCTCCCTCCCCTCCCCTGCTTCCCTCTACCATCTCTTGAGGGGAATTTAGTGGAGGAGAGATTTTATAAGTGGGTGTTTACGGGCTGGGAGGGAGGGAGGGAGGGGGGGGGGGAGGAGGGGAAGGGGAGGGGATAAAAAGAAGAAAAACATTGATAGTAGTCGGGCATCGGGAAAGGGGGGAGGAGGAGGAGGAGGAGGAGGAGAAGGAGGACAAAGGAGTACAAAGGAAATTAAGCAACAACAGGTCTAGCGACCCCTCTAGGCTGCTTGCCCTCCAAAACACTGAGGATCAAGTGTCCAAACAGTGGTTTACAGTGGGTAAGGGAAAATTTGAAAGGGAAATACTGCTCTGGTTCTTTTTCTTCGTTCTAAAATTAGAGGCTCACTATCGCTTGCCAGGAAAAAATCGACACCTAAAGGGCACGAAAGATCTTAATATTGACAATAAAATGAGGCGAAAGGTCTCAAAATAGCCAAACTAACGAAACGAACGTCTTAAAACCTCAAAGCTAATATGCTAAACATGAGGAAGAAGGGAGTCCAGAAAAAGCGAATAGTACCCGTTTAACTACACTTCATGCACAAAAAGGAGAGGATGAGCAATATAATACTCAAATTATCGTCAAACATTCAGGCGACGAGACAATTGGCTGGTAGCTTTGAAGTGCGTGAGATGAGGAGGAGAAAGAAAGGATAGAGAATAAAAGGGATAGAAAAGAAGAAGTAATACATTGATAGTAGTCGGGAATAGGGGGAGGGGAGGAGGAGGAGGAGGAAGAGAGGGGGGGAGGAGCAGGGAGAGGGGAGAGCAGTGGGAGAGAAGGGGAAAGAGATTAAACAACATACAAACATTGATAGTCGTTGGACATAGATAAAGGGGAAGGGGAGGGGGAAGACGGAAGCGGGGAATAGAAGGAAGATAGAAAAGATTGGCAGGAGTAAGTTCATGAAGGAATAGGGAATGAATAACAAACAAATAGACTGGAATTAACTCAGAATCGAGTAAATTGCTATATAATGTAAATATTTTTAGGTCCTAAATCAGTTATTTTGTTTCCATACTTAGTACATGTTAGCAATATGTATAGACTATATATATATATATATATATATATATATATATATATATATATATATATATATATATATATATAGTATACAGTATATATATATAATTAGATATTATATATATATAATATATATATATCATATATATATTATATAAGTATATATATAAAAAGTTATAGATATATATACTGTATATATATATATATATATATATTGCAAAATATAAAGCACTTTATTAAGGTATTGCATCAGTTCTCCCTATGCAATTTATGCACCACACTTTTTTCTTTTAAAATTGCCCCTCCCCTTCCCCTCCCCCCCTATCTCCTCTCTTCTCTCTCTCTCTATCCTCCTCTCTCTCTATCTCTATCTCTTCTATATTTCTCTCTCTCTCTCTCTCTCTCTCCTATCTCCATCTCTCTCTCTCTCTCTCTCTCTCTCTCTCTCTCTCCATTTCCCATTTTTTTCACTCCCCGCTCTCTCCTTCTGCCGACGATAAAATGACTAAAAGTTTCGAACCCCTGGCCCTCAGTCGTGCCTCCCGTCACAGATCCTACAGTTTTTATGGCAGTGCTGTCTCTGTCCGTCTCTCTGTCAATTAGCCTTTAGGTGGACCTGTCTTTCTTTCGCTACATATCTCCGGTTCAGGCCTTTGCTTTCTTTTTTTGCTATTTTCGTTTGTTCTCTTTTAGGGGGGATTTAGTTTTCTGTGATTCTCTTTTCTACTCTCTCTCTGTCTCTCTCTCTCTGTCTCTCTCTCTCTCTCTGTCTCTCTCTGTTCTCCTCTTCCCTCTCCTCTCATATCTCTAGCTCTGTCTCTTATATGTATATCTCTCTCTCTCTCTCCTCTTCTCTCTATCTCTCTCTGTATCTCCTCTCTCTCTTCCTACTCCTCTCTCTATCTCTCTCTCTCTCTCTCTCTCTCTCTCTCGTGATTATAGATTTATTGTGTCATTCAATTTGAATTCAACATACATAAACACTCAGACAGACAGACACACCCACACACATACACACACTCACAAACATACACACGTGCACATGTACTTACAACATAAACACAGGCATAGATGTACTTATTATTGTAGGTAGGAAGGTAGCGTTTATTCGTGTATGTGTGTGTGTGAGAGAGAGAGAGAGAGAGAGAGAGAGAGAGAGAGAGAGAGAGAGAGAGAGAGAGAGAGAGAGAGAGAGAGAGAGAGAGAGAGAGAGAGAGAGAGAGAGAGAATTATATAGTTAGAGCAGGTGTTTGAAGAGGCCTGAACAAACCGTTCTCTCAAGGCAATTAGTACAGTCTTTAGTTGGGCAAGCAGAATAAAGTATACAGTTCAACCTTACCCCTTAAACATATGAACATGTTTGTAGCAGGATGATTATGTTTATGTGTTTACGTGACCAAAAGGCATGCATAGTTCTCTCTCTCTCTCTCTCTGTATGTGTGTGTGTGTGTGTGTACGGCGAGCGTTTGTCTTTGGGCGTCTGTGTGTTGTGTTTTGAGTGTGTGTGTGTGTGTGTGTGTGTCTGTGTGTTGTGTGTGTGTGTTTATGTGTGTGTGTGTGGTTGGTTGAGGTAGAGAGGGAGTAAATATTGAAAAACAAAAAATACTCCTGTAATATCTTAATTAATTTTGTTTACCATATTTCCATATGTTCTAATAATTATTGTTACTAATTGGATTAACTCAATTTGACGAGTAGCATTATCATTTGACATCCATGTTGAATTATCATGCGGTACACTAATATAATTACATTTTTCAAATAAATGTTGATTAAGCGGTAAGTTGTACTTTGTAAAATGCATATAATAATCAGATAATATTATTATCGATATGAATTTCAAATGGCATCCTATTTGTAAATATGTCAATGTTTATCATATCAATGGCGTCAAAAAACTTTAAATAACAAGATATGTTGTGAAAGTGTCTATATATCCATTATGTAATCATTATAGTGTATATGTATATTTCATTATGGTCAAATTAAATCAAAATAATAAACGCATAAGTTACTTAAAATCACCTGATATCAACTTACAACAAAATACCAGACTGTGACACGAGCCTTTGATGTAAGTGTTCGTGTGATACCATAAATATATACTGGCAAAAGTGTATTATACATTGATATATATATTTATGTATTTATTTGTATTTGTTTATTTATCTGTATTTGTAATTTAGGGTTAAGGGGAGGTTTTTAGTTTGTTCCCTAGACCTCCATCAAGCTTAAAATTACACCCCCTTGAGTCCCTTTCAAGATATATTTGTACATTTTTCGGTAGAAAAATTTCCCGGCCGAAGGCCGGTGCCTCTTAAATTACAGGCTCGCTATCGCTCGCCAGGATAAAATTGATACCTGAATGGCACGAAAGGTCTTAATATGGGGTGAAAGTTCTTAAAATCGCTAAACTAATGGGGCAAACGTTTTATAATATCAAAAGCAATGGGGCTAAACATGAGGGAGAAAGGGGTCAAGAAAAAAATCCCTCAAGTGGAGATCTCCCCTTAAATACGGTTATAATTGCATTATCACCAGTTTTGTAATATTGAATAAGGGTTTTGCACTTCAAAATGGACGGTCTTTTACAATACATTCTTTGCATATTGTTTAGGGCTTGGCAGAGTACCGTCATCATTAAGGGGGCCCACCTCGCTTTTTTCTCTTTATCTCCCTCTCTCTTTGGCTTGCATCCATTCGGCCCCATGCAGCCTACTGTTTTAAGACGCTTACCCCCATCCAGGTGTCAATATTTTCCTGGCGAGCGGTAGCGAGCCAACATATGTATAATTTTGTTTTGACAGCAAGCTAAATTTGTACATTTTTCGATAGACAAATTTCTCCGGCGAAGCCGGATTTCTCCATACTATGCTGGCGAGCGATAATCGACACCTGGATGGGGATAAACGTCTTAAAACAGTTGGCTGAATGGAGCCGAATGGATACAAGTCAGAGAAAGAGAGAAACGGAGAGAAAGAGAAAAAAAAAAGCGAGGTGGGCCCCCATAAAGTCATCATCATCGTTATTATAATTGCTATCTAAGCATTAATATTAATACATAAATATCATCATTATCATCACCATCACAATATTTATATTCAACATTATGATCAACATTTTCATTATCACCATTATCATAGTCTCTATCATCACCATCATTTCGATTATCATCATATAGCCATCATCATCATCGTCATCATCATCACCATTATTAGTATCTTCATAATTATCATTAACAATATACTCTATTTCATTATCACCATTACCATTATCACCACCATCATCACCACCATTAAAATAATCATTATCATCACCACCAGCACTATCACCATCATCGCCACCATTATCATAAACAATAACATCCCAACCAATTATACCATCAGCACAATTATCCTCTATCACCAACAGATCCACAAATAACATCAGTATGATCATGTTTTAATTATCCAACTGATCTATTAAGGGGAGGTTTTTAGTGTGTTTCCTAGAATTCCATCAAGCTTGAAATTACACCCCCTTGACCCCCTTTCAAGATAAATTTGTACATTTTTCGGTAGAAAAATGTCCCGGCTGAAGGCCGGTTACTCTTTAATTACAGGCTCGCTATCGCTCGCCAGGAAAAAATCGACACCTAAATGGGACGAAAGGTCTTAAAAGTAACATAAATGGGGTGAAAGTTCCTAAAATCGCCAAACTAATGGGGCGAACGTCTTAAAATCTCAAAAGCAATGAGGCTAAACATGAGGGAGAAAGGGGTAAAGAAAAAAATCCCTCAAGTGGAAATCTCCCCTTAACCAGGTGTAACAATCTTCACCACCACCACACCTCCATCACCATAATAACCACCAACAACATCACTATTATAACCAATAACATGGTCATCACAATTATCATTATCATCACATGAGGAAGTAACAAGGAGGTGTGGTGTGGAGGTAGATGTGCTGGAAAGTGTGAAAAGGAACAACTTGAGATGGTTCGGCCATGTGGAACGTATGGAAGGCGAGAGAATGACTAAGAGGGTGTACGAGAGCGAGGTGGAGGGACAGAGAGGGAGAGGTAGACCGAAAGAGAGGTGGAAGGATGGAGTGAGGAAGTATATGAATGAAGGCGGTGCTGGTTGGGAGGAGGGGCATCGACTGACTGGGGACAGAGGTGAATGGGGGCGGTTTGTTCGTGGCCACCCCTTTGGGTATCACGGCATCAGGCAATAGACAGCTAGATCACAATCACCACCTCAACCTTAAGGGGAGATCTCCACTCGAGGGATTTTTTTCTTGACCCCTTTCTCCCTCATGTTTAGCCCCATTGCTTTTGATATTATAAAACGTTTGCCCCATTAGTTTAGCTATTTTAAGAACTTTCACCCCATATTAACACCTTTCGTGCCATTCAGGTGTCAATTTTATCCTGGCGAGCGATAGCGAGCCTGTAATTTAAGAGGAACCGGCCTTCGGCCGGGACATTTTTCTACCGAAAAATTTACAAATTTATCTTGAAAGAGACTCAAGGGGGTATAATTTTAAGCTTGATGGAGGTCTAGGGAACCAACTAAAAACCTCCCCTTAAACAACAAGGATAGTCAACTCGTTTAAATTGCAATGATTCATTCCTTTTCCATGTTATATATTGCGCATTTATTTTTTGCATTAATCTTTGAGCTTCTAATAAGTCTAAAATACTATTATGAGACAGCGAATTAAAGGAGTTGACTGTAGATTAGTATGATCATAATTATGTCAAAATAATCCAACTGATGTAGCAACCTGGCCCTTTGATCTACAGTGCTTTGCAAGTTCCAATATCAGCTCATGTTACAAGCACATGTACTAAAAGGAATTATTGTCATAGCACAGGCCATATTCCTGATAGAAGCGACATCATTAATAATTATCATTAAAGCAAAAGGCATTGGCACCGATATCGCTTTAGTGATAATTATTGTATGTTGCTAATGTGTTATAAACTATTATATTGTTATTGTTGCATTAAAGTAACAAGTAAGATATACTGTATATTTAGCCATAAAATAGAAAAGTATATACTCTTGAACTTAATTTAAATTATTGAGGTATTTTTCCTATAAACGTTTAGTGCATATAAATATGCAAAACTTTGTCAATAAAATGGTTCATTTTCATGTGGTATTTATGTTTATTCTTTGAACTTCTCGGATGCTATTTAAAATTTTCTGAAAGTGCCAATTATGTTAGGTAATGAATGAATTGGGGAATAAAATAATTTATGTAAACAGTCTACTGTATAAAGTAAGCTCACCCAAGGAAAAAAACACATCCATGCAAGAGGAAGCAAACGGCAGAGGAGAAAGATCAGTATATTGGAAACCAACTGAAGCATGTGGAGAATGGAGACCAAATTATTGAATTACGATGATTGAATGGGTGCGCTGGCGGGCTGGATCTGTCAGAGTGAGGGTTGGTGTCCTCTACTTCCCATAGCCAGTTCTGACTTTATCTTTTTTCCTGAGAGTGGTGAAGGCAGTGGGGCCATAATGGTGTGTTCCATGGTTCCCTAGTGTCTTACTCTCACATCCCACTGGCATAAGTCGGCCTTTCTCTCTCTGGCGTAGGGATGTAGCGACCCCACCGCCCGCCACTGCGGTAGTGCAGTCAGCTTCTGTAGCAGTTACAGTGATTTCTTGTTACTGCCTTATTGTAGCACGGTTAAGGCTAGTGTGGTGCGGATTCGCCAGGTGCAAGTGCTTCATGGGGACTTAGTTGAATCTTGTTGAGACACTGTTAGCGCTATAACCAACATCAGCCACTGTAATGACATGATGGGGCTGTGTTGTGGCAAGTCTTTATTGTACTGTATACAGTAAAGAGACTATAAGCACGCTCTCTGTCAATGAAGCGGTCTTTAAACTTGTATGCATGTATGTATACATGCATGTATGTATACATGCATGTATGTATACATGCATGTATGTACGTATGTAATTCACCGAGCTTGTTTGTCAAGGGGATTCCACGCAATGCGAGCTTCAGCTCATTATTATCGCGCCTCCTTAACTAGGAATATATTGCGTGAAGTGCATGTCATGTGTTATTGTATTGTTGGCTGTGGATGTGGATGTGTGACATGATGAAGTGAGAATCCTGATTGCGGGACATATGCTAAGACGATGAAGTGGAACCCAGTATTAACCCTTCACCACCATTACGTAATTGTCATCATATTCTGGTTACCATTAGACTATTTTCTTTAGTTACAATCTACCTACACGACTCAAATGGGTAAATACGATGTCAATAATCCCTCTTAGCAACAGAGGTCCTTCCTAAACTGCATAAAATCAACTAATTTTCGCCCGAATCAAAGGTATATAGGCTTCATGGTGCTGAAGGGGTTAATCAACCTTGTTTGGAGTTATTTAAGCCGGTATCACACGAGAGCTTTTATTGTCAACATTCCATGATCAACATTTGTCTGCCAACATTTAGGGAATATTTTGCACTGGTATTGGAAACTAGACTGACGGTAGATGAATTTAGGTAACCGAAATAATCTAGATGTTTACCTCATAAGCTGTCAGACCAGTGTTAAGGATAAATGTTGAGTGAAAAAGCGCTCGTGTGATACCGGCTTTATACCCATCGAATGACAATCAAACACGAGTGGCTGTATACTGTAAGTGTGTTGTGTAATGTATGGACACGATGAGATAGGGATGTTTATATTGATAGAACCGGCATACTTGACGCCGCCCACAGAAACATTTAATATGGAAAGACCTTAACGTAAGAGAACCCTTAAGGGGAGGTTTTCACTTAAGGTTTTTTTCTGGACCCTCTTCTCCCTCATGTTTAGCCCCATTCGTTTTGATAATGTAAGAGGTTTATTCTATTAGTTTGGCGATTTTAGGACCTTTCGCCCCATTTCTGTCAATTTTAAGACCTTTCGTGCCATTTAGGTGTCGATTTTTTCCTGGCAAGCGAAAGTGAGCCTGCAACTTAACGGCAAGGAAACGGTACCGAAAAAAATACACAAGTATCTTGAAGGGGGTCTTGAAGGGGGGTCTTGAAGGGGGGTCTTGAAGGGGGGTCTTGAAGGGGGGTCTTGGGGGTATTTTTTGTAAAGCTTGATGGAGGGCTAGGAAGCAACCTAAATATTTCCCCTTAAGGTTGAAAACGCTTAACTCACTCCTCTGGTGTTCACATCATTAGGCATCTGGAAGGGGGTAAACGTCTTAAAACAGTATACTGAATGGGGCCGAATGGATACAAGCCAAAGAGAGAGGGAGAGAAGGATAAAAAAAGCGAGGTGGGCTCCCTTAACAACAATAACACCAACACTTACAAATAAACATTATCACCAACAATTATAACAACTAAACGGGGGTCACCGGCTTTTTTTATCTTTCTCCTTTTCTCTCTTTTTCCTGGCTTGTATCCATTCGGCCCCATTCAGCCAACTGTTTTAAGACGATTATCCTCATCCAGGTGTCGATTTCCTCCTGGCGAGCGATAGCGAGCCAGCATTGTATGGAGAAATCCGGCTTCGCCGGAGAAATTTTGCTATCGAAAAATGTACACATTTAGCTTGCTGTCAAAATACAAATTTATATATGCTGGCTCGCTACCGCTCGCCAGGAAAATATTGACACCTAGATGGGGGTAAACGTCTTAAAACAGTAAGCTGAATGGGGCCGAATGGATACAAGCTAAAGAGAGAGAGAGAGAAAGATAAAAAAAAAAGCGAGGTAGGCTCCCTTAAAAAAAAATAAAAATCATCAAAGACAGCATTACCAATAAGAAATAAAGCCCATCATTAAAACTAAATACCTACCCCTACCCTTTTTAATATTGACACTGCGTAATGACTCGATGGCATTTGTTGTTGACAATCACATCAGGTAAACAACAAGCAAACAAACAAACACGCCGACATGATTTTGTTTAGGGCACGGAGTTTTTAATGGTGGAAAAATGTTATGTGCACAGTATTAGGGGTGAGTAGGAGTGTGTGTGTGTGTGTGTGTGTGTGTGTGTGTGTGTGTGTGTGTGTGTGTGTGTGTGTGTGTGTGTGTGTTAGTCATTATTATTATTATTGTTATTATTATTACTATATATATATACATATACAGGTACACTGTGTATACAGTATATACTGTATATATATATATATATATATATATATATATATATATAGAGAGAGAGAGAGAGAGAGAGAGAGAGAGAGAGAGTACAAAGGAAGGAAATCAAGCAACAACAGGTCTAGTGACCCTTCTAGGTTGCTTGTCCTCCAAAACACTGAGGATCAAGTGTCCAAACAGTGGTTTAGAGTGGGTAAGGGAACATTGGAAAGGAAACTACTGCCCTGCCACTAAAGTGGCAGGACTAGGAAGTTAGTAGGGGACATATGGGTTAGTAACTGAGGGGAGGATAAAGTTATTCATTTACAAACGCAGTCAGTCGCGGGTTTGATGCGAGATATTTGTCTAGGCGGAATTTAAATGAATCAACGGTGCTGCAGTCTATAACGTCTCGGGGAAGCCCATTCCACAAGTTGACAACTCGATTGAAGAAGAAATTCTTAGATTCGTGCGAGTTAAAAGATTTACCAATAATTTTGCAACCGTTTCCCCCGCGTGTAATTAGATTGGTCGATAGTGAAGTACTTACTACAGTCATATTGTCGATGCCTTTGATGATTTTGAACACTTGAATTAAGTCGCCTCTTAATCTGCGCTGGGTTAAAGGAAATAGATTTAATTCTCTAAGACGCTCTTCGTATGGTTTTGTTCTTTAGGCTAGGTATCATTTTGGTAACTCTACGTTGAACTCGTTCTAGCTTGTTTATATCTTTTGGTAATAAGGGCACCAGGATTGAACGCAGTATTCCAGAGAGGGCGGACTAAGGAATTGTAAAGGGTTAGGATAACTTCTTTGGATTTATGCTCAAATGACCTGCCTATAAAGCCAATTATTTTGTTTGCCTTCTTAACAACTTCTGAACATTGTTGACTCGGTTTTAGGTTACTCGATATTGTTACTCCCAGATCAGTTTCTCTGTTTACATTCTTAAGCTGAGTGCCATTCATCGAATAGTTTGCTTTCTCATTTAGGTATCCGACATGTAGTACTTTACATTTATCCGCATTGAAACTCATTTGCCAAATTTGGGCCCAACATGACAATTTATCTAGATTGTGTTGCATATCGTCAACTTGTTCTTTTGAGAGAGAGAGAGAGTGTGAGAGAGAAAGAGAGAGTGTGAGAGAGAGAGAGAGAGAGAGAGAGAGAGAGAGCGAGAGAGAGAGAGAGAGAGAGAGAGAGAGAGAGAGAGAGAGAGAGAGAGAGAGAGAGAGGGAGAGAGAGAGAGAGAGAGAGATGAGAGAGAGAGAGAGAGAGAGAGACCTTTCGGTTATCCATTGAAAGATATACAATGTACATTCATTGATATATAGGCCTAGTTACATAAAAGAAAATGTTTCAGTCGTATTCATTGGAAATTAAGTACACAGTAATATAAAAGGCTTTGAATAAGAATAGACAGAAGACAGATGGATAGATATAAGGACAGACAGAAAGTGGCGAGGTAGGAAGGGGAAGTGTAGAGAAAGGGAAGGGAAACGTGTAAAAGGTGAAGATAGGGAGCAGCGAACAGAAATTGAGAGAGTGGGTGTTTGGAATTCTAAAGGAAAGGCAGAGAGAGAGAGAGAGAGAGAGAGAGAGAGAGAGAGAGAGAGAGAGAGAGAGAGAGAAAGAGAGAGAGAGAAGGGATAGGGAGTGAGCGTAAGCTTTTTAAAAGTCAATGTATTATTTTCAACAATGAAATAAGAAAACTATGCACATATTCGAATCCCTTAAATCTTATTCACAACCACAATATATACTGGATTTAAATAAGTATGCACAAGAACGTCTTCGTGTTGATACGTTTTCTTCAGTGTAGTCCAAGTATTTTTCAAAAGTTGTGAACTAATAACTGGATATGCACTTTGTTATGCAATTATAAGTTCTCTCACTGTTATGAAGATTGGAATGTCGTTTAACTAATTATTTTATCATGATATACAAACATAATATTGTCTTGTTCTGGCATTATAAGAAATAACAGTTTATATTGTATTAAGGGAGCCCACCTCTATTTTTATCTTTCTCTCCCTCTCTCTTTGTATTTTATTCATTCGGCCCAATTCAGCCTACTGTTTTAAGACGTTTACCCCCATCCAGGTGTCAATATTTTCCTGGCAAGCGGTAGCGAGCCAGCATATATTTTTTTTTGTTTGGACAGCAAGCTAAATTTGTACATTTTTCGATAGAAAAATGTCTCCGGCGAAGCCGGATTCCTCCATACAATGCTGGCTCGCTATCGCTCGCCAGGAAGAAATCGACACCTGGATGGGGATAAACGTCTTACAACAGTTGGCTGAATGGGGCCGAATGAATACAAGCCAGGGAAAGAGAGAAAAGGAGAGAAAATAAAAAAAAGCAGGTGACCCCTCTTAAACTCTAAGATGTTTCTATGAGTACCGTATTCAATAGTATAAGGAATGTTTATATTCTATCTATTATATATTGCCAGACTCCTTGATCCCCGAGGGGGTGGACACTAATGGATCACCTCCATGCTCCTCGTTCATCCGTCAGACGTCGCCCCTCATCCCAACCAATACCACTTCCACTCACGTACAGTCGCGCTAATAAGTGATGTCTCGGCACCGATTATGTTTTGATCAATTATTGGTACCAGCAATATTTACACATGTTTTGTTTTTATTTTAGTGAGACATACCAACATATCCCTACACTTACCCACCCCATTCAACATCTGACAGACATTAATACAGCACAGAACAAGCCAAACGTAAGGACAGCAATGACTTATTAGCGCGACTGTACCTCTCAACTCCTCCTGCCTCCTCTACTCCGCCCTTACAATTCACTCCATACACTCTTTTAGTCATTCCCTCACTCTCTATTCACTCCACATGACCAAATCACCTCAAAGTGTTCCTCTTTACAGTGTTCTAGCACATCCACACCAGACCATTCTCATACTTCCATATTTTCCCGTCTATATGTATTTGAGGGGAGATCTCCACTTCAGGGATTTTTTTCTTGACCTCCTTCTCCGTCATGTTTAGCCCCATTGCTTTTGATATTATAAAACGTTTGCCCCATTAGTTTAGCGATTTTAAGAACTTTCACCCCATATTAAGACCTTTTGTGCTATTCTGGTGTCGATTTTATCCTGGCGAGCGATAGCGAGCCTGTAATTTAAGAGGAACCGGCCTTCGGCCGGGACATTTTTCTACCGAAAAATTTACAAATTTATCTTGAAAGGGACTCAAGGGGGTGTAATTTTAAGCTTGATGGAGGTCTAGGGAACAAAGTAAATACCTCCCCTTAATAGTCACCAGAAAATGAATATATATTATTATGTAAGCATTATTGTTTTATCTTCACCACCTGTTTTATTACCAAAGTTATATGCATAATGATCGTCCTCGCTAATACCATAGTCATCAAGATTACATCATCACAGGTATCATAATAATCACCAGCATTATTATCAGTTATTATTAAGGTCATCAAAATGTTCCTCGTAGACATTCTCCATGCCTTCATCATAATCACCATCGTTCTCATCATTATCATCACAATCATCAACATCATCCTCTCATCGCCATCATCACTATATTCACCATCATTATCATCGTCACCCGCATCACTATCATCACCTTCACCACCATCATCACCCGCATCACTATCATCACCTGCACCACCATCATCACCTGCATCACCATCACCACCATCATCACCCGCATCACTATCATGATCTGCATCACTATCATCACCATCATCACTATAATCACCATCACCACCATCATCACCTGCATCACCATCATCACCCGCATCACTATCATGATCTGCATCACTATCATGATCTGCATCACTATCATCACCATCATCACTATAATCACCATCACCACCATCATCACCTGCATCACCATCATCACCCGCATCACTATCATGATCTGCATCACTATCATCACCATCATCACTATAATCACCATCATCACCCTCATCATTATAATCACCATCATCACCACCATCATCACTCTCGTGCTCTCCATCAACATCAACATCATTAACACACAGCAAAGGGAACGTCCTATATCGTTACACTCAATTCCCTCCAGCACAATAAGCGGCCTGTAACCTATATGGCAAAGCTCAGTAGTAGTAGTAGTAGTAGTAGTAGTAGTAGTAGTAGTAGTAGTAGTAGTGTGTATGTGTGCCTTGATAAAAACACTCACATGCAAAGAGCTTATAAAAAACCATGCGTCCTTGTAGGCTACGTTAAGGGGAGGTTTCTAGTTTGTTTCCTACTCCTCCAGCAATCTTAAAATTTCACCCCCTTGACCCCCTTTCAAGATAAATTTGTAAATTTTTCGGTAGAAAAATGTCCCGGCCGAAGGCCGATTACTCTTAAATTACAGGCTCGCTATCGCTCGCCAGGATAAAATCGACACCTAAATGGCACGAAAGGTCTTAAAATTGACAGAATGGGCCGGAAATTCTTAAAAATCACCAAACTAATGAGGCAAACGTCTTAAAATCTCAAAAGCAATGGGACTAAAGATGAGGGAGAAAGGAGTCAAGAAAAAAATCCCTCAAGTGGAAATCTCCCCTTAACACTTAAAACAAGAGAGTTTACAAACGTCTAAAGATATAGGAGACGTGACTGATTTGGTTAGGGGGAGGTCATTGTTTTTCCTGGGTCCCTTTCTCCCTCACGTTTAGCCCCATTAGTATTGAGATTTACAGACGTTCGACCCATTAGTTTGACGATGTTGTGATGCCTTTCTACTCATGTTTACGTCAATATCAAGACCTTTAGTGCCATTTAGATGCCAACGTTTTCCTGGGGAGCGATACCGAGCCTGTAATTTAGGAAGAACCGGCCTTAATTTGGTCGGGACTCTATTCCACCAACAAATGTACATATTCATCTCGAAGGGGAATCTTGGGAGTGTTTCTTTCAGCTTCAGATGGTTCATTTTTTGGTAGATTTGTTCATTTATTTATTATTTTCTTTGGTTTCCTCACTAGACCTCTATCAAACTTAAAAAAAACATCCATCAGATCCCCCTTCTATATTAATTTGTACATTTTTCGGTAGAAACATTTCCCAGCCGAAGGCCGGTTACTCTTAAGATTACAGGCTCGCTATCGCTCGCCAGGAAAAAATAGACACCTAAATGGCACGAAAGGCCTTAAAAATTGACAACGAAATGGGGCAAAAAGTATTAAAATCGCCGAACTAATGGGCCGAACGTCATAAAATCTGAAAACTATTAGGGGTAAGCATGAGGAAGAAGGGTGACCAGAAAAACAGCCCATGTCCCCTTAATGGAGGTCTAGGGAGGAAACTAAATGTAATAATAAATACATAAATAACCTTTCCCTTTAAAAGCTACCACCTAGAGAACAATCGTTTTTTTTTTTTTGTTTTTTTTTTTTTTTACCGGAAGGATAAATCTATTACCGAATCACTTGGGAGAACATGTTGGGTCGCACTACATTTGCCTACGTCGTTCAAGATCACAAGCTTAGGTGCTAGAGAAGTGTAAAATCTGACGCCGAGGGAGCTTGGGGAGGAAACTCAAGACCATTTTCCAACCATTTCCCGACAATTCTAGAATAGCAGTTATTATGCATAAAGTTATATAGGAATCTAACCTCCTAAATTAGCTTATCTTCATTCTATACTGATTTTTATTTTACCTGGCGTAAATAGGTTACGCCGAGAAAATGTTGTCAAAATTGGATCGTGTAAATCCACCTCAACTGCATCTAACTCGGGGGTATTCTGTTTGGAACCTTCCTGTTTCGCTCAACTAACTTAGCCACTTAAATACTTCTTTGCCACATTATTTTGGCGGTTAGAAGACGTTGCGACCCATTCAGGTGTCAAGGTTTTCCTGTCGAACGATAGAGAGTTTGCAAATAAGTAGAAACTGGCCTTCGGCTGGGACATTCTTTTACTGAAAAATTTAAAGGGTGCCTAGGGACGTGTTTATAGCTCGTTGGCGGGGAGGGGGGGGTGGGGGTGGGGGGTGGGGGGGGGAGTTTAAGGAGGCATTTGTTTACCTTGAAATAAATCAACGGGGGAAACCTAAAATACAATTGCTAGGAAATTGCAAGAACAATAAAAAATCGCCAATGGTAATGTTGATCATTAATAAACACCACAATAACCTTCCAAAACGTGAGACCAGCTAGTGTTAAGTCTTGGCCACTTATACCCCTGTCAACCTTGGCGATAAACACTGCCAACCAAATGTCACGGTCTCATAAATTTGGCCTGTGGGACGAGATGCTATTGTTTGAGGATGCGTGTATGAAGTTATATTGACAACACGTATTGTAATGTGGGGAAGGTCTTAAAATTGACAAGAAAATGGGGTGAAAGGTGTTAAAATCGCCAAACTAATGGGCCGAAGGTCTGATAATCTCAAAACTAGTGGGGCTAAACATGAGGGAGAAGGGGGTCCAGATAAACGTGGTTTAGTGTATACATATAATTATATATGCTCAGGAGATTGGGCCTGAGTATATAGATAGATAGATAGATAGATATAATTATAATGTTGTCAAATTTAGACCAGTGCATTAGAGAAAGAGAGATACTGTTTATCCCCTTCAGCACCATGACGCCTATTTACCTTTGATGATTGTCTGCAGCTTAAGAAGGACGTACGTTACTAGGAGGGTTCATTCAGATCGTATTTACTCATTTGAGTCGCATAGGTTTATAAACTAAAGAAAATCATCTAATGGTAACCAGAATATGATCACAATTACGTAATGGTGGTGAAGGGGTTAACTGCATGTATGAAATTTAGTGTCAATATTTTCCTTGAGATGTACAATCAAAAATGTAAGTAAAGATTCAGTGCATATGAGGAAAGTAGTCAATATTTTATCGTGTGGATACAGACAGAGAGGCAGATCAGATAAGCTCATTACATAATCATCACGAGTGCTGTTTGTGGAGGTTATTACAAACGAATATTATTAACTGTAGTATATTCCACAAATTCTTACATGAACATAATAGTGTGCAGAAATGTTGTTGGTGTGGTGCAATCTAATTTCACCACAAAAACAAAGTGTGAATTGTATAAATGATTAATAGAGAACATTTACGAAGCTGATTCCTGTCTACCTATCTCTTCATCTATCGAATATATCTATTTGTATATCTATATATATAATATCCATATATCTACCTATTTATAAATGTGGTTCTTCATCTTATTTTCTATCTATAAATATATAATATCTATCTATTTATCTATCTATACTGTCTATCCATATATTATTCTACATACCTATAATATATCTATATATCTATACTACAACTCTGTCTACCCGCCTATAATATATATATATATATATATATATAATGTAAATCTATTCATGTCTCTACATGCCTGTCTTTCTGCTTGCATGTCTATCGACCTGCCTGTGTGTCTACCTGCCAGTCTGTCTGCCTGTATGTCTGTCTACATGCCTGCCTATCTACCTACCTGCCTATATGTCTATCTACCAGCCTACCTATCTATCTACCTGCCCACCTATCTATCTACCAGCCTACCTATCTATCTACCTGCCTACCTACCTGTCTGCCTATAAAAGTCAGCCATAATCTGTTGCGACATATTCAACATAATAGTATTGGGAATTACGACAACATTTCCTCAGGCATTTCTCTTCCAATACGCAATTATATTTTAATGGGATTGTTGTTTTTGCGTGCAGAATTACACAAGGTTCTGTCACATGAACAATAATTTGACTGGCCTATCGGAAACTAGTAATCCGTTTGGGGTTAATGCTTACTTGATCCGATGTTTTGTTGGATCACTGTTTGTTTGTTTGTTTAATTGTTTAATTAAATATTTATTGTTGTCATTAATAATATGCATATTTTTGTTTTCAATTAAGTGTCGAGTATCTTTTGTTTGCGTTTCTAGCCCCTCTTCAGGTTCAAATGTGCACATATTTTGGTACAATAATGGCCCGCCCAAAAGCCGGTAACTACTTACCGGTAATTGCAGGCTCGCTTTCGTTCGTCTGGTAAAGAATTAA
>CM064498.1:7590018-7662518 GCA_032716605.1 Paralithodes platypus | reverse complement strand
GTCGGTGTAGGTAGGATGTGAGGTCAGTGTAGGTAGGATGTTAGGTCGGTGTAGGTAGGATGTGAGGTCAGTTTAGGTAGGATGTTAGGTCGGTGTAGGTAGGATGTGAGGTCAGTGTAGGTAGGATGTGAGGTCAGTTTAGGTAGGATGTTAGGTCGGTGTAGGTAGGATGTGAGGTCAGTTTAGGTAGGATGTTAGGTCGGTGTAGGTAGGTTGGTAGGTAGAGAGGTAAGCTGAACAAAATTATAGATACAGGTAGGTAGGAAGATAAATAGGTAAGTAGGTAAGACAGCTGACGATAATGTAAGTAAATTTACTAACCACTCGATAAGTAAATAATAAAAAGCGATAAGTAATAGAAAAGCAATTAACCACTTGCGATTTTCAGGCTATAAGGAAGTTGGTTCGGTAAACAGCGATATAAAACAGAAATTCAATAATAATGTAGGTTTCTGATGGATAGAATGATTTATGAATGTGGTGTTATGTATTTACAGTATATTATATGCAAGACAATTCCTAATTCTCTAAATATCGATACCAAATCTACTCCAACTTCCTTATAGCCTGAAAGTCAATTGGTAAGCTAAATGCATCAGTATGTATTTAACCCTTTAAAGATCCGATTACACATTTGTTTTCTGATTTCTGGCTATTATTAGACGATCTTATTCAGATTCGGAAAGGTATATGGAAGTCAGAGGGTTATTTGCGATAGTCTTTCCCCTTATAATTCCCACATATCCCTTCTAAACTGAATAAAATCGTCTAGTAATAACCAGAATAAACTGTCAAACTGCGTCCTAATCTGCGAAGGGTTAAACGGAAAAGTAAACTCAAACATATAGGGAAAGAGTTGGCGGAAGCATTAACGAAATATTTGCTTCGTGTATCCGTGTTTATTCCCCTCCACACCATATTTTATACACCAGTCTCTCCCCCTAGCTACCTACCAACGGATCTACGTATTTACAGAACTACCTAACAATCTACCCATCTACCTATGCATATCTACCTAACTATCTACCTGTGAACTTGCTTACCGACCTGCAATCTAACCTATCTTGGAGGGAGATATCTTGCAGCATAGGACGGCCAACACATCCAACGAAGCACGAGTGGACGTTAGTGCAAGAAGTTTTTGGACAAGAGCACAGCGAGCATTCTTTGACGTAAGAATATTCGACCCAATGGCCCATAGCTACAGCGGGCTGTCTCTGGAGGCTGCACACAAGAGGAATGAACAAGAGAAGGTCAGGGCATATGGGGAAAGGATCTTAAATATCGAACATGGCAGCTTTACCCCACTAGTCTTCACCACATCTGGAGGGATGGGACCTAGGGCCCAGTGCTTCTATTCAAGGCTTGCAGAGATCATCGCAGAGAAGAAGAAACAGCCCAGGAGCCACGTTGTAGCCTGGATGAGGTGCCGTCTATCTTTCTCGTTGCTCAGATCAGCACTACTATGCCTGCGGGGAACAAGACTGTCTGCACCACAACCAGCGACGGTGGCAGAAGTGGACTACGAGGCAGCAGTGGCAGAGGGTCGCATAGGAAGGAGACTGGATTGAAGTTGCATGGTGTTGAATAGTAATATCTGATGCTTGTAAAATAAAATGTATGAAAAATATTAAATAAAAATCAATGTAGTAGTAGTAATCCACGATGATGAGTCTGAGTGCTGACCCCGGAATAGTTGGTAGCTGAATGACTACCAAGTCGGACGCTTTGATGACTGTTCTGACCTGGTTTAGGGTCCAAAGAGGGGATGCACAGGCTGAGTGGTTTATAAAAAAAAAAAAAAAAAAAAAAAAAAAAAAAAAAAAAAATCTAACCTATCTATCTCACTACGTACTATATAGCCTACCCACTAACATTCCTAACTACAAACATATCTACCTACCAACCTAACTGCCTACCACCTGCCTACCAACAAGCCTAACTAGTAACCTACCTACCTACCATATAACCTGCCTACTAACATACCTACCTACTATAACTACAGTCACACATGTAAAGAAACTGTTTAACCCTTTGAAAATTATGACGCATTTTGATATTTTATTTTGGCTATCATTAGACGAATATAAGCAGTTCAGGAAGAATCTGTGGGAATTATAAGAGTAGAGACTATCTAAATTGACGCTCTGACTTCCATATACCCTTTCTAATCTGAATACAATATTTTAATAATAGCCAGAAAACAGAAAAGAAGTGCGGATCTAGAAAGGGTTTAAATAGCTCACAGAAATATTGAATAACACCAAAACCAAGTGGACCAGTTGAAATAATATAATAGGATAACACTATGAATATAAACAGCAAATAACCCCTTCTGTCCCAGCGACGTCTTTATTATTTTGATATCAGCTACATTTAGACGATTTTATGAAGCTTAGGAAGGGTAATTGGTAGCTAAAAGTATTCATGGAGATCGTCTGCAGCCTTTTAATGAGTGAACGTCCTTCCTAAGCTTAATAAAATCGTCTAATAGTTGCCAGAATGTGATGAAAAGGACGTCCCTGGTACTGAATGGGTTAAGATAGCCTACTTATCCATTTACCTACCAATACCTACCTAGCTACTTTCTCATATACCTACCCACCCACCTACCTACCCACCCACCTATTCACCTACCATTCAACTCACCTACTTACTCACCTACCTACCAACCCTCCTATTGACCAATCTACCTACCAACCAACCCACCCACCTACTTATTCCTACCTACCTACCTTTTTACTTATCAACCTACCTACCTACCTATCCACCTACTAATTACCAACCCACCTATCTACCTATTTACCAACCCATCTATCCACTTTTTTACCAACTCACCTACCAACCCACCTACCTAGCCACCTACTTACCACTCTACCTACCTACCTTTTTCTTTACCAACTCACCTACCTACCTATCCACCTACTTACCAATCAACCTACCTACCTACCTACCTACCTACCTACACGGCTATTTATCAACGTCCTCCCACCTTTACCTGTAGTTCTTTTCTTCCCAGACCTGCTCATCCATCATCACTTCCTGCTGCGTATAATATAAGCTCTCCCATCTTCTCTATATACACACACACTCACAGAGGGCTCTCTCTCTCTCTCTCTCTCTCTCTCTCTCTCTCTCTCTCTCTCTCTCTCTCTCTCTCTCTCTTTGTGATTATTTTTGTGTATATATGATTTGTGTATATATTTTGTGATTTACAGGCGTATTAATGTTATCATATTGCTAACAACATTTTGTGTGATTTTCAGGAATTAATTGTATCACATTGCTAACATCATTTTTTTGTGATTTTCAGGCTTTAATTGTACCATTTTGCTAATATAAATTTGTGTGATTTTCAGACATATTGTGATTATATCGTCATGGCGCCGCAACGAACCTGCACGAGTTGTTCCGGTAAATTTGGCCCTACCATGTTTGTTGATACTGATGTCCAAATTTGTAGATTTTGCCAGCTCCAGAGAAGATTGCGGATGAATTGAATGCAGCTCACCGCAAGATCGATGCCCTGACTACGAAGCTTGAATCCCTTCAAGAATTTGCCACACTCAACGTAGGAGTGCCCTCGGCCCAAGAAACCACTACAATGTCAACCGCCATTCCAGTGCATACAGTACCGGTACCGGTACCCACACCAGCAGCTACCTTAGATGTTGCAGAAAATAATAATGACTCTACTCTCACTCCCCCCCAGGACAACTTTCAGTTAGTGAGAAACAATGTGCATCCCAGTACCAGTACCAGGAAGGTCATCCCGACAACATGCCAAAACCGCTTCAAAATTCTTGCTATTGACGAGGAAGAGGAAACGGAAGAAGTTCGGCTTGTGGGCGACTCCATGATCCGTGGCCAATTAACCGAGTTCTGCGCCAGGGCACCCAGGACCAGAAAGCGATTCTGTATCCCAGGTGGCGGCGTGGACGACATTGTTGCGACTGTGGAAGAGGTTTCCAGGCTCGCCCCCGCAAGCACTACGTACGTCATCCACGTTGGATCTAACGATGTCCAACGGACGCTGTCAGAGGAACTACTTTGCAAGTACCGGCGGCTGATCAGGTCCTTCAAGGAAAAATCTAATAGAATCTTAATTTCAGGAATTGTTCCCCGGATTGATGTAGAAAACCGATTCTACAACATAGCTACCAGTACAAATCGCCGACTAGCCAAACTCTGCAGGGAAGAGGACATCGGCTTTGTCGACACGTGGGATCATTTTTACTATGATAAATCTTTGTTTTCAGGAGATGGTGTACATCTCAATGAAGTAGGAGCTGCACGTCTTGGTCGTCTGCTGAACCATGCAGTCAAGGATTTCCGTTCAAAAAACGGGGTCAACCGGGGGTATCCGGGGGTAGTGTAAGTCAAATACGAACTGAAAATTCAGACAATGCACAATCAGTAACATCCAACTCTAATACTCTGAAGGTGTTTTATGTAAATGCTCGCAATAAATTTTCAGATCTAGAGGAAATCGTGTTTACAGAACATTATGATATAATCAGCATTACAGAATCTTGGTTAAATACGGAAGACAGAGACTTTTTAGCCGAATATACGCTTCCTGGTTATACAATGTTTGAGAAAAGTCGGATCAATAGAAATGGAGGAGGATTTCTGTTTTTTATAAAGGAAAGTCTTAATTCCGTCTTAATGTCAAAACCTCAAATTGCGAATATAGACATATCTTACGTACTATTAAATAATAAACGAGGAACTAAAATAACACTAGCTTTATTATACAGACCCCCAGCTCAATCAGTGCAAACTGACAGTGAAATTTATGAACAAATTGCAGAAATAACTAACATACAAGATACCGTAATTCTTGGCGATTTCAACTTACCCGTGACTAAATGGGGCGATATTCTTACTTCACACTCTGGACACGACCTCTATGCTAACTTGCAAGAGAGTTCACTTTTTCAATTTGTACAATCTCCGACCCGTGGTAATAATGTGCTTGACCTTGTACTCGCAACAAAAGAAGAATTAATAGAGAATTTGAATGTTGGTGATGAATTCAGTAACAGAGACCATCGTACGATAACTTTTACTTTAAAGTTTACTAGTAACAAAACAAATAGCAGCATTGAGAAAGTCCCTAATTTCAAGAAAGCAAATTTTCATAAACTTAAATCAAATCTTAAAGAAACTGACTGGAGCTTTCTGACTAACAATAACGACATAAATACATCTTGGGAGTGTTTCACAACCACTTACCTTAAGGCAGTGCAAGACTGCATACCATCGAAAATACGGCGTCCAGGCCATAATGATAAGCCCAAATGGTGGAATAAAGATATTTCAGACTGTCTGCTTGCTAAAAATTTGCTAATGATAGATTAAAATCCTCACAAAATTACGAAGAACGGGTGAAATTTGTAGAGCTACGACGCAAAGCCAAAAAGTTAATTAAGCAAAGTAAAAAGACCCTGGAGTTACATGTTGCGAATCAAAGTAAAACAAACCCGAAAGAATTCTATAGTTATATCAGAAAGAAAAAAGTAGTTACTTCAACTGTTGGACCATTAGTCGATGAAAATGGAGAATACACCAAAGACGAAGTACAAATGAGTAATGCCCTCAATACCTTCTTTGCATCAGTTTTTACAACCGAAGACCTCAGTGATATCCCTACACCATCGCCGATTCAGACTGATAATTCAGATGTTCTAAGCAATATCACCGTTACAGAGAGAGAAGTATTGAATTGTTTAGATAAACTCAAGGTAAATAAAACGCCTGGACCTGATACAATCTCGCCTAGAGTTCTAAAGGAAGCTAAGGATGAGCTCTCCAAACCACTGACATTGCTATTCAATGAATCCTTGCAGTCTGGGACTATGCCTGATCAGTGGAAGCTAGCCAACGTAACACCGATATTCAAAAAAGGCAGCAAATCCCTACCCAGTAACTATCGTCCAATTAGCTTAACCTCAATTGTATGTAAAATGCTAGAAACGGTCATAAGAGACAGACTCGTAAATCACTTGGAGGCAAATAACTTACTTAAAGATACTCAACACGGCTTTCGTAAAAAACGTTCCTGTTTAACAAACCTCTTAGACTTCTTCCACGATATCCTCAACCTCTACGATGAGAGTAAAGCTGTAGATATTATATACCTTGATTTTCAAAAGGCCTTTGACAAAGTTCCACACAAACGTTTACTGCTAAAACTAAAAGCGCATGGAATACAAGACGGTGTGTTTAAATGGATAGAAAATTGGCTCAGCGACAGAAAGCAAAGAGTAGTCATAAACGGTAAGGCATCTAAATGGACCAATGTAAGTAGCGGGGTACCCCAGGGATCGGTACTAGGACCAATTCTCTTCCTAATTTACATCAACGACATAGATGAGGGTCTCACCTGTACAATCTCAAAATTTGATGACGATACAAAAATTGCAAATAGCGTACTCTCAAAAGAACAATTTGACGATATGCAACACAATCTAGATAAATTGTCATGTTGGACCCAAATTTGGCAAATGAGTTTCAATGCGGATAAATGTAAAGTACTACATATCGGATACCTAAATGAGAAAGCAAACTATTCGATGAATGGCACTCAGCTTAAGAATGTAAACAGAGAAACCGATCTGGGAGTAACAATATCGAGTAACCTAAAACCGAGTCAACAATGTTCAGAAGTTGTTAAGAAGGCAAACAAAATAATTGGCTTTATAGGCAGGTCATTTGAGCATAAATCCAAAGAAGTTATCCTAACCCTGTACAATTCCTTAGTCCGCCCTCTTCTGGAATACTGCGTTCAATCCTGGTGCCCTTATTACCAAAAAGATATAAACAAGCTAGAACGAGTTCAACGTAGAGTTACCAAAATGATACCTAGCCTAAAGAACAAACCATACGAAGAGCGTCTTAGAGAATTAAATCTATTTCCTTTAACCCAGCGCAGATTAAGAGGTGACTTAATTCAAGTGTTCAAAATCATCAAAGGCATCGACAATATGAACTGTAGTAAGTACTTCACTATCGACCAATCTAATTACACGCGGGGAAACGGTTGCAAAATTATTGGTAAATCTTTTAACTCACACGAATCTAAGAATTTCTTCTTCAATCGAGTTGTCAACTTGTGGAATGGGCTTCCCTGAGATGTTATAGACTGCAACACCGTTGATTCATTTAAACTCCGCTTAGACAAATATCTTGCATCAAACCCGCGACCGACTGCGTTTGTAAATAAATAACTTTATTTTATCCCCCCCTCAGTTACTAACCCATCTGTCCCCTACTAACTTCCTAATCCTGCCACGGACATTAGTTCCAGGGCAGTAGTTCCCTTTCCAATGTTCCCTTACCCACTCTAAACCACTGTTTGGACACTTGATCCTCAGTGGTTTGGAGGACAAGCAGCCTAGAAGGGTCACTAGAGTTGTTGTTGCTTGATTTCCTTTGTACTCCTTTGTACTCACACTCTCTCTCTCTTCTATTTTGCTGGGCTATTCTTCTACTATAAACTGTCCCTGTTTAGAATTATTAAGGCCGAATCACCTAGTAGAAACCATAAGGTCTGTGTGGTGTGGATATCTGTGTAACTCTGTGTAACTCCCTCATGCACACACACATACCAGCCTCAATCCAATTTACTCTCCCAAACTAACTTCTTTTCTAGCATGTTCTGCCTACCGTATACCAACCACCGTATGGCGTGTCCTACTTTCTCACTTCTCTCTCTCTCTCTCTCTCTCTCTCTCTCTCTCTCTCTCTCTCTCTCTCTCTCTCTCTCTCTCTCACCAATCATGTCTTACCAATTTTCTGGATTTATTCCATGTAATGCTGAGTGAGTATGACAAAAGTAGAGGCATAGACATCTTTTACTTAGATTTTCAAAAAGCGTTTGACAAAGTGCCTCACTGCAGGCTAATATCATAAGTGAGTGCACTAGGTATTATCACAGAGGTCACAAATTGGATAGAAAGTTGGCTAACAGGTAGACAGCAACGAGTGGTAATCAATGGTGTTTCTTCTAAGTGGACTCCAGTCACTTCTAGAGTTCCACAGGGATCTGTCCATAGCCTACTTCTGTTTATCATATATGTCAATGACATCGATATTGGGCTGTTGAGTGTGATCTCCAAGTTTGAGGATGGCATAAAGCTTAGAATGAATGTGAACGACCCCAAAGGGGTTGAACAGCTCAGGATGGACCTCAACAGACTAGGTGAATGGTCGTAGACATGGTAGGTGCCTCTAAACATGAAAAAGTGCAAAGTAATGAATATCGACCAAGCAAACTCCAAATCAGATTATTAGCTTTAGAAAATGCCTCTGGAAATTACTGAATTGAAAAAGGCTGTGGCTGTTCTGATCAGCAGTGAACTAAAGCTTAATTTTCGAAGCAGTGCATTGAAGTAGAGAAGAAAGCTCCGAAATTATTGGGCGATATTTAGAGGCAATTTAAGTATGGAAATAAGGAAATAGTCGTCACACTTTACAATGTTCTGATACGGCCTCTTCTGGACTATGCTGTTCAATTCTGGTCTCCAGCACTCAGGAAAGATATAGAACGACTGGAAAGAGTACAAGCTAGGACTACAAACCTTATTCCATCGATTAGAAGGCTGGGCTATGAAGACCGGTTGAAAGCTTTAGATCTCTTTCCGTTAAAAACACGCACTCTACGATGTCAGCTCATTGAAGTATTTAATGTACTTTACGGGTTTGACAATGTGGATTATAGCAAAATGCTTAGCCTCATTATTAATACAATACGCAACCATGTCGGCAAGTTAGAATTGAAGAGGTTCAGCACTAGTATTTGAGGAAACTTTTTCACATAATAAGATTTGTTCTACCTGAAACAAATTTCCCTCAGAAGGTATAAACAGTTCTTCAGTAGAGCAGTTGAAGAAGAGAGCAGATAGTATTTTGCACACTCTGTAATGAGTGTAGTGCACTAAACAATCTCTCTCCTTCCACTTAGAGTATCTCCTCGTAATGGACCGCAAGGTCCTCGAGATACTAAATATTCCTTGTAACTCTCTCTCCCTCTCTCTTCCATCTATCTATCTATCCACCCATCTATGTTTTCTACTTTAATTCCCAACATGCCAATATTCTGTGTTATGTTATATCTATAATGGATTATATATCTCTCGTTTTCTATATCCACCATGACTAGCTTCCCATAACATAATATAGCATAATAATATATGGCAAAAACAAAATTCCATTGGAGTCCATCGAACTCCATCCATAATCTTACAACGTGTATAACTTAACATAGTGCAAATACAGGTGTGTGTGTGTGTGTGTGTGTGTGTGTGTGTGTGTGTGTGTGTGTGTGTGTGTGTGTACCATATGCACATCTATCTCCCTATCAAACATCATCATAGGCCTCCTCTCCCTGCTTCTGCCCTACGAATACTATTTGTTAATATCTAATTTCCTTAATTGCCAAGTAAGCTCCCGTCATGTGTTCAGTTTTCGTCCACCCTTTGTTCATATTACGTGTACCACTTCCGTAACCCATGCCACATATAATTAATTATCCCTATTTTGCCCTCCAATACTATCTTCCTAACCCTATACGTAAACCCCCCACCATCTCTCTCCATCTCTCTCTCTCTCTCTCTCTCTCTCTCTCTCTCTCTCTCTCTCTCTCTCTCGTCCACCCTACCACTTGGCCTGTGCCTATCCTCTAGTCCCCCCCCCCCCCCCTTACCCCCCGGTCAGTAAACCCGTTCATCCCCGTATTTTTAACACCTGCAAACAAAGGGGAGAGGCGCCCCCTTCCTCTACTGCTCTTTTATCGCAGGGGTTCCAGCAGCGGCGGCGGTACTCGTCACGGTGGATCTGTGTGTGTGTGTGTTACTCAGTTACTTGTTCGTCAAGGGGAATCCACGCAATGCGAGCTAAGCTCATTATTATCGCGCCTCCTTAACTGGGAATGTATTGCATGAAATGCATGTTAAGTGTTTTATGTACTGTTGGAATGGCTGTGGATGTGTGTGTAGTCTGTATTTCAGCCAATTGGCGACATCGGAAACGAAGGCTTAGGGTGGATCTGTATGGTACCATTCTCACTATAGACGGTACCGTCTCGCCCGAAGGCTTAGGTAGCCATCAGCTTAGGTGAACCATATGATACCCATCTCGCCTTGTACCATTTTTGCCAACCCCAGATGGGACGTCACAACGTCGTCCACTTATTCCAGGTAGCTATTTACAGCTAGGTGAACTGAGGCTAACACATGAAAGGAGACAAGCCCAATTTGTCTCCGCCCGGCCGGGGATTGAACCCCCGACCCCTCGTGTGTGAGACGAGAGCTCTACCTACTAGGCTACGGGTTGTGTGTGTGTGTGTGTGTGTGTGTGTGTGTGTGTGTGTGTGTGTGTGTGTGTGTGTGTGTGTGTGTGTGTGTGTGTGTGCGTGCGTGTGTGTGTGTGTGTGTGCGTGTGTGTGTGTGTGCATATATCTGCTTGTAGGTGCGTTTCTATTGGTGTGAGTGTGTGTATGTGGTTGAGTGTGTTTTAGTCAAATATATACTGTACGTGTGCCTCCAAGGTCTATATACACTGGGCCCTCTGTGCATCTATCTGTTTGCGTGAGCGTATGCATGTAGACCATCTGTAAAAGCCCCAAATTCCTTCACAATGCTGAGCCATTGATTTTGATCTCCTTAAGGGGTGATGGTTCACTTTTTGGGCGATTTTTGCATGTATTCATTATTTTTCTAGTTTCCTCCCTAGACCTCCATCAAATTAAAAAAAAAAAAAAACATCTATTAGATCCCCCTTCTAGTTTAATTTGTACATTTTTGGGTAGAAAAATGTCCCCGCCGAAGGCCGGTTCTTCCAACATTACAGGCTCACTACCGTTCGCCAGGGAAAAAAATCGACACCTAATTAGCACGAAAGGTCTAAATATTGACGACGAAATGGGGTGATAGGTCTTAAAATCGACTAACTAATGGGGCAAACATCTTAACATCTGAAAACTAATGGGGCTAAACATGAGGGAGAAAGTGGTCCCGAAAACCGGCCCATCCCCCCTTAATTCATTTATACAATGAACTATTTCTCTTTGGAATTCACTTCCACAGAATACGGTTCCATCAACTTTCAATCCACACCATTCCAATCCAGTAGTTATATATAATTCGTGAATGGAGGATACTATTAGGTGAATGGCGTTTGTTTTTTAGATGCCGACTATCACCAGGAGTAGCCGCACAATCAAACTATCTGTCATGGGTCCGTTTTGCCGAGGGGGAGGTGTTGAGAGGATACAAAAGCCAGGTGTACACGTGTTATTATATAAACTGTGAGTATGGCAGAGCTGTTCCCGTATAGTTGCGCAGAGGCCTGATAACTTAGTGATTAGTCAGGTATGTAACAATGTAGCTATAGGGGAAGGATTAACGTTAGGGATAGCGTGTCTGAGTATTTAATAGGCAACTGGAATAGAGCTTAGTTACGCTAGAGGGGACCTGAAAACCAGGCTACAGTTAGGCAAGCGTCCGATGAATACTAACTTGGACTAATAGGTTTCCAAGAAGCTTGTGAGCATTCTAGGACCTAGAGCCTGGGAGCAGTCTAGGTTTTCCTGTTCGGGATTTACCCGTTTATACAGGAAGTCAGGTCATACATGTGCGTGAGTGTGTGTATATGTGTGTGTGTGTGTGTGTGTGTGTGTGTGTGTGTGTGTGTGTGTGTGTGTGTGTGTGTGTGTGTGTGTGTGTGTGTGTGTGTGTGTGTGTATGTGTGTGTGCGGCTGCGTGTGAGTGCATGTATGTGTTTGTACATTATTTTTTAGGAGATCATATAGTGTGATATGGAGTGTGGAGTGATTGGAAATTGGAAAAATGTTATTGGTTTGACGTGTGTGCGAGAAAGAGAGAGAGAGAGATTATGTGTTTGTGTATGTCCTAGTGGTTGATTGTGTGTATGTCTCTTAATGTAAGTGTATATGTACTGGTGCTTATAAATGAATATGGGGAAAGCATCAGGAATAGATGGAGTGTGAGGGAGATATAGGTGATGAGATAGTGATCGAATGGGTATGGAAAATGTGTAAACTAGCATGGGAAAAGGGGAGTGCACCTGATGACTGGAAGACAGGCATAATAGTTTCCCTGTATAAAGGTAAAGGGAAAAGAGGAGTGTGTGGTAACCACCGGGGAATATGCCTTCTAAGAGTAGTAGGGAAGGTGTACAGTAGGGTAGTAATTGAGAGAGTCAGAGCGAGAACAGAGAAATGGATAGGTGACGAGCAGGGCGGGCTTTAAGAAGGGAAAATTATGTGTAGATCATATTTGTGCCCTGAAATATGTTGTGGAAAAATATTTGGAGAAGAAACAACAGGTGTATGTTGCCTTTATGGACTTGGAGAAAGCATATAACAGAAAATATTTGGAGAAGAAACAACAGGTGTATGTTGCCTTTATGGACTTGGAATTTGGAGAAGAAACAACAGGTGTATGTTGCCTTTATGGACTTGGAGAAAGCATATAACAGAGTGGATAGAGAAGGTATGTGGAAAGTACTGAGAATCTACGGAGTAGATGGCAAGTTGCTGACAGCAGTGAAGAGCCTGTATGAGGGTGCAAAGGCGTCAGTATGTGTGGAGAATTAGCAGAGCGAGTTCTTTGATCTGAATGTTGGGTTGAAGCAAGGGTGTGTAATGTCCCCATGGTTGTTCAATATTTATATGAATGGAGTCATGAAAGAAATACAAGGAAGAGCATTGGATGTTGGTGTCACGCTGATAAGGTAGGGAGATGAGTGGAAGCTACCTGTACTGCTGTTTGCCGATGATACAGTTCTGATGAGCGATAGTGAATGGGAGTTGCAGGGTCTGGTAAATATGTTTGGAACAGTGTGTGAAAAATGGAATCTGAAGGTAAATGCAGGGAAGAGCAAGGTTATGGTCTTTGAAAGGGGTGCAGCCACAGAGTGTGAGGTGAACTTGGACGGTCAGGATATGGAGAATGTCCGCTCATTTAAGTATTTGGGCAGTGTGTTGAGTAAAGATGGGAGTATGGATGAAGAAGTGCAAGAAAGGATGCAACAGGGGAAGAGGGTTGTAGGAACGTTGAAAGCAGTAACAAGAAATAGGGTGGTCAGCATGGACGTTGGTGGAGAGACTCAGACAAAGAGTGAGAGGGATGGAAATGAGTTACTTGAGAAGTGCGTGCAGAGTTACATGGAGGGATAGACAGACGAATGAGGAAGTAAGAGAGAGGTGTGGTGTGGATGTAGATGTGCTGGAAAGTGTGAAAAGGAACACCTTGAGATGATTCGGCCATATGAAACATATGGGAAGCGAGAGAATGATTAAGAGTGTACGAGAGCGAGGTGGAAGGACAGAGAGGGAGAGGTAGACCGAATGAGAGGTGGAAGGATGGAGTAAAGAAGTACATGAATGAAGGCGGTGATGGATGGGAGGAGAGGCGTCGACAGATTGGGGACAGAGGTGCATGGGGCCGTTTCGTTCGTGGCCACCCCTTCGGGGATCACGGCGTCCGGCAATAGATATATAGATAGATAGCTTATAAATGTTTCCCCCGGCAATAGATAGATAGATAGATAGATAGATAACTTATACATGTTTATGTTTCTGTGAATGTACATGCGCACCTGTGAGTGTATCCTCTTGTGTGTGTGAGTGTGTGTGTGAGTGTGAGTGTGAGTGTGTGTGTGTGTGTGTGTGTGTGTGTGTGTGTGTGTGTGTGTGTGTGTGTGTGTGTGTTTGCGTGTGTCTATATGTGTATGAGTCCCTTTTTCTAGAGGGCTTACGGTCTGCTAGTAAAGTGTCCGGAAGTGTCGCCAGAGCCCAAACAAAATATAGCTGTATTTTTGGAGAGGCCTGTTTGTTTGGTGTGCGTGCGTGTGTGTGTGTGTGTGTGTTCTGTTGGTGTGTTAGTGCGAGGACAAGTGCTTCCCTGTTTTTCTGGACGGATAGGACGTGTGATATGCTTTTTTTTTTTAGGGGGGGGGGGGGGGGATTTAGTGGGGTATTTAGGTCGTGAGAAGAATTGAACCAGTCAGTGGGGATTAAAGGTATGTGTGTTTAATCTGGTCACCTTTCCTCTCATGTTTAGCCTCATTAGTTTTGAGATTTTAAGACGTTCGCCTAAATAGTTTGCCTATATTAACACCTTTCACCCCTTCTTTTTGTCAATTTTAAATCTTTCGTGCCATTTAGGTGTAATTTTTTTTTCTGGCGAGCGATAGAAAGCCTGCAATTTAGGAGTTCCGGTCTTCGGCCAGGGCATTATTCTACCGATAAATGCACATATATAAATAATCTTATAAATGCACCTATTAATCTCGAAGGGGGGTCTTGGGAGTATTTGTTCAATATATATATATACACACACACACACATAATATGAAACATAAGAATATTAATAATAAAATAAAAAATCATATTTTAAATTAATTGGGATTTTATTTTGGAATATTTCAGTGGTTTTCAAGCGTTGGCAGAATAGGACTAAAGAAAAAGATACGGGGTTACATTTGTTGCAATGTTTTTAAAAATGCAATCCTTTCTCTTTGTGTGTATATACAGTATGTGACTCTCTCTCTCTCTCTCTCTCTCTCTCTCTCTCTCTCTCTCTCTCTCTCTCTCTCTCTCTCTCTCTCTCTCTCTCTCTATCTATCTATCTATCTATCTATCTATCTGTCTATCTCCCTTCCTCTCCCTCTTCATTGCTCTCTCTCTCGCACTCGCTCTCTCTCTCTCTCTCTCTCTCTCTCTCTCTCTCTCTCTCTCTCTCTCTCTCTCTCTCTCTCTTTCTCTCTCTCTCTCTCTCTCTCTCTCTCTCCGTTCCTCTCCCTCTCCATTGCTCTCTCTCTCTCTCCCTCTTCATTGCTCTCTCTCTCTCGCACTCGCTCTCGCTCTCTCTCTCTCTCTCTCTCTCTCTCTCTCTCTCATATAAAGATATTCAGAATCACTTTGGTATATATTAAGCTATCACCAGACGATTGCGTAAAGCTGAGGAATGCTTTTTTGTACCTGGCAGAGTAACTGAGACAGCTTTGAATTCCTTGATTATATAATGTGCTTCCTAATAACCAATTTAAAAAAAAAAAGGGTCAGAGTTATAAGTAGGAAGTTATAGATAAACAACCTAACTAACCAACTAACAACCTAATAAACTAACAAGCAAGTAACGATACGTGAAAAACAAAAATACGGAATAACACTACCCAAACAAGGCAATGCAATAGAAATACAGAAACTACCCCGATAACCCTATACAAAAACAATCTAACAAACTAACTAACAACCTATTAAACTAACAAACAATTATCGAGATATGAAAATAAATACGAAATAACACTGCCAAAACAAAGCAGACAAGTATATATATAAAACAAAACAAAATTTCCCGATAATCATATAAAACAAGCAAACAACTAAAATAACACCGGAGTCGCTCGTGAAATGTGAACAACGACGGCGGGAAAAAAACATGGTGGAAAAAAACAAAAAAAACAAGTGGATGAGTGGAATGTCCCGATAAAAATATGAAGGGTTAAGGGGAGCCTGGCCGTTTGCTTGGTCTATTAATTCATTTAATCATATATTTTTTTAGCTTCCACCCTAGACCTCCATCAAGCTTAGAAAAACACCCCCTAGACCCCCCTTCAAGATAAATTTGTACATTTTTCGGTAGAAAAATAAATTGCAGGCTCGCTATCACTCGCCAGGAAATAATCGACACCTAAATGGCACAAAAGGTCTTACAATTTACAACGAAATGGGGCGAAAGGTGTTTAAATCGCCAAACTAATGTGCCGAACGTCTTATAATCTCAAAACTAGTAGGGCTAAACATTAGGGAGAAGGGGGTCCAGAAAAACGGTCTGCCTCCCCTTAAAATGGCGTATATCGAGAGGAGGAGGAGGATTTAGACCCGGGGTTCTTATAGTTTTATGTAGGGTTGTATAAACGAGGCAATCTACTGTAGTATATTTATATTGTAGTCTCTCTCTCTCTCTCTCTCTCTCTCTCTCTCTCTCTCTCTCTCTTTTTTTCTCTCTTTCTACCTCTACCTCTCTCTCTCGCTCATCAATCATAGGACGCTGAACTTCCCATAAGACGAGATTGTGTTGCTTGAGAGAGAGAGAGAGAGAGACAGACAGAGAGAGAGAGAGAGGGAGGAAGAAAGTAAGGAAGGAAGAAAGAAAGAAAGACAGAAATAAGTGTAAAGAGGATATGAATGAGGGAGAGAGAGAGGGAGAGAGAGAGAGAGAGAGAGAGAGCGAGAGAGAGAGAGAGAGAGAGAGAGAGAGAGAGAGAGAGAGAGAGAGAGAGAGAGAGAGAGAGAGCGAGAGAGAGAGAGAGAGCGAGCGTTCGTATCTAGCGGAGAAATAAAAAATAACCCATACAATTGATGGACCAGTAGAGCAGTGTAATTGATGGACCAGTAGAGCAGTGTAATTGATGGACCAGTAGAGCAGTGTAATTGATGGACCAGTAGAGCAGTGTAATTGATGGACCAGTAGAGCAGTGTAATTGATGGACCAGTAGAGCAGTGTAATTGATGGACCAGTAGAGCAGTGTAATTGATGGACCAGTAGAGCAGTGTAATTGATGGACCAGTAGAGCAGTGTAATTGATGGACCAGTAGAGCAGTGTAATTGATGGACCAGTAGAGCAGTGTAATTGATGGACCAGTAGAGCAGTGTAATTGATGGACCAGTAGAGCAGTGTAATTGATGGACCAGTAGAGCAGTGTAATTGATGGACCAGTAGAGCAGTGTAATTGATGGACCAGTAGAGCAGTGTAATATATTGTAACCAAGCTGACGTATACATTGAGTGACCAAATTATGGGTATAAAATATAAATATAGCGGGGAGGATGTCGTAAGTTAAGGGGAGGTTTTTAGTTTGGTCTCTAGGTATCCATCAAGCTTAAGATTACACCCCCTTGAGCCCCTTTCAAGATAAATTTGTACATTTTTCGGTAGAAAAATGTCCCGGCTGAAGGGCCGGTTCCTCTTAAATTACAGGCTCGCTATCGCTCGCCAGGATAAAATCGACACCTAAATGGCACGCAAGGTCTTAAAATTGACAGAAATGGGTCGAAAGTTCTTAAAATCGTCAAAATAATGGGGCAAACGTCTTAAAAATAGAAAATCAATGGGGCTATACATGAGGGAGAAAGGCGTCAAGAAAAAAATCCCTCAAGTGGAAACCTCCCCTTAAGCCGGTATCACACGAACGCTTTATAAAACCGGTATCACACGAGAGCTTTTATATAGTCAACATTCGACAATCAACAAAATTCTGGCAACATTTCTGGACTATTTTGCACTGGTATCGGAAACTAGACTGTTGGTAGATGAATTTAGGTAACCGAAATATTGTAAATGTTGACCTCGTAAGCTGCCAGACCAGTGTTGAGGATAAAGGTTGAGTGAAAAAGCGCTCGTGTGATACCGGCTTTACCCAGGTAGAGGAGCAGCAAATCACCAATTGACCACTTGCAAGCTTCAGGCTATACGGAAGTTCGGCCTGTAAACGTCGATGTTAAACACAAATACAGGCATTATTTAGGTTTCTGATGGATAAATAATATGTTGAATTTGACTTTATGTAGTAATAAATGCACTAAAACCGTATTATAGCTGGGTTATTCTGCTAAATATCGAAGTCTACAGCGCCAACTTCCTTATAGAATGAAACTCGCAAGTAGTGAATAGCCATGGTGGAGCTACAAAGGACCCTGAAGCCAACACCACCCGGGAACTTAGTTAGAGAGACGTTTATAACACAACCGCATTTACAGCTAGCACACAATCACGTTTAAAATTAAGGGGAGGCAGACCGTTTTTCTGGACCCCCGTCTCCCTAATGTTTTTAGCCCCACTAGTTTTGAGATTATAAGACGTTCGGCCTATTAGTTTGGCGATTTTAACACCTTTCGTCCCATTTCGTTGTCAATTTTAAGACCTTTCGTGCCATTTAGGTGTCGATTATTTCCTGGCGAGCGTTAGTGAGCTTGCAATTTTAAGAGGAACCGGCCTTCGGCCGGAACATTTTTCTACCGAAAAATGTACAAATTTATCGTGAAGGGGGTCTAGGGGGTGTTTTTCTAAGCTTGATGGAGGTCTAGGGAGGAAATTAAAAAAATATATATATATATATGAATAAATAAATTAACAGACCAAACAAATGGCCAGTCTCTCCTTAACCCCCACCTCCCTACGTTTACAACTAGTGATCAGCTGGCTATGTTTACAACTGACCCACCCACTACGTTCACAGCTATAGTCTATTCCTTGTAAGTAGGCGATAAATCATTAACTCTATCCTCTGTAACACAAAATGGGCTAGAGCAAATTGGCTGTAAATTTCCACATCTATTCCTTGACTGACTCTTCCCAAATGGCAGATATACTAGCTCAATTACTCTAGTCGTTTTTTTGAGTAACAGAGGTTAGAGGTCATAATTTCTCGCCTGCTTACAGTGAATAGACTATAATATAACACTGTAACATTCACAACTGTCATCCCTCTGGTCTCACATACAACAGACGAACTGCAAGTTACGTTTACAAATAATGCCCACTTCAATTGCCGGCAGAATAGAGAGACTATCACACTGCCACCATCGCCCGCCGCATTACTTTCAATCACGCCGTTCAAGGACTACAAATTTCATAGGAATGTAGGCGTCAGTACCTGTGACTTCTGTTTGACGTTGGTGCCAGGGAGCGAGCTTCCTGATCACATGAATCTAATTAGTACCAATAAACGTTACTGTGAGTATCCTAGTACCCAGTTATCTACTACTTTATATAAAGGGCACTTTCTGTGATTCTGTCTGTTTGTTCACGAACTACTCCCTCAGTTTTCAAGAAGGAGAGCCCATACCTTAATGGCGAAGACGGTCTTTAACAACAAAATCAAAAATAGGGCACAAGGTCTTGGAATCGCCAAAGTAATCGGACGAAAGTCTTAAAATGTCAAAACTTATGAGGTTAAAGAGGAGGGAGAAGGGGGTCCAGAAAAACACCCCTTAAGTTTTCTAGCGATTGTTGCTTTCGTGTGTTGGTAGCGAGGTGGTTAAGGAACGAGATCTTTTGACACACCCTTCCTCCCGCCCTCCCTTTTCCCCTCCCTTCTCCACTTTCTCTCCCCCTCCCTCATCTACTCCCTTTTTTCCCCTCCCTCACACACTCCTTTTTCCTTCTCCCCCTCCTCCATCCTTTCCCATCTCTCTCCCCTTCCGCCTTCCTTTTCCATCCCTCTCCCCCACTACTCTCTTCCCCTCCCTCCCCCTTACTTCTCCCCCTCCCCCTCCTTCACTCTCTCACTCCTCCTCCCCCTCCCTCTCACTCCCCCTCACACCCTCGCAGCTGAGTGGGAAGCGTTGTATCCACTTCATCAGTCTGGTAAATTTAATCACCCCACCCCAAACCAGACCATTTATTTTAGCCCCCCTCCCCCCCCCCCCCCCCCTTAGAAGCCGACACCCAAATTGAATTAAGACTGGGGTAGAAATAATAATGGGAAAAAGAGGTTGAATCATTAGCTGCGTTCTTTACTTAAACCTTGAGCTAGTATACGTTTTTGCTTTTGTTTAATCAATTCTTCTCTTATTAGTTTTCAATCCTTAATAAAAATGCTCTTAGCTTATAAGTTTTCTATCAGTAATGGTGAGAAAAAGGTTTAATTTCTATCTTTATTCTTTACTTAAACCATGAGCTATAGTCTATTCGGTGTAAGTAGGCGAGAAATCATGACCTCTATCCTCTGTAACTCAAAAAGGGCTAGAGCAAATTGGCTGTCAATTCACACATCTATTCCTTGACTGACTGTACCCAAATGATAGAAAAATTAATTCAATTACTCTAGTCGTTTTTTAGTGACAGAGGTTAGAGGGCATGATTTCTCGCCTACTTACAGCGAATAGACTATAGTGTGTGTTATTGTTTTTGTTTTAATCAAGTCTTCTCTTATTAGTTTCCCTTTTTTAGTAAACAAAAGCTTAACATAAATGTTTTGTTAGTAGTTATATATACTGGCCAATTGAATTATTCATTCAAATATAATCTTAAATTATGACTAACGTATGTTTTTAGGAAAGAATTATGGGAGTCTGAGGGTTCATTGAGACGGCTAGTTTTACCACTTTGATTCATCGAGGGCCTTCCAAAGCTGGGTAAATCGTCAAGGGCTAGCCAGAATCAACCAAAAAGTCGTCCTTGTATAATGAAAGGGTTAAAATACACAAGCGAACTACTTTGAGAACCTGCTTGATGACATTATCGAGATTCACTTCCCCCTTCTCCCTCATGTTTAGCCCAATATTAAGACCTTTTTTGCCATTTAGGTGTCGATTTTTACCTGGCGAGCAATAGCGAGCCTATAATTTAGGAGGAACCGGCCTTTGGCCGGAACATTTTCCTACCGAGAAATGTACATATGTATCTCCAAGGGAGGCCTTGGGAGAATTTGTGTTAAGCTTAAGGGGAGATCTCCACTTGAGGAATTTTTTTCTTGACCCCTTTCTCCCTCATGTTTAGCCCCATTGCTTTTGATATTATAAAACGTTTGCCCCATTAGTTTAGCGATTTTAAGAACTTTCACCCCATATTAAGACCTTTCGTGCAATTCAGGTGTCGATTTTATCCTGGCGAGCGATAGCGAGCCTGTAATTTAAGAGGAACCGGCCTTCGGCCGGGACATTTTTCTACCGAAAAATGTACAAATTTATCTTGAAAGGGACTCAAGGGGGTGTAATTTTAAGCTTGATGGAGGTCTAGGGAACAAACTAAATACCTCCCCTTAATGGAGGTCTTGGGAGGAAACTAAAAATTATAAATAAAAATAAATAAATAAACTAACCAATCTATACAAATAATTACAAACCTGCCCTTAATTCGAACCGTGTTGTTTTAGCATGAGGAGGTGTTCCAATATTAATGACCAATATTGGGCAATGCAAGATGAAAGTCGAGAGATATAAAGCAAGCCATAGATAGATTACGGAACAGAGTAATGAGGAAAGCACTATACGATGATAGATGGTCAACGAGATTAACCCCTTCTGTACCGACGACGTACAATTTGCCACACATTTTCCATTTCTCAACCATCCCAGCAAATCGTAACTTGGCAGCACCCTACCCACTTCCCCAACCCCCCTCCCTCATTCCACCTCCTACCAATAGTGGAAGGGAAGGAGGTGGAGCGAGGGAGGAGGTTGAGGAAGTGGGTGCAGCACTGTCAAAGTACGACCCCCAACAGAATAGACCATGTGCGGGAAACTGTACATTGAGAGGTGTCGGAGGATAATGAAGCATAAAACCGGTATTACACGAGCGCTTTTTCCCTCAACGTTTATCCTCAACACTGGTCTGGCAGCTTATGAGGTCAACATTTTAAGTATTTCGGTTACCTAAATTCATCTACCATCAGTCTAGTTTTCGATACCAGTGCAAAATATTCCAGAAATGTGTGTTTTTTTTTTTATCTTTCTCTCCTTTTCTCCCTTTCCCTGGCTTGTATCCATTCGGCCCCATTCAGCCAACTGCTTTAAGACGTTTATCCTCATCCAGGTGTCGATTTCTTCCTGGCGAGCGATAGCGAGCCAGCATTGTATGGAGAAATCCGGCTTCGCCGGAGAAATTTTTCTATCGAAAAATGTACAAACTTAGCTTGCTGTCAAAACAAAAATATATATATGCTGGCTCGCTACCGCTCGCCAGGAAATTATTGACACCTGGATGGGGGTAAACGTCTTAAAACAGTAGGCTGAATGGGGCCGAATGGATACAAGCCAAAGAGAGAGGGAGAGCAAGAGAAAAAAAGCGAGGTGGGCTCCCTTAAGGTAGTACAGTTGTGGTCTTTATATATTGAACACTTCCTATGATAAAGACAAGACAGTGAACATTAACTAGTCAATGTCAGTCATTTAGTCTTTGTTGTTCAAAGTGTTTATCAAAATTAGTCGCCAGTGTATCATAAATGTGCCTCCCGAAATTGTACAGATATTCATGTCTACGACTGTACGCTGGTAGATGAATAAATACAGTTATGAATAACTTTGTGAGGTAATAAATGAAAGCAAATAGGGATGAAGGAAATAGTAGTTCCCTGCACAAGCACCGTTCCTTTCTGAGGTTTCGTTTATGTAATTAAATATAGTATAATTGCATTTAGTGCATAAGAAGGTTAATTAACGACTGCATAGCAAGGAACTCTCCTAATTCAATAATAATATTTGACTTTCATTAATAAAATCTCAGAGACGAACGGAACTTGTGGAGGGAACTGTACATTGACAGTTGAGAGAGAAGTAATGAAGGAAATCACTAGAATCCAGGGGAAAGTAAACGAAAGAATAGTACTTTCAGAGATTTTGGATTGTTGAATTGAAAGAAATAATAATATTAGTCTCCGGTAATTTGTCAAGCAGATGTTTATCTAGAGGATTTCACTAGCGCTCTGAACACTTTATAAACCACACTTCTACCCCAAATGGAACGTCACAAATGTCTGCTAATTCCAAGTTCTTATATACTGCTATGTGAACAGAAGCAAGGGGTGTTAGGAAATTGCCAAAGTGTCTCGTCCTACCCGAAAATCGAACCTGGTCCAATCGGTTGTGATACGATCCCGCTAATCAACACGCCACAGGTGGTAGAGGTGGAACATTCAGGTATGGAAATAAATCCCGTTTCATTCAATTAACGTATAGTTAACCCCTTTTGTACCGGAGACGTCTTTTAACTTTATTCTGGCTATTATTAGACGATTGTATTCAGTTTCGAAAGGGCCTCCAGCAATTACTAGGCTTCGAACTATCTCAATTGACCCTTTGTACTACCACAGACCCTTCTTCAGCTGCACAAAATCGTCTAAATATAGCTAGAATAAATGGAAAAATACATCACCGGTATGGAAGGGGTTATGAAAGCAAATGTTTGGTTACAGTAGTGAATGGAGTGGCCGTTGAAGCTAAATAATAAAGAACTTTATCTAAAAGATTGAAATACATTAATCCAATTAAGAAAACATTAGAGGAGAAGGCTAAAGTAAGCTGTCGGAGTATAGTAGAGTACATTGACACATGATGGATGGGGTTAATGAAAGGCGTGGGTAAATTGACTGATGATGGGGTAGAGTAAGGCCAAAGGTAGTACGTTGATTGATGAAGGAGTACATGCGGCTGCTATGATGGAGAGAGTACATGCGGCTGCTATGATGGAGAGCGTACATGCGGCTGCTATGATGAAGGAGTACATGCGGCTGCTATGATGGAGAGAGTACATGCGGCTGCTATGATGGAGAGAGTACATGCGGCTGCTATGATGGAGAGAGTACATGCGGCTGCTATGATGGAGAGAGTACATGCGGCTGCTATGATGGAGAGAGTAGGCTACACTTTGTATTGAACTGTTCTTATACGGTGATGAATTATTTAGAAACATTCCCTTTAAGGGGAGGTAGTTGTTTTTTTCGCCCCATTTCTTTGTCAATATTAAGACTTTTCGTGTCATTTAGGTGTCGATTTTTTTTCTAGTGAGCAATAGCGAACCTATAAGTAAGGAGTGACTGGCCTTCGGTCGGGACATTTTTCTAACAAAAAATTTACAATTACAACTAAAAGGGGATCTTGGGCATGTTTTGTTAAGGGGAGATCTCGACTTGAGGGATTTTTTTCTTGACCCCTTTCTCCCTCATGTTTAGCCCCATTGTTTTTTATATTATAAAACGTTTGCCCCATTAGTTTAGCGATTTTAAGAACTTTCACCCCATATTAAGACCTTTCGTGCAATTCAGGTGTCGATTTTATCCTGGCGAGCGATAGCGAGCCTGTAATTTAAGAGGAATCGGCCTTCGGCCGGGACATTTTTCTACCGAAAAATGTACAAATTTATCTTGAAAGGGGCTCAAGGGGGTGTAATTTTAAGCTTGATGGAGGTCTAGGGAACAAACTAAATACCTCCCCTTAAGGTTGATGGAGGGCTAGGGAGGAAACTGAAAAAATAACAAATATATGAAAAATTCGACCCCTAAATAAACCCTTCTCCCTTAAACAGTATTTTCCCTCCTTCACTGTCACAGGCTTATCATATAGCCTAGTCGCTCTAAGGGGGCCCACCTCGCTCTTTTTTTATCTTTCTCTCCCTCTCTCTTTGGTTTGTATCCACTCGGCCCCATTCAGCCTACTGTTTTAAGACGTTTACCCCCATCCAGGTGTCAATATTTTCCTGGCGAGCGGTAGCGAGCCAGCATATATATATATTTTTGTTTTGACAGCAAGCTAAATTTGTAAATTTTTCGATAGAAAAATGTCTCCGGCGAAGCCGGATTTCTCCATACAATGCTGGCTCGCTATCGCTCGCCAGGAAGAAATCAACACCTGGATGGGGATAAATGTCTTATAATAGTTGGCTGAATGGGGCCGAATGGATACAAGCCAGGGAAAGAGAGAAAAGGAGAGAACAAAAAAATCCGGTGACCCCCTTTAAGTAGGTCAACACTCCAGGGTTTATTGATTGTAACTTATAAACACATATACAAATTACAAATGCAAAAGACATAAATTAACCAAATTGGAAAGTTAAGGTGAGACAGACCGTTTTTTCTGGACCCCCTTCTCCCTAATGTTTAGCCCCACTAGCTTTTGAGATTGTAATACGTTGGTTCCATTAGTTTGGGGATCTTATGACCTTTCACCCCATTTTCTTTGTCAATATTAGGACCCTTCGTGCCATTTACTGAAGGCGTTGATTTTTTCTTGGGGAGCGTAAGCGAGCCTGTAATTTTAGGAGGAATCGGCCTTTGGCCGGGACATTTTTCTATCGAAAAAATTACAAATCTATCATGAAGGGGGGTCTAGGGGGTGTTTTTCTAAGCTTGATGAAGGTCTACGGAGGAAACTAAAAAAAACATATGAATAAATGAATTAATAGACCAAACAAACAGCCAGTGTCCCCTTAAGTCTGCATATATCGTTTTCCCTTACATTACTTTATTACTCTATAACACCATCAATAAAGGAAGCCCTGGCCCAGCTGGAGTGTTGGCCGACTGTACCAGATAAATGTGCAGGCAATTATACTGTACATTGACAGATGGAGAGGATAGGAATGCAACTGCAGTACAGTGATTGATAACACGGGAGAGTAATATAATATAAACTTCCTTAGAAGTTGGGGGTTGAAATAGAGATTGATTGATTAATAAAGGGAGTACTATAGGAGTAAATATGTTGATGAAAGGATTAACCCTTTCACGCATTTATGACGCAGAGGTTGCCAGGTTAGCAATAACAAATAGAGTTCTCTCACTCTTATAATTACGTCTCCAAAATTAGTTTTCTGCCCACAACTAACTCAAAGACAACTGCAGAGGTTGAAGTAACTAAACTAAAGGTTTCTAAATACCCCTGATGGGAACAAAGGCTTTAAAGTATCCCCAATAGGCTCAAAATCGCGTCATGTGTCGGAGAGGGTTAAGAGAACACTGACGAATGGAATACAATAGATAGCGAGGAGAATAACGAAGGCGTGAAGAAATATAAGGATAGATCTTCACTTAAGGGGGGATTTCTGGACTCCCTTGTCTCTCATGTTTAGCCCATTAATTGTGATATTCTAAGACGTTCGCCCCATTAATTTGGCGAGGTTTAGACCTTTCGCCCCATTTGTTATCAGTTTTAAGACCTTTCATACCATTTTGGGGTCAATTATTTGCTGACGAGCGATGTCAAGCCTGTAATTTATACGGGACATTTATCTACTGAAAAAATTTACAAGTTTATCTCGAAGGGAGGTCTTGGGAGTATTCTTTTAAGCTTAATGGAGGTCTAAAAACTAATAATAATAGTAATAATAAAGACAAACTAGAGATGCAATAGGGAGAGCGCGCACCTTCGTCTAAGATGGCGGAGGGATGAGCTCTACCGATCGCTTCCAAAATGGTGCATATCCTTTCAGCCAACCAAATTTCGTGAACATCAGTTAATATGTTTTTGAGATACCGGTATCTTGTTTACGGACAGACGGAGGTACAAAAATGAATTAGTAAAGTAGTAGTAGTAGTAGTAGTAGTAGTAGTAAAGTAATAGTATGGACAGACGGAGTTAAAACAAAAATTAAGTTGTAAATTGATACACTGCACTATAGAGTCATTGATTTACAAAGTAGTACAATTATACAACTAATTTGATTGTGTTGATAGAAGAGAAAGACAATACAATGATGAGCAAGAATACAGAGATAGATGAAGCATTGACTTAGCTAATACACTGATAAATACAGTGGGAGAGTAATGAGAGAAGGCATTGATGGCTCAGGAATTAGAGCCATGAATCATGCTTAAGGGGAGATTTCCACTTGAGGGAGTTTTTTCTTGACTCCTTTCTCCCTCATGTTTAGCCCCATTGCTTTTGAGATTTTAAGACGCTCGCCCTAGTAGTTTGGACATTTTAATACATTTTGCCCGATTTCTGTCAATTTGAAGACCTTTCGTGCCATTAAGGTGTCGATTTTTTCCTGGCGAGCGATAGCGAGCCTGTAATATAAGAGCAACCGGCCTCCGGCCGGGAAATTTTTCTACCGAAAAATGTACAAATTTATCTTGAAAGGGGCTCAAGGGGGTGTAATCTTAAGCGTGATGGATATCTAGAGACCAAACTAAAAACCTCCCCTTAAGTGGGAGGTTGGTTAACGAGGCAGGCATATTATATACCAGAGAGACATTGATTGATAAAGGAGCTAATCATTGGAGAGATGAATTGGGAAAATAGAGAACTAGGGAATACATACTCATAGATAGTAATATGTTAAGGGGTAGTGCTTGATGGTTTGTCTATATATTTATTTATACATATATTGTTTAGTTTCCTCGCTAGACCTCCATCAAGCTTAGAAAAACACCCCCTAGACACCCTTTCAAGATTTTTTGTCTAGAGAGCGATAGCGAGCCTCTAATTTTTAGAAGAAACCGGCCTTCGGCCAGAACATTTTTCTACCGAAAAATTTATAAATTTATCTTGAAAGGGAGTCTAAGGGGTGTTTGTCTAAGCTTGATGGAGGTCTAGCGAGGAAACTCAGAAATAAATAAATGTATAAATATATAGACCAAAAACCAAGCACTACCCCCTTAAAGACAGTATGAGAAGATGAAGCAAAACTGAATGAAAGGGAGGGGGAGTAAGATAGAATGGAAGGAAAGCAGTAAATTATGGAGGGAAACCTGACAGAAGATAAGGAAGGAAAATACAGAAGGAATGAAGGAAGAGATAAGGAAGGAAACTGAAAGAAGAGATGACGAAGGAAATACGTAAGAAACAGAGATAGTAAAAGAGAATGGAGGAAAATTGAAAGAAGAAGAGAAGAAGGACGATACGGAAGAAATGAGGATAGTAAGAGAGAATGGAGGAAACTGACAGAAGACGAAGGACAATACAGAATATATTAAGACAGGAGGAAAGTATTAAGGAAACGCTGAAGGAAGATGAGGAAGGATAATACAGAAGAAATAAAGATAGTGACTGAAAATGGAGGAAAGAAGAAGAATAAGAGAGGAAGGAAGATATTGAAAGACTATAGACAGAAGGAGAGGATAAAGGAAAACACTGAAAGAAAGATGAGGAAGAAAGATACAAAAGTAATGAAGACAGCAAGAGAGGATGGAGGAAACTTAAAAGAAGAAAAGAAGAAGGAAGATAAGGAATAAATGAAGACAGAAGGAGATGATGAAGCAAACACTGAAAGAAAGATAAGGAAGGAAAATACAGAAGAAATGAAGACAGCAAGACAGGAAGGATGATAATTGGAAGGAGAGATGAGGAAGAAACATACAGAAGCTAAGAAGATAGTAAAAGAAAATGAAGGAAAATGGGCAAGAAGAAGAAGACGAGAGGAAGGAAAATACGGAAAAATGAAGACAGTAATAGAGGAAGGAGGATAACTGAAATAAAAATGAGAAAGGAAAATACAGAAGACATGCAGACAATGAGAGAGAATGGAGGAAGGCTGAAAGGAGAGATGAGGCAGGAAAATAAAGAAGGGAATATATAACGTTAAGAGAGAATGGAGGAAAACTAAAAGAAAAAGATGACGAAATAAAATACCCAAGAAATGAAGACAGGACAAGAGGGAGGATGCTAAGTAAAGGAAGAGATGAGGTAGGAAGATACTGAAGGAGGGAGGAAGACATTGACAGATGGTGGCCGAGGGATGTAATGAACTATGACTATTGATAAATGACTATAGGGAGTAACGCATAGATGAAGGAGGCAAATGAGGGAGAAAAAGAGGATGAAGCAAGGAGGGGAGATAGGGAGATACTAAAGCCGGTGTCACACGAACGTATATTCCGTCAATCTTTTCGGTCAATTGTAGTCTGGCAGCTTCGAAATTTGAGGTTTATAAGAATTCAGCCACCTGACATAATCTAAAAATTAGTCTAGTTGCTGATTCCAATGCCAGAGAGCCCCAACATATTACGAAAAAAACCTGCTCATAGAAAATAGTCGGAGAATGTTGTTGCGTGACATTGCCTTTTTTTACGCCTGGATACCACTAGATTCTTCGTATTAAACTTATGAAGAACCTATTGAAATAAGTTGGTTGCATAGAATCTAAATCAAGTCTCTAACTTTCATCGATTTGTTTTTCTAAACTGTATAGAAGCGTTGGTTTATAGCCAGAATCAATGTATGCCGAAACACGTCATATTACTGAAAGTGTTAAATCTATGGCCGTAAGAAATGAAAGTGGGAATGTTAAAGGAAGGAATTCACTATGCCTTTCCTTGTGTCAGTTTCAATAGGGAAAGGGGAAAGTGATCCCCTTCCTATATTCAAGACCGAGACCTTAAGATATTGGAGTATGATCATTGTTATACAAGAAATTACTAATTCGGACAAGTTTGCCTTCATCGTCATCTGTCTGACTATAGAATGCAGGGAGAAGGGGAAGCCACCAAACTTCCAGAGCATACTTGCTGACTACTTGAACACTTCTGAACAGCCAGTCCCTACCCCAGTGTGAGGGTGCCCACATTTCCCTCCACTCGTCACCCTGGAACTCCAACATAAATGGTTTACACTACCCAGTCCTAAGACCAGAAAGTCAACTATATCCAGCTTACATTTGAAGAACCCTGAAGCAAACACTTGGGCACTACGGTCCCTGATAGCTAGGTTACAACCAGCAATGACAAGTTCACCATTGGCATTGTTGAATTCACAACTATAAACTTTATTACAAAGTTTGCACCTAGTGATTTGCTGGGTAAGTTGACAACTGGCATTTGTTGTAAGTTTACAACTAGTGACGTTGAGTTTATAACCGCTCTCTCATGTCGTTCACAACATATGATCTGCAAGTTAAGGGCAGGAAGACCGTTTTTCTGGACCCCCTTCTCCCTAATGTTAAGGCCCCACTAGTTTTGAGATTATATGACGTTCGGCCCATTAGTTTGGCGATTTTAACACCTTTCGCCCCATTTCGTTGTCAATTTTAAGACCTTTCGTGCCATTTACGTGTCGATTATTTCCTGACGAGCGATAGCGAGCCTGCAATTTTAAGAGGAACCGGCCTTTGGCCGGGAAATTTTTCTACCGAAAAATTTACAAATTTATCTTCAAGGGGGGTCTACGGGGTGTTTTTCTAAGCTTGATGGAGGTCTAGGGAGGAAACTTTAAAAAAATATATGAATAAATGAATTAATAGACCAAACAAACGGCCAGTCTCCCCTTAAGTTCACAAATAGCACTCAACCAGGGCAGCTCAGAGAAACCTCTGATACCATCATTGATGCCGAATCCCTTCCTTCTATGCCCATTAATGACTACCAACTTCGTAACAGTTTAGGCGCCATCACCCGAGACCTCTGGTGGACATTACTACCAAGGACCGAGCTACCTGCCCATATATATATGTTTAGTCCAAATGAGATATAGTTCTCAACCAGTGTGATTTCCTTCAAACCCAGTTATTCTGCATGCTTTCATTAACCCATTGAAGATTATGACGCATTTAGACAGTTATTCTGACTATCATTAGACGAGTGTATATAATATTGGAAGGATTTGTAGGAATTATATGGGTAAAGACTATCTCAATTAAACCTCTGCCTTCTACATACCTTTCCTAAGATGAGTAAAATCGTCTAACAAAAGCCATAATACAAAAGAAGGCGTCATGGTATCATATAAGGGTTAAGGGAGCCCATCTCGTTTTTTTTCTTCTCTTTCTCTCCCTCTCTCTTTGGCTTGTACCTATTCGGCCCCATTCAGCCTACTGTTGTTTACCCCCATCCAGGTGTAAATCTTTTCCTGGCGAGCGGTAGCGAGCCAGCATATATATATTTTTGTTTTTACAGCAAGCTAAATTTGTACATTGTTCGATAGAAAACTGTCTCCGGCGAAGCCGGATTTCTCCATACAACGCTGACTCGCTATCGCTCGCCAGGAAGAAATCGACACCTGGATGGGGATAAACGTCTTAAAACAGTTGGCTGAATGGGGCCGAATGGATACAAGCCAGGGAAAGAGAGAAAAGGAGAGAAAGATAAAAAAAAAACGGTGACCCCCCTTAACACTGAGGGGATGGGTTCACCTTCCCCTTCCCTATGGCTAAAGATATTGGAGTAAGATAATATTGAGAGAGCAGGCTGACACAGACAAATGGCTAAGGGTGTGTGTAATGAACCAAGACACTGACATATGAGTAGAAGGGGGTACCACAAGAACACCTTTTCCCTCAACATGTATCCGCAACACTGGTCTGGCAGCTTCTGAGGTCTATATATATTTGTATGTAATGAACCAAGATACTGACATATGAGTAGAAGGGGGTATCACAAGAACACCTTTTCCCTCAACACTGGTCTGGCAGCTTCTGGGGTTTATATAATTATATTCTATATACTCAGGCCCAATCCCCACTTTTCCTTTTTTTTTTCTCTCTCTCGTTCTTTAATAATAGGAAAAGTGGGGATTCTGAGGGATTCTGAGGTAAATATATAACATATTTTCAGTTACCTAAATTCATCTATCATCAGTCTAGTTTCCGACACCAGTGCAAATTATTCTAGAAATGTTGCCAGGAAAATGTTGAGCACCGAATGTTGACTCTAAAAGCTCTTGTGTGATACCGGCTTAATCACACAAGAGCATTCATCGTCAACATTTTTCTGATAATAGTTCTAGGATATTTTGCCCTGGTATCGGAAACTAAACTGACGATGGGTGAATTTAGGTGAAAGGGTTATTTAAATCGTTTACCTACTACGCTGTCAGACCAGTGTTGAGGATAAATGTTGAGGGAAAAGGCGCTCGTGTGCTACCAACTTAAGGGGATAGTGGCTGGTTATAATGTTGTGGTCTATTAATTCATTTATTCATATATTGTTTAGTTTCCTCGCTAGACCTCCGTCAATCTTAGAAAAATATCCCCTAGACCCCCCTTCAAGATAAATTTGTACATTTTTCGATAGCAAAATGTCCCGGCTGAAGGCCGATTTCTCTTAAAATTACAGACTCGCTATCGCTCGCCAGGAAAAAATAGACACCTAAATGACACGAAAGGTCTTAAAATTGACAAAGAAATGGGGCGAAAGGTCTTAAAATCGACAAACTAACGGAACGAACGTCTTAAAACCTCAAAACTAAGATGCTAAACACGAGGGAGAAGGGGATCCAGAAAAAGCGAGTAGTACCCGCTTGAGGGGAGTAACGAAGGAAGACATAGGCAATAGAGGGAGGACAGTGAGGAAGGGGATGTAACGCCAGGGTCACACGAGCGCTTTTTTCGGCAATTTTCGATGAACAATATTTTTCTCGTGATGATATTTTGAGATTTGTTCACATTGGGATGGGAAACTAAACTGAAGGTAGATGTTGTTACGTGGCAGATATCTGATATAACTGACATTTTAAGCCTGCCAGGCTACAATTGCTCGTAAAAATTGACGGAAAAATCGTTTGTGTGACACTGCCTTAAGGTAATGAATAAATTAATCAATAAAGGATGTCAACAATAAGGATAAGTAGATAATTGCAGATGTAGGGAAAAAGTATCGAAATTAAAGATACAGTGATAAACGAGGGGAAACTATGATAATTTAAATGAAGGGTTAAGGCCAAAGAAAGAAGATGGCAGAAAGTGACAAGAAGTGAGCTAGATTGAATAACGTAGGTGATAATGATGGTAGGTGAGGGAGGGAGAAATGAGGGAAGTAGGAGTAAATATAATGGATGATGGCGATGGTGGTAGGTAGGGAAGGAGATGAAGCAAGGTGATAATACAGAAAGGAGATGAAACAAGGTGATAATAAAGAAAGGAGATGAAGCAAAGTGATGATAAAGGAAGGGGATGAAGCAAAGTGATGATAAAGGAAGGAGATGAAGCAAAGTGATGATAAAGGAAGGGGATGAAGCAAGGTGATAATAAAGAAAGGAGATGAAGCAAAGTGATGATAAAGGAAGGGGATGAAGCAAAGTGATAATAAAGAAAGGAGATGAAGCAAAGTGATGATAAAGGAAGGGGATGAAGCAAGGTGATAATAAAGAAAGGAGATGAAGCAAAGTGATGATAAAGGAAGGAGATGAAGCAAAGTGATGATAAAGGAAGGGGATGAAGCAAAGTGATGATAAAGGAAGGGGATGAAGCACAGTGATGATAAAGGAAGGAGGAGGTGAGGCAGGGAGGGAGATGAGGAAGTGAGGGGACAGCCAGAGATGAAGGGAGAGAGATGGGGGGTAGCAAGGAAGGAAATGAGGGGGTCAGGGCGTGGAGTGAAGATATGCTGGTATGATGTATGTCCCAATTACCCCCTTCCTATCCTCCCACTCTCTCACTCTCTCTCTCTTTTCTCGCTCTCTCTCTCTCTATTTATCTCTCTCTCTTTTGCGTGTATTCTATATTCCTTAGTTTTATGAGCTTATAATTATATTTCTTCAACAATAATTTTGTTCATTGAAAACTTTGCTGTTTATTCTAATTGTTTGTATATATCTGTCAATGTTTATTTTGTTAAAAGTCTCCTTGATACGATGTTATTTTGCTCACAATGTATTTTATTATTATGCTAGAAATATTCCATGTTTATTTAGTTATTTAGTATTCAATTATATGTTATAGTTTCCAATACACCATCACCACCACATTTACTTTTAGAGTGTCCGTGTTCCCTCATTCTTGTTCCTCTCTCGTTATTCCTTCTTCCATCCTCCCCCCCTCTCCCATAGCTCCAATTCCTCTCTCTTCCCCAATCTCTCTCTCTCTTCTCTCTCTCTCTCTCTCTCTCTCTCTCTCTCTCTCTCTCTCTCTCTCTCTCTCTCTCTCTCTCTCATTCACTCACTCTTTCTCTCTTTATCTTTCTCTCTCTGTCTCTCTCACTCACTCTCTCTCTTCCCTATATATTCACATTTTTCTTCCACTCTCACATGTTCCTCCTTCCCTCACATTTCCCCATTTAGCTCCTACTTACCCTCCATCCCTCATAATCCCCATATTTCCTCGGCTACCACTATTTATCTTTTCCTTTCTTCATTATTCCTTCCCTCTTCTTTCTCTCTCTTGTCCTTCCCTCCTTCCTTTCTCCGTCTCTCTCTCTCATGTCCTTCCCTCTTTCCTCTCTCCGTCTCTCTCTTTCTTGTCCTTCCCTCCTTCCTCTCCCCGTCTCTCTCTCTCTCTTGTCCTTCCCTCCTTCCTCTCTCCGTCTCTCTCTCTCTTGTCCTTCCCTCTTTCCTCTCTCTTTCTTGTCCTTCCCCCCCTTCCTCTCTCCGTCTCTCTCTCTCTTGTCCTTCCCTCCTTCCTCTCTCCGTCTCTCTCTCTCTCTTGTCCTTCCCTCTTTCCTCTCCCCGTCTCTCTCTCTCTTGTCCTTCCCTCCTTCCTCTCCCCGTCTCTCTCTCTCTCTTGTCCTTCCCCCCCTTCCCCTCTCCCTCTCTCTCCCCCTCTTTCTCTTGTTCCTTCCCCCCTTCTTCTCTCTCCTCTCTCTCTCTTGTCCTTTTTCCCTCTCTCTCCGTCTCTCTCTCTCTTGTCCTTCCCTCCTTCCTCTCTCCGTCTTTCTCTCTTTTGTCCTTCCCTCCTTCCTCTGCCCGTCTTTCTCTCTCTTGTTCTTCCCTCCTTCCTCTGCCCGTCTCTCTCTCTCTCTTGACCTTCTCTCCTTCCTCTCTCTCTTGTCCTTCCCTCCTTCCTCTCCCCGTCTCTCTCTCTCTCTCTCATGTCCTTCTCTCCTTCCTCTCCCCGTCTCTCTCTCTCTCTTGTCCTTCCCTCTCTCCGTCTCTCTCTCTCATGTCCTTCCCTCCTTCCTCTCCCCGTCTCTCCCTCTCATGTCCTTCTCTCCTTCCTCTCCCCGGCTCTCTCTCTCATGTCCTTCCCTCTTTCCTCTCTCCGTCTCTCTCTCTCATGTCCTTCCCTCCTTCCTCTCCCTCTCTTGTCCTTCCCTCCTTCCTCTCTCCGTCTCTCTCTCTCTTGTCCTTCCCTCCTTCCTCTCTCCCTCTTGTCCTTCCCTCCTTCTTCTCCCCGTCTCTCTCTCTCTTGTCCTTCCCTCCTTCCTCTCTCCGTCTCTCTCTCTCTTGTCCTTCCCTCCTTCCTCTCTCCGTCTCTCTCTCTCTTGTCCTTCCCTCCTTCCTCTCTCCGTCTCTCTCTCTCTCTCTCTTGTTCTTCCCTCCTTCCTCTCCCCGTCTCTCTCTCTCTCTCTTGTCCTTCCCTCCTTCCTCTCTCGTCTCTCTCTCTCTCTTGTCCTTCCCTCCTTCCTCTCTCCGTCTCTCTCTCTCTCGTTCTTCCCTCCTTCCTCTCCCCGTCTCTCTCTCTCTCTCTTGTTCTTCCCTCCTTCCTCTTCCCGTCTCTCTCTCTCTCTTGTCCTTCCCTCCTTCCTCTCTCCGTCTCTCTCTCTCTCATGTCCTTCCCTCCTTCCTCTCTCCGTCTCTCTCTCTCTCTCTCATGTCCTTTTCTCCTTCCTCACCCCGTCTCTCTCTTTCATGTCCTTCCCTCTTTACTCTCCCCGTCTCCCTCTCTCTTGTCCTTCCCCCCTTCCTCTCCCCGTCTCTCTCTCTCATGTCCTTCCTTCCTTCCTCACCCTTGCGTCGACCACTGTATAAACTAATATACAGGCTTTAGCCTAACTGTGTCATACTGCTAACATAATTTTATTTGTATTGTCAGGCATAAAATTGTGTTCTATTGCTAACATATTCTTTTTGTGATTAACATATTCTTTTTGTGATTTACAGGCATTAATATTATTGTACCATATTGCTAACCAATATTTTTTGTTACTGTACTGTATACTGCTTTCCAGTTTTCTCACTAGGCTAAATTAACCCTCTCCCACTTTTTTTTTTCCCAGTAAATTTTGTAACAAATTACTAGTCCATTTGCAATTTTCAGGCGTTAACTGTGTCATACTGCTAAAATCAATTTTTGTTTTATTTTCAGGCATAAATTGTGTTCTATTGCTAACATATTTTTTGTGATTTACAGGCATAATATTCTTTTTGTGATTAACATATTCTTTTTGTGATTTACAGGCATTAATTGTACCATATTGCTAACAAATACTTGTTGTTACTGTACTGTATACTGTTTTCCAGTTTTCTCACTAGGCTACATTAACCCTCTCCCACTTTTTGTTTTTTTCCAGTAAATTTTGTAACAAATTTCTAGTATAGTCCATTTGTGATTTTCAGGCTTTAACTGTGTCATACTGCTAATATCAATTTTTTTTTTATTTTCAGGCATAAAATGTGTTCTATTGCTAACATATTTTTTGTGATTTACAGGCATATTAATTTTATCATATTGCTAACAAAATTTTGTGTGATTTTCAGGAATTAATTGTATCACATTGCTAACATAATTTTGTTGTGATTTTCAGGCTTTAATTGTACCATTTTGCTAACATAAATTTGTGTGATTTTCAGGCATATTGTGATTATATCGTCATTGCGCCGCAACGAACCTGCACGAGTTGTTCCAGTAAATTTGGCCCTACCATGTTTGTTGATACTAATGTCCAAATTTGTAGATTTTGCCAGCTCCGAGAGAAGATTGCGGATGAATTGAATGCAGCTCACCGCAAGATCGATGCCCTGACTACGAAGCTTGAATCCCTTCAAGAATTTGCCACACTCAACGTAGGAGTGCCCTCGGTCCAAGAAACCACTACGATGTCAACCGCCATTCCAGTGCATACAGTACCGGTACCGGTACCCACACCAGCAGCTACCTTAGATGTTGCAGAAAATAATAATGACTCTACTCTCACTCCCCCCCAGGACAACTTTCAGTTAGTGAGAAACAATGTGCATCCCAGTACCAGTACCAGGAAGGTCATCCCGACAACATGCCAAAACCGCTTCAAAATTCTTGCTATTGACGAGGAAGAGGAAACGGAAGAAGTTCGGCTTGTGGGCGACTCCATGGTCCGTGGCCAATTAACCGAGTTCTGCGCCAGGGCACCCAGGACCAGAAAGCGATTCTGTATCCCAGGTGGCGGCGTGGACAACATTGTTGCGGCTGTGGAAGAGGTTTCCAGGCTCGCCCCCGCAAGCACTACGTACGTCATCCACGTTGGATCTAACGATGTCCAACGAACGCGGTCAGAGGAACTACTTTGCAAGTACCGGCTGATCAGGTCCTTCAAGGAAAAATCTAATAGAATCTTAATTTCAGGAATTGTTCCCCGGATTGATGTAGAAAACCGATTCTACAACATAGCTACCAGTACAAATCGCCGACTAGCCAAACTCTGCAGGGAGGAGGACATCGGCTTTGTCGACACGTGGGATCATTTTTACTATGATAAATCTTTGTTTTCAGGAGATGGTGTACATCTCAATGAAGTAGGAGCTGCACGTCTTGGTCGTCTGCTGAACGATGCAGTCAAGGATTTCCGTTCAAAAAACGGGGCCAACCGGGGGTATCCGGGGGTAGTGTAAGTCAAATACGAACTGAAAATTCAGACAATGCACAATCAGTAACATCCAAAACATCCAACTCTAATACTCTTAAGGTGTTTTATGTAAATGCTCGTAGCATACGCAATAAATTTTCAGATCTAGAGGAAATCGTGTTTACAGAACATTATGATATAATCGGCATTACAGAATCTTGGTTAAATACGGAAGACAGAGACTTTTTAGCCAAATATACGCTTCCTGGTTATACAATGTTTGAGAAAAGTCGGATCAATAGAAATGGAGGAGGAGTTCTGTTTTTTATAAAGGAAAGTCTTAATCCCGTCTTAATGTCAAAACCTCAAATTGCGAATATAGACATATCTTACGTACTATTAAATAATAAACGAGGAACTAAAATAACACTAGCTATATTATACAGACCCCCAGCTCAATCAGTGCAAACTGACAGTGAAATTTATGAACAAATTGCAGAAATAACTAACATACAAGATACCGTAATTCTTGGCGATTTCAACTTGCCCGTGACTAAATGGGGCGATATTCTTAGTTCACACTCTGGACACGACCTCTATGCTAACTTGCAAGAGAGTTCACTTTTTCAATTTGTACAATCTCCGACCCGTGGTAATAATGTGCTTGACCTTGTACTCGCAACAAAAGAAGAATTAATAGAGAATTTGAATGTTGGTGATGAATTCAGTAACAGCGACCATCGTACGATAACTTTCACTTTAAACTTTACTAGTAACAAATCAAATAGCAGCATTGAGAAAGTCCCTAATTTCAAGAAAGCAAATTTTCATAAACTTAAATCAAAGCTTAAAGAAACTGACTGGAGCTTTCTGCCTAACAATAACGACATAAATACATCTTGGGAGTGTTTCACAACCACTTACCTTAAGGCAGTGCAAGACTGCATACCATCGAAAATACGGCGTCCAGGCCATAATGATAAGCCCAAATGGTGGAATAAAGATATTTCAGACGGTCTGCTTGCTAAAAAATTTGCTAATGATAGATTAAAATCCTCACAAAATGACGAAGAACGGGTGAAATTTGTAGAGCTACGACGCAAAGCCAAAAGTTAATTAAGCAAAGTAAATAGACCCTGGAGTTACATGTTGCAAATGAAAGTAAAAAAAATACCAAAGAATTCTATAGTTAAATCAGAAAGAAGAAAGTAGTTACTTCAACTATTGGACCGTTAGTAGATGAAAATGTGGAGAATACACCAAAGACGAAGTACAAATGAGTAATGCCCTCAATACCTTCTTTGCATCAGTTTTTACAACCGAAGACCTCAGTGATATCCCTACACTATCGCCGATTCAGATTGATAATTCAGATGTTCTAAGCAATATCACCGTTACAGAGAGAGAAGTATTGAATTGTTTAGATAAACTCAAAGTAAATAAAACGCCTGGACCTGATACAATCTCGCCTAGAGTTATAAAGGAAGCTAAGGATGAGCTCTCCAAACCACTGACATTGCTATTCAATGAATCCTTGCAGTCTGGGACTATGCCTGATCAGTGGAAGCTAGCCAACGTAACACCGATATTAAAAAAAGGCAGCAAATCCCTACCCAGTAACTATCGTCCGATTAGCTTAACCTCAATTGTATGTAAAATGCTAGAAACGGTCATAAGAGACAGACTCGTAAATCACTTAGAGGCAAATAACTTACTTAAAGATACTCAACACGGCTTTCGTAAAAAACGTTCCTGTTTAACAAACCTCTTAGACTTCTTCCACGATATGCTCAACCTCTACGATGAGAGTAAAGCTGTAGATATTATATACCTTGATTTTCAAAAGGCCTTTGACAAAGTTCCCCACAAACGTTTACTGCTAAAACTAAAAGCGCATGGAATACAAGACTGTGTTGAAATGGATAGAAAATTGGCTCAGCGACAGGAAGCAAAGAGTAGTCATAAACGGTAAGGCATCTAAATGGACCAATGTAAGTAGCGGGGTACCCCAGGGATCGGTACTAGGACCAATTCTCTTTCTAATTTACATCAACGACATAGATGAGGGTCTCACCTGTACAATCTCAAAATTTGCTGACGATACAAAAATTGCAAATAGCGTACTCTGAAAAGAACAAGTTGACGATATGCAACACAATCTAGATAAATTGTAATGTTGGGCCCAAATTTGGCAAATGAGTTTCAATGCGGATAAATGTAAAGTAAATGTAAAGTCGGATACCAAAATGAGAAAGCAAACTATTTGATGAATGGCACTCAGCTTAAGAATGTAAACAGAGAAACCGATCTGGGAGTAACAATATCGAGTAACCTAAAACCGAGTCAACAATGTTCAGAAGTTGTTAAGAAGGCAAACAAAATAATTGGCTTTATAGGCAGGTCATTTGAGCATAAATCCAAAGAAGTTATCCTAACCCTTTACAATTCCTTAGTCCGCCCTCTTCTGGAATACTGCGTTCAATCCTGGTGCCCTTATTACCAAAAAAAATATAAACAAGCTAGAACGAGTTCAACGTAGAGTTACCAAAATGATACCTAGCCTAAAGAACAAACCATACGAAGAGCGTCTTAGAGAATTAAATCTATTTCCTTTAACCCAGCGCAGATTAAGAGGTGACTTAATTTAAGTGTTCAAAATCATCAAAGGCATCGACAATATGAACTGTAGTTAGTACTTCACTATCGACCAATCTAATTACACGCGGGGAAACGTTGCAAAATTATTGGTAAATCTTATAACTCACACGAATCTAAGAATTTCTTCTTCAATCGAGTTGTCAACTTGTGGAATGGGCTTCCCCGAGACATTATAGACTGCAGCACCGTTGATTCATTTAAACTCCGCCTAGACAAATATCTCGCATCAAACCCGCGACTGACTGCGTTTGTAAATGAATAACTTTATTTTATCCCCCCTCAGTTACTAACCCATCTGTCCCCTACTAACTTCCTAATCCTGCCACGGACATTAGTTCCAGGGCAGTAGTTCCCTTTCCAATGTTCCCTTACCCACTCTAAACCACTGTTTGGACACTTGATCCTCAGTGTTTTGGAGGACAAGCAGCCTAGAAGGGTCACTAGACCTGTTGTTGCTTGATTTCCTTTGTACTCCTTTGTACACCCCGTCTCTCTCTCTCTCATGTCCTCTCTCTCCCCATCTCTCACTTTATCCTATCTTGATCCTCCCTCTCTCTCTCCCCATCTCTCACTCCCCACTTTATCCTATCTTGATCCTGCCACGTCTCCTTTGTCGACTGTAATTCCTTCCTTCTTGCTTATCGCTCTCGCCGCTTTCAACAATGGCTCGCTTCTCCTTTTCAATTCATTCTTTGGTTCTTTTTAGCTCTATTTTTGAGCTTCATTCGTGTTATTCTTTGATATTAACAAGGTCACACCTCTCTCTCTCTCTCTCTTCGTAATTTCATTTTTCTCCCACCTTCTCTCCACACCCAAACATCACCCATTCCTTCCTTCCTTTCTCGCTCTTTCTCCTACATATCTTTTCCCTCTCTCACAGTTTGTTTCCACTCTCCCTTGCTCCTTCCTTCTCTCTCTCTCTCTCTCTCTCTCTCTCTCTCTCTCTCTCTCTCTCTCTCTCTCTCTCTCTCTCTCTCTCTCTCTCTCTCTCTCTCTCTCTCTCCTTCTCTTCCGCCCTCCCCCCGTTCCTTCCTCCTATCCGTCTATCTTTTTTTTTTTTTTTTTTTTTTAAGAGACAATGAACAGAGGAAGGAAAAACACAGATAAAACAAAAAGGTCCATGTGCCTAAAGGCATCCTCCATTCATAAAATGTTTGTAACAACTGGATTTAAACATTTGTAAATTGTAAGTTTGTGGAAAGCAATTCGAGGGAAGTGAATTCCAAAGAGTAGTAGCTCTGGGGAGAAATGAATTTTGATAAGCAGAAGTTCTGCATTGTGGAGGAGAAAGTGTAAATTCATGGGCGCTCTCAGCTGCCCTAGTTCTACGGGGGAAAGATGTGGAGAGGCGGCACAATTGAAGCAAGTTCCTCGGAACAATTGCTGTGAAAATATCTGTAGAATAATGCAAGGGATGCAACGTTTCTTCGTATGGATAATGTAGGAAGGTCCTGTGTGATTGCAGGGTTATTGATTAATCTAATAGCTTTATTTTGAATTTTGTCCAACTGCCTCAATGCAACCACTCCACTTCCACCCCACAGAGGTGAACAGTAATCCATCTGAGAACGCACATGACTTTTATATATTACGGCCAACTGCTCGTCAGTGAAGAATTCTCGAACTCTGTACAGGAGTCCCAGTTTTTTTAGAGGCATTCTTAGCAATGCTTCTAACATAATGTGTCCAGCTCAAGTTAGTAGTTAATGTTACACCGAGAATGTCAATACTAGGGGAGGTGGGAATATTTACATCATTAAAATATATATGGGAGTCGGTGAGATTCTGTCGGTTAGAAAATTGAATGTACTTGGTTTTCTGTGCATTAAAGGAAACTAGATTCTTTTGTCCCCATTCATTAATTCTAGAAAGGTCCTGGTTCAGAGAAATTGCAGTGTTTATTTTTGAATTTATAAGATCGGGTTGGGTGAAAGAATTGGTAAATGTGAAGGAACTGTGGAGTGTTGAGTCATCTGCGTAGGAATGTATTGGATTATGAGTGGTAGATATGAGATCATTGATATGAATGAGGAACAGAATTGGGGCCAAAACTGATCCCTGGGGAACACCAGCATTTATTGAGTGAAATTGAGAATAAAGGCCATCTACCATTACACATATTTTTCTGTTATGAAGATAAGAAGAAATTAGTGGAACTAATGATGCAAGGCCGTAGTGTGACATCTTCGACAATAAGGATTGATGCCAGACTCTATCAAATGCCTTTGATATATCCAGTGCTATTGTATGTGTTTCAACATGTAGGTCTGTAGCTTGGTTGATTTGATGCGTAAGAAGGCAAAGAATGTCTGCAGTTGATCGACATCGTCTAAAACCATATTGCCTATCACTGATTAATTTATTATTCTCAAGATGCTTAATTATGTGATTATTTAATATAATTTCAAAGACTTTACCAAGAGTGGAAGTTATAGCTATTGGTCTGTAGTTTGATGGATCTGAAGAGGCACCTTTTTTAGGAACTGGATGAATGTTTGCTTCTTTCCAGGGTACTGGGAAGCATGAGGTATGAGTACACAGACGGAAAAAATTTGCCAATACAGGAGCGAGCACCAAGGAGCAATTCTTAAGTACTATTGGAGGAATTTCATCTGGACCAGGAGCCTTATCTACATTCTGCAAAATACTTTTGACATGTCTGGTGTGGATCTTAAGTGAGGGAATTTCAGGCGAATTAAAATTAAGTACAGGGACATCTTGATTTATTTCATCTAAGGTTGAGTTGGTGGAGAAAATATCTGCAAGAAGGTTAGCTTTACCTCTTGGGTCACTTACAAGATTGCCAGTCGGAGATTTTAATGGTGGAATGGATGAAGCAGTAGTGAAGTTGGATTTTAATGAGTTAAGAGTGGACCAAAATATTTTGTTATCATTTGGATTATTTAGAAGTTTATTTGCCTGCTTGTGGAGAAAGTTTGATTTAGTTAGGTTTAATACAGTTTTGGCATGATTTCTGATGTTTCTAAAGTAATTAAAGGCTTCATGTGTTTTTGATCTTGTGTATGCATTGTAGGCTATTGCTTTTTGTTCAGTTACTCTAGCACAATTATGGTCAAACCATTTAGGTGAATTAGATCTTTTACTGTACTTTTGATGAGGAATAAAAGTTTCCATTCCAATTTTTACAAAATCTTATATGTGGCTCAAGGTGGAGTGTGCATCATTAGAAAAGAAAGAGGTCCAGGGAATATCAATAAAGAAACCTTAAAGACCCTCCCAGTCGGGACCTCACTGTAACATCATAATTTTCTGAATTGGTTGTTAAAAATAAGTCCAGTAGGTGGGAATTATGATTAGGATTATCTGGTACACGGGTGGGTTGGTTGACTAGTTGAGCGAGATTAAATGAGTCTGCAAATAGCTCACATTCAAGACCAGCATCATCAGTCCTGGCTGAATGAGTGAGCCATTCAACATTATGGACATTAAAATCACCCAACACAGTGATTTCAGAAGAAGCATTTAAGTTGAGGACACTGAGTTGTGAGGACAGAGAATCAAAAAGACTTTGCTCTGGAGGAGTATTTGGGGAACGGTAGATGCAACATATGTATTTAAATTTACCAGCAGAAATTAATTTGTATATAGAATAATCAAAATAGGGACAATTGAAACTAGTAACCTCCTCCAGGCAATTTCAGATTTTGCGAAGCAACATACACCTCCTTTAGGTCTGAAATTTTGGAGCAGTTGATAACCTGGAAAATTAAATCTAGACGTGTCAGATGTGGATGTTACTTGAGTCTCTGTCAAAAAAAGGAGAGTAGGGGATTCTGCTTGAAGAAATTGGTGTACAGAATTGATGTTAGAGTGAAGTCCCCTTATATTACTAAAGAAAAAGCTGCACCGACGAGCAGCTTTGGGACGTTGCAATGCTCTATCCATCTTTCCCTAGCTTCCTCGCTCCTTCCTTCCTCCCCTCTCTCACTCCCTCCTTCCTCACCTCGATCCCTCCCCTCTCTCACTCCCTCCTCCCTCACCTCCCTCCCTGCCTCCTCTCTCTCACTCCCTCCTCCCTCGCATCCCTCCCTGCCTCCCACACATCCACAACCAGTTATCGAAAATTGTCGGTCAGATCAGTGGAGAGATGGAGGGAGGGGGAAGGAGAGAGATGGAGGGAGAGAGAAAGAGAGAGATGGAGGGAGAGGGAAGGAGAGAGATGGAGGGACAGGGAAAGAGAGAGATGGAGGGAGAGGGAAAGAGAGAGATGGAGGGAGGGGGAAGGAGAGAGATGGAGGGAGGGGGAAGGAGAGAGATGGAGGGAGAGGTGAGAGGAGAGATGGAGGAGAAGAAGAGAGAGATGGAGGGAGGGGGAAGGAGAGAGATGGAGGGAGAGGGAAGGAGAGAGATGGAGGGAGAGGGAAGGAGAGAGATGGAGGGAGAGGGAAGGAGAGAGGGAGGGAGAGGGGAAGAAATGGAGGGAGGGGGAAGAGAGAAGAGTGGAGAGGAGGGAGGGAGGGAAGGAGAGATGGACAGAGGGAAGGAGAGAGATGGAGGGAGAGGGAAGGAGAGAGATGGAGGGAGAGGGAAGGAGAGAGATGGAGGGAGAGGGAAGGAGAGAGATGGAGGGAGGGAGAAGGAGAGAGAGATGGAGGAGGGGAAGGAGAGAGAATGGAGGGGAAAAAATGGAGGGGAGGAGAAGGAGGGGAGAGAAGGAGGAGGGGGGAGGAGGAGAGGGAGGGAGGGGGAAGGGGAGAGATGGAGGGAGGGGGAAGGAGAGAGATGGGGAGGGGGAGAGAGAGAGATGAAAAAAGGAGAGAGGTGGAGAGAGAGGAGGAGGAGAGATGGAGGGAGAGATGGAGGAAGGAGAGAGAGGGAAGAAGGAGAGAAGATGGAGGGGGAAGGAGAGAGATGGAGGGAGGGGAAGAAGAGAGATGGAGGGAGGTGGAAGGGGAGAGATGGAGGGAGGGAGAAGGAGAGAGATGGAGGGAGGGAGAAGGGGAGAGATGGAGGGAGGGGAAGGAGAGAGAGATATGGAGGGGGAAATTAAATGAATTTTACCAAAATGGCAAAACAAATCTAAGTAGCGGAAGCGGTAGCGAGCCAGCATAAATATATTTTTGTTTCGACAGCAAGCTAAATTTGTACAATTTTCGATAGAAAAATGTGTCCGGCGAAGCCGGATTTCTCAATTCAATGCTGGCTCGCTGTCGCTCGCCAGGATGAAATCGACACCTGGATGGGGATAAACGTCTTAAAACAGTTGGCTGAATGGGGCCGAATGGATATATGTCAGAGAAAGAGAGAAAAGGAGAGAAAGAGAAAAGAAAAAAAAATGACCCCCCTTAACATGTTGTGACACACACACACACACACACACACACACACACACACACACACACACACACACACACACACACACACACACACACACACACACACAACCCGTAGCCTAGTAGGTAGAGCTCTCGTCTCACACACGAGGGGTCGGGGGTTCAATCCCCCGCCGGGCGGAGACAAATTGGGCGTGTTAGCCTCAGTTCACCTAGCTGTAAATAGGTACCTGGAATAAGTGGACGACGTTGTGACGTCCCATCTGGGGTTGGCAAAAATGGTACAAGGCGAGATGGGTATCATATGGTTCACCTAAGCTGATGGCTACCTAAGCCTTCGGGCGAGACGGTACCGTCTATAGTGAGAATGGTACCATACAGATCCACCCTAAGCTTCGTTTCCGATGTCGCCAATTGGCTAAAAATACAGACTACACACACATCCACAGACATTCCAACGATACATATAACACCTACACATATAGGAGGCGGGAAATAACGAACATGCTCACTCCCGCAATACAACTAGAGTAAGTACAACTAGAGTAAGTACACACACACACACACACACACACACACACACACACACACACACACACACACACACACACATATATTGCATAAGCAGTTTTGGGCTTTAAATATCTATAGTCCCCAAAATGGCTCCGTAAAAAAAAAATCTATCTCTGCTCTCTATCGGCTCCCTACCTCTTAGTTTCCTTGATAAAATGCGTAAGTCACACAGGAAGCATCCATTTTCCGGTCGCGGGGGAGGAAGAAAGTACGGGGAATAAGGGCCGACCTATTGCCAAGCCACCTATGGGAACACTTCCACTATCATGTTTACAGTAACCTCCATGGGATGGACCCTGTCTTAAGGGGACCCAGACAGCATTGTGCAGCATAATTTACTGGTTCGGCTCATTGGTTTAAGGAAGGGGTTTAGTTTGCTCTCTAAACCTCTATCAAGCTTAAAAAAACACCCACAAGACCCCCTTTCGATATAAATGTGTACATTTTTCGGTAGAAAAATTTCCCGGCCGAAGGCCGATTCCTCTTCAAATACAGGCTCGCTATCGCTTGCCAAGAACAAAATTGATACCTAAATGGCACGAAAGTTCTTAATATTGGCAAAGAAATGGGGCAAAAGGTCTGAAAATCGCCAAACTAATGGGGCGAATGTTTTGAACTCTCATAACTAATAGGGCTAAACATGAGGGAGGTGGAGGACTCGATAAACCCACTGCCTCCCCTTAACTAGGGTTTGTCTTTTATAAATCACCCCTGTTTCGCATGATTAGTTTAGCGATTCTGGGACTTTCACCCTATCAAACTGTAGATAAATAAAATGTTTCACCCCTTCCTGGTTTCGATTAATAAAATGTTTCACCCCTTCCTGGTTTCGATTAATAAAATGTTTCACCCCTTCCTGGTTTCGATTAATACTGGCCGAGCGACAGCGAGCCTAGTGCTAATTAGGGTATTTTCTACGGAATAGTATATCAATTTGGGTTAAAATGTGGTCTTGGCAGAGTTCTTTATCTTGAAGTAAGTCTGGAGAGGCGTTAGATTATGTTAACCCCTTGAAGCTCTGACGCGTTTTAGCAGTTTGTTTTGGCTATCATTAGACGATTTTATGCAGCTTAGGAAGAATCTGTGGGTATTAAAAGGGTAAATACTATCTCAATCAACCCTTTGACTTACATTTACTGTTACTAATCTGAATAAAATAGTCTAATAGTAGCCAGAAAACAGAACAGAAACGCGTATTGGAGCTTGAAAGGGTTAAGGAGACATACTAAAAAAAAAATGTTCGAAATTGGTTTGTTATGCCTCTCAGCGTGCCTTAACTTGTGGCATCCTTGAATATCCCGGTTAAGGGGAGGTTTTTAGTTTGGTCTCTAGGTATCCATCAAGCTTAAGATTACACCCCCTTGAGCCCCTTTCAAGATAAATTTGTACATTTTTCGGTAGAAAAATGTCTCGGCTGAAAGCCGGTTCCTCTTAAACTACAGGCTCGCTATCGCTCGCCAGGATAAAATCGACACCTAAATGGCACGAAAGGTCTTAAAATTGACAGAAATGGGTCGAAGGTTCTTAAAATCGTCAAAATAATGTGGCGAACGTCTTAAAATTAGAAAAGCAATGGGGCTAAACATGAGGGAGAAAAGAGTCAAGAAAAAAATCCCTCAAGTGGAAATCTCCCCTGACTTAAGTTTACGGAATATCTAGACTGACCCTTATGTTTGTGGCACCAAAATGGGACTGCAAAATATAGCCCTCGTCTTGAGTACGACATTGCTTAAATATAAATGATTTGCGTAAAGAAGTTACACGGCAAAAATCTAGACGAGCAATTAATAGTTAAGGGGAGGTTTCCACTTGAGGGACTTTTCTTTATGGTAATAACGAATAGACGATTTTTTCTGTATTGTTTCTGTATTTGAGTGTTCATTCTGTATGAATGAATTGTCTTTGAGAGGAAAACTAAATATAATAGTATTATGTATATATTATAAATATTTGTTTGTTAGGAGTGCGTAAATCATAATTATGTGGATGCAAGAGATGACTGTCAATATGGTATATAAGATGTAAACTTAAGAATGAATGAAGGTGTATAAATGTGGACAAAATGGGTGTATGATTAAATAAAATAATTGCCATTTGTATATGCGGTCGGCGCGTGTAGTCAGCGGAGTCTCGGAAATTGTATTTATGCAATTATATTTATTTTATTAGATTGCTGTAGGAAACCGTATCATTGATATGTTTCTTGATTTATCCCTTTTCCGTTTTACCCATTGCAAATTTAATTATACATTTAACTCTTAAGCCTCTAATAAACCTACGCAATATACCGAAACTCTGCGGATTGAGCGAATTGACTGCTTGATAGTAAATTGTGTATGATTATATTTGGTATAATTATGTTTGTATGTATGTGAGTATGTATACTGTATGTATCTGTATGATACATAGTATGAGTATGTATATGAATGTAAAGGTTGAAACAAAGTATATAAATGTGTATATAATATATCACTATTATGTAATTGCCAGGAATACTGTTTAAATGTTCTAATGTCAAATAATTAGACTATCCTATTATTCGGGTTTAACTAATTCAGGTGTGTTTATAAGAGAGGCAACTCTCAATAAGGCACAGCCAATTATGTAATGTACTAACATAATATTACTTTGTATTATAATGTTCTTCGGCTGAATAAACTATTTCTATTTCAATTTCAATTTCAATTTCAATTTCTCTTGACCCCTTTCTCCCCATTGCTTTTGATATTATAAAACATTTGCCCCATTAGTTTAGCGATTTTAAGAACTTTCACCCCATATTAAGACCTTTCGTGCCATTCAGGTGTCGATTTTATCCTGGCGAGCGATAGCGAGCCTGTAATTTAAGAGGAACCGGCCTTCGGCAAAGAAATTTTTCTACCGAAAAATGTACAAATTTATCTTGAAAGGGACTCAAGGGGGTGTAATTTTAAGCTTGGTGGAGGTCTAGGGAACAAACTAAATACCTCCCCTTAAACAAATTAGTGTTCCCTGCATTGTCAAAAAATATCACGTTGTTTTTACGGTCAGCGAACAGGCAGCGCATTACCCAACATAATGCCATAATTATAATGCTCAAAGGATCAATAAAGCATCAATAGTATGAATTAATTACTGTCTTAATATCGTAAACTGTAGGTAGTATACGGTTAAAGCCGTAATATTAAATATGATTTTATATAGTATTAGATTATAGTTTTCTATTAGTTTGAGGATCTTTTTTACAGTACGTGCATAACAAAATATAAAAAGCGTTTCACTCACGCGAGAAATTAGGTCGCCCAAATTCTCCTCACCGACAGCCGATTCTCCCTATACCACTGATCGCCTCGGCTGAGAAACCCGGGTCTCCTAAAGAGCTTTCCGGTATTATCCGAATTGCGGGAATATGTTAAGGGAGGGTACCGTGGGAGCTCCGAGGGCGAGAGCTTAGAGCCAGAGAGCGAGGAGGCGTATCCGGGAGACCTTTTTTTTTATGGGCTGAGTATGATGATATTATTTTGTATTGTGCTGTTATTAATTGCGAGCTTAGAGAGAGAGAGAGAGAGAGAGAGAGGAGAGGAGAGAGAGAGAGAGAGAGAAGTGAGAGAGATGAAGAGAGAGAGAAGAGAGAGAGAGAGAGAGAGAGAGAGAGAGAGAGAGAGAGAGAGAGAGAGAGAGAGAGAGAGAGAGAGAGAGAGAGAGATAGAGAGAGAGAGAGAGAGAGAGAGAGAGAGAGAGAGAAGGCAGATCCGTTAGACCTTCCTTGTTATGGGCTAAGAATGAAGTTGTTCCGTTCTTATACTGCATAAAATACGAACTTACGTACGAATGTCATATATATATATATATATATATATATATATATATATATAATAGTATATACATATATATATAGGCTATATATATATATATATTATAATATATATGTATATATATATATATATATATATATATATATATATATACAGTATATAATAGTCATATATATATATATATATATATATATATATATATATATATATATACTGTATATATATATATTTACACGAAACGTATGTTGTATAATATGGCCCTGACGATGAAGTTGCTTTATTGTGACTATGGGCCAAGCATTTTTTTTATGTATTTATGTGTCAGATTATTTAACTGGTTGTTGAATTTGTGGCATTTCGATGTTTTTAACAAAATCAAAACATTGTATGTAAGATTTATAGCAAAGCATACTTAATAATTGAAAGTGAACGATATAGTTGAAAACTAAAAATAATATGTATTACAAAATCGTGGGATATAAGCGACGACAATTAAGTATCAACTAACAAAAATAGCTAATCAGTTTAATCTATTAACTATTTGTTACTCTAGAATTGAAGGGACTATGACAAAATGACAGTTGTTAATCTCTGTTTTATTTAATGGATATTTTTCTAAGATAAAATGGTAAATGTTAATGTATACACTCTAGGAATACTACGGTAGCTTGTATTTCATTCTTTCAAAGGAGATGAGGCGGATTTCAAGTATATATTTTGTTTTGGTAGAGTGGCTAAATCGTGAATCGTACCCCAGGCTGAGGAAATTTGGAGACGTAAAGGCAATGAGGCTGAATCAGAATAAATTACAAGGCAGTAAAGAAGGAAAGGAGAGTAAGGGATGGGAAGGTATAGACTCTATCCTGGGGTGCTGAGAGCGAGAGAGAGGGGGGGGGGAATGGCTGTGAGCGTGTGTGTATGTGTGTGTGTGTGTGTGTGTGTGTGTGTGTGTGTGTATAAAGAAGGAAAGGAGAGTAAAGTAGGGGAGGGTATATACTTTTTGTTGTGGTCCTGAGAGAAAAAAAAAAGCAAGAGAGATAGAGAGTGTGTGTAGGTGGGTGGGTGTAGGTGTGTTTGTGTCACTAATGTTAAAGCAGGCGTATTTGCAACTGGATCTGAAATCAATCAATCAATGTGGGATATCAAATGACTCCTCAAAAATAGAATTTATAACATAGTCGAATATTTCTTTTTCCTTGATTATCTTTTGTTTCTTCGTATATAAATTATATTAAAGAGTTTGGGTTGGCTACGGATTGTTTGCTCTTCTAAGTTGGCTACTGTTGTGTGTATATAGTTACTGATCAGGTAACCCATTAAACGTGTAATTATACTAATGACTGTAGGACGAAACTAGATCTCTCTCACTCTCAGTCTCTCTCTCTGTCTCCTCTTTTTCTCCTCTAACTCATCCCCCCTTCATTCTCTCCCTCTCCCCCCTACTCTCTCTCTCTCTCTCTCTCTCTCTCTCTCTCTCTCTCTCTCTCTCTCTCTCTCTCTCTCTCTCTCTCTCTCTCTCTCTCTCTCTCTCTCTCCTCTCTCTCTCTCTCTCTCTCTCTCTCTCTCTCTCTCTCTCTCTCTCTCTCTCTCTCTCTCTCTCTCTTTCTGTTTCTTCTCTTTTTCGTCCCTCCCTCTCCCTCTTTGTCCCCACCCACTTCTCCCCCCTTCATTCTCTCCCTCCACCCCCCCCCCCCTACTATCTCTCTCTTTCTCTCTCTCAGTAATGGGGAGGAAGGTAAGAGGTTTAGGAAGCGGCTGGAGGGAGAGAGGGGGAAATTGAGGTTGCTAGTATTGTGCCTACTTAGAGACTACAATAGATGGACAGATATTATGTGTAGATAGATAGATAGATAGATATCTAGATAGATAGATATCTAGATAGATAGATAGATAGATAGATAGATAGATAGATAGATAGATAGATAGATAGATAGATAGATAGATAGATAGATAGATAGATAGATAGATAGATAGATAGATAGATAGATAGATAGATAGATAGATAGATAGATAGATATAGAGAGAGAGAGAGAGAGAGCGTGTGTGTGTGTGTTACGTTGGTAGTGTTGTGATTAATTAAGGAATCGACTCACATATATTATAAGAACTGTAGGTAGGTAATATACATGAATATATATATATATACAGGTACAGTAGATATACTTAGATAGAACATTGATGAATAGATAGGTGGATAGAAAGCTATATAGACAAGTTGATGGAATGATTTGATAGATACGGAAAAAAAGATAATGCTCCAAATCAGAAATAAAATATTTACGTACAATAGATCATAATATATATTAATCAATAAAACCATGGATAATTGTAATGGTTATCCGTTGTTTTTATTTGATAGGTTCTAGCAAGAATAATCATCAACTTGAATACATCTAGTGTTATAAATTCCGATTTGTCATTTATTCTGTTGTTATTGTAGTTACGGAAAATTGTGTAAGCTAATCTACTTGCGAAATTATCATGCACTTATGAATAGATACTCATATAAATTACATATTCAGCCCCAACCACTTACTTTAATTGCGCTAAAAATGTGTGGTTCATTAAAATACATATATAAAGGATATCACGCTGTGTTCAATTTCAAATTTCAAATTCAAATACTTTATTTTGCCTATAAACAATTACTGAACATGATATTAGTATAAGTCGATTTATTATAAAGGCTGAGCTCATGATATGAATTATTTGTGTATGAGATAAATAAATAGTTGTACATTATATACTAAGGTAAACAATACACAATGCTTGATAATAGCTCTGTACATAGTCTTATATCTAGTGATAACCATTTTAAAAGAATAAGTACCTAAACACATTGGATATTTATTTAACATGAGACAATATTTCTAAGATAAGATGAACATAACACGATTAATATATACTGCATCAATATCTGTTTACAATGTTTTCTTTGTAAAGCTTATCTTAAAAGTTACATATTTGGTGATCATATTTATTTCATCAGGCAATTTATTCCACACTAAGCAGCTGAAAAAATAAAAATAAATGAAATAAATAAATAAATCTTTACCCTCGGTACGAACATGCTTTCGTTATGTTTGTTTCCATATAATGTTTCACCTACAATGATTTACCTTCTTTAGATTTATACAGTACGTTACGGAGAGTAGGTGGCACCCGCCTTTCAACTTATTACCCACCCCTATTTTGTACAACTCTCTAACCCAAGAGTGAGCCCATTTTCCCAGTATTTCTTCTACTCAACAAATAAGCTCAGGAATCTCTCTCTCTCTCAATCTGTCTTTCCCTCAGCTTATGACTTAAACTGCTTCAAGTTCCGTGTGTCCAGAGATTTTGACTCTTACGCACCTTGAATTTGGCTCTCTTTCACTCTTTCAACTTTATAGGGGACTCTTGCTACAGACAATGTTGCCTATATTTGCTTTATACACAAAGGACAAAAATGCAATCGTGGACAGTAATACTTAAGGGGGGATGGTTCACTTTTGGTCGATTTTTACATGTATTCATTATTTTTCTAGTTTCCTCCCTAGACCTCCATCAAATTTAAAAAAAAAAATCCATTAAATCCCTCTTCTATATTAATTTGTACATTTTTCGGTAGAAAAATGTCCCGGCCGAAGGCCGATTCTTCCAACATTACAGGCTCATTATCGTTCGCCAGGGAAACAATTGACACCTAAATAGCACGAAAGGTTTGGTTTAAATATTGACGAAGAAAAGGGGCAAAAGGTCTTAAAATCGACTAACTAATGGGGCAAACATCTTAACATCCGAAAACTAATGGGGCTAAACATGAGGTAGAAAGTGGTCCAGAAAACCAGCCCATCTCCCCTTAAACACCTCAATATGATAGAAATGAAAATGTGAACCATGACCTTTGAAACCTAATGGACGTATATGTGTGGTGGTATCCCTTTTTCAGAATACTACGTCAGTGTGTCGTACGTATTCGTTAAAATACTGTCAAACTATTCCTGACCCCGACTGACTGTACGCTTCAAATAGTTTTACACAACTCATAAAACAATAACCTTCGACAAACACAGCACCTGGCTTAAGGGGAGGTATTTAGTTTGTTCCCTACTTTTTCATCAAGCTTAAATTTACACCCCCTAGACCCCCTTTCAAGATAAATTTGTACATTTTTCGGTAGAAAAATGTACCGGCCGGAGGCCGGTTGCTCTTAAATTACAGGCTCGCTATCGCTCGCCAGGAAAAAATCGACACCTTAATGGCACGAAAGGTCTTAAAATTGACAGAAATGGGGCAAAATGTCTTAAAATATCCAAACTACTAGGGCGAAGGTCTTAAAATCTAAAAAGCAATGGGGCTAAACATGAGGGAGAAAGGGGTCCAGAAAAAAATCCCTCAAGTGGAGATCTCCCCTTAACGAACACCATTTCCACATACCCAAACAAAAAATAACCCTGCCCTTTCCCAAACCAAACAAAAACGATTCCAATAAAAAAGCTTCCAAACAAACATAACAAAAACACAAGCCCGATCGAACTGTAATTCAACTTGGAGCAAAACAAACATTAGTGCAAGTGCTAGGTGAACGAAACGCTGAGGAGAACGGATGGGTTCAAATTGCTTCGGTGTAGTTGTTGAGTGAAACATTCTGGAGATGGATTTTGCGCATATGGATACTCTAATTCGCGCGTACTAAATCATTTGAAAGGATTTATATGTTTTAAATAACACATACAGACTGATATACGTGCATTGCCACACATACAAACTTGCATTCGTACCTAGCCTTCACTCGTTAATACACACACACACACACACACACACACACACACACACACTATTGTATGAATATATACCGTATATATATATATATATATATATATATATATATATATATATATATATATATATATGAAGAGAGAGAGAGAGAGAGAGAGAGAGAGATTACATACAATTTAAGAATCATTTGAAAATAAACTTGTAGCGATAGACATGAATATTATGTGAGAAAATAACTTCAAATCAGAATGTTTGTTGTACACACAAAATGTATATATTGTTGACATATATGGATACGTACATAGTTGTACACACACTTGCATAGGCCTACATCAAAACATGATGACATTCATACATACATACATACATTAATTTGTGCATTTTTGTATATGTGAATGAAGAATACAACAGGCAGAGCTGCCTGTAACAAGTGTCTCCACCAAGTTGAAAGAGGGACAGAGCCAATTTCAAGGTACGTTAGAGTCATAACGTCTGGACACACGGAGCTTGAAGCAACTTAAGTCATAGGATGAGGGAAAGACAGATTGAGGGAGAGAATTCCAAAGATTACCGATTGAGTAGAAGAAACACTGGGAAAATCGAATCACTCTTGGGTTAGAGAGTTGGACACAACAGTGGTGCGAGTATGTTGCAAGGCGGGTGCTCCCCACTCTCCGTAGGGGAGGAATTATACACAGAGAGCTCTGAAGAACACTGATTATTGTAACATTGCAACATCGCATAGTGTAGGGAGAGATTGTAGGGAATTCGTAAGAGGAGATGAGTGGATGAGGCGAAATGCTGTTGACTCTACCCTTTTGAGAACTTCGGTATGGGTGGAATCTCCCCACACATTCGAACATACATACATGCATACATACATACATAAATGCGTACATACACATACCGTGACATACATACTCTATAACTGTAATCACTTATTCCCCTGGGTGTATGTTGGAGCTCTTGTGGCAGCTAAAGTGTGTCTATTGTCCACTTAAGGGGAGATATCGACTTGAGGGATTTTTTTCTGGACCCCTTTCTCCCTCATGTTTAGCCCCATCGCTTTTCAGATTTTAAGACGGTAGCCCCATTAGTTTGGCGATTTTAAGAACCCTCGCCCTATTTCTGTCAATTTTAAGACCATTCGTGACATTTAGGTGTCGATTTTTTCCTGGCGAGCGATAGCGAGCCTGTAATTTAAGGGGAACCGGCCTTCGGCCGGGACATTTTTCTACCGAAAAATGTACAAATTTATCTTGAAAGGGGGTCTAGGGGGAGTAATTTTAAGCTTGATGGAAGTCTAGGGAATCAACTAAAAACCTCCCCTTAATATAATATAGGTCATGTGACTGTGTACAGTATATTCAACCCCGTTGTCAGTTGGCCCCAAAAAACACATTATTTCATTATAATAATAATAATAATAATAATAAAAATTATATTATTATTATTATTGTTATTGTTATTATTATTATTATTATTAGTAGTAGTAGTAGTAGTAGTAGTAGAAGTAGTAGTAGAAGTAGTAATAGTAGTAGTAGTTGGTTGACGTATAGCCTATATAACAAACTACACTTTTAATTCAATCACACTAATTGTATGACTATATTCCACATTATGTGAAATAACATAAATTATATAAGAGACTGTACATGCAGTACATACATACAATTAAACTGTACATACATAATTACAGTACATATATACCTGCATACATGCAATACATTCATATCAAATATAGATACATAATATTATATTCATGCATACATACATACATACATCTATCTATATGCTCAGGCCCAATCCCCACTTTTTCCCTTTTTTATTTTATTTTTTTTCTTGGGGGTGGCCGACTCAAGACAGAGCAAGAAAAGGAAAACACAACACACAAGACAAAAGAACGAACAAACACAGACAAAACACAAAATTCACACACATCTAGGTCACCCAGGAGAATACCCAGAGACCAGGGTCACCAAGGTCGCTCCATACATACATACAAACATCCATACATACATACATATATACATACATAGTTAGGCTATACCCATGCATACATACACTACATGTGCAAATAAATACTAACCCTAGACGCACACACTCACACAATTAATCATGTACACCTGCAAACGTACACACGAATCCATATCCTGCCACACACACACGCACACAAACAGAAACACAAAATCACTGAGTTGAACTGTCACACTCAAATAACTAGAGGCAAATAGTCGGCGAAATATATATATACCGAATACGTAACAAAAATGGTGAAAAAATGTTAGAGAGACCGAACTTCATAAAAGGGTGTATGGGAGGTATAGGTTTCCAATTGGATAAAGTGAATATGCCATAGTTATCGAAATGAAAAGTGAACAATATTAAAAAGGGGAGACATTGGTTCTAAAACTAATAAAGGAACTCGCATATCTGTATTGGAAACTCGAATATTGGATATGAATAAGGAATATGGCCGTGGAGTTAATTTAAGGGAGCCCACCTCGCTTTTTTTTTTTTTGTATCTTTCTCTCCCTCTCGCTTTGGTTTGTATCCATTCGGCCCCATTCAGCCTACTGTTTTAAGACGTTTACCCCCATACAGGTGTCAATATTTTCCTGGCGAGCGATAGCGAGCCAGCATATACATATTTTTGTTTTGACAGCAAGCTAAATTTGTACATTTTTCGATAGAAAAATGTCTCCGGCGAAGCCGGTTTTCTCCATGGTTCGCTATCGCTCGCCAGGAAGACATCGACACCTGGATGGGGAAAACGTCTTAAAACAGTTGGCTGAATGGGGCCGAATGGATACAAGCCAGGGAAAGAAAGAAAAGGAGAGAAAGATAAAAAAAAAAACAAAAAAAAAAACAGCCGGTGACCCCCCCTTAAATTATTTGGGGAAAATAAGGAATACATTGTGATATAATGCATACGAAATTATTGTGAGATATATTGCCAACAAACAATAGGATTACTTTGAATTCTATACACATAAACTTGTCACACACAAAAATTAAATACACTTATATAAATAGATAAACGCATTAGTTAACACTTTCACTTTAAGGCCACCTCTTCCTACTATATTCTGACTAACATTAGACGATATTATACAGCCTAGGAAGGACCTCTAGTAATCAAAGGGGTAAGGTGGATCTCAATTATTCCTTGCACTTTTAAGGGGAGGTTTTTAGTGTGTTTCCTAGACTTCCATCAAGGTTGAAATTACACCCCCATGACCCCCTTTCAAGATAAATTTGTACATTTTTCGGTAGAAAAATGTCCCGGCCGAAGGCCGATTCCTCTTAAATTACAGGCTCGCTATCGCTCGCCAGGAAAAAATCGACACCTAAATGGGACGAAAGGTCTAAAAAGTGACATAAATGGGGTAAAAGTTCTTAAAATCGCCAAATTAATGGGGCGAACGTCTTAAAATCTCAAAAGCAATGGGGCTAAACATGAGGGAGAAAGAAAAAAATCCCTCAAGTGGAAATCTCCCCTTAAAACCGCTTCCAATGCATATTAAACTCGTCTTAAAATAGCCAGATATAAATGATAGAAAGCGACATGGTATACTGAGAGAGTAAAATCATATACACCCAATGCATATTCTAAGAGTTGATCAATACCTTTATACACCAAAAACACACAATATTGGCGGCAATAGTTTTCCATCAGTCAGATAATTTCAACTAACATGTATTTTTGTCTAGCTATATATCTTAAGTTTTTTATGAAATTCTGAACTAAAGCACACACATTCACTCACACACGCACAAACACATGCTCTCTCTCTCTCTCTCTATCTCTATCCATCTATCTATCTATCTATCTCTCTCACACACACACACACACACTGTCATGTGCAACTGCTTTAAACTTTTGCCTCAAGCGGCTGTCTCTCACACCTGTACACCTGCGTCTTACACATCTCTCTCACAAACCCACACATTGTACAGTCACTCATAAATATTCGTGGACTTCACCAATTTCTAACTATGGAAGTATATCTCTGGAAACAATTTTATTAATATAATTTTTCTATACATCAACTATAAATCTATATACACTATTTCTTGGAAAGAAAGTGTTGTGCAAAAATCAATTCAATTAGTTAAATTTGCATAAGAAAAACATAGTGGGTCCAGGAATTATTATGAGTGGGCTAGAGACTATGGCATCCGAGTGTACAGTTACCAGGATGTGAAACTGGTACATAATGTTGTGTCTGGCTGGCTGTACTTGACCACAATAAAGTGTTAATAAATATTGTTGTCGTTTCTTACTGTAATTGTCATACCCACTTCAACTGAATCCGACATTAAGATACGAATATAGCATTAAGGGGAGACGGTCGTTTTTCTGGTACCCTTTCTCCCTCGTGTTTAGTCCCATTAGATTTTAGATTTTAAGACGTTCGGCCCATTTGGTTGGCGTATTATAGTGAGAAAGCGCTATAATACTGAATGGGGTAAGCCCACAAATATGCCATAATAATACCCAACAGAATAATAATAATGCCAACAGAATTAGATGTGGATATCCTAAATACAAACAGTCGACGTCAGTACGAGTCTACTGAATGTTCGTGGTATGTACAACGAAAACACACTGTTTGGGCTGAATGTAGCGTTGTGAGCCACCTATATCAAACTATGATGACTACGGGCAGCCTTCCAGTGTCATACTTTATGGTAATTTCCTTCAGACATTATTTTCCACGAGGTACGGAATCCATTCTCGAGAGCATTTATCCAGAAAGGTTGACATATAATTATAAACAACTCATACACATTATATGATTACTTTCTAATTCCCCGTTCTGAATTACACGAATCAAATCCCTTCTTTGTGCGCATTATATGTATATTTTTGCTATGTGAGTGAGGGAGACACAAGGCAGAACTGCCTGTATCGAGTGCATCCGCCAGAGTTGAAATAGTGACAAGGCCATAATCAAGAGACGTTCGAGCCAAAATGCCTGGATACACGGAGTTTGAAGCAATTTTAGTCATATATATATATATATATATATATATATATATATATATATATATATTATATATATATATATATATATATATATATATATATATATATATATATATATAGATATATATATATATATATATATATATATATATATATATATATATATATATATATATATATATATATATATATATATGTGTACAGTATGTTTGCAGGCGTGTGTGTGTGTGTGCCACACATCCACCTGACACATCTACCATGGATATGTAATATACACATACATTCACACATTCCTCAAATATATTTCACATCTGCCTGAAGCACTAACATTGTTCTCATATATGATTCATATTTGCTTGGTAAGAATTCTTTACACACGAAAAGCATTAATTTACTTCTAATGCATAATGGCACACACACCTGCTACACATTTATCTTGTAAACGTACACACACACTCACCAACAACAACAAAAACACACCAATTACACATACATAAACCACACATTTACTTTTAATAAATACCATAAAATACAATCAAGCTATGTGGGCCTACACCATGGCGTCGGGCAGCTGTACTCACGTTCCAACTTTACTCCCAGGCTCTCTTTACACAGGTACCCAGGGTGCGACTCAGTCAATCTCAAGTACCATCCCGACATGAAAGTTTAACATTCCGCAACCATGCGTCACCCAACAAAACGACCGCATGAGTGGGGTCAACTTAATGCAGGTAGGCAGTCCACGTTCCCATATTGCCAAAGCTCGTACACATGGACTATGCACCCAATTTGTCTCAAACTAGTTTTAGAAAGTAGGTGCTGGTTCGATACATGGCCATACCAACGGTATCACATGACCCTGCATAGATGCTAGATACCAAATGAGTTGATGTGCTTCTCCAAATCACCATTGATTGTCCAACTGTTCATGACTCGCAACCATTATAACAAGGCAGGGAGCACCAGTGTTTTGAAATCCGCAACTTGTCCCTCCGCACAGGTATCGACTTAGTCATGTACTCCTGTTTAGGTAATCCATAATTCCATATGCTAGGTCAAGATGACAAACAACATCATGCCTTGATCCACTACTGTTATGGATTTCACTACCGAGATAAGCTATATTGTCCAAGACTTCTATGTTCTCATCACATACTTGTACAGACTGCACTGCTTTAACCAACAAGCCACCAAAAGCTTGAAATTTAATCTAGTCCAAGAGATCTTTAACCCATCATGTAGTACCTCAGGGACAAGTGTGAGAATCTTTCCCAACTCCGCTAGGATCACTGCATCATTCCCAAAGGCAAGGCCAGTGACTTTAATACTGCTGACTAATGCTCTGTATTGATTATGACTGACTGCCCGGCCAGGTAACCGTCCCATACAAATGTTGAAAAGTGAGGATGCCGGTACACATACTTGTCTCACTCCTGGGATTACAAGGAAGAAGAGGGTAGCCTGTCCGCCACACTTAGCAGCACTCTCTGTTCCTGCATAAAGTCAGGACACTAAAACAACTATCACTACAGGTACTGGTATCCCAATGAGTAGGAGATGCTCCCTCAGTGTCTCTCGATGCAGTTAGTCAAATATTTGTTTTGAGATTGATATAAACTGCAAGCAGCTCTTTTTAAAACTAAAACTAATATTCCACACGGACCTGGAGTGCCAGAATTTGGTCAATTGTTGACTCCTTAGGGGTGCAATCAGATTGCTCAAGTCTCTAACCTTTAAGCAGGTAGCCCTGAGTTCACTTCATTAACATATGAGCAAAGACCTTACCTGGTACACTGAGAAGCTTAACACCATGGTAGTAGCTGCTGCCTCTCAGTTCCCTTTCCCCTTCTAGTTAGGGATTACAAGGCCACTTTCCCAGTCAAGGGAAAAGGTACCAGTTTGTCAAACTGCAGACAGGACTACATACAACTCACGGATCATGGACTAACTTCCAGCTTTCAAAAATGCCCCACAAATGCCACAGATACCAGGCCCCTTTCCACTCTTCAGCCTAGTCACAGCCTCATTTACCTCAACAAGAGGTGGTGGGTCTTCACTGATTAGTGGATCAGCCTGTTCAATTACTGGTTAAATTTGCATATCGGAGAAGCAATCATGTACAACTACTCAAAGTGCTCAGCCCAGCAGGCCCTATACTCATAATAATCCGATGTGACTGTGCCATCTGTGAGTCAAACTGAGTTAACCTGAGGTGCAGATTTAGAGCGGATCTTCTTCAGGTCGCGGTAACCAAGCCGAAGGTCATTTGCAGAGAAATAGGCCTCGACCTCCTAAGCAATTCCCCTGACATACCTCTCCTTATCTCTCCGCAGTATAACTCTTACTCTGCTGGACAATGTTCTGTGCAAGACCCGGTTTCCAGTCATTCTGGCAGCACAGCTCTCTTCTGTAATGTGTAATGTCTTGCCAGATATAAAGCCCCTGTGACCTTGGCTTGACTCCAACACACTCAGCAGCTGCCACAAGTGCCTCACATTTGAAGCTATCCCACAATTCCATAGAGTCCTCCAAGGAACCAAACACTCCCAAACTGATTTGAGACCACCATTACATATTCCAGTGTATACTCCTCATCCTTGAGTTCTCAAGATGAAATCCTTGTATATAATTTGCTTACGTTTTCCACGTTTTGGGGCGCAGCCTCACACACATATATATATACCACGCACGCACGCACGCACACGCACACACATACACATACGCACATACACACACACAAGCACACACACGCACTTATTACATATCATACATACATCACACGGTTACACCAAACACACATTCATAGGTCTCCAATATATCACACAATTGTTTTGCTTATATTTTCACACACATAAATCAGACATCTGCCTGAAACACCTGTTCCACAGACACAAAAACACACACACACACACACACACCTGCCACACACGCTAGGATCAACACTGTCTTGTCCTTTTCTCGACATCTTCACGCTTCACTGGACGCGGGGGAGATTGGGAAGAAGGAAGGAAGGAGGGAAGGCAGGAAGAGTGGGAGAGAGGAAGTGGTGGAAAAGGTGGTAGAAGGTGGAAAGAAGAAATATTAAGTGGAAATATAGGGATGGGAGTGAAGAATGGAATGGGGAGGTATTGAGGGCATGTAAGGAAGACAAAGTGAATAAGCGCATAGGAAGGTTTGAAGGAAGGAGGGAAGAAGAGGGTGTGAAAGAAGGTAGAAAATAGTGGAAAGGTGGGAAGGATAGGAAGGCAAGTCGGAGAAGTGAGGGTGGGAAGGAAAGAAGAATAGAGGGTTGTGAAAAAGGTTAGATGGAAGGATTACAAGAAACGAAGGAAGGTAGAGGGAGTCAACTGGAAGTGAATGGAATGAAGTTAATTAGGGGCAACCTGCTTAACCCCTACTGTACCAGAGGGTATTACTATAAATATACCCTCCAGTACCAGAGATTGTGGCCAAAATGGCTTCAGAGTCAAGAGAGAATACCCTCTCACCCTGAAAGATGGAGGAATACTGGCCCAGGACACAATCAGTGAGAATGGTAGAGGCAATGGAGAGGATAGTGGAAGCAAAGATGGGAAGGTGAGGGAAAAAGGGTTGATGTGGTGGCAAAAAAAAAAAAAAAAAAAAAATTAATACGGCGGGTGACAATGAAAATGGGAAAATTAGGGTGACACAGGCATAGAAAGGGTATAGTTAGATGGAGAGAAATGAGAAAAGAATAAGATGAAGGGGAAGGTGGTAGATAGGATGGGAAGTAAAAGAGATAACAAAGAATAGGAAGGAAACAGAATAAGGGACAGGGAAGAAATCGGGAGACTGGCAGGGACGGAAATAGGCAGGATAATAAATAACCAGCAAGTTTGGGTGGAAAGGAAGAAGACGTGCAAAGGAAGTTAGAAGTTAAGGGGAGGCAGACCGTTTTTATGGACCCCCCTTCTCCCTAATGTTTAGCCCCGCTAGTTTTGAGATCATAAGACGTTCGGCCCATTAGCTTGGCGATTTTAATACCTTTCGCCCCACTTCGTTGTCAATTTTAAGACCTTTCGTGCCATTTAGGTGTCGATTATTTCCTGGCGAGCGATAGCGAGCCTGCAATTTTAAGAGGAACCGGCCTTTGGCCGGCACATTTTTCTACCGAAAAATGTACAAATTTATCTTGAAGGGGGATCTAGGGGGTGTTTTTCTAAGCTTGATGGAGGTCTAGGGAGGAAACTAAAAAAATATATGAATAAATTAATTAATAGACCAAACAAACGGTCTGTCTCCCCTTAAGATGCTAAGTGAAAGGAGAGGTGGTAAGAAAGGCGATAACAGACGGTATATATTTGCAAAGGTGAACGGGACAACCTTAAGGGGAGATTTCCACTTGAGGGAGTTTTTTCTTGACTGCTTTCTCCCTCATGTTTAGCCCCATTGCTTTTCTAATTTTAAGACGTTCTCCCCCATTATTTTGATGATTTTAAGAACTTTCAACCCATTTTTGTAAATTTTAAGACCTTTCGTGCAATTTAGGTGTCTATTTTATCCTGGCGAGCGATAGCGAGCCTGTAATTTAAGAGGAACCGGCTTTCAGCCGGGAAATTTTTCTACCGAAAAATTTACAAATTTATCTTGAAAGGGGCTCAAGGGGGTGTAATCTTAAGCTTGATGGATATCTAGAGACCAAACTAAAAACCTGCCCTTAAGGGGACGTTACTTGAATTTGTATATATTTATTTTTCTTTGTATCATTACCGGTATACGTAATTGTTTTAGTTTACTCCCTAGACCTCTATCAAACTTAGATAACACTATCCCAAAGACTCCCCCCCCCCCCCCCTTCGAGATTAATTGTGGATATTTTTTGGTAGAAAAATGTCGCAGCCGAAGGCCGGTTCCTCCTATATTACAGGCTCGCTATCGCTCACCAGGAAATAATCGACCCCTAAATGGCACGAAAGGTCTTAATATTGACAAAACAATGGGCAAAGGTATTACAATGTCAAAACTAATGGGGCTAAACAGGAAGGAGAAGGGGGTTCATAAATAACTAATAGTTCCCTTTAAGGGGAGATCTCTACTTGAGGGATTTTTTTTCTTGACCCCTTTCTCCCTCATGTTTAGCCCCATTGTTTTTTATATTATAAAACGTTTGCCCCATTAGTTTAGCGATTTTAAGATCTTTCACCCCATATTAAGACCTTTCGTGCAATTCAGGTGTCGATTTTATCCTGGCGAGCGATAGCGAGCCTGTAATTTAAGAGGAACCGGCCTTCGGCCGGGACATTTTTCTACCAAAAAATTTACAAATTTATCTTGAAAGGGACTCAAGGGGGTGTAATTATAAGCTTGATGGAAGTCTAGGGAACAAACTAAATACCTCCCCTTAAACAACGTACAATAGTAAATAGATAAAGGGATGGTATTTAGTTTGTTCCCTAGACCTCCATCAAGCTTATAATTACACCCCCTTGAGTCCCTTTCAAGATAAATTTGTACATTTTTTGGTAGAAAAATGTCCCGGCCGAAGGCCGGTGTGGACTGGTGGGAGGGGAGAATATTATGGCAACTAAAGGGAAAGGGAAAACATGTAGGTTTGTTCACCAGGTTGGTCAGTGGAAACAGAGGAGAGCCATTGATGGTGGTCCCAGACAACTGTGTCTCGGTGAGAAAGAGATCAGGATTGGCAGAGGAGAGGTGGTGTTCCACAGAGTGGAAGTTAGAGGAAAGGCCACGAATATTACATAAATTAATAGAAAGAGTAGAAGGTGGTGGTCCAGAGCATTCTGGCGAGTCGTTTCCAGGGGACAGACTGATGGAGGCCGGTCGAGATTTTGCCATTGTAATTTCTTTGGAAAAAGCTAGTGTAGTATGTTAGGTGTTTGTAGTATAATGTATTGATAGGAGGAGAAGGTGTTTTGGAGGGCAGGCTGGGGTTGCTCTCAATATTGATGAGGCACAGAAAGGATCAGCGAGGGGGGCCAGGTGGTGAAACAGGCGTGCCAGCTGTACTTATCAACCCCCTACACTCACCAGGAGTACCGCCCTGTTCGGCTGGTGCCTACAACCTCCTCCTAACGCGGCAGAGAAGTAGAAACAGACACACAGAATAACAAACAGATAGATAGAAAGGCAAACAGACAGGGCCGGAAATAGACAGGTACAGAGACAGACCTACAGACAGACTGGCCACCCTTTTCCCTCATATTTAGCCCCATTAGTTTTAACATTTTAAGACGTTCATTTCATTAGTTTGGCGATTAAAAGACCTTTCATCCCATTTCTTTGTCGATAATAGGACCTTTCGTGCCATTTGGGATTCGATTTTTTTCCTTGCGACCCATAGCGAGCCTTTTTTTTTAGGAGGAACCGGCCTTCGGCCGGGATTTTCTTCTACCAACATTTTTACAAATTTATCTCCATGGGGGGAGGGGGTCTAGGTGGTGCTTTTTAAGCTTGATGGAGGTCTAGTGAGGAAACTAAAAAATGAATAAATAAATAAATAAATGGACCAAAATAACAACCCTCTCCCCTTAAAGGGTGTGGAAGGTAGAGTAAATTGAGAATAAAGTTGGGTGCGTTAGTAAGGAGAGTGGCGGTAGAGAAGGCAGGACAGCACAACCAAGAGTTATGGCTGGCCGGGGATTTACCGAGGGGGAAGGGGGCGACGGGAAGTACATGTACATACATACATACACCCATTCATACCCACACGTATAGTAAGTACACATAGGCCTACACACAGCACACACATACATACACACACACACACACACACACACACACACACACACACATACATACACACACACACACACACACACACACACACACACACACACATGTGCACATTAACAATATATATATATATATATATATATATATATAGGCATCCATAGATAGAATAAATTTACATATAGTTACCTAGATACACTGACCACTAAGCCATAATAGTCGGGTGGTCAGAACTTACTTCTACGAGAAACAGCAAAACATGAATAAAGGAAAGTGGAGAAAAGGGATGACAAAACAGATAATACCTAGATAGATAGATTAATTGAATGATACATTGATTGATAGATACATAAATAGATACCTAGATAGATAGATTGATGATTGATAAATTAATTGATGGATACATAGATAGATAGATAGATACTTGGATATGTACATAGATGGATATATAGATTAACTGAGAGCGTGAGAGAGAGGGGGGAGTGTGAAAGTGAGAGTGAGAAAGGGAGAATAAGAGAGAGTAAGATGGATGAACGAACGAATGAACGAACGGAAGCTGGGCAGGCAGGTAGGCAGTAATATGTGAATTCAAGATGGGATGTAGCCAGGCAAGTAAACGGGACAAAATCAATTCGAGGGCACAGGTCAGACAGAAAATGCTCATCCAGAAATATTAATAGCTTGAGAAAAATCGGATAAAAGATATGAAGTCGAGCAGAAAGGACAAGGAAAATATAGGCAAGAAGAAAGGTTGAACAAATATTAAGGGAGCCCACCTCGCTTTTTTTTCTCTTTCTCTCCCTCTCTATTTGTCTTGTATCCATTCGGCCCCATTCAGCCTACTGTTTTAAGACGTTTACCCCCATCCAGGTGTCAATATTTTCCTGGCGAGCGGGAGCGAGCCAGCATATTTATATTTTTGTTTTGACAGCAAGCTAAATTTGTACATTTATCGATAGAAAAATTTATCCGGCGAAGTCGGATTTCTCCATACAATGCTGACTCGCTATCGCTCGCCAGGAAAAATCGACACCTGGATGGGGATAAACGTCTTAAAACAGTTGGCTGAATGGGGCCGAATGGATACAAGCCAGGGAAAGAGAGAAAAGGAGAGAACGATAAAAAAGCCAGTGACCCCCCTTAAGCAAAGAGTCAAAGGAGAATTAATTATACAGAGAGGAAGAGGAAGATAGTGATATAGAAAAAGGGAGATTATTGAGGCACACATAAAATAGAACAAGACCCCTCAGTAGAACAAATAACTCCACCATACGAGCAGTGTATAGGAGCGGTGTTGCGTGCATAAACAGAAACATGCAAATGATTCAATACTTACACATCGGAAGACAGAATATACTGTAGTTAAGGTGGTGTCACACGAGCTATTTTTCCGTCAATTTTTACGGGGAATTGCAGTCTGGCAGCTTCAAAATTCAAGTTATATCATAAATCAGCCACCTATAGCATATAATCTACCTTCAATCTAGTTTCCGATTCCAATGTGAAAAAGCCTCAAAACATTATGAGAAAAAACTTGCTCATCGAAAATTGACGGAAAAGCCGCTCGTGTGACACCGGCTTTAGGCAGGGAGCAGAAAAATATACAGGAAACCGAGAAAGCAGAGATAATAAAGACATTCAGAGAGGTATAAAACACTGAAAAGAAGGGCGAGAGATAAGACATAGGAATACAGAGAGGCGAGAAAGGCAGGCGAAAATCAATGAGGTGAAAGGAAAACTAAATAAGAAGCGAGGGAGAAACAGGAAACAGACTATCACGGAGGCGGAAGTAAACCCTTTCACGCTCATATGACGCAGAGGTTGCCAGATTAGCAATAAGAAATAGAGTTCTCTCAATCTTATAATTTCCTCTCCAAAATTACTTTTCTGCTCACAGCTAACTCAAAGACAACTGCAGAGGTTGAAGTAACTAAACTAAAGGTTTCTAAATACCCCTGATGGTAACAAAGGCTTTAAAGTATCCCTAATAGGCTCAAAATCGCGTCATATGTCGGGGAGGGTAAATAGCCAATCGGGAGGGCAGGGAGAAGACAATGGCGGTTTCAAGCCAAAACAGCAACACTCCAAAACGGCCACAACCAGAACCGCCCAGTCTCTTAACCTAACCTTACTTAATATCACTCAACAACAGCCTAAGGTTAATCATGCCTAAGATATGTTAACCTAACCAAGACTGATTTAATTTGAGCTATGCTACGCTTTTATGATTGTAGCCGTTTAGGTTGTGGCCGTTAAGGAGGGGGCCGTTTGGACCCGCTTCCGTTAAGGAGGGATGGGCCGGTTTTCTGGACCACTTTCTCCCTCATGTTTAGACCCATTAGTTTTCAGATGTTAAGATGTTTGCCCCATTAGTTAGTCGATATTAAGACCTTTCGCCCCATTTCTTCGTCAATGTTTAGACTTTTCGTGCTATTTAGGTGTCGATTTTTTCCCTGGCGAACGATAGTGAGCCTGTAATGTTGGAAGAACCGGCCTTCGGCCGGGAAATTTTTCTACCGAAAAATGTACAAATTAATCTAGAAGGGGGATGTAATGGATGTTTTTAAAATTTTGATGGAGGTCTAGGGAGGAAACTAGAAAAATAATGAATACATGCAAACATCGCCCAAAAAGTGAACCATCCCCCCTTAAAGGCCTACACAAGAAATGATACAAAGAGATCAACCAAACATGCCTGGGTGTACAAATGGGAAATAGGGCTTCACACCAAACTGGCAGGCAAATAAACAACAGGGCAAACAAAGATACGGTACACTATAGTAAAGGTAGCGGCGGATAATCTTGGAGTCACAGTATCGGAGTCAAAATTAAACGTGGATCAAGTATCATTATCTGACCATTTGTCCTCTCCATATAGACAACATTATGACTGTTGTACCTAAAGATCTTAAGGGGAGACTGACCGTTTGTTTGGTCTATTAATTAATTTATTCATATATTGTTTTAGTTTCCTCCCTAGACCTCCATCAAGCTTAGAAAAACACCCCCTAGACAAATTTTTAACATTTTTCGTTAGAAAAATGTCCCGGCCGAAGGCCGGTTCCTCTTTAAATTGCAGGCTCGCTATCGCTCGCCAGGAAATTATCGACACCTAAATGGCACGAAAGGTCTTAAAAAAGGTCTGACAACGAAATGGAGCGAAAGGAGTTAAAATCGCCAAACTAATGAGATCTTATAATCTCAAAACTAGTGGGGCTAAACATTAGGGAGAAGGGGGTCCAGAAAAACGGTCTGCCTCCCCTTAATGATCACATATAATACGCATAATAATAGTACAAACGAAAATACATATAATATGACGACTTTTAACGGATTCCAGACCCCGATTCAATTCGCTTATAATACTGCTTGTGTGATGCCGACATTAAACAGATACCCAATTAAATAGTCACTAAAACTGGCAAGAAGTGTAAACAAGCAAATACAAACAATAAATCAAACAAGCCGGGGAAGCAAGGGGGGACTATTAAGCTGGCAAAACAGCAAAAGCACTATCAAACAAATACACAGGCAAGAAAGGAAGAGTACAAAATAAAGAAATGTAACCAATCAAGCAAAGGGACACAATGAAACAAACAAACATAAGCAAGCAGGGCAAAGTAAGGGGCACTATAATCCAAACAGATAAAACAATAACAAAGCACTATAAAACAAACAAACAAACAAACAGATAAAACAAGCAGATAAAACAATAACAACGCACTATAAAACAAACAAACAAACAAACAGATAAAACAAACAGATAAAACAATAACAAAGCACTATAAAACAAACAAACAAACAAAGCACTATAAAACAAACAAACAAACAAACAGATAAAACAAACAGATAAAACAATAACAAAACACTATAAAACAAATAAACAAACAAATAAAACAATAACAAAGCACTATAAAACAAACAAACAAACAAAACAATAACAAAGCACTATAAAACAAACAAACAAATAAAACAATAACAAAGCACTATAAAACAAACAAACAAAACAATAACAAAGCACTATAAAACAAACAAACAAATAAAACAATAACAAAGCACTATAAAACAAACAACAAACAAACAAGCCTAGCAAACACAGGGATCAATACCCAGTCAAGCATCAGGTGGTCAGGTGCCTCGCTCGCCCTCCCTATTATCAGGTTCACACAGGAGGGCCGTCTTCCGGGAGGCAGACACAAACAAACAATAAATAAATAATAAACAGGCAGGCAGAAAGGCACTCTATAAGGAAACAAGCAGACAAACAAATAGACACAACATCACCATATATAAACAAACGAAAGAAATGCAAAGCGGCACAGACACAAACAAACAGGATCTAATATAAACTACAAACAGGCAGGCAGAAAGGCACTCTATAAGGAAACAAACAGGTAAACATATAGGCACAACATCACCATATATAAACAAACAAAATAAATGCAAAGTGGCACTACATAAACAAACAGTCAAACAAGCAAAAAGGAACTACATAGCAACCGAACAGGCAAACAACATGCACTACATAAACAACCAAACAGGAAGAGCAAGGAGGCACTACAAACACAAACAAACAGGCAAACAAGATGCACTACATAAACAACCAAACAGGAAGAGCAAGGAGGCACTACAAACACAAACAAACAGGCAAACAAGATGCACTACATAAACAACCAAACAGGAAGAGCAAGGAGGCACTACAAACACAAACAAACAGGCAAACAAGATGCACTACATACACACCAAACAGGAAGAGCAACGGGCAGCCTACAAACAAACAAACACAAACCAACATAAACAACCAAAATGAAGAGATTAAGGAGGCACTACAAACACAACTTCAGGGATTCTTGTGCACTACATAAACAACCATCATGTTTAGCCCCATTGTTTACAAATTTTAACAAACAGGCAAACCCAATGCACTACATAAACGCCAAACAGGAAGAGCAAGGACCACTACAAACACAAACAAACAGTGCCATTTAGGTGTCGATTTTATCCTGGCGAGACAAGCAACGGCTAGCCTAATTTTAAAACAAACACAACGACTTTCAGCAGATTAAGGGGAGATTTCATCTACTAAAAAATGTACAAATTTATCTTGAAAAGGGCTCAAGGGGGTGTAATCTTAAGCTTGATGGATATCTAGGGAACAAACTAAAAACCTGCCCTTAACTAGCCAAATGGTGCTATAAAAGCCTAAACACAAATAAGCAAGCACAGAGACACTATAACACACAGACTAACATACACACACAGGGGAAACAAAACAGACATTGTAAACCAAACAAAACAGACATTATAAACCAAACAAAACAGACATTATAAACCAAACAAAACAGACATTATAAACCAAACAAAACAGATATTATAAACCAAACAAAACAGACATTATAAACCAAACAAAACAGACATTATAACCAAACAAAACAGACATTATAAACCGAACAAAACAGACATTATAAACCAAACAAAACAGACATTATAAACCGAACAAAACAGACATTATAAACCGAACAAAACAGACATTATAAACCAAACAGACATTATAAACCAAACAAAACAGACATTATAAACCAAACAAAACAGACATTATAAACCAAACAAAACAGACATTATAAACCAAACAAAACAGACATTATAAACCGAACAAAACAGACATTATAAACCGAACAAAACAGACATTATAAACCGAACAAAACAGACATTATAAACCGAACAAAACAGACATTATAAACAAAACAGACATTATAAACCGAACAAAACAGACATTATAAACCGAACAAAACACATTATAAACCAAACAAAACAGACATTATAAACCGAACAAAACAGACATTATAAACCGAACAAAACAGACATTATAAACCGAACAAAACAGACATTATAAACCGAACAAAACAGGCATTATAAACCGAACAAAACAGACATTATAAACCAAACAAAACAGACATTATAAACTAAACAAAACAGACATTATAAACCGAACAAAACAGACATTATAAACCAAACAAAACAGACATTATAAACCAAACAAAACAGACATTATAAACCAAACAAAACAGACATTATAAACCAAACTAAACAAACATTATAAAACCAAACAAAACAGACATTATAAACCAAACAAAACAGATATTATAAACCAAACAAAACAGACATTATAAACCAAACAAAACAGACATTATAAACCAAACAAAACAGACATTATAAACCAAACAAAACAGACATTATAAACCAAACAAAACAGACATTATAAACAAAACAGACATTATAAACCAAACACACAGCCAACCCGGTAAAACAGACAAGACGGAATAAACAAAGAGGTAAGCAAGCCCGGCAAGCACAAGGATCAATACCCAGACAAGCAGCATCAGCTGGTCAGGTGCCTCACTCTCGCTCCCTATTGTCAGGTAAACAGAGGAAGGGCGTCTTCAGGGAGGCAGGCACAAACACCAAGGAACGATCGGGGGAACTACACCAATTCCTTTACAATTGTCGCCCATTTTGCATACTTTGGTCAATTTTTTTCGAGTTAAAGGAGCCCATCTCGCCTTTTTGTTTATCTCCCTCTCTCTTTGGCTTGTATCCATTCAGCCCCATTCAGCCTACTGTTTTAAGACGTTTACCCCCATCTAGGTGTTAATATTTCCCTGGAGAGCGGTAGCGAGCCAGCATATACTGTATATATTTTTGTTTTGACAGCGAGCAAAATTTTTACATTTTTCGATAGAAAATTGTCTTCGACAAAGCCGGATTTCTCCATATAATGCTGGCTCGCTATCGCTCGCCAGGAAGAAATCGACACCTGGATGGGGATAAACGTCTTAAA
>CM064498.1:7577518-7582518 GCA_032716605.1 Paralithodes platypus | reverse complement strand
TATTCATACCTTATCTTCTGTTCTGTTTTCCCGCGATACCAGAATTCACATCAATTCTTTTAACCACCATATATAATTCATCAACTCTCTCTCTCTCTCTCTCTCTCTCTCTCTCTCTCTCTCTCTCTCTCTCTCTCTCTCTCTCTCTCCTTCGCTTCATCAATTCATCTCTCCCTCGGCTTCTCCCTGCCACAACAGAACGAAAGAAACAAAGGCTCTGGCATAATTTATCTAGGAGCTCCCCAGGCAGTCCCAGTTTGGTCTTGTTAGTGGCATATTGTGGTGATGGTGGTGGTGGTGGTTGTCTGGTATGGTAGTTGGTGTGGTAGGTGGAGAGGTATGTGGTGTGGTAGTGGGTATGGTGTGGTTTCGGGTAGTATAGTTATTTGGGTGACAGGACAACTCAACCAGTAGACCATTTCAACCAGTAGCTCTAAACCAATACCAAATCAATCAATAAGGTTAGGTTAGGTTAGGTTAGCACTATATTTTGGCACTGGTTTGGTTGGTCTTGTTTGATTTGGCACTGGTTGAGAGCTACTGGTTGAAATGGTCTACTGGTTGAGATGTCCGGGAACCAGTTATTTGGCATCGAGTAGCGTAGTGTGAAGTTTCGTGTAATGTAGTGATGTGGTAGTGTTTTGTAGTGTGTTGCCGTGTAGTGCGGTCGAGAGATGCAGTGGTGTGATGTGCAATTGTGTGGTGTTGCACAGTATGGTATAGTGGTGGTAGTGTGAATTAATATAGTATGGTATTGATAAGTGCAATTTGTTGATGTGTGGTGTGACGTTGTGATAGTGTGTTCTCTTATGTGTCACGGTGGTGCTTGGAATAGTATGTGATGTAGTAGTGATAGCAGATGTGATAGTAGTGATGCTGTAGTGTGGTGTGGTGGCTTGTGAACATCTGATATGGTGGTGTAGTTTGGTGATCTTATATGATAGTGTGGTACTGTGTGTGGTATTGTGTTTGTATATTGTGCTGGTGTTAAGGGGAGACTGACCGTTTGTTTGGTCTATTAATTCATTTATTCATATATATTTTTTAGTCTCCTCCCTAGATCTCCATTAAGCTTAGAAAAACACCCCCTAGACCCCCCCTTCAAGATAAATTTGTACATTTTTCGGTAGAAAATTTTCCCGGCCGAAGGCCGGTTCCTGTTAAAATTGCAGGCTCGCTATCGCTCGCCAAGAAAAAATCGACACCTAAATGGCACGAAAGGTCTTTAAATTTACAACGAAATGGGGCGAAAGGTGTTAAAATCGCCAAACTAATGGGCCGAACGTCTTATCATCTCAAAACTAGTGGGGCTAAACATTAGGGAGAAGGGCGTCCAGAAAAACGGTCTGCCTCCCCTTAAAATATAGCATTGTGTCGTGTGGTCTTGAATTATTCGAACAGTTATGATGTAGCGTCAAGGTTTGTTATTTTAATTAACTGTGCTTGTTTGCGTTCGTTTCTTCATAAGCCCTATTTTAATTAACTTAAAATCACATCTCCAACAAAAAATAAGCAACATATTCCAATTAATTGCAACACTACTCACCACTTTCTGACTTTGGAAATACCCACATTTTCAAAACAGAATTATGAATATCCGCAACATGACCTACCTGCCCCGCCAGTGAGCATTGTTACGGCATTTTTACACATTTTCACAAACTATTTTTTCTTCCAGGTTCTTCTAGTGTTACCGCGCATTGTGCCTAAAAAACAAAACAAGGGTGGTTGATATTGTTTTTCTATCTTAAATGTCACTGTGCAGGCGTTAATTATGTCGTGTTGTTACGTAAGACCATTTATCCGATTACTGCATTTATGTTTACCTTATTGTTTTGCCTCCGTCGAATGCGGAGGCTAAAGAGTGACCGACTTTGTTGGTAATGTTGTTGTTATTGTTTTTGTTATTATTGACGTTGATAATATACTGTTGTTGAGGGACATCGAATCTAGTGTGTGGATATACAGTGTCAGTAGGCTGAATGGGGCCGAATGGATACAACCCAAAGTGAGAGGGAGAGAAAGAGAACAAAAGCGAGGTGGGCTCCCTTAAATAGAACTAAAAGGTAAGCCATAAAGGGAAGATATAATTAGATGATGATTTACACGATCGCTTTCTCCGCCAATTTTTCATAAGCAAGTCTAGTATCGTAATAGTTTGGATCTGTTTTAGTTTTAGTTTTTTTATTTAGTTTTTTTGCACTGGTATCAGCAACTAGACGGACGGTAGTTTATATTACGCCGCCAAATTCGATAAATCGTTTATTTTAAAGCTACCAGACTGCAATTGCCCTTTAGGGGAGGTGTGGTGGAGTGGTCTTGCCACTGGCCTGGTAATCCAAAGGTCCCGGGTTCAAATCCCGATGTATCAATGGGAAGATATTATTGCGATGGAATTTGTGCTGTACCTAGTATCAGTGCATTACCACAAGCCCACCGAAACGTCAATAAAATACCCTCATTGTTCCCTGATTAAATAGCACTGTATGAATATTCCCATATTCAAAATATGCTATAGGGGTGCAATGCCTGGTGAGTTATCTGCTCAACAGGTGGCGTTGTGTGTGTGTAAGTGTGAGAGTCCGAGTGTAGGGGGTGAGACAGTGAAGCACGGGAACGAGGTGGCTTCAGAGATGGGGTCGTTTCGGGCCATGAGTGAGCACCGTCCCTCATGTGAAGGCAAGATGGCAGGTGCTCGTTGTACTCTACGTGCTTCACATGTCTCACTCCCTAGACTGGAACAAGACCTCACGGGCTTCACTGTTCATTGTAAAGCGGTGAATGTTAAGGCTCTCAGTCTATGCCCGAGAGGAAGTAAGTTGGAATATAGAAAAAAACAAAAAAAACACAAAACAAAAATTACGGAAGGTAGGTGTGCTCAACCATCTCCGTGAGTTCTTTCCCCCCTTACACAGCTTCTTGCTTTGTACAGGGGCACTATATGCGCCCATTTATCGATTATTGTTCGCATGTGTGGGGAGGTTCAACACATACCACACTATTTGAAAAGGTAAAGTCAAAAGCATTTCGTCACAACAATTTACCTCCTCAAATAATTCCCTACAAACTCTCTTTCTACGCCACAATGTTGCATCTTTCTCATTCTTCTACCTTTATTTCAATAATCAATGTTCTTCAGAGTTTTCTCATTGTACACTTCCTCCCTTACGGAAAGGGGGGGGGGGGGACCTCCTTTTCAACTCATTCCCACCCCTATACTGTCCAACTCTCTAATCAAAGAGTGAACCGATTTTTTCCAGACTTTTATCTACTCAACAAGTAAGCTCTGAAACTCTCTCCCTCAATCTGTATTTCCCTTATCCTATGACTTAAACTGCTTCAAGCTCCGTATATCCGGACATGTTGACTCTAGCGTACTATAAATTTCGATCTCTATCACTCTTTCAAATTTAGGGCGGACACTTGTTACAGGCAGCTTTGCATTTGTTCTCCTTCATACATATAAAACACACACACACACACACCATAATAATTGTATATGAGGTACGAAACTATAGGCATGATATTGAAGAAGAAAGTGAGTATAAACCATTTTTGTTCAGTTTCCTCTACATAGCTCACATTTTCAATATTTTACTTCATTTTTTAATCCTAACCAATTGTAGCATCTTTCCTCGTTTGCTTTTGCAGCTTCCTTTTATAAATAGATCTTTTACACCCATATTCTACATTATAATAGTATGATTTTAATTCTACTATACTATTTTAAACCATACTCTAAAACCCATCTCGTCTACTTTATCTACTTTCATTGACACTGTTTTACATGTTCTTCGCCTCTTTACAAATTTGGCTTATCCATTGTTCTCGTATTCTTCGTTTTAAATTTATCGTCGCTTCTCCTAATCCTTTGTTCTCCTCCTCCTCCTCCTCCCTTGTATGTCTCCTTTAGCCACAACCCTACACCACTCTAGCTCATCCACTTAGACATAAGGAAACACTCTACTTAAATTGCACCATTAAGCTCCTACCCCACTCTCCATTTCGTGTTTTACTCTCTCTAAAGTTCTTTTTTGTTCCTACAACTTCCTTTTGCGTGTGTGAGTCCTTAAATTCCTTGTTTTCATAGTTAGCTTATCCTACTTCTGGATTTAAGGAAAATTTTAATATTTTCATATTTGAAAGAAGAAAAACTTATTATTACTTGCATACAAAACTTTTATATATAAAGTGTTTTTATTCCTGAAGTTTCTTCAGTAAAGATTGTCTGACTTTATAAATTACCCATTCTTCTTGCAAACTAAGTCTTTCACCTATAAATTTAGTGCCTTTATATATTGCAGACATTTATCCATCATCTTTCCGATATCTATTTTCGATGATTGTAGCAGCATTATTTTACGTTTTGTTGTAAATACTTTATTTGTATTCGCATTATTTAATAACTAAGATTCTCTCTCTCTCTCTCTCTCTCTCTCTCTCTCTCTCTCTCTCTCTCTCTCTCAGACACACACACACACACACACACACACACACACACACACACACACACACACACATACATCCCCTCTCCCATTCTCACAGCCCCCCATGCATCTTCCCTAAACTTAACATTTTTCTCGCCACCGCTCCCCTAAGTGCAGGTGTGGGAGCATTTGTCTCGCGCAGGTGTGTGTACGTGTGACATCTGTGAGGCCTGGAGAGACAGCTGTGTGTGTGTGTGTGTGTGTGTGTGTGTGTGTGTGTGTGTGTGTGTGTGTGTGTGTGTGTGTGTGTGTGTGTGTGTGTGTGTGTGTGTGTGTGTGTGTGTGTGCGTGTGTGTGTGTGTGTGTGTGTGTGTGTGTGTGTGTGTGGGTGTTGGGGGGGGGGATTTGGATGATATATGAGAGAAGGGAAGTAGAGTGTTTTTTGTCTTGTCTCGGTGTTGGATGTCTACTGTATGTGTGTGAGTGTGTGTGTGTGTGTGTGTGTGTGTGTGTGTGTGTGTGTGTGTGTGTGTGTGTGTGTGTGTGTGTGTGTGTGTGTGTGTTATAATATGT
>CM064498.1:7500018-7572518 GCA_032716605.1 Paralithodes platypus | reverse complement strand
AATATATGTTGAGCACATGAAGTACCCTATTACATTTTAATTGTGGTGGATATAAGCACTACATACCTAATCATACATAACTGGGAAAACAAGTATCATTTAATTTGTCGCAGTATTTGTAGAGGTACCAAGCTGAGATTTTGCATCCAGAGACACATGACCTATAGAAGGTACCCTATCTATATTTCGCTGGAATAAATAATCGCATATCAAGTCCGACACAAGTAGGGATGCAAAGAATGTCAATTTGATGCCGTACTTGTTAGATACATAGTTCACACATGGTCCTGGAACCCATATAAATATTACCTACATTATTACCTACATATTATTCTACAGAAGAGACACATAGAAGCAGCCAAGCAGCTGAGAGCCGACCCAGATATCACTTCCTGAAGAGCAGACAAAGCTGCCGTCTTCGTCCTAATGAACACCGAGGAGTACTTACAGAAAATCGACACGATATTGAGTGACTTGAGTAAATTCAAAATAATTACAAGAGACCCCACAGAGACCCTAAAGAAAAGGGTAAATAGACTAGGGGAGTTTGGCAACGTCGTTAATGGAGGCACAAAGCTCCCTAAGTTGTCTGGTGACTATGCCCTCGGCTAATGTTACGGCAACGTTAAGGGGAGATTTCCACCTGGAGGATTTCTTTCTGGACCTCTTTCTCCCTATGTTTAGCCCCATTGCTTTTGAGATTTTAAGACGTTCGCCCCATTAGTTTGGCGATTTTAAGAAGTTTCACACCATTTATGTCACTTTTAAGACCTTTCGTCCCATTTAGGTGTCGATTTTTTCCTGGCGAGCGATAGCGAGCCTGTAATTTAAGAGGAATCGGCCTTCGGCCGGGACATTTTTCTACCGAAAAATGTACAAGTTTATCTTGAAACGGGGTCTAGGGGGAGTAATTTTAAGTTTGATGGAAGTCTAGGGAATCAACTAAAAACCTCCCCATCACACTTACAAGCCTGAAAACAGCCTGAGGCCTATTATATCCCAGATCCCGACCCCTACCTACTATTTAGCCAAAACACTTGTAGAAATCCTAACTCTGCATACTCCCGTTGCCTATAGTGTGAAATCCCCGATTGATTTTTTGGATCTTCTGACCAACAACAACTCAGAGGAAACATTGCATCTTTAGACGTCGAGTCCCTCTCCACTAACGTTCCTGTGGACCGAACAATCCAGTACATAATTAACCCTTTGAGTACCAGCTACGTGTGATCTATTTTGTTCTGGCTATATTTAAACGATAGTATGCAGCTTCTAGGAAGGATGTGTGGTAGTTAAAAGATTGATTGAGATAGTTTGAAGGCTTATTTTTGCTAGAGGTCCTTCCTAAGCTGAATGCAATCGTCTAATAGTTGCCAGAATATGATGAAAAGGACGTCCCTGGTACTGAATGGGTTAACAAAGTCTACCACAATGATGCCTCTCCCAACTGTGATATCCCTGAAACGACGATGAGAGCCCTGCTGGAATGTACGTGCACTAAAGAAAACCCATGTTTGTGTCCTAGAGGAAACAAGTACTGACAAATTGACGGCGTTGACATGGGATCACCCCTTGGAGTACCTTTTGCTAATTGACGGCGTTGACAATGATCACCCTTGTAGTATCTTTTGCTAGACGGCGTTGACATGGGATCACCCCTTGGAGTATCTTTTGCTAATTGACGGCGTTGACATGGGATCACCCCTTGGAGTACCTTTTGCTAATTGACGGCGTTGACATGGGATCACCCCTTGGAGTACCTTTTGCTAATTGACGGCGTTGACATGGGGTACCACCCTTGGAGTACCTTTTGCTAATTGACGGCGTTGACATGGGATCACCCCTTGGAGTACCTTTTGCTAATTGACGGCGTTGACATGGGATCACCCCTTGGAGTACCTTTTGCTAATTGACGGCGTTGACATGGGACCACCCCTTGGAGTACCTTTTGCTTATTTATCTATACACATACATGCATATTACGTGCGTGTGTGTGAGAGAGAGAGAGAGAGAGAGAGAGAGAGAGAGAGAGAGAGAGAGAGAGAGAGAGAGAGAGAGGAGTGAGAGTACAAAGGAGTACAAAGGAAATCAGCCAACACAGGTCTAGTGACCCTTCTAGGCTGCTTGTCCTCCAAAACACTGAGGATCAAGTGTCCAAACAGTGGTTTAGAGTGGGTAAGGGAACATTGGAAAGGGAACTAATGTCCGTGGCAGGATTAGGAAGTTAGTAAGGGACAGATGGGTTAGTAACTGAGTGGAGGATAAAATAAAGTTATTCATTTACAAACGCAGTCAGTCGCGGGTTTGATGGGAGATATTTGTCTAGGCGGAGTTTAAATGAATCAACGGAGAGAGAGAAAGAAAGAGAGAGAGAGAAGAGGGCTTGAGAGTGAGAGTGTGTGTGACTCAGCTTCACCATTGTCTCTTTGAATCAATAGTCAAGATGGTATTGAGGCATTGTCTGTTCATGTGCCTGTGTCTGTGTGTAAGTGAAATTGGGGTGTGTGCGTTAATATATGTGTGCGTTTATGTGTATGTATATTGAGGCATTGTCTGTTCATGTCCCTGTGTCTGTGTGTAAGTGAAATTGGGGTGTGTACGTTAATTTATGTGTTCGTTTATGTGTATGTGTATTGAGGTATTGTTTGTGTGTGTGTCTGTGTCTGTATGTAAGTGAAATTACGATGTGTAAGTTAATGCATGTGTGTGTTTATATGCTTGTGTGCATGTGTATTGAGGTATGTATGTGCCTGTGTGTGTGTAGCTGAAATTGTGATGTGTGCGTTAATCTATGTACTGTATGTGTGTACTGTATGTGTATGTGTAAGGGATTCTGGTGTGTGTACCTTCATTTACTGTATGTGTCTGTTTATGTGCGTAAGTGTATTGAGGTATTGTTTGTGTATTTGCTTGTGTATGTGTGTAAGTGAAATTGGGATATGTAAGTTAATGTATGTGTGTATTTATGTGTATGTGTGTAAGTGCATTCACGTATTTGTTCTGTGAATGTACCTGAGTGTGTGTGTATGTACGTGAAATTGGGATTTAAGTTAATGTACTGTACAGTATATGTGTGTTTATGTAACTGTGTGTAAGTGAACTCAAGTATTGCCTATGTGTGTGTGTGTTCGTGTGTGTGTGTGTGTTCGTGTGTGTGTGTGTGTGTGTGTGTATGTGTGTGTGTGTATGTGTGTGTGTGTGTGTGTGTAAGTGAAATTGGGATGTGTGCGATAATCTCTATGTGTGCGTATGTGTATGTGTATTGAGGTATTGTCTGTATAAGTGAGTTTGGGGTGTGTAAGCTAATGTATGTGAATGTTTATAAGCAAATGTGTGTAAGTGTATTAACGCATTATATGTGTCTATGTGCGTATCTAAGGTAAACTGCGATGTGTAAGTAAATGTATGTGTTTAATTATGTGTCCGTGTATAAGTATGGTTTGAAGAATTGTCTGTGCAATAATAATAACAACAATAATACTAAATCGTATATTAAAACAATGGCAGCCCGAAGACCTAAACGTGCACATTTCACAATCTAGTGGATGATCATGAGAAAAGGATGATGTACATAAATATTAGACTGGAAATAGTACGCTTAGCTTACAGTGTTTACATACGATATAAATTAAAGCATAATTACACCAAAGATACGGAGTGCAAGTGAAGCATATCAATATACATTCATTTACACGTATACAAACATATATACATATAATACACTGATATACACGTTCAAATACATGTGCCTACACAACGTCTACCCGCTATATAACGTATAATTATATACTGTAGATATATATATATATATTTTTTTTTTCTATATTCCAACTTACTTCCTCTCGGGCATAGGCTGAGAGCCTTAACATTCACCGCTTTACAATGAACAGTGAAGCCCGTGAGGTCTTGTTCCAGTCTAGGGAGTGAGACATGTGAAGCACGTAGAGTACAATACAACGAGCACCTGCCATCTTGCCTTCACATGAGGCACGGTGCTCACTCATGGCCCGAAGCGACCCCATCTCTGAAGCCACCTCGTTCCCGTGCTTCACTGTCTCACCCCCTGACTGCGTTTGTAAATGAATAACTTTATCCTCCCCTCAGTTACTAACCCCTATGTCCCCTAGTAACTTCCTAGTCCTGCCACGTTAGTGGCAGGGCAGTAGTTCCCTTTCCAATGTTCCCTTACCCACTCTAAACCACTGTTTGGACACTTGATCCTCAGTGTTTTGGAGGACAAGCAACCTAGAAGGGTCACTAGACCTGTTGTTGCTTGATTTCCTTTGTACTCCTTTGTACTCCTACACTCGGACTCTCACACTTACACACACACAACGCCACCTGTTGAGCAGATAACTCACTATATTTACCTATACATACTTACAAACTTACACATTTTCACACACATCTCTTAGGTATGTTTCTGTGTGTGCATGCAAATAAAATTGGTGTGTTGAGGGGAGATTTCCACTTGAGGGATTTTTTCTTTACCTCTTTCTCCCTCATGTCTAGCCCCATTGCTTTTGAGATTTTAAGACGTTTGCCCCATTAGTTTGGTGATTTTAAGAATTTCCGCCCCGTTCTGTCAATTTTAAGACCTTTCGTGCCATTTAGGTGTCGATTTTATCCTAGCGAACCTGTAATATAAGAGTACCGGCCTTCGGCCGGGAAATTTTTCTACCGAAAAATTTACAAATTTATCTTGAAAGGGGGTCAAGGGGGTGAAATTTTAAGATTGCTGGAGGAGTAGGAAACAAACTAAAAATCTCCCCTTAAAGACATTGTTCAATGTTTCTTATAGACTATTTGTTTCCAGCTGATGGTAAATTGAATCATTTAGCATCAGATGTCACGATTCTTACTAGACAAATCTGATACTGCTATGTCTGTGCGTCATATTATTGCCAAGTTTTCATAATTAGCAACCCATTTCGCCACAAAATCATGATAATAAAGTAGTAATCAGAATGGAGAGATGGCAATTTAGTATCAGCTAGAAAAAAAAATGGAGTATAGTCAATAGGCATCTGAAAAAAAAAAAACAGTTCTCCCCGCTACACAGGATCTTACCCAGGTATGACCAAAGCGGCCCTTCTCATCAGGTAGGTCGCTTTAGTAGCCTAAGGGGGGTGACCTGTTTTTGTTCTGTCCTTTTCTATCTTTCTCTGGCTTGTATCCATTTGGCCCCATTCAGCCTACTGTTTTAAGAGTTTTATCCCCATCCAGGTGTCAATTTTTTACTGGTGAGCGGTAGCGAGCCAGCATATTTTTTATTTTTGTTTGACAGCAGGCTAAATTTATACATTTTTCGATAGAAAAATGTCTCCGGCGAAGCCGGATTTCTTCATATAATGCTGGCTCGCTATCGCTCGCCAGGAAGAAATCGACACCTAGATGGGGATAAACGTCTTAAAATAGTTGGCTGAATGGGGCCGTATGGATACAAGCCAGAGAAAGAGAGAAAAGGGCAGAAATAACAACAAGCAGGTCACCCCCCTTAACGGAACGGACCATCAACGGGTTGATAGAGATATTATTTACCCTTTTAATACCCACAGATACTTCCTAAGCTGCATAGAATCGTCCAATGATAGCCAAAATAAACTGCTAAAACGCGTCAGAGCTTCAAAGGGTTAAAGCATGTGATATAATCCTGTGTAGCCGGGAAACCTGTACTTATATCTCAATTATTTGGTAATGTTCCTATATATTTTTACATTTTACATTCATAAATAGTTAACTAATATACAGTACTATATTAGGTTAGGTTAGGTTAGTTAAAGATATTGTTCAATGTTTCTTAGTAAATAAACATCTGAAAAACAGTTCTCCCCGCTACACAGGATCTTACCAAGCATGTTATTTAGTATGATGAAATATATAGGGATGACGTTAATAAATATATAGGGATGACGTTAATAAATATATAGGGATGACGTTAATAAATATATAGGGATGACGTTAATAAATATATAGGGATGACGTTAATAAATATATAGGGATGACGTTAATAAATATTACGGAAGAAAGGAAGAAAATTTCAAGTGAAGAAATGTAGCTTGATAATGCCTAATTTATGAAATACTAGTTTACTAGGTAATCAAGGGGAAAGTTTCGCCCCATTACTTTGTCAATATTAAGACCTTTCGTGCCGTTTAGATGTCGATCTTACTGGCGAACGATAGCGAGCCTGTAATTTTTTAAGGAAGAGGCCCTCGGCCATGACATGTTTCTACCGAAAAATGTACAAACATATCTTGAAAGGGGGTATATATATATATATATATTTTTTTTTTTTAAAGCTTGATGGAGGTCTAACGAAGAAACTCAAAATTAAATAGATAAATTAATAAGTAGCCCAAGTTAATCCACGGTCCCTGTGGATCCCGTAGTAACACTTATGATTTTTTTTTTTTTTTTTTTTTTTTTTTTTACACATTTTTGACAATCCTCATTTCAAACTACTGTATATATATAATACAATCAACATAATCAAAGCTTTCCATCTGGTATATAAAATCATTATAATGTTGTCGTAATCAGCATTACTGTAATGTCATGTTCGTATAAGATAGATAGAACAATACATATACAGTACTGCCATATTTATATAAGATAGATAGAACAATACATATACAGTACTGCCATATTTATATAAGATAGATAGAACAATACATATACAGTACTGCCATATTTATATAAGATAGATAGAACAATACATATACAGTACTGCCATATTTATATTATACAAGGCTTTATGCGTGTATATATTTATATGTCTAACTATTCTCGTATCTTCTTATTTATAATATAAATATTAATTAATATAGATAATTGAAATATTGATTCTTGTATACAAATGATTAATATTGTTCTCATTTCTTCCAGGTAAGTGAAATCTATACATCAGGAGAAAGAACTGAGTGCCACCACACGCTTTACGTAAGGTATATTCTCAAATGTGTCCATTATCATCGAAAAATACATGTAAGTATATTACTCTAATGGTTCTGTATGGGAAGGATTAGTGAATACATAATAATAATAATTATTTATAATAATAATAATAATAATACAAATACTACTACAAATGGTGATGATAATAATAATTGGTATATTTGGAGCACATAATTATGTGTGTTTCCACGGTATTCGATGTATCTGAATGTATAACTTCCATTTTCGTGCCACACTGTCACAATACGCAGTAGATGATTGCACAACGATATAATGTGTTTTGCAGCTTAGATCTATAGTAACTATCCTACCCTCGTTTGCTGTTACAATATTAAACCCTTCTGTACCGGCGACGTCTATTTACTTTATCTGGGCTACTATTAGACGATTTTATTTAGTATCAAAATGACCTCCCAACAATTAACTGGCCTCGAACTATCTCACTTAACCCTGGGGGGGGGGGGGGATGTCACACTTGTTCCGGTCAACTGTGCCTTATGGCTCCTTCACGCACATAGAAAAAAATACTATATCGATGTCTACAGCTCCGACCTCCTTATAGCCAGAAACCCAATTCTCCAAAGTCAGGCACACAGCATATACAGACCGTTCGCACTTTTCCAGCCATGATTCCCGGCAGAGCTACAATTACTCATGCAATTTTCCACACCATGCATGGAGGACTTGTCATGCAAGTCAGGCAGGCAGAGGCAATCAATGGGGAATCACACAGGGGCATTTTTTCAGCCAAATTTGTATAGGAATTATGGTGTGGTACCGTATGGATTAAGACTATTTGATCCGACGTCATTCGGATAATTACTATTTTTGTGTTTGCCATTTTCGAGCAATATTTTGTATTTGCTTCCCTTCTGCTAACATAATCGCCTTCCCAGACTTCCTTCAAAATTAGATATTGACAGAAACATGGGGTAAAAGGTCCTCAAGTAATTGTGTTTATTTATATTTGTTTTTGTATTTATATATATATACATATACATACGGTGTATATATATATATATATATATATATATATACCGGGTATATATATATATATATATATATATATATATATATATATATATATATATAATATATATATATATAATTATATATATATATACCGTACTGTATATATATACCGGTATATATATTATATGATTATATTTTTATATTTATAAATATTTTTTGCTGGCCCCCAAATAATTCGACACCTACATGGGGTGAAGTGTCATATTAACGCCAAAATAATTATGTGAAACCGTTTAATATCTCCAAACAAAGGTAGCGAAAGAACTGAGGTCCAAAAACAGCTCCCTGGGACCAAATAGGATTAAAGTTGTATAAGCCATCTACAACCTAAAATAACATATTATACTGTACTTCTCAATAACAACACAACAACATGGTCTGTAGGTATAACACAACAACATGGTCTGTAGGTACAACACAACAACATGGTCTGTAGGTACAACACAACAACATGGTCTGTAGGTATAACACAACAACATGGTCTGTAGGTACAACACAACAACATGGTCTGTAGGTATAACACAACAACATGGTCTGTAGGTATAACACAACAACATGGTCTGTAGGTACAACACAACAACATGGTCTGTAGGTATAACACAACAACATGGTCTGTAGGTACAACACAACAACATGGTCTGTAGGTACAACACAACAACATGGTCTGTAGGTACAACACAACAACATGGTCTGTAGGTACAACACAACAACATGGTCTGTAGGTATAACACAACAACATGGTCTGTAGGTACAACACAACAACATGGTCTGTAGGTACAACACAACAACATGGTCTGTAGGTACAACACAACAACATGGTCTGTAGGTACAACACAACAACATGGTCTGTAGGTATAACACAACAACATGGTCTGTAGGTATAACACAACAACATGGTCTGTAGGTAACAACACAACAACATGGTCTGTAGGTACAACACAACAACATGGTCTGTAGGTACAACACAACAACATGGTCTGTAGGTATAACACAACAACATGGTCTGTAGGTACAACACAACAACATGGTCTGTAGGTACAACACAACAACATGGTCTGTAGGTATAACACAACAACATGGTCTGTAGTGAGTCAATGGGAAGCACACCGGGGCTCTTCCTGGTAAATGGGTGTGTCGGTAATTCCGGTATGACAGCTACCAAATGAGTCAAGGTGGAGTTCCTGTTGCAAGAGAGAGTGATCATCATATTTGAAAATGTTATATCATACTGAAAGAGTTACGTTGACTAGGATTCAAACCACTTAAGGGGGTGTTTTGTCTGCATACCGTTCTCCCTCAGGTTTTACCGTATTAGTTTTACCGTTTTTAAGTTTGTAAGATGTTCGCCCATTATTTTGCCGATTTTAGGACGTTTCACCCCATTTCTTTGTCAATTTTATAACCTTTCTTGTTATTTACAGTAGGTGTAGATTTTTTTTTCTTCTGCCAATGAAGTTTGAACCGGCCTTCGGCCGGACATATTCTTCCGTAACACAAAATCTCAAAGGTCTTGAAGGTATGTTTTAAAAGCTTGATTGAGGTCTAGAGAGCAAACTTTGAAAAACCAATCTCAAAATCAATGGGGCTAAGCATGAGTGAGAATCATACACAAATATAAAACAAAATATATGCAAATGTTTAATATATAAATAATTATATAAATAACTATATCAATCAATAAATATGATACGAATAAATGATAAGAAATGTGTATATATAAGGACTATAAATTGGAGTATGTAGTTGCCGCTGTAATAGATGATAACTACGGGTTGGGTAGTAGTGGTAGTGGTAGTGGTGGTGGGAGTCAATATCCGGGGGTGGTCATTATAGGTTTGTCACCGGGTCGTTTGTTGGCATATATTATTTGAGTGGGGTGGGGGTAGAAGGATGTGTGTGTGTGTGTGTGTGTGTGTGTGTGTGTGTGTGTGTGTGTGTGTGTGTGTGTGTGTGTGTGTGTGTGTGTGTGTGTGTGTGTGTGTGTGTGTGTGTGTGTGTGTGTGGTGTGTGTGTGTGTGTGTGTGTGTGTGTGTGTGTGTGTGTGTGTGTGTGTGTGTGTGTGTGTGTGTGTGTGTGTGTGTGTGTTAGTTACTCAGTTACTTGTTCGTCAAGGGGAATCCACGCAATGCGAGCTAAGCTCATTATTATCGCGCCTCCTTAACTGGGAATGTTTTGCGTGAAATGCATGTTAAGTGTTTTATGTACTGTTGGAATGGCTGTGGATGTGTGTGTAGTCTGTATTTTTAGCCAATTGGCGACATCGGAAACGAAGGCTTAGGGTGGATCTGTATGGTACCGTTCTCACTATAGACGGTACCGTCTCGCCCGAAGGCTTAGGTAGCCATCAGCTTAGGTGAACCATATGATACCCATCTCGCCTTGTACCATTTTTGCCAACCCCAGATGGGACGTCACAACGTCGTCCACTTATTCCAGGTACCTATTTACAGCTAGGTGAACTGAGGCTAACACATGAAAGGAAACAAGCCCAATTTGTCTCCGCCCGGTCGGGGATTGAACCCCCGACCCCTCGTGTGTGAGACGAGAGCTCTACCTACTAGGCTACGGGCTTTGTGTGTGTGTGTGTGTGTGTGTGTGTGTGTGTGTGTGTGTGTGTGTGTGTGTTATTGGTGGAGAAGTTTTTTTGTATATGTTTTCTACATATTTTCTGTGTGTGTGTGTGTGTGTGTGTTATTGGCGGATGTTTCCCTCTTTTGTGTGTGTATGTGTGTTAATAGTCGTGCACAAATACACTCAAAATTCGACATCTCCCAATTATAATATCCTAACCTCTTGATTAGGGACACAAAACTACTCCCCAACCATATTGAACCGAGCTTCATTTGATGCCTTTGTTCCTTTTAAAGGGAGCTGGGCTGGGTTTTATTCTGGACACCCTTCTCCCTCATGCTTAGCCCCATTAGTTTTTTCAGATTTTAAGACGTTCGGCCCATTAGTTTGGATTTTAAGATCCTTTTCGGTGTCAATATTAAGACCTTTCGTGTCATTAAGCTGTCGACTTTTCCTGGCGAGCGATGGCGAGCCTGTAATTTAGAAGGAACAGGCCGGGAAATTTGTGTACCAACAAATGTACAAATATATCTTGAAGGGCTATCCTGGGGTTGTTATATATCTTGAAGGGCTATCCTGGGGTTGTTATATATCTTGAAGGGCTATCCTGGGGTTGTTATATATCTTGAAGGGCTATCCTGGGGTTGTTATATATCTTGAAGGGCTATCCTGGGGTTGTTATATATCTTGAAGGGCTATCCGGGGGTTGTTATATATCTTGAAGGGGGATCCTGGGGTTGTTATATATCTTGAAGGGCTATCCTGGGGTTGTTATATATCTTGAAGGGCTATCCTGGGGTTGTTATATATCTTGAAGGGCTATCCTGGGGTTGTTATATATCTTGAAGGGGGATCCTGGGGTTGTTATATATCTTGAAGGGCTATCCTGGGGTTGTTATATATCTTGAAGGGCTATCCTGGGGTTGTTATATATCTTGAAGGGCTATCCTGGGGTTGTTATATATCTTGAAGGGCTATCCTGGGGTTGTTATTTTAAGTTTGATGGAGGTCTAGCGAGGAAACTAAACAAACAAAAAATAATAATACTTAAATAAAATAAAAATTATATACCAAAAATCGACTCATCCCCCCTTAACCCCTACTACTGTATACCGGTTAACGTCTTCTTCATTTTAGTCTTGCTATATTTAAACGACTTTGTGCAGCTTAAGAAGGATCTGAGGTGGTAAGAATGGTTGAGTGAGATAGTTCGAAGCCTGTTCATTGCTGGAGGCTCTTTTTAAACTGAATATAATCGTCTAATGGTAGCCAGATTAAAAGAAAGAAAGAAAAAACCCAGCACCTGTGTCACGTGTAATTTGCACTATCCCGTTCAGTACCAGGGACGTCCTTTTCATCATATTCTGGCAACTATTAGACGATTTATTGAGCTTTGGAAGGACCTCTACCAATATTAAGGCTTCCAACTATCTCAACCAACCCTTTTAACTACCACAGATCCTTCCTCAGCTGCATACTATCGTCTAAGTATAGCTAGAATATAACATAACACACGTCGCTGGTACGGTTGCGCTAATAAGTCATGTCCCAGCTGTCATTACGTTTGGCTTTCTCTGTGCTGTATTAATGTCTGGCAGATGTTGAATAGGGTGGGTAAGTGTAGGAACATGTTTGTAAATTTCACTCGATATGAAGAAATGAAGCCTAGATATTGCTGATACCAATTATGGATCAAAACATACTTGGTGCCGAGATATCACTTATTAGCGCGACTGTACTCAAAGGGTTATGCACTCCCCTGGATATTGACACCCCAGTTATTATTATACATACAATTAACGCTCCCCAGTGCATATAATACGTGCAATATACACTCCCTTTGAATAATATAAACTCCCTTTGAATAATATACACTCTCTTTGAATAATATACACTCCCTTTGAATAATATAAACTCCCTTTGAATAATATACACTCCCTTTGAATAATATACACTCCCTTTGAATAATATACACTCCCTTTGAATAATATACACTCCCTTTGAATAATATACACTCCCTTTGAATAATATACACTCTCTTTGAATAATATACACTCGTTGAATAATATACACTCTCTTTGAATAATATACACTCCCTTTGTATAATATACACTCCCTTTGAATAATATACACTCCCTTTGAATAATATACACTCTCTTTGTATAATATACACTCCCTTTGAATAATATACACTCCCTTTGAATAATATACACTCTTTTTGAATAATATACACTCCCTTTGAATAATATACACTCTCTTTGAATAATATACACTCCCTTTGAATAATATACACTCTCTTTGAATAATATACACTCTCTTTGAATAATATACACTCTCTTTGAATAATATACACTCTCTTTGAATAATATACACTCCCTTTGAATAATATACACTCCCTTTGAATAATATACACTCTTTGAATAATATACACTCTTTGAATAATATACACTCCCTTTGAATAATATACACTCCCTTTGAATAATATGCACTCCCCTGTTTCATTTTTTTAAGGGGAGGTTTTTAGTGTGTTTCCTAGACTTCCATCAAGCTTGAAATTACACCCCCATGACCCCCTTTCAAGATAAATTTGTAAATTTTTCGGTAGAAAAACTTCCCGGCCGAAGGCCGGTTCCTCTTATATTTCAGGCTCGCTATCGCTCGCCAGGAAAAAATTGACACCTAAATGGGACTAAAGGTCTTAAAAGTGACATAAATGGGGTGAAAGTTCTTAAAAATGCTAAACTAATGTGGGCGAACATCTTAAAATCTCAAAAGCAATGGGGCTAAACATGAGGGAGAAAGGGGTAAAGAAAAAAATCCTTCAAGTGGAAATCTCCCCTTAACGTTATGATCATTTTGATAATAGATTAAAATTTAAACATGTCTTCATTGCTACTGGAATGGTTGTGTGTCTTTCAATACCATATCTCAGACCAGTCTCACGACACTTGAAAGATACTCTGTTTACACCTTATTTCGCGTAATTTATATATTTATTTATATATTTTATTGTTATTTTATTATTTTGTAAATTTATTTTTCTTATTATTTATTTATTTTTTTATTTCGTGTAATTGTTTCGGTTAGATTAGGTTAGGTTAGGTTAGGTTAGGTTAGGTTAGGTTAGGTTAGGTTAGGTTAGGTTAGATTAGATTAGGTTAGGTTAGATTAGGTTAGGTTAGGTTAGGTTAGGTTAGGTTAGGTTAGGTATGGTAACGTAAGGTAAGGTAGTAACTTAGGGAGTGCAAACATTTCAAGGGGAGTGTAAATTATAGATTAGGTTAAGTTAGGTTAAGTAGGGTAAGGTAAGGTAAGGTAGTAACTAAGGGAGTACAAACATTTCAAGGGGAGTCTAAATTATAGGTTAGGTTAAGTTAGGTAAGGTAAGGTATGGTAAGGTAAGGTAAGGTAAGGTAAGGTAGTAACTAAGGGAGTGCAAACATTTCAAGGGGAGTCTAAATTATAGGTTAGGTTAAGTAGGGTAAGGTAAGGTATGGTAAGGTAAGGTAAGGTAAGGTAAGGTAAGGTAACCTAAGGTAAGGTAGTAACTAAGGGAGTAACTAAGGGAGTGCAAACATTTCAAGGGGAGTCTAAATTATAGGTTAGGTTAAGTTAGGTTAGGTAAGGTATGGTAAGGTAAGGTAAGGTAAGGTAAGGTAGTAACTTAGGGAGTTCAAACATTTCAAGGGGATTGTGAATTATAGGTTAGGTTAAGTTAGGTTAAGTAAGGTAAGGTAAGGTAAGGTAAGGTAAGGTAAGGTAAGGTAAGGTAGTAACTAAGGGAGTGCAAACATTTCAAGGGGAGTCTAAATTATAGATTAGGTTAAGTTAGGTTAAGTAGGGTAAGGTAAGGTAAGGTAAGGTAAGGTAAGGGAAGGTAAGGTAAGGTATGGTAAGGTAAGGTAAGGTAAGGTATGGTAAGGTAAGGTAAGGTAGTAACTTAGAGAGTGCACACATTTCAAGGGGAGTGTGAATTATATGTGTAATAATGATTGGGGGAGTGCAATGCCTGGAGGAGTGCATATTAAGGGAGCCCACCTCGCTTTTTTTCTCTTTCTCTCACTCTCTCTTTGGCTTGTATCCATTCGGCCCCATTCTGCCTACTGCTTAAGACGTTTACCCCCATCCAGGTGTCAATATTTTCCTGGCGAGCGGTAGCTAGCCAGCATATGAATATGTTTGTTTTGACAGCAAGCTAAATTTATACATTTTTCGAAATAAAAATGTCTCCGGCGAAGCTGGATTTCTCCATACAATGCATGCTTGCTATCGCTCGCCAGAAAGACATCGACACCTGGATAGAGATAAACGTCTTAAAACAGTTGGCTGAATGGGGCCGAATGGATACAAGCCAGGGAAAGAGAGAAAAGGAGAGAAAGACAACAAAGTAGCCGGTGACCCCCCTTAAATGCTACACCGGCACTGAGACGGTTAATAGAGAGTTAACCAAGTTGGAAATATGGAGGCAGATCACGATTATGGTGCACGAATGTACAGTACAGTCCCGGCCATTAATAGTATATATTTTCGAAGATTTATCGGACTAAATTAAGTTTCCTTATTAGTTCTTGACTTAATATTTGCACATCAGAAATTAATTTGTCATTTCACTGAACTAACAATTATAACTCACGGAAATAGAACACATATACACGCACACGCAATATTGTCATTAGCCATTCTCAGATACCCGTAATAATACTTATACTTATCACATTCTAGATCTGTAACCACCATTTACACCATATTTACTAATAATTAGGACACGCACTATTATAAAACATACATACAGTACACACACACACACACCCACACCCACACATACACGCACACACCCACACACACACCCACACATACACGCACATACCCACACACACGCGCACACACACACCCACACCCACACACCCACACCCACACATACCCACACACACGCGCACACACACACACACATACACATACACATACACACACACACACCCACACCCACACATACACGCACATACCCACACACACGCACACACACACATATACACACACACACACCCACACCCACACATACACACACACATACACACACAGGCGGGAAATAACGAGCATGCTCACTCCCGCAATACAACTAGAGTAAGTACACACCCACACTCAGGAACGTCGTGAGTCATTCGTATACATATTCCCGTAATATCACTTATCCCTATCACCTCCTACATATATAATCACCACACATTACTAACACGGATATGGTACTTAGAACACGCACACAGGGAACACACGGATACATACACAACACACACGCACATACACACACATATACAAATACACACACTAGGTGAATACAACTATACTCGTTTTGTTTTCAGCTGTCGATAAATTGAATCCCTAATCACCTAATTTATCGAAACTTAATGGGAAAATATGAAACTACCATGTATCTGCATCAATAGACATACCAAGTTTATGTAATTAGCACCATATTCCACTACAAAATCTTCAAAATAAGTGAACAATCTTGATGCGAACTTTGCAATTTACCGTCAGTTCAAAAGAAACAGACTATAGGAGAATACACACACACATACACACACACAGACAAACACAGCTGGAAACTGCTGGAACAGCTGGAAACTGAGTCAGGAAGGGAAATACACCAAGGTTATATTAAGGAAAGACTTGAATGCAGAAGAGCGCGATAATATGAGAGAAATAACAAAGGAAGTGAGAGAAAAGAACGATAATAGGTCAGAGGTAGATAAAATAAAAACATTCTACCGAAATATCGACGGGAAAGTGAAAAAAATGGTACATAAGAGGAGGGGAACGAAGGAGGAGGAGGAGGAGGAGGACGAGAAGGAGAAGGAGGAGGGCGGGGACGAGAGAGAGAAGGAGGGGGGACGAGAGAGAGGGGAGGGGGGGGACGAGAGGGAGGAAAGGGAAAGGGGAGGGGAGGGGGGGGGGGGGGAAGAGAGAGGGAGGCGGGGGGGGGGGGAAGAGAGAGAATTAGGAGCCCCCGGGGGGTTGGCGAAGAAGAGGGATTACAAACGAGGAAAAGAAAACATAGTACAAAATATAAAAGTAGCAACTGTAAACTGGTGTATAGCAATGTGGATGGTTTAATATCCAAAAAATTGGAGATTGGTGACCTCATAAAACAAGAAAAGCCCATGATAATGTGTTTATGTGAAACAAAATTAAATAAAGATATGAGTCTGGAAGTGATGGGATGGGATAACTATAATTTGTGGAGAAGGGATAGGAAGGGCAAGATGGGTGGAGGAGTATTAATCATCACATACAATAAATTAAAAGTTAAAATGATAGATTTACAAAACAATAAAGCAGAAATTATAGCAGTGGAGGTAATTAATGAAAATAATGAAAAAAACTGATATTGCGGTAGCATATATGCCACCATATACGAGGGCCTTGGAAGAGGAAGAATACCAAGGATTAAAAAAGGAGATGATCAAAACTATGGAACACTTATTTCGCAGAAACAACGAGTTAATATTGGTAGGGGATTTTAATTGTAGAGAGGTTAATTGGGAGGAGGGAGACGCAGGTAGTAATATGAGTTCTTGGGGGAATGTACTACTAGACTTGGTTACAGAAAACCTGCTAATTCAGAATATTAAGGAAAACACAAGAAGAAGGGGTAAAGATGAATCGTCTAGATTAGACTTGGTGTTTACAAGAGATCCAGATATGATTACAAATACTAAATACCTACCTCCGCTGGGAAATAGTGATCATGTGGTAATTGAAATGGAAATCCTGATGGGTTATCCAACAATGCTAGAGAGAGAAGAACATAAAGAAAGGAGATTGAACTATGGGAAAGCAGATTTTAAGCTATTAAAAAGTTGCTTCAGGGATGCAGACTGGAGTGAAATTGAACAGAAAAACAATGTTAATGATAAATACTGTGTGTTTAAAAACATTTATGATGATATTGTAAACATGTATGTGCCAAGACAAGGAAATAAGACTGAAAAGATAAAAGACTGGTTTAATGATAAATGTAGAATAGCTAGGGATAAGAGAAATAAGGCATGGAACATAGCCAGAAGAAGGAGAAATGAACAGACCTGGAATACATATAGGAAGCTAAGGAACGAGTATGTCAGAATTAGGAAACAGGAAGCAAGAAATTATGAAAAAAACATTGTGGAAAAATGTGTAAGTGATCCCAAATTGTTCTACAGGTATGTCAATAGCAAAATAAAGGTTAAGGATAAAATAATGAAGCTGAGGGAAGGAGACAATATTTATTAGGGTGATGAGAAGATATGTGAGGTTATGAATAATACATTACATTCAGTTTATGCTATGGATGAACAATTTTTAGAACCAGAGATTATATACCAAAATGATGAAAAATTGGAGGATATTATCTTTCAACCAGAGGAACTACTAGAACTTATGATGGGACTAGATGTGAGAAAATCTATGGGCCCAGACAATATAGCAGGATGGATTCTAAAAGAATGTGCGGAGGAATTGGTAAAACCTTTATATGCAATAATTAAGTACTCTATTGAAGTTGGAAAATTACCACTAGACTGGAAAAGGGCTAATGTAGTACCAATCTACAAAGGTGGGAGTAGGGAGCAGCCGATAAACTATAGACCAGTGTCACTGACAAGTGTTGTTTGTAAAATGTGTGTGAAGATTATTAAGAAAAGATGGATAAAGTACTTGGAAGAAAAAAAATTACTTACTGTAAGACAATTTGGATTCAGAGAGGGAAAATCATGTGTTACTAATCTGCTGAGCTTTTATGATAGGATGATAGATATACTACAAGAGAGAGAAGGATGGGCGGACTGTGTGTATCTTGATATAAAGAAGGCCTTTGACAGAGTTCCTCATAGTAGACTTAGATGGAAGTTGAAGAAGTTTGGAGGGGTTCAGGGTAATTTGTTGAAGTGGATGGAGGACTATCTCTCGGGAAGACAGATGAGAACCATGATAAGAGACAGCTTATCAACATGGAGGGATGTTACAAGCGGAGTTCCACAGGGATCAATGTTGGCCCCAATTATGTTTCTGGTCTATATAAATGACATGCCAGAGGAAATAAATGCATACATGAATATGTTTGCTGACGATGCAAAAATTATGAAACATATAGTGGACGAAAACAGTTGTAGAGAGCTACAGAGTGATCTGGATAAGATAGACCGATGGAGCAAGATATGGAAATTAGATTTTAACAAAGATAAATGTCATGTGATGGAAGGGGATGTGAGTAAAAGAAGACCTCATTGGGAATATAAACTAGGAGAATGCACGATTAACCCCTCAGAGAAAGAAAAGGACTTGGGCATTATAATACAGTGAGATCTTTCACCCGAGAGCCATATTAACAAAATTGTGGGAGAAGCTTATGGCCTGTTGAATAAAGTAAAAATACCATTCAACTATTTGAATGAAGAGATGCTAGTAAATATAATAAAATCAATGGTGAGACCTAAATTGGAATATGCGGCAGTGGTGTGGTCACCCCATCTTAAAAAACACATAATTAAGTTGGAGAAAGTACAGAGAGCTGCAACGAAGATGATTCCAGAACTAAGAGAACTGACATATGAAGAGAGATTAGAGAGATTGAATTTGCAAACTCTAAGTGAGAGAAGAGAGAGAGGGGATATGATTATGATGTATAAATGTGTTAGGGGATTGGAAAGGATAGACAAGGAGGACTTTATCGAGGGAGATAAAGGGAGGACTAGAGGACATAGTTGCAAGTTAAAGAAAAGCAGATGTAAAGGAGATGTGAGGAAATTCAGCTTTCCATATAGAAGTATTAATATGTGGAATCAGTTGGATGATGAAGTGGTGGGTGCTGGGAATATCCAAATTTTTAAAGCCAAATTAGATAACAGAATCTTTGGAGGCGGGACAATACGAGCCTAAAAACTCAAATCCTGTATACTACAATTAGGTGAGTACACACACACACACACAGACAAGCACACACACACACACAGACAAACACACACACACACAAACAAACACACACACACATACACACACACACAAACAAACAGACAAACACACACACACACAAACAAACACACACACACACAAACAAACACACACACACACAAACAAACACACACACACACACACACACACAAGAATGCCATCAGGCTTTCATTTATTCACACAATAAACACTTGACCTGTCATTTCCTATATTTATAACCATCATATACTGTACACCATACGGTACTCATACGGATAGGCTACTAAGGACACACACACACACACACACACACACACACACACACACACACACACACACACACACACACACACACACACACACACACACACACACACATCACCACCACCTCCATCATACTTAATTCAACACTACACACACACACACACACTCTCTCTCTCTCTCTCTCTCTCTCTCTCTCTCTCTCTCTCTCTCTCTCACTCACTCACTCACTCACTGACTCACACACTCTCTCTCTCTCTCTCTCTCTCTCTCTCTCTCTCTCTCTCTCTCTCTCTCTCTCTCTCTCTCTCTCTCTCTCTCATAGTTCGAAATCATTATACAACATAATAATGTTGTTGGTCCACAGATTGAAGTTATGGTATTTTGTCTAATTTGCGAATATAACTAAAATCAGAATAAATCTGAAATGTCACAGTATGTCTATGAAAATGAAAATACATATGTTATTTTCCCTGGTGGCACAAATACTAATGTGTGTGTGTGTGTGTGTGTGTTTGTGTGTGTGTTTGTGTGTGTGTGAAGATAAACAATGAGAAGGACAGACAGTTGATGCTTGTATGTATATGTATATGAAAGAGCGAGAGTATGCATGTTGTGTATGTGTCTATGTATGTACAATAGAATTAGACAGAGTTACACAGATACTCAGACCACACAGACCTTGCGAGAGAGAGAGAGAGAGAGAGAGAGAGAGAGAGAGAGAGAGAGAGAGAGAGAGAGAGAGAGCTTGTATCTACCATGTTTGTGCAGGTGTTCATTTAATCTCAAACCCAACACGCCAAAAGTCGATGTATATTTTAAACCCTTTTTTCTTTTTTTTATTATCCCTCAGTAAAAAGTTCCGATGGGGCACTCCGCTGGCATTGTTTTCCGGCGATTATCCTATAGCAATCCGGTGAATGCATTTGGCTGGAAAAAACATGCTTGTATATTTTAATAGAATTTACCGACCACCCGTAGCATTCCCTGTGTTTCAAGGGATTTGTGGCTATTTTTGAAAGCCCGGGATAAAAGCCAAACAAAGTGGCCTCCTTTATTGTAAAGGATTGCTATATTTGTCCTAAAAATGTATTTGTGACACAGTGACACAATGTTCTGGGTGTGGTGTCCCGAGTTAGAATCCTGAGAGGACCATATGCTTTCATTGGTTTATTCAAGTACATTGGGGTTTGTAATGGATCTATCTATCTATCTATTGCCTGACGCCGTGATCCCCGAAGGGGTGGCCACGAACGAACCTCTGTCCCCAGTCAGTAGACGCCCTTCCCCCCAACCAGCACCGCCTTCGTTCACATACTTCCTCTCTCCATCCTTCCACCTCTCTGTCGGTCTACCTCTCCCTCTCTGTCCCTCCACCTCGCTCTCGTACACCCTCTTAGTCATTCTCTCGCTTTCCATACGTTCCATATGGCCGAACCATCTCAAGTTGTTCCTTTTCACACTTTCCAGTACATCTACCTCCACACCACACCTTCTTACTTCCTCATTAGTCTGTCTATCCCTCCATGTAACTCTGCACGCACTTCTTAAGTAATTCATTTCCACTGCTCTCACTCTTGGTCTGAGTCTCTCAACCAACGTCCATGCTTCGCTTCCGTATGTCAGTGTCGGGATTACCACACTGTCATGCAAGGACTTTTTCACTTCCATACTGACCACCCTATTTCTAGTTACTGCTTTCAGCATTCCTACAACCCTCTTCCCCTGTTGTACCCTCTCCCGCACTTCTTCATCCATAGTCCCATCTTTACTCAACACACTGCCCAGATACTTAAAAGAGTTGACAATCTCCATAGCTTGACCGTTCAGCTTCACCTCACACTCTGTGACTTCACCCCTTTCGAAGACCATAACCTTGCTCTTCCCCGCATTTACCTTCAAATTCCATTTTTCGCACACTGTTCCAAACTCATTTACCAGACCCTGCAACTCCCATTCATTATCACTCATCAGAACTGTATCATCCGCAAACAGCAGTATAGGTAGCTTCCACTCAATTCCCTCCCTTTTCAGCGATACACCAACATCCACTGCTCTTGATAGTATTTCTTTCATGACTCCATCCATATATACAGTAAACAACCACGGGGACATCACACACCCCTGTTTCAAACCAACATTCAGGTCAAAGAACTCGCTCTGCTCGCTCTCCACACGTACTGCCGCCTTTGCACCCTCATACATGCTCTTCACTGCTTTCAGCAACTTGCCATCTACTCCGTATATTCTAAGTACTTTCCACAAACCTTCTCTATCCACTCTGTCATAGGCCTTCTCCAAGTCCATAAAGGCAACATACACCTTTTGTTTCTTCTCCAGATATTTCTCCACAACACAATTCAGGGTAAAAATCTGATCTACACATCCTCTTCCCTTCCTAAAGCTCCCTGCTCGTCGCTTATCCATTTCTCCATTCTCACTCTCACTCTCTCAATCACTACCCTACTGTACACCTTCCCTACTATGCTTAGAAGACATATTCCTCGGTGGTTACCACACACTCCTCTTTCCCCTTTGCCCTTATATAGGGGGACTATTATGCCAGTCTTCCAGTCATCGGGTGCACTCCCCTTCTCCTTAATAATTATTTGTTTTTCGGCCGTGATTAAATAATCTGGTTTGTTGAAAAAGCAAGCTCTAACATTCACAGCTGTTAAGTTGAATAGGAAGGTTAATTAAGGGGAGCCAGCATTGTATGGAGAAATCCGGCTTCGCCGGAGAATTTTTTCTATTGAAAAATGTACAAATTTAGCTTTCTGTCAAAACAAAAATACATATATGCTGGCTTGCTACCGCTCGCCAGGAAAATATTGACACCTGGATAGGGGTAAAAGTCATAAAACAGTAGGCTGAATGGGGCTGAATGGATACAAGCCAAAGAGAGAGGGAGAGACAGAGAAAAAAAGGGAGGTGGGCCCCTTTAAGTTGAATAGAAAGGTTAAGTTGAACATGAACATATTATAGACAGATTAGGATGGATAAAGACCAGAACGACAACATTCGCCGAATTACTTCCCGACTTGGGGCTAGGCGAGGTTTATTTATTTATTTTATTTATTTATTTATTTGTTTTGATAGCCTGGAGTGCACTATGATAATTGTCTGTTCAAATATAGTAAAAATGGTAGGCATGCATGAGCAATAATCGGTTTACATGTTCCAATCGGTACACTTATATTATTGTTGTTGCAGATGTATTTATTTTACACTATTACTAATATATATATATATATATATATATATATATATATATATATATATATATATATATATATACACAATATATATCTTGTTTTATATACTTGAACGCAATGTATACAGTATGGGGGTCGGACTAACATAGGGCCGAAGTAGACTGCACATGACATATGAGTATATGAATTTCTTAAGGGAGCCCACCTCGCTTTTTTTCTATCTCTTTCTCTCCCTCTCTCTTTGGCTTGTATCCATTCGGCCCCATTCAGCCTACTGTTTTAAGACGTTGACCCCCATCCAGGTGTCAATATTTTCCTGGCGAGCAGTAGCGAGCCAGCATATACAATTTTTGTTTTGACAGGAAGCTAGATTTGTACATTTTTCGACAGAAAAATGTTTCCGGCGAAGCCGGATTTCTCCATACAATGCTGGCTCGCTATCGCTCGCCAGGAAGAAATCGACACCTGGATGGGGATAAATGCCTTAAGGGGAGGTTTTTAGTTGGTTCCCTAGACTTCCATCAAGCTTAAAATTACTCCCCCTAGACCCCCTTTCAAAATAAATGTGTACATTTTTCGGTAGAAAAATTTCCAGGCCAAAGGCCGGTTCCTCTTAAATTACAGGCTCGCTATCGCTCGCCAGGAAAAATCGACACCTAAATGGCACGAAAGGTCTTAAAATTGACAGAAATGGGGCGAGAGTTCTTAAAATCTCCAAACTATTGGGGCGAACGTCTTAAAATCTCAAAGGCAATGGGGCTAAACTTGAGGGAGAAAGGGATCCAGAAAAAAATCCTTCAGGTGGAAATCTCCCCTTAAAACAGTTGGCTGAATGGGGCCGAATGGATACAAGCCAGAGAGAGAGAGAAAAGGAGAGAAAGATAAAAACAAAAAAACGGTGACCCCCCTTAATTAAACCTCACATATGTTTGAACGGTTGAATACGTAATCCTGTCACAAAAACAATTAATTGTATCTCACTGTACTTCGTAGTATACTGTCAATAATATTGATTCATTAGCCAAAATATAATAGAAACGCATCTTCTAATACTGAGAGGGTTAACCCCTTCACCATCATTACGTAATTTTCATCGTAATCTGGTTACCCTTAGACGATTTCTTTAGTTTATAATTCTACCTCTACAACTCGAATGGGTAAATAAATACGATCTCAATAAACCCTCTTAATAACATAGGTCCTTCTTAAGCTGCATGAAATCGTCTACTTTTAGCCAGAATCAAAGGTAAAACTACTGTACGTCATGGCGCTGAAGGGGTTAATTATTAGTCCGATATACACATAGATATTTGACTCCATATTGCATTATATATTCGTTATTTTATTCCGGCACCTCTTTTCCTCATATTTATTTAACCCCTTCTGTACCGGAGACGTCTTTATAACATCATTCTGGCTGCTGTTAGACGATGTTATTCAGTTTAAAGGGCCCTCCAGCAATTAACAGGCGTCGAACTACCTCACTTAGACGATTATATTCAGTTTAAAGGGCCCTGCAGCAATTAACAGGCTTCGAACTACCTCACTTAGACGATTATATTCAGTTTAAAGGGCCCTGCAGCAATTAACAGGCTTCGAACTAACTCACTTAGACGATGTTATTCAGTTTAAAGGGCCCTCCAGCAATTAACAGGCTTCGAACTACCTCACTTAACCCTTTTTGCTACCACAGATCCTTCTTAAACTACATAAAATCGTCTAAATGCAGCTTAAATAAAAGGAAATAGACGCCGCCGGTAAATAAGGGGTTTACCATTTCAGTAATAAGTTGGTTTTGTTCCGTTCAAGTATAGTGTAATTGCAGTGAACCTGAAATTCATGTGTAAATTCAGGTAGTTAATTAATGTTTCAAATTGGTTCACTTGACGAAACTAATTGTATCATTGCAACATGAATTATACATGATAAAGTGATAGTCATCGATACTGCTCCAGCATGTGTGTGAATTTGTATTTTGTTTGTGTGTGTTCATTGTTTTCTGTTGTGTTGTCCCTATTCTGGCTCTGTCTTGAGTCCCTTCCCCCTAAAAAAAAAGGAAAACTGGGGATTGGGCCTGAGTATATAGATAGATAGATAGATAAATTTCAATATAATTCAGTTTCATTCAGATTATTTGTATTTGTCATGATAATTGTATAGATTGGACAGTCACATATCTATAACATTAATTAGACAGTCACATATCTATAACATTAATTAGACAGTCACATATCTATAACATTAATTAGACAGTCACATATCTATAACATTAATTAGACAGTCACATATCTATAACATTAATTAGACAGTCACATATCTATAACATTAATTAGACAGTCACATATCTATAACATTAATTAGACAGTCACATATCTATAACATTAATTTGCATATAATCCGTGACAAATGAGGACTTGATGCCCTATGCTTTATACAGTACACTGCTCAGTTACAATACATGCATTATTAAGGGGAGGCAGTTAGTTTTTCCGAGTTAGAGTCCTCCCTCATGTTTAGCCCTATTAGTTATGAGATTACAATACATTCGCCTCAATAGTTTGGCGATTTTCAGATATTTTGCCCCATTTCTTTGCCAATATTAAGACTTCTCGTGCCATTTAGGTGTCGATTTTTTTCCTGGCGAACGACAGCGAGCCTGTATTTGAAAAGGAATCGGCCTTTGGCCGGGACATTTTTCTACCGGGAAATGTACAAATTTATATCGAAGGGGGGTCTTGTGGGTGTTTTTTTAAGCTTAATGGGAGGAAAATAATAATAATAGTAAATAGATACATAAATGAGCCAATAAATGTGCCCATCCCCCCTTAACAATGTGCCCATCCACCCTTAACAATGTGCCCATCCCCCCTTAACATTGTGCCCATCCCCCCTTAACATTGTGCCCATCCCCCCTTAACAATGTGCCCATCCCCCCTTAACATTGTGCCCATCCCCTCTTAACAATGTGCCCATCCCCCCTTAGCAATGTGCCCATCCCCCCCTTAACAATGTGCCCATCCCCTCTTAACAATGTGCCCATCCCCCCTTAGCAATGTGCCCATCCCCCCTTAACAATGTGCCCATCCCCCCTTAACAATGTGCCCATCCCCCCTTAACAATGTGCCCCTCCCCCCTTAACATTGTGCCCATCCCCCTTAACAATGTGCCCATCCCCCCTTAACAATGTGCCCATCCACCCTTAACAATGTGCCCACCCTTAACAATTGCCCATCCCCCTTAACAATGTGCCCATCCCCCCTTAACATTGTGCCCATCCCCTTAACAATGTGCCCATCCCCCCTTAACAATGTGCCCATCCCCCCTTAACAATGTGCCCATCCCCCCTTAACAATGTGCCCATCCCCCCTTAACAATTGGTGTATATATTACGAGGGAGTCTGTCACATTAATTACTGGTCTACGCTTCACTTCTACATCAACAACTGGCAGACATAATATTAGTAGTGCCCAATAGAGTAGATGGTAATTACTGTATCGTTGGCGCTGATTCTTTGGCTAACTGGTGTGTATGTTACCATTTTAGGACACACGTAAGCAGTTTAAGCGTTAACTAAGTCATAAGTGTGCTGCCTAATATATCAATAGGTGTGCATTTACAAAAAAAAAAAAAAAAAAAAAAAAAAAAATATATATATATATATATATATATATATATACCGGTATATATACATATATATACAGTATATATATATATATATATATATAACCAAAACATCCGTAGGCGGCCCAGGGCACCGAAGTCTCCTCACCAGTAGGAAGAATAGGGACAATATATATATATATATATATATATATATATATATATATACTGTATATATATATATATATATATATATAGCTGTAAATCTACACTCTGTCGTATTAAACAATATTCGACACAAACGATACCGAAAAGACAGCCTGACTTACTGAAAGTAAAATTCCCTAGCCTCGTCAAACAGAATACATTAATTGTAGTCGAATATGCTTGTCTGTTTTGGGTATTACTGCAGTGAAGCCTGGGTGTGTGTGTGTGTGTGTGTGTGTGTGTGTGTGTGTGTGAGTGTGAGAGTGGGGTGTGTGTGTGTATGTGGTGGGTGGGATGAGGGGGGGGGGGGGGGGCTCTCTCTTGGGTCTGGTGGCTGTGGGTGTTGGTAGAGACCCCATTGTACCAGAGATCGGTCAACCCTCCGCCATATTGGTGCCAGGGGTGACATTAGCCTCTCTTTTTGTTCTCACTGGTAATTTAATCCATACCTATGTTAAACATTTGCTAATACTGGTACTGCTGGCTGTAAAGTTTGTTCCTCGGAGCTAATTTGCATATGAACAAAATATGATATCGCCTCATTGTGTGATAATTGAGGTAGCAAAATGGCGTCCACAGATAAAGATGGCCACTCTCTCTTTCAACAGGATATCTAGGCTGGGGGAGCATCGAGGTGGGAGAGAGAGAGAGGGAGAGAGGGAGAGGGATGCAAATGAATAACGCACTCTTAAGAACGGCCCCGCGATTTTGTCCCGGGGGATGTGGAATACAAAATATATGTATTTTAAAGGGTAGATGGGTCGCTTTTCTGGTCCCCTTTCTCCCTCGTGTTTAGCCCCATTAGTTTTCCAATTTTAAGACGTTTGGCCCATTAGTTTTCAGGTTTTAAGATTGTTCGCCCCATTTCTCTGTCAATATTAAGACTTTTCGTGACATTTAGGTGTCGATTTTTTCATGGCGAGCGATAGCGAGCCTGTAATTTTAGAGGAACAGGGCTTCGGCCGGGAAATTTTTCTATCGAAAAGTGTACAAGTATACCTTGAAAGGGGGGGGGGGTCTTGTTTTTTTATTTTTGTTGTAAGCTGAATGGATGTCTAGCATAGGAAACTAAAACTGTATTAAATAGATACCTAACTGAGCAAATAAATACAGCCATCCCCCCTTAAGCAGGTATTTGAAGTATTCATGGTGTGTGTGGGTAGTTGTGCTAGACAATATAATTATATAATGTAGATATATGGATTGATGGATAGCTAAGTAGACAGGTAGATATATGGATTGATGGATAGCTAAGTAGACAGGTAGATAGTTGGATTGATGGATAGCAAAGTACACGGACATACAGATAGATAGATAGATAGATAGATATATAGCTTGTGAAATATATATTGCAAATATATCGATTTTGAGGTGGATAGGCGTGCAGGAAGATTAATACCTATCTATCTATCCTCTCTCTCTCTCTCTCTCTTTATATATATATATATATATATATTATATATATTATATTATATATATATATATATTTTCTTTAATACTACGAGGTAGAAAGAAATGGCAATTTCTACGTTGGAAATTTTATATTCAAAGTTTCCAGGTCTCTGATGAGTTTTCGCTGGGTGGCAGGAAGTAGATGAAGGAGATGAGCAAAATTCATGGTGGTACAGGGTTACATAAATGTACATGATGATACAGGATATACGACGCGTTTCACTGGACAACCAGCATTATCAAGTAAGGAAGGAATGATATAAAAGGTAAACAGGAAGGGTATATATAGAGGGTGGAGGATCAGAGGAGGCGGAAAACAGGGGGCAAAAGTCTGCTATTGGTGGAAGCGTAAACTAGGAGAGAGAAAGGGGTTAACCGCTTCACGCATGCGCACTGGATGCGGGATGGTGGTCAGTAGGTGGGGTCGAAGCTGATTGGCTGCGTGTCGAGGGGCGTGGCCTAAGTTGTGTGGCGCCTGCAGAAAAAAAAAAAGCTTGCCCGTCTTTATGGCGGAAACTTAAAACTTCCCAAACCAACAAAAGGATATATAAACCTTACTAACACCATTCTGACCCTGGACCAAGAAGACCTCCTCAACAAAGGCCTCAACTGCCACTACAGCTCCAAACCTGGCCCCCACCGGAAACGCCTAGAAACGGAAATCCTCCTGGACGACATCCTACGACTCAAGAAGGATGGCAAGGTCACCACTACTCCCGCCCTACAACCTACTCTCCTCGCTGAAGCCGCCAAAACCAGAGGAACTCACCATAGCAAAATACTCAACAAACAACACTTCCAAGCTGCCAAACTATTAAGAGACAACCCCAACATCATCCGTCGTGCGGATAAAGCTTCCTGCCTCGTGCTCCATGACAAGGAGGAATATCTTAGAAAAATGGACGTCATCTTAAGTGACAACACTAAATTTAAAAAGATCACCCGCAACCCAACCGACGAAATCAAACGTATTGCCAACACCACCATCACCGCCATCAACGCCAAACAAGGAGGGATCCACCTTAAAAAACTCGTCGGAGAATAACCCCTGGTTATGCGTACGGAACCATCAAAACACACAAACCTGGGAACCCCCTCCGCCCCATCATCTCCCAGATCCCCACTGCCACCTACCAGATCGCCAAGGCCCTGAACAACCTCCTCACCCCCTACGTGCCCAGCCAATTCAACCTTAACTCAGCCCACGATTTCTTGGAAATTTTACGAGACGCCCCCCGTAACAACAACCACACTATCGCCTCTCTCGACGTAGAAAGCCTGTTCACCAACGTGCCAGTGGATAGGACCATTGACATAGATTCTACGTCGAATTTATCATTGCCCTGATACACCTACACTGGACATCCCGGAGAAGGCCCTGAAAACACTACTGGAGCTATGTACCAAGGAGGCCCCCTTCCTTTGCCCCCGGGGCAACATGTACAAGCAGATAGACGGTGTGGCGATGGGCAGCCCCCTAGGAGTTCTTTTTGCGAACTTTTTCATGGGTACCATCGAGGAAGAGCTCCTAGCTGCCCAACGACCAGCCATCTACTGTAGATACGTGGATGACATCTTCGTGCAAATCAAGGACCTCCACGAACTACAGGAACTCCAGCGTCGCTTCATGACCTCCTCCGGACTTAACTTCACCTTTGAAAAATCTAACAATGGACAACTCCCCTTCCTCGACATCCTCGTAGCTCTGAACGACCATGGGTTCAAAACCACCGTCTACATTAAACCTACTAACACAGGACAATGCCTCAACGGCGATAGTGAATGCCCCCGCCGTTATCTTCTATCCTCCATCTCCGCCTATGTTAGGAGAGCCCTCACGCACTGCTCTACCTGGGCCGACACCCACCAGGAACTAGAAAGACTATCCCAAGTTTTAGTAAATAACGGATACTCCAACTCCGACATCTCCAGCACCATCAACCACCATCTTGAAAAATGGTACACCCAAAGCCCTCCCAACATTGACCCCCCCAATGAAATTAAGATCTTCTACCGCAATTACATGTCCTCTGAACACAAAAATGACGAGGCCGTCTTAAAAGAAATAATCTCCAAGCATGTCCACCCAACCAACCCGGAAAACAAAATCAAATTAATAATTTATTACAAATCCCCCAAGACCTCCAACCTCGTTCTCCGCAACAAACCAGCCTCCACCAAGATAAAGAGCCCGATGACCGACGATCACGTCATTTACCAACATACCTGTAATTATGAGGACTGTGGACCTCATTCCTATATTGGTATGACGCAGACTCGTCTTTCACGTCGGTTAACTCTTCACCTTCAGGCTGGAGCCATCAAAGACCACTATCTCACCCCTAACCACCCTCACCTCACACGCAACGAGTTAGAGAAACACACCACCATACTCGATAAAGAAAGTGACCCAAGGAGATTACCTATACTCGAAGCTTTATATATCCAAGCCTTACATCCCAACATCAACAACCAAACTCTGGACCTTCAGATCCTTCCTTCTGCCAAAAGGCACTACCCTACAGGACCTAACACCCCTCCTCGCCCCCGGTGCCCTTGACGCAGCCCCCTGCGCTACCTCCTTCAGCTTCGTCTTCTGCAGGCGCCACACAACTTAGGCCACGCCCCTCGACACGCAGCCAATCAGCTTCGACCCCACCTACTGACCACCATCCCGCATCCAGTGCGCATGCGTGAAGCGGTTACCCCTTTCTCTCTCCTAGTTTCCGCTTCCCCCAATAGCAGACTTTTGCCCCCAGTTTTCCGCCTCCTCTGATCCTCCACCCTATATATACCCTTCCTGTTTACCTTTTATCATTCCTTCCTTACTTGATAATGCTGGTTGTCCAGTGAAACGCGTCGTATATCCTGTATCATCATGTACATTTATGTAACCCTGTACCACCATGAATTTTGCTCATCTCCTTCATCTACTTCCTGCCACCCAGCGAAAACTCATCAGAGACCTGGAAACTTTGAATAATAATTTCCAACGCAGAAATTGCCATTTCTTTAAACCTCGTATGTATTAAAGAAATGTATTACCTGGCTTTGCTAACATATATATATATATATATATATATATATATATATATATATATATATATATATATATAGTATATTGATATATATAATATATTATATATATATATATATATATATATATATATATATATATATATACCGTATATATATATATATATATCGACATATACAGTAGATAAAACTGACATGGCATATAAGCAATTTTAAAGCCAGATGCATTTGTTATTCATTTGATATAATATGGAGAGAGAGAGAGAGAGAGAGAGAGAGAGAGACGATGCATTCACTCATTAGAACCAATCACTGAAATGCGTTCCAGTCTGACATTAGGGAGTCTTTCATGCATATTTAACTTTGCAATTAACCTAAGTCGTTTTTAAAAGGTCAAGCTTATATATAGCTAACATTACCTGGTTCCCGTGTTATTTCAAGCTTATATATAGCTAACATTACCTGGTTGCCGTGTTATTTCAAGCTTATATATAGCAAACATTACCTGGTTGCCGTGTTATTTCAAGCTTATATATAGCAAACATTACCTGGTTGCCGTGTTATTTCAAGCTTATATATAGCAAACATTACCTGGTTGCCGTGTTATTTCAAGCTTATATATAGCAAACATTACCTGGTTGCCGTGTTATTTCAAGCTTATATATAGCAAACATTACCTGGTTGCCGTGTTATTTCAAGCTTATATATAGCAAACATTACCTGGTTGCCGTGTTATTTCAAGCTTATATATAGCAAACATTACCTGGTTGCCGTGTTATTTCAAGCTTATATATAGCAAACATTACCTGGTTGCCGTGTTATTTCAAGCTTATATATAGCAAACATTACCTGGTTGCCGTGTTATTTCAAGCTTATATATAGCAAACATTACCTGGTTGCCGTGTTATTTCAAGCTTATATATAGCAAACATTACCTGGTTGCCGTGTTATTTCAAGCTTATATATAGCAAACATTACCTGGTTGCCGTGTTATTTCAAGCTTATATATAGCAAACATTACCTGGTTGCCATGTTATTTCAAGCTTATACTGTATATAGCAAACATTACCTGGTTGCCGTGTTATTTCAAGCTTCTATATAGCAAACATTACCTGGTTGCCGTGTTATTTCAAGCTTATACTGTATATAGCAAACATTACCTGGTTGCCGTGTTATTTCAAGCTTATATATAGCAAACATTACCTGGTTGCCGTGTTATTTCAAGCTTATATATAGCAAACATTACCTGGTTGCCGTGTTATTTCAAGCTTATATATAGCTAACATTACCTGGTTCCCTTGTTATTTCAAGCTTATATATAGCTAACATTACCTGGTTGCCGTGTTATTTCAAGCTTATATATAGCAAACATTGCCTGGTTGCCGTGTTATTTCAAGCTTCTATATAGCAAACATTACCGGATTGCCATGTTTTTTCAAGCTTATATATAGCAAACATTACCTGGTTGCCGTGTTATTTCAAGCTTATATATAGCAAACATTACCTGGTTGCCGTGTTATTTCAAGCTTATATATAGCAAACATTACCTGGTTGCCGTGTTATTTCAAGCTTATATATAGCAAACATTACCTGGTTGCCGTGTTATTTCAAGCTTATATATAGCAAACATTACCTGGTTGCCGTGTTATTTCAAGCTTATATATAGCAAACATTACCTGGTTGCCGTGTTATTTCAAGCTTATATATAGCAAATATTACCTGGTTGCTGTGTTATTTCAAGCTTCTATATAGCAAACATTACCTGGTTGCCGTGTTATTTCAAGCTTATATATAGCAAACATTACCTGGTTGCCGTGTTATTTCAAGCTTATATATAGCAAACATTACCTGGTTGCCGTGTTATTTCAAGGACGACATAGTGTTTATATTTAACCTACCAACAGACAATTTTTTTCAGCAATTTTCGATGAACAAGTTTGATTGCAATATTTTGGGGGCATTTTCGCATGGGAATCGGCAGCTAGACTGAATTTAGATTATGATAAATAGCTGGATTCTGATAAGCCTTAAATTTTGAAGCTGTCAGACTACAATTGCCCGTAACAAATTGCTCGTATGACACCCGCCTTAATAAACATGTAATGATGAGGTTTGTTTTTTCTCTCTGGTGATTTTTAGGGAAAGGGAATTTTGATTTTTCGGCTAATAAATTTACCCTTTTATTCATTCTTAGGAGTCAAGAAGATGTTGTCCCTATAACTTCTCACAACGGAGGGCTGGAACAAATGGGCTGCACTTATCTAAACCTTGTTTATGGTTGTTACCGTTAAAGTAACTCCGACTTAAGGGGGGATGGTTCACTTTTGGGGAGATTTTTGCATGTATTCATTATTTTTCTAGTTTCCTCCCTAGACCTCCATCAAATTGGAGGTCAAATTGGTTTCATTAGATCCCCCTTATATATTAATTTGTACATTTTTCGGTAGAACATTTTCTGGCCTTCCAACATTACAGGCTCACTATCGTTCACCAGGGAAATAATTGACACCTAAATAGCGCCAAAGGTCTAAATATTGACGAAGAAATGGGGCGAAAGGTCTTAAAATCGACTAACTAATGGGGCAAACATCTTAACATCGGAAAACTAATGGGGCTAGACATGAGGGAGAAAGTGGACCAGAAAACCGGCCCATCTCCCCTTAATCAATGCGATGACTTCATTTGCATATTCTGGTTAACATTAGACGATGTTAACCCTTTCTGTACCGGCGACGTCTTTTTAACCCTCTGAGGCTCGATGACGCACTTCTTGTTTTGTTTTCTGGCTATTATTAGGCGATTTTATTCAGATAATAATGTTTAATAATGTTTAATAGTAGCCGGAGTAAAGTTAAAAGGACGCCACAGGTATAGAGAAAGAGTTAAGGGGGGTCACCTCGCTTTTTGTTTCTCTTTCTCTCCCTCTTTCTTTGGCTTGTATCCATTCGCCCCATTCAGCCGACTGTTTTAAGACGTTTACCCCCATTCAGGTGTCAATATTTTCCTGGCGAGCGGTAGCGAGCCAGGATATATATATATTTTGTTTTGTTTTACAGCTAGCTAAATTTGTACATTTTTCGATACAAAAATGTTTCCGGCGAAGCCGGATTTCTCAATACAATGCTGGCTCGCTATCGCTCGCCACGAATAAATCGACACCTGGATGGGGATAAACGTCTTAAAACAGTAGGCTGAATAGGGCCGAATGTATACAACCCCGAGAAAGAGAAAAAAGGAGAGAAACAAAAGCAGGTGACCCCCCTTTAAGTATGATATACAGTCCTTTATTTTTGGTCGACTATTACCATCTATCTCTCTTCCTTCCCCCCTCCCCTTCACCCTCTGTTTATCGTCCAGTGGCGCTAATTATGTTCTTTACCTCTTACCCCCCTCCTACGTCACCCGTTTTCTTTATCATTATTTTCTCGTAGCTTTATCGTAAACGCCTATTGCGATGAGATGATCGTTACTCGTGCCTTTCACCTTGTTTTATTTAGTTCGTTCACTTCTCTTCATTTATCCTCTTCTACTTTATTTAATTTATCCTCTTCTACTTTTCTTCATTTATCCTCTTCTACTTTTCCTCATTTATCCTCTTCTACTTTTCCTCATTTATCCTCTTATTTTATCAATATGTACTCATCTTTTAAGTATCTGGGCAGTGTGTTGAGTAAAGATGGGAGTATGGATGAAGAAGGGCGGGAGAGGGTGCAACAGGGGAAGAGGGTTGTAGGAACGTTGAAAGCAGTAACAAGAAATAGAGTGTTCAGTATGGAAGTGAAGAAGTCCTTGCATGACAGTGTAGTAATCCCGACACTGACTTACGGAAGCGAAGCATGGACGTTCGGGAAGAGACTCAGACCAAGAGTGAGAGCGGTGGAAATGAGTTACTTGAGAAGTGCGTGCGGAGTTACATGGAGGGATAGACAGACGAATGAGGAAGTAAGAAGGAGGTGTGGTGTGGAGGTAGATGTGCTGGAAAGTGTGAAAAGGAACAACTTGAGATGGTTCGGCCATATGGAACGTATGGAAAGCGAGAGATTGACTAAAAGGGTGTACGAGAGTGAGGTGGAAGGACAGAGTGGGAGAGGTGCACCGAGGGAGAGGTGGAAGGATGGAGTGAGGAAGTATATGAATGAAGGCGGTGCTGGTTGGGAGGAGGGGCGTCGACTGACTGGGGACAGAGGTGCATGGGGGCGGCTCGTTCGTGGCCACCCCTTCGGTGATCACGGCGTCAGGCAATAGATAGATTGACTCATCTACTTTTCTTCATTTATTTTCTTCCACTTTTCTTCATATATCCGTTTCTTCATTTATCCACATCTACATATATTCATATATCCACATCTACATATTTTCATTTATCCACATCTACATATATTCATTTATCCACATCTACATATATTCATTTATCCACATCTACATATATTCATTTATCCACATCTATATATATTCATTTATCCACATCTACATATATGCATTTATCCACATCTACATATATGCATTTAACCTCTTCTACTTACCTTCGTTTATCCTCTTCGATCTTTCAATTATACTGGGTGGTGCATAATTCGGTACCCCACCTGCCTCTGAGTACATTTGTGTGGCAATTTTGTTTTAAGGGAGGATGGGCCGGTTTTTTCTGGACCCCTTCTCCCTCGTGTTAAGCCCAATTGGTTTTGACATTTTAAGACGTTCGGCCCGTTAGTTTGGTCATTGTAATACCTTTCGTCCCATTTCATCGTCAACTTTAAGACTTTTCGTGCCATTTAGGTGTCGATTTTTTTCCTGGTGAGGGATAGCGAGCCTTTAATTTAGCATTATAAATATATTAATCTATTTTCCATTGTTCTCTTCTTCAGGGTACCGGTACAATATGAATGCTCCTTTACATTCAAATTTGGGAACTAAATATAGATATATGGTAAAGCTTGTCTGGAATAATTAAAACGGTGATTGAAAAGCTTAAACCCTCTTATTTGAATTTCAGAATAATTTACCAGGGATACTTATCATGCAACTTCCTCTTTTAAGGGGAGGCTGGCCGTTTGTTTGGTCTATTAATTCATTTATTCGTATATCTTTTTAGTTTCCTCGCTAGCTAGACCTCCATCAAGCTTAGAACCCCCCCCCCCCCCTAGACCCCCCTTCAAGATAAATTTGTACATTTTTCGGTAGAAAAATGTCACGGCCGAAGGCCGGTCCCTCTTAAAATTGCAGGCTCGCTATCGCTCGCCAGGAAATAATCGACACCTAAATGGCACGATAGATCTAAATATTAACAAAACAGTGAGGCGAAAGATCTCGAAATCATCAAACTAACGGAACGAACGTCTTAAAACCTCAAAAGTAATATGCTAAACATTAGGGAGAAGGGGGTCCAGAAAAACGGTCTGCCTCCCCTTAAGACACTCACGGTGGTCATATAATTATCATCTACTTTGTCTTCATTATACTGCCATTCAGCCCACGCACACACACTTAGCACAGTTCACAGACCTCTACTTAAATTATGACTTTACAAATATATTGTTGCCTAATTAATTAACGAATTATATGAATCAGTTAATATATTTTCATATTACATCGATGAATAAGTTCAAACAGGAATATTTATATAAGTTGTTTGTGTGTGTGTGTGTGTGTGTGTGTGTGTGTGTGTGTGTGTGTGTGTGTGTTTTTTTTTTTTTTTTTTTTATGAGTAGCAGAAGGATAAATTCAATAAGTATACTGCATAGCCCCCGCACCAACCGCTATGCAATACGGTCTTCGTTTAATTTCGTATAATTAATTCTAGTTGCACCCAATATTATTATTTGTTATGGTTATTTCAATAGAGCAAAGACTTGCAATTGAAGAGTATCCCTATGGATTTATCTTCAGTATATTGTTTCTATAGTGCTTAATCAAATTACATTTGTTCTCAGAACTGCAAAGTCTGGTGTAAAGCACTTTTTACGATATTGCTTATAGTATTAGTTTTGCCAAATTAGCGGTAGATTGACATGGACCCATCTTGATTACTTTATATAAACCTGTGAGAACATTAAAGCCTGTCGCTCAGTCACAGAACTTGTCCCAGTGTCAACCACTCACAACAACTCCTAGACCCCTATATAGGTTTTTTTTACCGCAACCATCTGGTTTGGTTTTTGGATGGAAAGGGATTCTCAGTAAATAGTATAGATACTGTATATATATATATATATATATATATATATATATATATATATATATATATATACTGTATATATTATATATTAAATGTAGGTGAGGTCCATGAATTTTAATGATTGATTGTTGTGTTGGCTACTGTACCTGGTAACCCCTTGCCTTAGCAGCTCCCCCCTCAGACTTCCGCCTCCACCACTTAACTCCACTATAATTCTGAAGCCTCATTTACTTCCACTTTTACGTCCCAGCTCCACCACCTACTCCCTTCCCGACGCAAATTCACCAAGTCTGTGTAGGACTTTGATCTAGCCTATCTCGGGTGGATCGTACTACTTTATTGTCATCTAATCTAACCAAGGCAAATGCAACCTTTGGAAAGATATTATAATGTAGCCAAACTTACCAATTGTATCCTAACCTAATTAACCTAGCCTCAATTAATCTACTCTAGCCTGCTCTATTCCCTGTTCATCCCTTCCTTATCCTAACTTAAGGGGAAAGGTTTATTTATTGGTCGATATATTTATTTATTTTTGTTTTATTTCCTCCCTAGACCTCCATCAAGTTTAAACAAATATCCCCAAGAACCCCCTTCTAGATAAATGTGTACATGTAAAGGCTGAAGGCCGGTTCCTCTTAAATTACAAGCTCGCTATCGCACGCTACGAAAAAATCGACACCTAAATGGCACGAAAGGTCTTAAGATTGACAAAGAAATGGTGTGAAAAATCGTAAAATCGCCAAACTAATGGGGCTAACGTCTTTATATCTGAAAATCAATGGGGTAAGCATGAGGGAGAAGGGAAGCCAGAAAATCCAACCATTCCCCCTTAACCATACCAAAACTACATTAAATCTTCCCCCCTTAAGGGAGCCCACCTCGTTTTTTTTTTCTCTTTCTCTCCCTCTCTCTTTGGCTTGTATCCATTCGGCCCTATTCAGCCTACTGTTTTCAGACGTTTACCTCCATCCAGGTGTCAATATTTTGTTGGCGAGCGGTAGCGAGCCAGCATATATATAATTTTGTTTTGACAGCAAGCTATATTTGTACATTTTTCGATGGAAAAATTTCTCCGGCGAAGCTGGATTTCTCCATACAATGTTGGCTCGCTATCGCTCGCCAGGAAGAAATCGACACCTGTATGGGAATAAACGTTTTAAAACAGTTGGCTGAATGGGGCCGAATGGATACAAGCCAGGGAAAGAGAGAAAAGGAGAGAAAGATAAAAATAAAGCCGGTGACCCACCTTAAACTTCCCTCCCTTGAAATCAACCATACGACGGCGTTCCCGATCGGTGTAGTTGTGTGTCGACTGAGAATACGGTGTTACGACCTGGCACTCGGGTACACAAGGGCTCTCAATCAGGACTCTAATACGGCTCGCTGCCACAACGGAAACACACGATCCCAACCCCTGAGTACTGCCAGCCGAACAAAAAACACCAATACCCTCCAGAGTTCAATCTGCTATAACGGGGTATACAAGAACTCGGTACTAGTGTTCAACAACAGACTAATAAAGAGACAGGAATTCTCTAGTCTGGTCAACAATCAAACAAAGAAGTAAGAAACAACAACACCAAAGAATAGTGTTGGCCGAAGCCGAAGTAATCCACCCTTGACTAAGAACTTAAGAAGTCCTCCACCCTCTACTTCGGATCGGCACTATTACGTTACGTTAATTAATAGTCCTTAAGCATCGAGCAAGGAATCTTCTGAAAAAAGTTAGATGCTTCTCGGATGCTCGTAAGAAGTACGTATCGGATTTTGAACAGTAATTCAATAAGAAAAAACACTGGCAATTAAATACTATTACAGGTTTAAATTGGCATAAGAATAATTAAAAGAATATGCAATAGTAAATGGCAAACATTAAAAAGAAGTACTCCGCAAATGCAACGGCAATAGCCTACTCGGATTGTGCTCGTGGGCCACTAATCACTAAAGTAGCCAAGCTTGCAACACATGAAATCAATAGTGCATAAACAATATCATACATAAGGAAAGCTTCAATACTATTCTGTATCTACTAATCGAGTAAAGTCTAGCTGGGGTACTGTGGGCAAAAGGTAGCAGTGACTGAGCAAAAACGGCTCGTAGCCTAGCGAAGTCCTCACAACTGTTTAAAGTATTACGTTAACACTAACAAGTGCACTTTGAGAAATCCAGATCCCTTGTATCTGGTTTTCTCCCGGCTCCTTGACAAAGTAAAAACAAGCTGTTAATAAAATACAGGGTGGTTAGGCTCTTGCCCTCACGCACTGTAAATTATTAACTCAACACAGTCAGCCGCGAAGACAACCTAGGCTTCACTGAACCGAAACGAGTATGCAGGTTTATCGCTTAACCACTGCATCAAACAACAACTCGTAACACAGAAAAGCCTTACCCCAGTCTAGCATTACCTAGACTAGCAGAAACCAGGAATAATAATAATAACACACAGGGAAATGCATAGACAAGTGCAACAAACATAAATCAATCCTATTCTAAGTTAACCCTTCCAAAATAGGCTATCTAATAGGCATGTATCTCATGAGAACTCAAGCGATAATACGTTGGCTGACTAGCTCTGCACCAACGGGACCATGGAAGTTAAAAAGGGTAGGGAAAAGAGGAGATAAGAATGTAAGGTAGTAGAGAAAGTTCACATCAGTCAGAAGAATATATATAGTTAGCAAGGGAAATGAGAAGTCGCTCTGCCTAATGAGTTCTGATCAAAAAATGGCTAGACTTCCCTTTTTATACTCGGCCCTCTAGTGAGCCCAACGTGAACTACTAAGGACCGCCCACTGACAATCATTACGTAATTTCTCTCTCTCCTCTGGGATAGACAAAGGCTTTCCTAGCACTGAGGGGAGGGGGGAGGGGGGGGAGTGCTAGTGAGTTAGGCCCACCTCCCGCATGGCGCACCCACTGACCCCCAACTGTGGCTGCCGCTTCTCCCATCATTACAAATAAGTTTTACACACAATACTTATAACTAATGATATAAAATAGAACTCGTTGACTCAGATGAAAACAAAATACATATTCATTACTTATAGTACAACGGCTCACATGAACTAAGTTAGGAAACTCTACATAGACTACAGCCAAAGTTCCTGCCCTGACGATCCTAGCGAGAGTGGGGCATGACTAGGCGTTCTGTACAGCATGCTCACACTGGACATGCGTCACACCTCCCCCAAGATTTTACTTGCTCAACCCTGAGCTAAAATCTGACAAACACAGAACCCCATCAAGCCCCTCACACCCAGCGACCCAGCGACCGCATGGCACTAAAACAAAGCTGAGTTTATCACCAAAACGCATCTTATTATTAACCAAAAATTCACATTTTATAACTCCTCCCAACAATAGCAAAAAGACACAATATCATGCTCCCAGAGCGAGCTTACAGCAGCTCAGCCGTTTGATAGTTTGTGGACTACTCAAACTCTATAGGCTATGACAAACTTATACGATTACCTATATCAAAAGAAAGAGTTTTTTATATGATTTTTATATTTTAATATGTTTTTCCCGGCTGCACTATAAGGGCAGCCTATTTTCCTCCACTCAAACCCACACACCTGTGATAGCCTACGACTGATCATCCACCCTTGATAAACAATCCGCGATCACATTGTCACATCCAGCAATATGACGGATGTCCAGGTTATACTCCTGCAACATCAAAGACCACCTGGTCAGTCTCATATTGTGATTGTGAAATTGATTCAGGAATCTCAAAGGGTGATGATCAGTGTAGATAACCACGACTGGGCCATAGGCTGGAACATACACCTCGAAGTGCCTGAGCGACAGCACAATCGCCAGTAATTCCTTTTCTATTGTAGAATAGTTCTTTTGTGCAGCATTGAACTTCTTAGAAAAGAAACTTACTGGGTGTTCCACACCTTCATTGTCTGTCTGTAGCAAGACGGCACCAGCCCCTACACCACTAGCATCTGTTGCCAGCTGAAAAGGCCTGTTAAAGTCTGGGGCCCTGAGTATCGGGTGAGTACATAGCAAATGTTTCACCAAAGTGAAAGCCTTTTCACACTCAGGTGCCCACAAAAACTTTTTGTCTTTAGATAACAAATCTGTGAGAGGTGCCAACACCGTTGAGTAACCTTTTATGAAGCGTCTGTAGTAGCCTATCATACCCAAGAATCTCATAATCTGCTTCTTGGTTGTTGGGTGCGGAAATTTATTGATAGCCTGTACCTTGTTCTGAGGAGGGCACACCTGTCCCCTTCCCACTACAAACCCAAGGTACTGCACAGTGGCTTTTACGAAGTCACACTTTGCCAAATTTACTACCAGACCTGCTTCACTAAGTTTCCGGAACAAGGTCTCAAGGTGCTCACAATGGCTCTCAAAGTCGTCATCATAAATGATTACATCGTCCAAATATACGGTGCAATTTGGAATGTCCTTTACAATTTCATTCATCAGGTTCTGAAACGTTGCTGGTGCATTCTTAAGCCCGTAAGGCATAACATTGCACCGGTAGGTACTCCCGTCCACAACAAAACCACATACCTCTTTAGCACGCTCGGACAAAGGTACTTGCCAGTAACCTTTTACTAAATCTACTTTAGACAAAAAACGAGCATTACCAATTTTGTCAACACTATCATCAACCCGAGGAAGAGGATATGGGTTAGTTGGAGTCAAACCGTTTAACCTACGGAAATCAATACAAAAGCGTACCTTGCCATCTGGCTTAGGCTGCAGTGTTACAGGGGAAGTCCACTTAACTGTGCCTTTCTCTATCAACCCTCTACCGAGCATATACTCCAACTCATCCCTCAGAGCTGGTAGTTTTATGGGGGGCACACGGTACGGGATTGACTTAAAGGGTAGATGGTCCCCCACGTCAACATCATGCATAGCCTGAGTAGTGAGGCCTGGGTGTTCAGCAAATACAGTGGGGTATGAACCGAACAACTGACGGATAGCATCAAACTGCGGCTCAGGCAAATGAGCTATAGCCTCGTCAGCCCTTAGGCTCGAGTTCCCCGCCCACTGATCCGCTGAAACATGTTGATCCCAGCTATCCTCCTCTGAAGCTTGACTGTCCCCCTCTCCTTCTCCACCACGGCCGCAACAAGCCAACACAGGGACAGTGAGAGGCTCAGAGGGGCGCCTCACATACTCTTTAATAAGGTTCACGTGACATAACTGGTTCTTTTTCCTCCTGTCTGGAGTGGCAACAAGGTAATCTAAGTCTGAAATTTTTTCTACAATTTTATAAGGTCCAGTGTACTTCGCAGAGAGGGGGTTACCAACCAAAGGCAACAAAATTAATACCTCTTGTCCTACAGTGAACTTCCGGAGCCTCACTTTGCGATCATACCTGTCCTTCATCAAAGCTTGTGATTCTGTCAAATTTCTACCTGCCATCTCCAGACTCTTAAGCATGCGCTCACGGCTTTCAAGCACATACTTTAATAATGGACAAGGCTGCACAGTCCCCTCCCAAATTTCTTTCAGCATGTTAAGGGGGCCCCTGACACGGTGTCCAAAAATCAGCTCGTTTGGACTAAATCCCAGGCTCTCACCAGGTACCTCCCGAGCAGCAAACAGCACATAAGGCAATCCAAGATCCCAATCCATACCGTTGTCAGCACAATAACACCTGAGCATGCTTTTAAGTGTAGCATGCCACCGCTCAAGCACCCCTTGACTCTCAGGGTGATACGCTGACGATACTACTGCTCGTATCCCATGCTGTTGCATTGTTTGCTTGAACATGTTGGAGGTGAAATTAGATCCCTGATCAGACTGAATCTCCTCCGGGTACCCGTACCTTGAGAAGTACCACAACAAGTTACTGACTACCGTCTTAGCCATTCCATTTTTCATAGGGTATGCATCGGGGTATCTAGTGGCAACATCCATTATGGTTAACAAAAATTTATTTCCGCCTTAGTGGGAGGGAGTGGACCAACCATGTCAACAATAATTTTACTAAAGGGTGGCCCAATCACAGGAATAGGGTGTAACGGAGCCTTAGGAATAACTTGGTTCGGTTTCCCGACACGTTGACAAATATCACAGGAGTTTATCCATGACTGCACATGAGACTTCATCCCCGGCCACCAAAACAATTTCCCCAAAGCCGCCACCGTTTTTCTCACCCCTAGATGTCCTGCCAGTGGTGTGTCATGCGCCAACCTCAGTAGGCTATCCCTGCACTCCCGTGGCACCACCAACTGGTCCACTACTCCGGACCCCTTTTGCCAACTACGTTTAGGGTCTTGAAAACGCCTATAAAGGATGCCTTCTAAATAAAAAAAATCTCCTGGCTGTGCATCGCCGTCCTCGTCGAGCTCTACAGCTCCATTAGCACACGTTTGGAGCTCAGGGTCCTCTAGTTGCAACCGACTTATATCTGAGGGTGCCAAGCGATCTAACTGCTCCCGGAGCAATGCATGACCTTCCCCGATACTGGGCTGCTCCCTGTCTCTCTCGATGTACATAACGTTGCTGTCGTGGAGACTCGTCATGCCCAGCCTCGTCACTCTCGATGACAGGCCCAGGGGCTACTCCAGAATTAAGTAATGGTGCTAATACTGAATCACCCAGGAGAGCCGCCGAGTCAAAACTCTTAAAACCAACTCCAGCTTTAGCCTCCTCCTGTTGATCGTTCCTCCGCTGGTCTGAAGGCGGAGGACTAGGCTGTGACACTTTAGCTGCCCGAGCTCGGGTGACAACACACGCCATGGGTTGTGTCTGGCACCGCTCGACCCACTCTTGCTCTTCCCTACTCACGTCGGCCGGCCTCTCGGCAACGACTAAGGGTAGAACCTCGGAAGCGGGCATTGCAAAGTCGTTGCCGAGAAGAAGGTCGACGCCCTCCACTGGCAGTTTCTCCACAATCCCGACATCCAATTCACGTGCCACACCATCCACCTCCAACTCCAACCGCACCAGCGGGTATGACCGAGTTGCATTAATACCCTGCACCACTACCACCCGAGCCGCGTTTATAGGGTAGCCAGTCAAGTTTTTCATCAGAGTCTGGGAAGCACCTGTATCACGCAAGACCTCTACTCCATGCTTGCGCCCCGCCCACATCACGCAACCCCGCCCTCTATGGTCGCAAAAAACATCCTGAGCAGGGTTCGAGCCTCCAGGTGCTTCTGCATTGGCTGTGCCTCAGCCTCTGACGAACTGCCCAGGGCAAACTCAGATGACTTCGGAGACACACCAATGTTGCAGGCCAAAGACACAGCTGCTGTAGGTGGTTTGCTAGGACAGACTCTTGCAAAGTGCCCCTTTTTATGACAATGATAACACTCCGCCTCCCCTTTGGGCTTCCCTTGGTACTGGGAAGGGCCCGGCCCCTTCTTAAATGGGACGGTGCTAGTCTTGTGGTCAGTCTTGGTATCATGGCTCTTGTACTTGTTTGCATAAGGTATATCACTAACTCGGGGGGGTGGGGCGTCACGCCCCTTGTTACCTGCCTCACTACGCTGGGCAGACCCGCACCCACGAATTAGTGATAGCCGGAGGTCAGCCATCTCAGCTGCCTCCTGTAGAGTTTTTGGGTTCTTTTCTTTAATAGTTAAAGTCATTTCTGCACCAGTACACTTATAAAACTGCTCGAGCAGAAACAGCTCAGTCAACTGTTCGGCCGTCTCAGCTTTCTCAGAACGTGTCCAGTTTTTAAGTGCATCTTTTAAGTCCCGGGCATGTTCAAGAAAGGTCACCTCCCTAGTCTTTGTAACACCCCGAAACTTCAATCGATATGTTTCCGGTTGCAACTCGTATGCCCGTAGGACAGCTCTCTTCAATTCTGGGTAGTCAATGCAAGACTCTAAAGGCAGTGCATCATAAGCCTTCAGACCCTTACCCGTAAGTCTTGAGGAGACTAGAGCTGCCCACTTCTCTTCAGGCCAATTATGCTCCCTACATTTCTTCTCAAAACGATTAAAAAATTCTGTGACTTCAGTTTCACTAAATACCGGCACCAATTTGACTAATTGGGCCAAGGACTGTTCTCTTACTTGGCCCTCACGGCCCATCCAAGTCCCTGTCGACTCTGCACGAGACTTATCTAAATCTAATTTAGCACAATATTTCTCCGAGTCGTACTTAAGCTCAGCCTCATGCCTCCTAACCTCAATCTCATGCCTCCTCGTCTCATCCTCCTGCCTCCTGGTCTCATTTTCATGCCTCCTGGTCTCATCCTCCTGCTTCCTAGCCTCAATCTTAGCAAGCTCAAGTCTAAATACCATATCTGGAGACAGACAGGAAGAGGGAGCTGCCACTACTGAAGGAGGGGGGGCAAAAACTGGGGAACCACCATGTGCACCACCCGAGGGCACTCCAATCTGCCAATTCTCATCCCTCTGTGGGAGAGTGCTAACCTCCGGTAACTGAGTGGACGGCACTGTGGGAGTCGAGTGAGAGGGGATCTGGGGAGGAACCCCCCCAAACGCCCTCTCCTCCGAAACCCCATGTCGCCCACGCAACACCCAGGAAATCAGCTCCCCCTTGGACATCCCTACTACATTGGAAATTCCCAAAACCTTGGCTATCAGGTGCAAGCCACAAACATCCACCCCAGTCAGCCTCTCCTCCGTCACGTGGTACCGCTTACTCACAAAAACTCTAGCATCCTCCTCACTGGTTACTAACGGCACACCTTCAAATGGCATCTCTCGCTCATCGTCAGTGCTAATGCACGACATACTGAAGTCCACAAAAAAATTCTCGAGACAAAAGTGTTTAACTTCCTATGCAAGCACTAATTACTAAATTAACTGGAGTCTCTTAAATGCTTTACTAATTGCCATACAAAAACAAATATTCTTCAATATGCACGCTAAAATACAAACAAACAAATGTTGTACAACTCTGCAAAAATTTATACTGTTCACAAAATCCTAAGCAAGGTCGCCATTTGTTACGACCTGGCACTCGGGTACACAAGGGCTCTCAATCAGGACTCTAATACGGCTCGCTGCCACAACGGAAACACACGATCCCAACCCCTGAGTACTGCCAGCCGAACAAAAAACACCAATACCCTCCAGAGTTCAATCTGCTATAACGGGGTATACAAGAACTCGGTACTAGTGTTCAACAACAGACTAATAAAGAGACAGGAATTCTCTAGTCTGGTCAACAATCAAACAAAGAAGTAAGAAACAACAACACCAAAGAATAGTGTTGGCCGAAGCCGAAGTAATCCACCCTTGACTAAGAACTTAAGAAGTCCTCCACCCTCTACTTCGGATCGGCACTATTACGTTACGTTAATTAATAGTCCTTAAGCATCGAGCAAGGAATCTTCTGAAAAAAGTTAGATGCTTCTCGGATGCTCGTAAGAAGTACGTATCGGATTTTGAACAGTAATTCAATAAGAAAAACACTGGCAATTAAATACTATTACAGGTTTAAATTGGCATAAGAATAATTAAAAGAATATGCAATAGTAAATGGCAAACATTAAAAAGAAGTACTCCGCAAATGCAACGGCAATAGCCTACTCGGATTGTGCTCGTGGGCCACTAATCACTAAAGTAGCCAAGCTTGCAACACATGAAATCAATAGTGCATAAACAATATCATACATAAGGAAAGCTTCAATACTATTCTGTATCTACTAATCGAGTAAAGTCTAGCTGGGGTACTGTGGGCAAAAGGTAGCAGTGACTGAGCAAAAACGGCTCGTAGCCTAGCGAAGTCCTCACAACTGTTTAAAGTATTACGTTAACACTAACAAGTGCACTTTGAGAAATCCAGATCCCTTGTATCTGGTTTTCTCCCGGCTCCTTGACAAAGTAAAAACAAGCTGTTAATAAAATACAGGGTGGTTAGGCTCTTGCCCTCACGCACTGTAAATTATTAACTCAACACAGTCAGCCGCGAAGACAACCTAGGCTTCACTGAACCGAAACGAGTATGCAGGTTTATCGCTTAACCACTGCATCAAACAACAACTCGTAACACAGAAAAGCCTTACCCCAGTCTAGCATTACCTAGACTAGCAGAAACCAGGAATAATAATAATAACACAGGGAAATGCATAGACAAGTGCAACAAACATAAATCAATCCTATTCTAAGTTAACCCTTCCAAAATAGGCTATCTAATAGGCATGTATCTCATGAGAACTCAAGCGATAATACGTTGGCTGACTAGCTCTGCACCAACGGGACCATGGAAGTTAAAAAGGGTAGGGAAAAGAGGAGATAAGAATGTAAGGTAGTAGAGAAAGTTCACATCAGTCAGAAGAATATATATAGTTAGCAAGGGAAATGAGAAGTCGCTCTGCCTAATGAGTTCTGATCAAAAAATGGCTAGACTTCCCTTTTTATACTCGGCCCTCTAGTGAGCCCAACGTGAACTACTAAGGACCGCCCACTGACAATCATTACGTAATTTCTCTCTCTCCTCTGGGATAGACAAAGGCTTTCCTAGCACTGAGGGGAGGGGGGAGGGGGGGGGGGAGTGCTAGTGAGTTAGGCCCACCTCCCGCATGGCGCACCCACTGACCCCCAACTGTGGCTGCCGCTTCTCCCATCATTACAAATAAGTTTTACACACAATACTTATAACTAATGATATAAAATAGAACTCGTTGACTCAGATGAAAACAAAATACATATTCATATTACTTATAGTACAACGGCTCACATGAACTAAGTTAGGAAACTCTACATAGACTACAGCCAAAGTTCCTGCCCTGACGATCCTAGCGAGAGTGGGGCATGACTAGGCGTTCTGTACAGCATGCTCACACTGGACATGCGTCACAACGGGCCGATACTTCCGGTAGTGATAAGTTAACTATAGTCTATTTTTTCCAGCTGATGATAATTTGAATCCCTTAGCAACTGATTTATCGATACTTAATGGAATAATAATAAACTACTGTGTCTCTGCGTCGTATTAATGCCAAGGGTTCACAATTAACATCATATTTCACTACACAACATTTACGTTATAGCTGAGTAATCAAGATAGTGACATGACAATTTACCCTCGGCTGGGAAAAATAGACTACCGGTATATACCTGGATGAAACTTTGCTATATACACAAAAGTCCTATAGTCCATCCATTAGAGGTAGGCCAGACATCGTGACCCCCCGTCAACCTCTGGTACTCAAAAAGGGCTAGAGAAAATGGGCTATGAATTTCCACACCTATTCTCGGGCTGACTCTCCCTAACATTTTTAAATTTGAGTTTGATTAATCTAGTTGTTCTTGAGTTATAGAGGTTAGTGGTCAGGATTTGAAGCCTACTTATAATGAATGGAGTATAGTACAACTTAGGCCCTCTCCTTCCTTCCTTAAAAAAAACACCCCCTTTCAAGATATAGTTGTAATTTTTTCGGCAGAAAAATATCCCGGCCGAAGGCCGGTTCCTTCTAAAATAACAGGCTCGCTATCGATCGCCAGGAAAAAATCGACACTTAAATGGCACGAAAGGTCTTAATATTGACAAATAAATGGGGCAAAAGATATTAAAATCGCCAAACTAACGGAACGAACGTCTTAAAATCTCAAAACTGATATGCTAAACTTGAGGGGGACGGAGGTCCGGAAAAAGCGAATACTTCCCCCTTAACTACAAAGTCCTAGTACAACTTGGGCCCTCTCCTTCCTTGCCGGCCGCTTGCGAGTTGCATGCTATAAGGAAGTTGGAGCTGTAGACATCGATATTTAGCAGAAACACCAGCACGAATTCCGTTGTAGTACATTTATACAATACATAAAACCCAATTCAATATAGTGTTTAACCATCATAAACCTACCGTACATTAGTATTGCATTTATAATATATTTACATATTAATAATTTCACCACAACACCAAACACCTCCAATGAACATAATGAAAGCATATCAAAATATATCAATGTTTATGGCTCCAACTTCCTTATAGCCTGAAACTGGCAAGTGGGTAATTGTCCGTCAGAGGTCTCTTATTACCGCGGTCATTATCGGGGTTATTAGCTCGGACATTAAGGCCACCGCGGCACACTAATAATTTACCCAAGGAATAATTATTAAGGGGGGTGACCGGCCTTTTTATCTTTCTTGGTTGTATCCATTTAGCCCCATTCAGCCTACTCGGGTATTAATGGGGTGACCTGCTTTTTTGTTCTCTCTCTGGGTTGTATTCATTTAACCCCTTTCAGCCTACTGTTTAAGACATGTTTGTATCCCCATCCAGGTGTTGATTTTTTCCTGGCGAGCGAAAGCGAGCCAGCATTTTATGGAGAAATCCGGCTAGGCCGGAGACATTTGTCTATCCAAAAATGTACACATTTAGCCTGCTGTCTATCTCATTATTCAAAATATGGTGGCTCGCTATCGCTCGCCAGGTATAAATCGACACCTGGATGGGGATAAACGCCCTAAAACAGTAGGCTGAATGGGGCCGAATGGATACAACCAAGACAGAGAAAAAAAAGCAGCTCACCCCCCTTAATACCCGAGTCGTGTCCTGTGCTTGGATCGCTGTCGTGGGGGGGGGGTAACTATGTCATGGTAAAGTCGGCCAAATAAGTGATGTCGCGGCACCAAGTATAGTTCGATCAATAATTGGTAACAACACTATCTAAGCATTATTTTATCGTTTCGAGTGAGATATACAAACATATTCCTACCTTTACACACCCTGTTCAACATCTGACAGATATTAATACATCATACAGCGAGCAAAATGTAATGACAGCGGCGACATGACATATTTGGCCAACTGTACAATTATTGGTCATACTTTAAAAATTTGCCTGCAATCTGAAGCCAGATTTCACTTCCTCAAAATGACTCTTCACCAACCCCCAATCCACAGCAATGCAATTTAATTAGTTGCATATTACTCGTGAACGAATACATCATTAAATTCACCTATTGAATGTTCAGTAAATTTGATAACCGACTTCCATACTTTGTATAACCCAAAATATTGAAAATATCTCCCTACCCCATTGTAAATAGATTTATTCCATTTCCCATACTTGTCCACATGTCCATGATGGATAGAGCCGGTTGAGATATCAGGATCCACTATATCTCTATCTATTGGTAGGTTTGTGTAGCAGCAATACCAAATGGTCGAGTAGCATGTATTATTTCCAAAAAACATATCCGATTTCGACTCGTGACGGAAAAAAACAAATCAATATTAAAGGCTATTGTATACTGTTGTGTAGTATAGATAATTGTGTACCCGAAGAGCATATAAATACTCTACAATAGTTCTTTGAAAGCCTTGCACTATCAGGTTTGATGTTTTGTGGGAATTAACTAATGAACAGCGATTTAGAAGGAAGTAAAATAGACCGAACATTTTATCTACTCTTATTTTACAATATTCTTACCCATACATTTAAGTAGTGTAGAAGAATACCAGATATTCTTGCAGACAATTGTACTCGTATTGACTAAGATGAATAATAACTGCCTATAGACCACCATTCATTATAGGTAGGCAAGGAATCGTGACCCCTAACCTCTCTAACTCAAAAAGGACTGGAACAAATGAGCTGTACATTTCCACACCTATACTCAGGCTGATTCTTCCCAAATGGTAGAAATATTTGTATGATTTAATTTTTGTAGTTTTGTTTAGCTATAGTTGTTCGTGGTCCAGATTTTTGGCCTAATTATAATTAACCCTCTCCGGCATATGACGCGATTTAGAGTCTATTGGGGATACTTTAAAGCCTTTGTTACCATTAGGGGTATTTAGAAACCTTTAGTTTAGTTACTTCAACCCCTGCAGTTGTCTTTGAGTTAGCTGTGGGCAGAAAACTAATTTTGGAGAGGTAATTATAAGAGTGAGATAACTCTATTTCTTATTGCTAATATGGCAACCTCTGCGTCATATGTGCGTGAAAGGGTTAATCGATGTGTCCTATCCCCTTTACCCATATCGTATATTAATTAGTTAGTCAAGATTGTTGGCCTAACCATAATGAATCGACGTGTCCTATGCCCTTTACCTCAATAACGTTTAGTGGTCAAAGTTATTGGTGTTACTATAATGAATCTACGTGTCCTATCCCCTTTAATTACCTCTATAGTTGTTAGAGGTCAACATTTTTGGCCTAATTATGTGGTCAAGATTGTGGGCTTAATATATTGAATCGATCTGTCCTATCCCATTTACCCCTACAGCGGTTAGCGGTCATCATGTTTACCATAATTATAATGAATTGGCGGGTCCTATCCCATATAGTGGTTAGTGGTCAAGGTTTTTGGGCTAAATATATTGAATCGATCTGTCCTATCCCATTTACCCCTACAGCGGTTAGCGGTCATCATGTTTACCATAATTATAATGAATTGGCGGGTCCTATCCCATATAGTGGTTAGTGGTCAAGGTTTTTGGGCTAAATATATTGAATCGATCTGTCCTATCCCATTTACCCCTATACACCATACACCATCATAGACATCTCAGACCCGTGCCGTAATTGCTGTCATCTGTCATGCCAACAGAGTACAATGGGAGAGAGAGAGAGAGAGAGAGAGAGAGAGAGAGAGAGAGAGAGAGAGACAGTCAGTCAGTCAGTCAGTCAGTCAGTCAGTCAGTCAGTCAGTCAGTCATGAGAGAGAGCCGCCAATCTGTTTTTGTTAATAAAGGAAACATGGCATATATTTGAAACATAACCATGGTAGGAACTCCAAAACTCACGTAATGACCATACAACACTTATCTTCTGATTTAACTATTATCTCCGATTGGGGCAGAGAAAATCTTGTTGCTTTTAATACTTCCAAATCCCAATTTCTCCATCTATCTACCCGTCGTGAACTCCCAGACGACTATCCCTTATAGCCTACTTCAACAGTACAAAAATATACCCTTCATCCTCTCTCAGTATTCTCGGTGTCTCTTTTTCTTCTGCTCTTTCTTGGAAGGACCATATTACCAGTCTTGCTAAGGCAGCCTCCCAGAAGCTGGGTTTGCTCAACTGCCTCAAGGGGTTCTTTACCTCTGCACAGCATCTTGCTCTGTACAGGGGCACAGTGCGTCCATGTATTGAGTATTGTTCACACGTGTGGGGAGGATCCTCTCATTAACTCACGTCCACTCACCAATTCTCTTCAGTCTCTCTCTCTCTTCGCTGCAATGTTGCATCTATCTCACTATTCTACCGCTATTACAATAATCAGTGTTCCTCATAGCTCTCTCAGTGTATACCATCCCTTCTTCGTAGAGCACGTAGCACCTGTCTTGCAACACAATCCCACCCTACTCTGTGCAACTCCACAACCCAAGAGTGATTGGTGATGGGCTGGTCTATCAGAGTGAGAACTGAGCAATCTCTGCCATACCCATAGCTTACTCTGACTGTTCCTTTTACTTATATATTTTCTAGATCTCAAGTAACGGCGTCTCTAACGTGGATTGACGTCCCAATCTACCAAGATTGGAAGCCAAAGCGTCACATTTTTCCCTTGCCCCTCAACTTTCTCTTCATAATTGCTGAGGGACACAGGGCCCTGGGTGGGGCTTTGGTTTCCCGGGCATTTCCGCACCCTCCTCAGCTCCCCGCCATGGAGTGGCTTCGGTCACCCAGGCTTTATTGTGGTCGGCGGGGAGGGTTCTGTGGGGTCGCTCGGTTATGGCCTTGGCCTTGCTCAGGGCCTTGGGGCTGTTCGGCCAGGCAGCTTAGGGAACAACAACAACCCAAGAGTGAAACGTTATTCTCAGTCTTTCTTCTATTCAACAGCTGAGCTCTGGAACTCTCTCCCAGAATCAGTCTTTGCTTCTTCCTATGACTTAAATTGCTTCAAACTCCGTGTGTCCAGGCATTTAGGCTCGAACGTCCCTTGATTTTGGCCCTGTCACTCTTTCAACTATGGGGAAGGCACTCGCTATAGGCAGTTCTGCCTTTTGCCTCCCTCAATCACATAGAAACAAAAAATCAATCCAGATAGCTATAATTGCTTAAAGAAAAACGTAATGGATTCACGAAGTTTTATGAATGGACTAGAGACTATGATATCTGGGTGTACAGTACATAACGTTGTGATAAAACTTCAGACAGTGAACATTAAGAGTGAAATTATAACTGACATGGGCATCTGTTTATAGCGTATGTTTCAAAATATTTTAGCAGCATGTCAACATTGTTGAATAACATTTGTACTATTTCCAACTGCAGGGGAGTAGACATTTCTAAAGGGCGGAACAAAACAGAAAAGGTAAGCAAGTTTAACCCCTTCTGTAACGGCGACGTCTTCTTGATTTCATTCTAGCTATTTTTGGACGATTTGATTCAGTATAAACAAGGGCCTATGGCATTTAACAGGCTTCATACTATCTCACTTAAGGGGGGTGACCTATATTTGTTCTGTCCTTTTCTATCTTTCTCTGGCTTGTATCCATTTGGCCCCATTCAGCCTACTGTTTTAAGACGTTTATCCCCACCCAGGTGTAATTTTTTTACTGGTGAGCGGTAGCGAGCCAGCATATTTTTTAGTTTTGTTTGACAGCAGGCTAAATTTGTACATTTTTCGATAGAAAAATGTCTCCGGCGAAGCCGGATTTCTTCATATAATGCTGGCTCGCTATCGCTCGCCAGGAAGAAATCGACACCTAGATGGGGATAAACGTCTTAAAATAGTTGGCTGAATGGGGCCGAATGGATACAAGCAAGAGAAAGAGAGAAAAGGACAGAAATAACAAAAAGCAGGTCACCCCCCTTAACCCTTTTTACTACCATGAACCCTTCTTTAACTGCACAAAATCATCGTCTAAATATAGCCAGAATAACATTTAAAAGACGTTGTCGGTACAGAAGGGGTTAACGATGACGTCTGTAATAACCTAGTTTTTTTTTTTTTTTTTTTTTTTCTATATTCCAACTTACTTCCTCTCGGGCATAGGCTGAGAGCCTTAACATTCACCGCTTTACAATGAACAGTGAAGCCCGTGAGGTCTTGTTCCAGTCTAGGGAGTGAGACATGTGAAGCACGTAGAGTACAACGAGCACCTGCCATCTTGCCTTCAGATGAGGCACGGTGCTCACTCATGGTCCGAAGCGACCCCATCTCTGAAGCCACCTCGTTCCTGTGCTTCACTGTCTCACCCCTTACACTCGGACTCTCACACTTACACACACACAACGCCACCTGTTGAGCAGATAGTTGGCTTACCATCCCTAAACAAAAGATTATGAGGGCATGGCAGTAAGTTATGGTATTTACGTCATGTGTGAAATAGGTTTAGTGTTGTTTGTGGGATTAGTGGTGTGTATGGGGAGGCTGTAATGGTTGTTGTTGTTGTGACTTATTGTGTCGAGGTACTTTGTCGAGTTACTGTGTTGAGGGATTGTATCGTTATTGTGTTGAGGGATTGTGTCGAGGTACTGTGTCGTTATTGTGTTGAGGGATTGTGTCGTTATTGTGTCGAGGTACTTTGTCGAGTTACTGTGTTGAGGGATTGTGTCGAGTTACTGTGTCGTTATTGTGTCGAGGTACTTTGTCGAGTTACTGTGTTGAGGGATTGTGTCGAGTTACTGTGTCGTTATTGTGTCGAGGTACTGTGTTGAGGGATTGTGTCGAGTTACTGTGTCGTTATTGTGTTGAGGTACTTTGTCGAGTTACTGTGTTGAGGGATTGTGTCGTTATTGTGTTGAGGGATTGTGTCGTTATTGTGTTGAGGGATTGTGTCGAGTTACTGTGTTGAGGGATTGTGTCGAGTTACTGTGTCGTTATTGTGTCGAGGTACTTTGTCGAGTTACTGTAAAGTATTGTGCCGAGGGTTTGTGTCGCGTTATTGTGTATTTCTCTTTCTCTCTCATTGGTTTATTTATTATATTTGTCTGACACTCTCTTTATCACTCGCTCTTTTGTCTACTATCTCTCTCTCTCTCTCTCTCCTGATTTGTCTCGCTCCACTGTACCGTGTCTGCATTTTCAGCTCCGCCTTTCTTTTCACCTTTCTATCAAAATATAGCTAAAAGAAAACTAAACAGACGTCGCCGGTACAGAAGGGGTTAAATAAATAGTGCTCTAGGTATCCAGTCGTCCTCCTGTATACTAAGGAAACCCTGTAAACCCGTGGCCCTCACCCCAGGCACCAGGCAGCCTCATGAACCCCTGCCAATATTGCCTGTGGCGGGAGCTGCATGCAAATGACTTATCAGGCACGAGGAATGCGACAACCACCTTTATGAACCCGGGCTTCTGCTAGCTGCTGCCTCCATGCCTTCTATTTTCACAGAGAGAGAGAGAGAGAGAGAGAGAGAGTTACACAGTGACAGAGAGAGAGAGAGTGAGAGTGACAGACAGAGAGAGAGTGACACAGATACAGAGAGAGAGAGAGAGACAGACAGACAGACAGACAGAGAGAGACAGACATAGATACACAGTGACAGAGAGAGAGAGAGAGTGAGAGAGAGAGAGAGACACAGAGAGGGACAGACAGAGAGAGAGAGACAGATACAGAGAGAGAGTGAAAGAAAGATGGGTTCAACGTTTTTTGTTACTATTTTTATTTTCTGCTTCTCTCTTGCTCTTCCTTATTCTGCGTTTCTCTGGTGTTTGCTTTTGTCACTGTGTTGCCATTTCTTTCTCATTCGTTCATTTACTATTTCCATCGGTGGCTAAAATGTTCTCGTTTACACTCATTTATACTCTGTCGGGTTCTCTCACTCATGTTAAAAGTTCATTCTCTCTCTCTCTCTCTCTCATACAGTATTCACTAGACATAATTATATATATTTATCTCTTATTTCCCGGCTTTGCATGAAAGCTGTATCGTGTATAGCAAATGTTGTCTTTCTTCTACTCAACTAGCCTAGTGAACTCTCTCCATCAATAAATCTTTCCTTCATCCTATGACTTAAACTTTTTTAAGTTTCGTGTGTCCAGGCATTTTGACCCCAACGCCCCTTGAATTTGGTTTTTGGTCACTTATTTTGCTTTGGGGGAGACGCTCGTTACATGCAGCCTACTGTTTGCCTCTTTCATACATATAGGGACAAATGATAAAATAACTTATTTATTGAAAATTCAGTTGCTAAGGGCTTCGATTTACCGTCAACAGATATAAAACCGACTATAGTATTAGAATGACAGTGAGATACCGTATGCATTAGTCTCCAATATGGCGATGGTTGTCCGATCTCTGCATAGCAAAGCATCCCTGGTAGAGGTTAAGACCCCAAAAATGATGGTGGAAAAGGTGTGTGTGTGTGTTTTTTTTTTTTTTTTTTTCTATATTCTTGTCTTTTTATTTGTTCTTGTTTTCGTTTGTATGTTTTACTTTTCATTTTTGTTTTCGTTTTTTCGTTTTCTTTTTCTTTTTTTTTTTGGGGGGGGGGGGTTGAGGGGAGGTGAACAGGTGGGGAATTTACATTGAGCGGATATTCATGCATACATACATAAAGGCTTACAGGCGTTCATGCATAAACAACATACACATATGCCTTCATACGGTACATGCATAGATAAGATGCGCACATACTGTTTATACACGCATACTGCTTTTACACACACTAGCAGGGGTACCCGGCGTTGCCCGGGTTTAAATTTAATAATAATACTATACCACCATAATCACCATCGCTACTACCACCACTACTACTACCATAATCACCATCATCAATCACTACTACCACAATCATCACAATACTACTTTTACCATGACACCACTACTACTACCATAATCACCATCATCAATCACTACTACCACAATTATCACAATACTACTACCATAATCACCGGCCTCGACCTCCCTGTGCCTCATTAAACGGCGACCTCGATTTCGGCCGCTAAATGACCTCCGATTTTGGATCTGACCTCATCCGTGCCCCCATTTTGGGGGGCTGCGAACAACTTTCGTTCCATACACCTTTTCGATCGGAGGCCTCCTGCCCCAAACGGCCATTTATTTCAAGTTGTCCAGGTCAATTGACACCCACATGCAAAGTTTCAGCTCCCCAGGTCCAAAACTGCGGCCGCCTATTAAGAACACACAGACAAACAGACACACGAACTGATTTAATAATATAGATACAATGCATGCATACGTATATACATAAATACATAAACCCAATGTTTGCATAATATATTTATATATAGACAACATTGGCTATAATCTTTCTGACGATTAATCTCTCTGCCGCTATCTTGATTACTCAGTTATTACGAATATTTTGTAGCGAAGTTTGTTTTTAATTAAGACAAATTGGCATTATTTTTCCGCAAATATATGATAGTTTCATATATTTTATTGAGTATCGAGAAATCAGGTGCTAAGGGGTTCAATTTACCGCCAGTCGAAAATCAACCTACTATAGTTGAATCATTTCCACATACCAGTAAAATTCGAACTGCAAAATCTATCATGAGAATACCAGGGCGTTCCTCTTCAAAATACTATGTTTCCTAAAGCAGTAAGATTTCCACTTATTATAATATCTTGCTACCAATAGACAGTCTTAAGCAGCTTTGGAAGGACCTGTCTGTAGGAACCATGCAATTAATTGAGAAAATATTGATAGATAATATTTTTCCCAGTGATTGTGTGTGTGTTTCTGTGTGTGCATGTATGTGGTTGCTTGAGAGAGTATCCTTTGGTGTTGTATGTGTGTGTGTGTGTTTTTTTTTGTCTTCTATATTCCAACTACTCCCTCTCGGGCATAGGCTGAGAGCCTGTACATTCCACCGCTCAACACGGTGAAGCCCGTGAGGTCTTGTTCCAGTCTGGGGAGTGAGACATGTGAAGCATCCACCATGGCTCGAAGCAGCTCCATCTCTGAAGCGGCTGGTTGCTTCGCTCAAGTGCTTCACCGTCTCACCCTCCAGACTCAGACCCTCACTCTCAGAACGCCACCTATTGAGCAGTGAACTCACTAGGTGTGTGTGTGTGTGTGTGTGTGTGTGTGTGATTTTGTTAAGGGAGCCCACCTCGCTTTGTTTTGTCTTTCTCTCCCTCTCTCTTTGGCTTGTATCCATTCCGCCCCATTCAGCCTACTGTTTTAAGACGGTTACCCCATCCAGGTGTCAATGTTTTCCTGGCAAGCGGTAGCGATCCAGCATATATATATATTTTTGTTTTGCCAGCAAGCTAAATTTGTAAATTTTTCGATAGAAAAATGTCTCCGGCGAAGCCGGATTTTTTCTTACAATGCTGGCTCGCTATCGCTCGCCGGGAAGAAATCGACACCTGGATGGGGATAAACGTCTTAAAACAGTTGGCTGAATGGGGCCGAATGGATACAAGCTAGGGAAAGAGAGAAAAGTAGAGAAAGATAAACAAAAAAACGGTGACCCCCCTTAATACGTCTGAAATCGTGTGCTTGTGTGTGCTCTTGTAAGCTTGCGTGGGCAGGCTTGTAAATATATATCACTGGCATGGGCACAGGAAAGTTTTGTCATATTTACGGCAAGTTTTGTCGTTGCGTAGGTCAAAGAATGTTGTGAAGAAACCTGAAGGGAATATTCTTCGCCAGGAATAACACAGAAAAAATCGGGTGTCGCGCGAGAATATTTTTTGCGTTGTTATTTTGATACCAACTTTTATTAATATTATTATTCTAATTTATTATTAATATTTGTATGTGTGTATATTTCTATTTATCGTCATTGTTCACGTATTATATATATGTATATATATATATATACTGTATATACATATATACAGTATATATATATATATATATATATATATATATATATATATATATATACAGTATATATATTATTTTCAATTATAACAATCTATAAACTTTATCAATATAAGCTCTCTCAACCACGGTATCTTGTTTCAATTTATATTATATTTATTTATTTATTTATTTATATATACTGTATAATTATATAGTTACATTTTTTGGTTGTGTTTTCGTTTCTGAATATTTTCTTCCCTGCCAGTTTATCGCCATACCCAAGCTGAACGGGGCCACAAAATGCAGAGGATGCTGTAAATAATTCATAACCTTGCCTGAGAGAGAGAGAGAGAGAGAGAGAGAGAGAGAGAGAGAGAGAGAGAGAGAGAGACGAACAGAGAACAAATGACAACGGAAGTAATTATGGAGAGAGAGAGAGAGAGAGAGAGAGAGAGAGAGAGAGAGCGAGAGAGCTTATGAATACAGACGTCAGATATACAGTATCTTCTCCATTATGTCATTTTGAGTACGGTGCGCATATAGACGATAAATAAATGTTGACCTTTTTAATAAACTGGAAATATCTACTAACTTCATAACACTCAGCATCAACTAATATCTGTTATATTTATGAATAGTATAATTTCAGCGAAGCATATAGGTAAAGCGCGTCATCGCACTGAAGGGGTTTATCTGAGCCCAGTTGTCCAAACTGTTTTCAGCTGTTTTAGGTAATTCTTTATTGTTTGGAGTTTATTCTAATGGCATTTGGGGGGAATACATGATGTATTTTTACCCCTTTAGCGCCAGTACGTCTTTTTACTTTTGATTCTGGCTAAAATTATATTATAGTATGCAGAAAGGGTTCCATGTCACTTCAACCGGTAGACCATTTCAACCAGTAGCTCTCAACCAGTGCCAAATTAACCCAGACCAACCAAACCAGTGCCAAAATATAATACTAACCTAACCTAACCTAACCTAACCGTATTGGTTGAATTGGTACTGGTTGAGAGCTACTGGTTGAAATGGTCTACTGGTTGAAGTAACCGGTCACCTGCAGAAAGGGCTAAGGAGGATCTATGTTGCCAAGAGGGTTTATTGAGATGGTATTTACCCCTTTGAGTCCTTGAGGTAGATTACATACTAAAGAAACTCGTCGAATGGTAACCAGAATATGATGAATATTACTTAATGGTGGTGATGAAGGGGTTAAGAGAGTGTGGTTGTCATCATCCAATTTCGCTCTTAAGGGGGTAGTACTCGCTTTTTCTGGACCCCCTTCTCCCTCACGTTTAGCATATTAGTTTTGAGGTTTTAAGACATTCGTTCCGTTAGTTTGGTGATTTTGAGACCTTTCGCCTAATTTTTTTGTCAATATTAAAGCCTTTCGTACCATTTAGGTGTCAATTTTTTTCCTGGCGAGCGATAGCGAGGCTCTAATTTTTAGAAGGAACCGGCCTTCCCCCAGAACATATTTCTATCGAAAAATGTACAAATTTATATTGAAAAGGGGTCTAGGCGGTGTTTGTCTAAGCTTGATGGAGGTCTAGCGAGGAAACTCAAAACTAAATAAATAAATAAATATATAAACCAAAAACCAAGCACTACCCCCTTAAGCAGTTCATAACGGATACAATCCCAATCAGCCTAAGTTAGTTTCGGGTACGTTTTGACTTGAAACCGTAAAGGGGCGGTTACACATGCCCGAATCGGTGACAAAAGTTGCTCCGCGGAGCAACTTTTGCGCCCCAGGCAACTTTTTCGGGACCCATTTGTCACCCAAATAGAGCAACTTTTGTGTCCCGGACGTACGGGACGCATCGCCTGTTGCGGCAACTATAAATATGGGTTGCATGCAATAGTAGTAATGTGATAACTATATATATATATGATGTGCAAGCATATTATACTATAATAATGCTCAATCCTTAAATATATATGTCATCACAGTATAATATTCAATACATTGGGATGAGAGAAAACGGTTTAATCAAGAAGTAGGCTACGGTATGAATGCGAAATTTTAAGTTTGTACAAATAGCCTACAATATCTTTAGGCAAGAATGGGAAGAATATTCTCTCAAGGGATTAAATGTATCATATATCGGTTATTATAATCAACTTACAATTATAATTTGCAACAGTAAACGATTTGTTATAACTAAATATGAATAATAGCTTCGTTACTGCAATGGTTAGCCTAATGCTTCCTTCAGTATTACAAATTATGTATTCTGTATGCTTTGTAATCTTGATAAAATACCGTATTTTTGCATTATAGGCTCGGTTAATGCGACGTGCTAAATAGTAGGCTACTCTTTAAATAACTTAGTAGCCTACATATAGGCCTACAGTAGGCTATACGGTAATAGTGTTTGGCGTGAATTAGTAGGCTATGTCGTGGAAATATATTCCATATGTAGCCTATACCCTAAATATATATATATATATATATATATATATATATATATATATATATATATATATATATATATATATATATATGTATACATATATATATATATATATATATATATATATATATATATATATATATATATACCGGTATATATATATATATATTCCATATACATTATACAGGAGGCTATATTAATATAAATAAGTTTTAATACTTCTAATGATAATGTGACAGGTGATATCCGAACCTAAAGAGCTGTAAAATACCACATGGAACACATAAAATCGTACATATAATACAGTAAACACAAGCAAGGAAAGAAATACTGTTACTGCCTATTTTAAATGTGTAATACGTAAAGCAAGGCCTGTGATTGGCTAAGCCGGGTGAGCCCGGGTCAGCCAGTCTTCTCTCTCGCTTACTTCTTGGTTTATAATTTCTTTATCTTGCTTGTGTTTACTTTATGATATATACGTTATTATTGTGTTTCCTGTGTTCTTTACGAGCTCTTTAGATTTGGATAGTACTGTAATTTATTAAGTAATCATTAAAATTACTTAAAACATATCTAGTTTAATGAATAAATAAGGAACAATACAGATAATAAATCAATGATCAGGGTAATGATAAGATAGCCAATCATGAGCGGGCTGCTGTTTCAACTGACTTGCACTTTTACCGACAGACGTGGATTCATGTCGCTTGTTTTATGTAATGGTGAGCAATATAGTCATACATACCTTGGTTTTTATATATGCTCAGCTTTATCATAGGGATTGTGATGTATTAATAGCGTGACGTGACGGGAAGCTAAAACGGCCAAATTAAGACCAATTAATTTTCGAAGTGAAAACGAAAGAGTGTACGGGAGATAGTGCTACGAGCAACTCTCTTCCTGCATGTATAACAACTTTTTTGGGGTCTCAGAAAAGTTGCCCGTAGCGGTGACAAAAGTTGCTTGGGTGGCAAAAATGTGGGCATGTGTAACCGCTCCTTAACCGTGTCGAGGGTTTGAGTCATATTCTGATGCTTGAAATTCATTGGTTTTGCTTCCGTACAAACAAGCACCCCGCGACACTATCATATGCTTATCAGATGATTGTATATACTCGGGTGTTCCTATGTGTGTGTGTGTGTGTTTGTGTCAGGGAGAGAGTGAGAGTGAGGGGAGGGGAGGGGGGGGGGGGGGAACTATGAGAGCACGCATATCTTACTCTAGGATCGGGCACGCACACATGTAGGTTACAGTGGAACAAACACACACACACACATTAAGTAAACCACCCAACATATATACAAACCCCTCATTCACCAATATAAACAAACACACAAACAAACGCAGCAAACGTCATCAATCAACGTTTCTTGTTACACTTAATAATGCCTCAATAATGGGGTAAATTAACGAAGCGTATACAATTTACTATTCCTATAATTATTTAATTGAGTTTAGGAGTAAAGTCGGTTGGTGGAGGTAACATAATAATTCCTATATTCGTTAACCCTCTCAAGATTATGATGCATTTTGACAGTTTGTTCTAGGTATCATTACATGAATTGATGCAGTTTAGGAAGGATATGTAGGAATTATTAGGGTAAAGCCTATCATAATATTATGTAACCCTCTGACTTCCATATAACCTTCCTAATCTGAATAACATCGTCAAATATAGCCAGACAATAGAAAATAAATGCGCGATCGGATCTTCTAAGGGTTAACCTTTGTTGTGATGGAGGAGAGAGGGAGGGAGGTAGGTGTGTGTGTGTGTAGGTGTGTGTGTGTGTGTACTTACTCTAGTTGTATTGCGGGAGTGAGCATGCTCTTTATTTCCCGCCTCCTATATGTGTAGGTGTTATATGTATCGTTGGAATGGCTGTGGATGTGTGTGTAGTCTGTATTTTTAGCCAATTGGCGACATCGGAAACGAAGGCTTAGGGTGGATCTGTATGTTACCATTCTCACTATAGACGGTACCGTCTCGCCCGAAGGCTTAGGTAGCCATCAGCTTAGGTGAACCATATGATACCCATCTCGCCTTGTACCATTTTTGCCAACCCCAGAAGGGACGTCACAACGTCGTCCACTTATTCCAGGTACCTATTTACAGCTAGGTGAACTGAGGGTAACACATGAAAGGAGACAAGCCCAATTTGTCTCCGCCCGGCCGGGGATTGAACCCCCGGCCCCTCGTGTGTGAGACGAGGACTCTACCACTAGGCTACGGGCTGTGTGTATGTGTGTGTGTGTGTGTGTGTGTGTGTGTGTGTGTGTGTGTGTGTGTGTGTGTGCCGTAAATCATACAGCAACAGGCGTTCACTCACAACAAACACACATACACACACACAAACAGGCGTATACTAATCCCAAACGCAAACAAACACAAATATGCAGAAACAAGTACACACACCTACACATGAACACATATAGACACTCCTAAACTCACAATCACATACACACAATCAAGGGGACCCAGACGGTATTGTGCAGCATGAATTTACTGGTTCGGCTCAATGGTTTAAGGAGGGGGTTTAGTTTGTTCTCTAAACCTCTATCAAACTTATGAAAACGCCCCCTTCGATATATGTTTGTAAATATTTCGGTAGAAAAATGTCCCGGCCGAAGGCCGATTCCTCTTAAAATACAGGCTTGCTATCGCTCGCCAGTAGAAACATTGACACCTATATGGCACGAAAGGTGTTAATATTGGCAAATAAATGGGACAAAAGGTCTGAAAAACGCCAAACTAATGGGGCGAACGTCGTAAAATTTTAAAACTAATAGGGAGAAGGAGGTCCCGAAAAAACAAGTGCCTCCCCTTAACACATATGGATAAATCACATATACTCACCAATACAGTATATACACATACAAATATTAATATATAACACACATAATACAATCACAAGAGCTTACTGAGATATACACCCATACACACACACAAACATACATTTAGATCAATCACAAACTCACTAAAATACTCACACACACACACACACACACACACACACACGAGGGGTCGGGGGTTCAATCCCCGGCCGGGCGGCGACAAATTGGGCTTGTCTCCTTTCATGTGTTAGCCTCAGTTCACCTAGCTGTAAATAGGTACCTGGAATAAGTGGACGACGTTGTGACGTCCCATCTGGGGTTGGCAAAAATGGTACAAGGCGAGATGGGTATCCCTCTCCGCCCTCCTCTCTCTTACTTATGCCTAATATCCTAATCTCTTCTAAAGATGTACTTTCTACCCTCTCTGGGCTTAACACTAATAAGGCGTACGGTCCGGACGGTGTTCCTCCTGTTGTTCTCAAAAACTGTGCTTCCGTGCTGACTCCCTGCCTAGGCAAACTCTTTCGTCTCTGTCTATCCTCTAACGTCTTCCCTTCATGCTGGAAGTTTGCTCACATTCAACCTGTCCCAAAGAAGGGTGACCGCTCTCAACCCTCCAACTATCGTCCAATTGCTCTTATCTCTTGTCTTTCTAAAGTTTTTGAAACTATTCTTGCTTCCAAATATCTTAAGCATTTCTCTTCTTATAATCTGCTCTCAGATCGCCAGTATGGCTTCCTTAAGGGTCGCTCTACTGGTGATCTTCTTTCATATCTTACTAACTCTTGGTCATCCTCCTTCCGGGACTTCGGTGAGACTTTTTCTATTGCACTAGACATATCGAAAGCCTTCGATAGAGTCTGGCATAAATCTTTAATTTCTAAACTACCCTCCTTCGGTTTCTATCCCTCCATCTGTGCCTTTGTCTCTAATTTCCTTTCCGGCCGTTCCATAGCCGCGGTTGTGGACGGCCATTGTTCACTTCCTCACCCTATAAACTCCGGTGTTCCTCAGGGCTCTGTCCTATCTCCTATTCTCTTTCTAATTTTTATAAATGATCTCCTTAACTGTACCTTAATTCCCATCCATTCATACGCAGACGACTCAACCTTACACTACTCCATTAGTTTTTCAGAACGCCCCAGCCAGCAATCCCTCAACAACAAACGTAATGAAGCCATAGAACTCTTAAATTCTGATCTAAATACTATTTCCAATTGGGGCAGAGAAAACCTTGTTAACTTTAATGCTTCCAAAACCCAATTTCTCCATCTATCTACCCATCAGGATCTCCCAGCGGACTATCCCTTATTCTTCAACAATACAAAATCAACCCTTCATCTTCTCTCAATATTCTTGGTGTCTCTTTTTCTTCTGCTCTCATTTGGAAGGACCATATTACCAGTCTTGCTAAGGCAGCCTCCCAGAAGCTGGGTGTGCTCAACCGCCTTAGGGGGTTCTTTTCCACTGCACAGCTTCTTGCTCTGTACAGGGGCATAGTGCGCCCTTGTATTGAGTATTGTTCACATGTGTGGGGAGGTTCCTCTCACACCGCTCTCCTAGACAAAGTTGAAAGGAAGGCCTTTCGTATCATTAACTCCCGTCCACTCACCAACTCTCTGCAATCTCTCTCTCTCCGCCGCAATGTTGCATCTCTCTCGCTATTCTATCGCTACTATAATAATCAGTGTTCCTCAGAGCTATCCCAGTGCATACCACCTCCTTTACGTAGGGCACGTGGTACCCGTCTTGCAACTCAATCCCACCCCTACTCTGTGCAACTCTCCAACCCAAGAGTGAAACGTTACTCTCAAACTTTCTTCTACTCAACAGCTGAGCTCTGGAACTCTCTCCCAGAATCAGTCTTTCCCTCTTCCTATGACTTAAATTGCTTCAAACTCCGTGTGTCCAGGCATTTTGGCTCGAACGTCCCTTGATTTTGGCCCTGTCACTCTTTCAACTATGGGGGAGGCACTCGCTATAGGCAGTTATGCCTTTTGCCTCCCTCAATCACATAGAAAAAAAAAAAAATATGGTTCACCTAAGCTGATGGCTACCTAAGCCTTCGGGCGAGACGGTACCGTCTATAGTGAGAATGGTACCATACAGATCCACCCTAAGCCTTCGTTTCCGATGTCGCCAATTGGCTAAATACAGACTACACACACATCCACAGCCATTCCAACAGTACATAAAACACTTAACATGCATTTCACGCAATACATTCCCAGTTAAGGAGGCGCGATAATAATGAGCTTAGCTCGCATTGCGTGGATTCCCCTTGACAAACAAGTAACTGAGTGAGTAACACACACACACACACCTAGATAAATAGAAACTCACAAACAAACAACATAACCAAGGCAAAGGAAAGTAACTAATAGCCAACGTCATCCATCAACGCATCTCATTCAACAATAAGTGGGAAGGGTTATTTTTTTGGTCGATTATTTCAGTTGTTTTTCCTCCCTAGACCTCCATCAAACTTAAAAAAAAAAAAAAAAAAAAAGAAAAAACATTAGATCCCCCTTCTAGATTAATTTGTACATTTTTCGGTAGACATTTTTTCCGGCCGAAGGCCGGTTCTTCCAAAATTACAGGCTCACTATCGTTTGCCAAGGAAACAAATCGACACCTAAATAGCACGAAAGATCTTAATATTGGCACATAAATGGGGCGAAAGGTCTTAAATCGACAAACTAATGGGGAAAACATCTTAAAATCTAAAAACTAATGCTGCTAAACATTAGGACGAAGGGGGTCCAGAAAAAATAAATAAGCTCCAACAATGTCCTAATTTAACGACATGGACACGATTTACCGTTCGTTTATTCGTTAATTGTGTTGATGAAGGCGTTTACATTTGCGTGCCCGGGTGTGTGTGGGGGGGGGGGGGGGGGGGCAGATGTCTGTGTCTATGTAGGGAAGGAGTATGTGTGTGTGAGTGATTGAGAATGGTGAGGGTTATAGGAGAGAGAGAGAGAGAGTTAATAGCCTAACAGGTTGTAATGCTGAGTAGTTTATGTAACGAGTCACATGGTAACTGTTTTCGCCTACATAGTTTATGGTTACAATGTATTTCAGTTGAGCTATTTATCCTATATATATTTTTCCAATTGAGTGAGTATTAACAGTGCTGAGCATGCGGTAGATGCAGTACCGTAACTAAATTATAAACTTGGCTTACTGTACCTCTTGTAGCCTACTGTACAGTATTTAGTTTAGCATTTTTGTCATCATTATCACTATTAATGTTATTCATTCTTTAGATTGTAAGTGGAACCAAGGATTTCTAAATAGTTCTGCATTAATACATTAGCCATTATAAATATTTCGAACTGTATTAACTACAATGAGTGCTTTCTTTTTATGATTAGCTTAGTCTGTATCAATTTAAAATTAAATAATATGGTTCCCATGCAATTTATTTGGATAAATGGATCAGTAAATATCCGTACATGTAGAGAACAAGGAACATTTATTTGTTGATAATTGATTACAAAACAAAAATAACAGGTTGCAGTTTAACGCAGTACTAATGGAGTTCGGCAAAGCTCGATTGATTGTCTCTTTCCTCTTTATACCTGCCAATATCCAACAGTATCTTCCATGACACACACATATACAGTATATACGTATATACTCGTATAATAAATATTATTAAGTCTGATATATGTCGTCAACTATATGTTCAGATACATGTTTTACCCCTTCTGTACCGGACACGTCTTTTAAATTTTATTCTAGCTGTAATTAGACGAGTTTGTATTCCTTACGTCACTGTGATTGGCTGTTGCAAACCTTCGACTGCATTCCTTACGTCACTGTGATTGGCTGTTGCAAACCTTCGACTTGAACAGAGTTTTAAGCCGTGAATTACTCGATCTCGATCGTAAGTCCGTGTTCTAAAATAATACAGATAAACCTTGGTTTTCGATTCAGGATTGAGTTATCCCAATCCCGGGTTTAAACCTGCCCCGAAATCCGAGGTTTAAACCACTGTTCTGAATTCGGTCCTTAACCCCTTCTGTACCGGCGACGTCTTTATCATTATATTCTGGCAACTCTTAGACGATTTTAGTCAGCTTAGGAAGGACGTCTACCCATTAAAAGGCTACAGGCTATCTCATATCCTTGCTAAGTTTCATAAAATCGTCTAAATGTAGCTAGAACAATATTAATAAGACGTCGCCGGCACAGAAGGGGGCGTAAGCAATTTACACAAATGTTAGAAATGGAAGGAAGAAGAGAGAAGGATGAGAATGAGAATATGAGAGTTGGGAGTGGGAGGGGGAGGGGAGGAGCATAGGAAGATAGGTAGAGGGAGACAGTGTTCACGCCTGCTTGCCAGATGTACGATGATCTGCGCTTTCTCTAATACCTATCAATAATATGCAAAACCATTCCATTCAGGTAATAATACTAATGATTTTACGTTATAAAGTGTATTCTTTATTCGTAATCAAGGGGCAGATGAGGTATATCCCGTCTATGAAGTACGATTTAATTAGTTGAGGAAGGTTTGGCGTTGTGGCTCAAGGTGACGCCCTGGACCACATGTACTACGGGTCATAACAAGTTCCCCACAAACGTTTACTGCTAAAACTAAAAGCGCATGGAATACAAGACGGTGTGTTGAAATGGATAGAAAATTGGCTTAGCGACAGAAAGCAAGAGTAGTCATAAACGGTAAGGCATCTAAATGGACCAATGTAAGTAGCGGGGTACCCCAGGGATCGGTACTAGGACCAATTCTCTTTCTAATTTACATCAACGACATAGATGAGGGTCTCACCTGTACAATCTCAAAATTTGCTGACGATACAAAAATTGCAAATAGCGTACTCTCAAAAGAACAAGTTGACGATATGCAACACAATCTAGATAAATTGTCATGTTGGGCCCAAATTTGGCAAATGAGTTTCAATGCGGATAAATGTAAAGTACTACATATCGGATACCTAAATGAGAAAGCAAACTATTCGATGAATGGCACTCAGCTTAAGAATGTAAACAGAGAAACCGATCTGGGAGTAACAATATCGAGTAACCTAAAACCGAGTCAACAATGTTCAGAAGTTGTTAAGAAGGCAAACAAAATAATTGGCTTTATAGGCAGGTCATTTGAGCATAAATCCAAAGACGTTATCCTAACCCTTTACAATTCCTTAGTCCGCTCTCTTCTGGAATACTGCTTTCAATCCTGGTGCCCTTATTACCAAAAAGATATAAACAAGCTAGAACGAGTTCAACGTAGAGTTACCAAAATGATACCTAGCCTAAAGAACAAACCATACGAAGAGCGTCTTAGAGAATTAAATCTATTTCCTTTAACCCAGCGCAGATTAAGAGGTGACTTAATTCAAGTGTTCAAAATCATCAAAGGCATCGACAATATGAACTGTAGTAAGTACTTCACTATCGACCAAGCTAATTACATGCGGGGAAAACGGTTGCAAAATTATTGGTAAATCTTTTAACTCACACGAATCTAAGAATTTCTTCTTCAATCGAGTTGTCAACTTGTGGAATGGGCTTCCCCGAAGCGTTATAGACTGCATCACCGTTGATTCATTTAAACTCCGCCTAGACAAATATCTCGCATCAAACCCGCGACTGACTGCGTTTGTAAATGAATAACTTTATTTTATCCCCCCCTCAGTTACTAACCCATCTGTCCCCTACTAACTTCCTAATCCTGCCACGGACATTAGTTCCAGGGCAGTAGTTCCCTTTCCAATGTTCCCTTACCCACTCTAAACCACTGTTGGACACTTGATCCTCAGTGTTTTGGAGGACAAGCAACCTAGAAGGGTCACTAGATCTGTTGTTGCTTGATTTCCTTTGTACTCCTTTATGTATTGATATTGGCTTCTGTAGGCATGGTCGTCTGTGGTAGTATCGGCGCAAGATCTTTATATTGGCTCGGTCAGTCACGCTCTTTTAAAAAGTTAGTTATTGCTCGATTGATACACATTGGAGTTATTAGCAGTGTTTTGTCATTTTGTGCATTAGAAGACATGAGGCGGGAGATTGGCATTTGTGGTTTGTGGTTTTATTTAAGGCCGATGCGTGTTAATTAGAAAGATGGAAGATTGGGTAATGATCTCCGCGTATTGTTGACCTTCCGCTTCACACCTCGCTCTCCCAGACTCCCTCCTTTCCTTCCTGGCCGCGGTGATAGAACGGTGTTTTTATGCGTTGTGTTCGCACGAGTGCTTCTACTATCGGTGATATTCGGGCGGGCGGAAGCAAGATATATATATACACAGGAAGGACGAAGAAGCAGCGGTGGTGGTATTGAAACACGAGGTTGGTTGTATTAGTATTTTATTGAAGGATAATACCGTAGGAGTTAAAAGACGCGTGAGCGAGTCCCCAGTTCAGTTCAGTTGCTGGTCGGGAAGCTAGGTCCTATGCCTTTGTAATGGCGCCTCCCTTTTGTCGTGTTTTCTGTTTTTCTAATTTAACAGTAAAATGTATTATGTGCTATGTGCTGTTTTCTTTCTTGCTCTTCTTTCTTCTTGCTTGTTTTCCTTCTTGAGTGTTGTTCTTTTTTCTTTTTTCACCTTTATATTTTCTTTGCAGTTTCTTCTGTGTTGTTCCTTTTCTTTTCTCTCTTTCTCCAAAAACTATATATTGCCTTTTTGACCCTACCTGTGCTTTGTCTACTAAACATTAAGCTACCTAGTATATGTGATTCATCTTCTATATATGGTTGTTGGAATAGAGGTTCCAGTCTTCTTTCTTCTGTGTATGCAGGGCACCACAGAATGAAATGCTTAAGGTCCTCTATTCCATCCCCACACATATTACATCCTGTGTTTCCTCCTGTAAATCTATTTCTATCATTTAGCTGTAGGTTATTTGTTATCGCTTTGTATAGGATAACAGAAGCTGGCAGTGTGCCAAAATTCGCCCATTTTCTTCGTGATCCCGAACCTAACATCTGAAAAAATATTGATACTGAAATTGGCTGCGAGCCTGTGACTGTCCCGGGGCGGCCGGGAGCCCCGCTAAACCTGCCATTCTATTTCTACATTAAACTCATCAAACGATAGTTGCTTTGCTCTACACTGTACTCTACATTGGCTATGATCTTAGAACTATTATATATCACCTGTATTGAAGTCCAAATGCAGCTACTAATGTAAATATAAATGGATAAATCCAGAGCTCGAGTCATGCGACCTATTTGTTTACACTGTGAAAACACAACTTGTTCTGTTCGGATGAGGTGACTGACTTTAGCACCAATATAACAAATATAAATTACAATAAGGAAACAGCCATCGTTCATAGAACGAACTCCTGGATGGGAGAGTCCGCTAAAACAAACAAACAAACAAACAACCAATGTACCCCTACACTCCGATGTTATATTGCGCCGAAGGCTGAGTCAAGACGAACACAACTACCGTAATATTATTGGCACTCGAATGCTCAATATGTAGATTAAAGGATAATAATAGGTATTTATCTAAAACTATGTATATATTAACTAAACTACTCCATGTGTTTAATATATTGACTGAATTTCACTGAAATGAATAATGTAAAATATTAATTTAAGTTTGAATGTTAGTTTTCTGATCTGATCTGATCCCAGTTAACCCCCCGCCAAAATACACGATATTTGTTCGTATGTTATCGTATAAATACGATAGAATATGACTCTTTTGTGATCTTGTATGTCTCTGTGACATCACGATCTCTCCTACAGCACGACGTAGGACGAGTAGATCGTATATTATAAGATTGTAAATAAGTTAAGTTATAAAAGGCCTAATATGCTATTAAGCAATATTGCCATGGTCTTATGTAGTATATATGAATTTATCGTATATATTAATATAATTTATCGTATAGAGCAACCTAAATGCGGTACGATAATTTGGGCTCCTGGCGGTTTGCCAAGGCAGCAAGGTGTGCTTTTGAGGTACGCCAGAGCCTTCACGAACACCAACCAGTTAACATCTAATTTTCCGCCCTCAGTTGATCGTGCTTTTGTGCCTCTAATCACAATACACATACAGCAATACACACAGCTACACCATCACGACGCTCTCATCGACATCATGACTGACTGATAGATAAGCATAAATTATATAATCATGTCCCTTCCCATGTAATCATTTATTCTTTCTTTAACTTGACTCGAGTCTTGGGACCGAAGTCTCGTTCCCCATTGTC
>CM064498.1:7424873-7499918 GCA_032716605.1 Paralithodes platypus | reverse complement strand
TAGGTAGGTAAATATGTAGGGGAGTACATAAATAGGTAGGTAAATATGTAGGTGAGTACATAAATAGGTAGGTAAATATGTAGGTGAGTACATAAATAGGTAGGTAAATATGTAGGTCAGTACATAAATAGGTAGATAATTATAATACACTGTGTCAAAAACTCAGTTGTATGTACAGAGTGTGTATATTGTATACCAAAATGCCACGGTTCACACATTCACGAATTAACGTCCCGTCCGTCCCCGACCCTTAATTCGCCGTGCCTGGGTGGCGTCCTTTTTATGCATGCATAAAATGGTCCGTATAGGTCGGGGCAACTGCCAGAAAAATTATTTTGTCGGGGACACCCAGGGGACACACACGGGAGCAATCGTCGTCTATGCGCAGCCTGGCGGCGTCTAGATGACGAATATGACGGGATGAGAACGGCGGCAAAAAACCGTTGGAACGGTTGGAACATTGGAACGGAACATAGGGCCTCCAGATTGATGTCGTCCTGCCTATTTTCTTGGTCGGGGACGGACGTGACGTTAATTCGTGCATGTGTGAACCGAGCTTAACTCCAGACAGTAACTTTGACAGCCTGTTGATTTTCCTGCCAACTCGTCAATCACCTCTTTTTCTTCCTGCTACCATATCGACTGTATTGTTTACATTCCAAGTTGTTTATTTGTTGTATTTCTATTGCATTTGAAAACTTACGTGTTATCATGCTAACGTTTTAATAGATTGTTCTACCGAAAAATTTACAAATTACTCTAGAAGGGGGATCTAATGGATGTTTTTTAAAGTTTCATGGAGGTCTAGGGAGGAAACTAGAACAAATATTAATACATGAAAAAATCGACCAAAAAGTGAACTATCCCCCATTAATTGTAAGTTAAAGCCCTCTCTAATGCTACCGATAAGCACCCTGGCCCATGCACTACATTTGTTGTATATATAATTATTAATCCTAACATGCTATTGGTTTCCTATCAGTACGTTACTCACCTACCCCTTCCCTTCCTGACACTATCCCAACATTGATATTGGCACGCCACCTCCCTTACCATACCTTCTTTTAGTAACTTTAATTTTTTTTTTTTTATGGACCCTTCTCCCTTCTTCCTTTATTTTAAGTACCGTATGGAAGTTAAATTTAAAATGATTGACTTACGAGGATACAAATATCGATCATTTCTTCTCATACGTGTTAAACTTTACTTTCTATCAACTAAGTCATCTCCCTCCCTCCCTCCCTCTCTCTCTCTCTCTCTCTCTCCCTCCCTCCCTCTCTGTCTCTCGCGCTCTCTCTCTCTCTCTCTTTCTCTCTCTTTCTCTCTCTTCTGCAACTTATCGCGTTATCGTTCATACAATGTCTCCTCTTTATTCAATATTTCATTCTTCCCGTTCGTGTTTATTGTAGTTATTTACTTCCATCCTACAGATATTCATTTTGTCTCCATAATTTGTCTTTCCTTTGTTCCCTTGTGTAGCTATTTTTCCTCTTTACTGCCATTACTTACTATTCTCTATTACTCCTTGCCTATCTCTCTTCTCTATTTTCCATTTTGTTTTTCATTCTCATTTCTCCACCTTCCACAATCGTATTTCAAAGTGTTTCCTATTCCATTTTCATCTTGACGTATTTTCCCTTTTCCCTCTTATTAAATTATATTTATACTCCAGGGATTTATTCTGATTTCTTTCCAAAATACAGTTATTAATTTTGGATAACCACACGAAGATTATGCCGCGTTTTAACAATTTAATCTGGCTATAATTAGACGATTTTATTCAGCTTAGGAAGGAATTGTGGGAGTCAGATGGTTGACGGAGATCTACTTATCATTCCTCTATCCATCTATCCATTGATTAATCGTTGATCCATTCATTCATAAATCCTCTATCCACTCATCCATCAATCCTCTTCCCAGCTATCCACCCATGCATCAATTAGATATTTATCCATCCATCAATCCTCACTCATCTATCCTTCCACCCATCAATCCTTTACTCATCTATTCAGTCACCCGTCAATCTCTTAATCATCTATCCGTCCATGCATCAATTTTCTACCAATTTCTCCATTCATAAATTCTCCACCCATCAACCCATCCATCCAGCCAACCATCAATCCTTTATCTATCAATCCAGCCAAGCATCAATCCTCTACCCAGCTATGCCTCCATCCAGCCAACCATCAATCCTTTACCCATCAATTCATCCATACAGCCAATCAGCAATCCTCTACCCATTAATCCATCCATCCAGCCAATCAGCAATCCTCTACCCATCTATCCATCCAGCCAACCATCAATCCGTTATCCATCAATCCATCCAACCAGCCAACCATCAATCCTCTACCCAGCTATCCATCCATCCAGCCAACCATCAATCCTCTACCCAGCTATCCTTCCATCCAGCCAACCAGCAATCCTCTACCCAGCTATCCTTACATCCAGCCAACCAGCAATCCTCTACCCAGCTATCCATCCATCCAGCCAACCATCAATCCTCTACCCGGCTATCCTTCCATCCAGCCAACCATCAATCCTCTACCCAGCTATCCTTACATCCAGCCAACCAGCAATCCTCTACCCAGCTATCCATCCATCCAGCCAACCAGCAATCCTCTACCCAGCTATCCTTCCATCCAGCCATCCATCAATCCTCTACCCATCCATCTATCCCTCCCTCCTCACCCCTAAAATGAGTCCCCCCTCCACCCCCACCGCCCAGTTTGAAGTGCTCATATTACAAACCTCTCCCAAACCAGACCCCGAACAGGAGAAGGAGGGCAAGAAAAAAAAAAAAAATCTTGGAGAAAAAAAGGCGCGTTTTACCTGGCCAAGTTGTGGAGTCCTGTTATACCCAAGTGGAGAGAGAGAGAGAGAGAGAGAGAGAGAGAGAGAGAGAGAGAGAGAGAGAGAGAGAGAGAGAGAGAGAGAGAGAGAGAGAGAGAGAGAGAGAGAGAGAGAGAGAGAGAGAGAGAGAGAGAGAGAGAGTACAAAGGAGTACAATGGAAATCAAGCAACAACAGATCTAGTGACCCTTCTAGGTTGCTTGTCCTCCAAAACACTGAGGATCAAGTGTCCAAACAGTGGTTTAGAGTGGGTAAGGGAACATTGGAAAGGGAATTACTGCCCTGGAACTAATGTCCGTGGCAGGATTAGGAAGTTAGTAGAGGACAGATGGGTTAGTAACTGATGGGGGGATAAAATAAAGTTATTCATTTACAAACGCAGTCAGAGAGAGAGAGAGACGCAGGGAAGGAGGAAAGAAAGAAATGAAGTGGAAGTTCGGTAAGGGCACGTAATATGAGAACTTTAAACTAGAGCTAATTTCTGGTTGAAGGAGTGAAAGAAAGAAAGGGCGTAGGAGAGAGAGAAAGGGGAGGAGAGAGAGAGAGAGAGCGCGCGCGAGAGAAGGATAGAGAGAGAGAGAGAGAAAGGGGGGAGAGAGAGTACAAAGGAGTAGAGTGAGAGTGAGTGAGTGAGTGAGTGAGTGAGTGAGTGAGTGAGTGAGAGAGAGAGAGAGAGATGATGGAATGTAGAAGGAAGATATGGACTAAAGGAAAGCAGAGCAATGAGCATAGAGGAAAAGAGATCAGAAGGAAGGCATGGTGGGAAGAGAGAAAAACAAAGGGAAGAGAGGGAAAATGAAAGAAGGAATGACGAAGGAAGCAAGGGAGAGACAAATGTAAGAAGAAAGGAAAGGAGAGACATATGTAAGAAGGAATGACGAAGGAAGCAAGGGAGAGACAAATGTAAGAAGAAAGGAAAGGAGAGACAAATGTAAGAAGGAATGACGAAGGAATGAAAGGAGAAGGAGAGCAAATGTAAGAAGAAAGGAAAGGAGAGACAAATGTAAGAAGGAATGACGAAGGAATGAAAGGAGAGCAAATGTAAGAAGGAATGTAATGAGAAAAACGTGGAAGAAGGAACGACGAAGGCAGGAACGGAGAGACAAATGTAAGAATGAACGACGAAGGCAGGAACGGAGAGACAAGTGTAAGAATGAACGACGAAGGAAGGAAAGGAGAGGCAAATGTAAGAATGAACGACGAAGGTAGGACGGAGAGACAAATGTAAGAATGAATGACGAAGGAAAGAACAGAGAGACAAATGTAAGAAGGAATGACGAAGGAAGGAACGGAGAGACAAATGTGAGAAGGCATGACGAACGAAGGAAAGGAGAGACAAATGTGAGAATGAATGACGAAGGAAGAAACGGAGAGACAAATGTAAGGAGGAACGACGAAGGTAGGAACGGAGAGACAAATGTAAGAATGAATGACGAAGGAAGGAACGGAGAGACAAATGTGAGAATGAATGACGAAGGAAGGAAAGGAGAGACAAATGTAAGAATGAATGACGAAGGTAGGAAAGGAGAGACAAATGTGAGAATGAATGACGAAGGTAGGAAAGGAGAGACAAATGTAAGAATGAATGACGAAGGTAGGAACGGAGAGACAAATGTAAGGAGGAACGACGAAGGTAGGAACGGAGAGACAAATGTAAGAATGAATGACGAAGGTAGGAAAGGAGAGGCAAATGTAAGAATGAAGACGAAGGAAGGAAAGGAGAGACATATGTAACAATGAATGACGAAGGAAGGAAAGGAGAGACAAATGTAAGAATGAATGACGAAGGAAGGAACGGAGAGACAAATGTGAGAAGGCATGACGAAGGAAAAAAAAGAGATAAATTATGTAAGAAGGATTGAATGGAGATAAACATGTAATAAGTAATAACGAACGAAGGAAAGGAGAGATAAAATCATAAAGGAAAGGGAAAGAAGAGGAAGAGGAATAGAAGATAAAGCACATGGATAGTGGAGAGAAATAATATAATGCACAAGGATTGAAAAACATTGCAGCTGAAGTTCTGAAAGGGTATGTAATACGAGGATAGTTAAGGGGGGTCACCGGCCTTTTTTTTCTCTTTCTCTCCTTGTCTATCTTTCTCTGGCTTGTATCCATTCGGCCCCATTCAGCCAACTGTTTTAAGATGTTTATCCCCATCCAAGTGTGTCTATTTCTTCCTGGCGAGCGATAGTGAGCCAGCATTGTATGGAGAAGTCAGGCTTCGCCGGAGAAATTTTTCTATCGAATAATTTACAAATTTAGCTTGCTGTCAAAACAAAAATATATATATATGCTGGCTCGCTACCGCTTGCCAGGAAACTATAGACACCTGGATGGGGTAATCTTAAAACAGTAGGCTGAATGGGGCCGAATGGATACAGGCAAAAAGAGAGGGAGAGAAAGATAACAAAAAAAAATCGAGGTGGGCTCCCTCAACTAAGGCTAATTTCTGGTAAGAGAGGAAGGAGAAGGGAAGGAAAGAAGGGTATATAAAGAAGGAGGAATTGGAGGTACGCAGAAGGAAAGTTAAAAACAAGGGAGGGAAAAGAAAATGAAGGTATGGATGGATGAAAGAAGGGGAGAGATGAAAGTAAGAAGAGAATAATAATAATAATAATAATAATAATAATAATAATAATAATAATAATAATAATAGAAGACATAGGTAGTTATAAAAGAAAGGAATAGCACAGGAAGTCACGAAGGAAAAGGAAAGGAAGACAATGAGGGAAAGAGAAGAAAGCAAATAGAAGAAGGAGAGAGAACAAGACATGCAAGTGAGAAGAAGAGAGAGGAAGAGCGTTGAGAAAATATGAAGGTATAGAAGGGGACGTAATATGAGGATTTTTAATGCAAGGTCATTTCTGAGATAAGGAGGGAGCAGGAAAGAAGGAAGGGCATAGAAGAGAGAGAGGAGAATAATAAGGAGATAATAAGGAACGGAGATAGGAAGGAAAGGAGAATGAAGGTATGGAGTAATAAAGGAGGTGCATGAGGAAGAGCTGATAGTAAAGTAAGAGGGAGAGACGGAGGAAAAGCAAGGAAGGAAAAAACAATCTATATTTTTTATTAATTTCACCACAACACCAAACACCTCCAACGAAATTAATGAAAGCATATAATTATGTGATCCACCGGGATTCGAACCTGGGTTATCACACACAGATTTTTAAACACTAACCATTACACCACTAAAAATATATGCAGAAAGAAAGGAAAGAGGAAGGAAGACAAGGGAGGGAAGGAGGAAAACAACCTGTAGAATACGAAAAAGACGAGGGGACATGTAGTAATTCAAGCGAGATGAAGCAAAAGTTAGGATTGAAAGAAAAATAGGGAGTGGAAGTTCGGTATAAGAGCATGTAATATGAGGACTTTAAACTAGGGCTAATTTCTGGCTGCAAGAGGGAGGAGGAGGGAAGCAAGAATGGGGAGGAGAAGGACAAAGGAGAAATAAGGGAGATGAAGAAAGGAAGAAATGAAAAGTAGAGATAAAGGAAGGAAAGAAGAATGGAAGAATGAGAGAAGTACATGATGAGGAAAATCAAGAATAGGTTGGAGAAGGACAGATGAGAAAGAAGGGAGATGAAGAAATGAAAAGTAGAGATTAAGGAAGGAAAGAAGAATGGAGGAATGAGAGAAGTACATGATGAGGAAAAGGTTGGAGAAGGACAAGGGAGAAAGAAGGGAGATAAAGAAACAAAGAAAGGAAAAGTAGAGATGAAGAAAGGACATAAGAATAAAGGAATGAGAGAAGTGCATGATGAGGAAAATAAAGAATAGGTAGGATAAGGACAGAAGAGAAAGAGGAGGAGATAAAGAAAGGAAGAAAGGACATGTAGCCTAGTAGAGATGAAGGATGGAAGGAAGAATGGAGAAATGAGAGAACTGCATGATGAGGGGAATAGAGAACGAGTAGAAGGACAGAAGAGAAAGAAGAGGAGATGAAGAAAGGAAGACACGAAAAGTAGAGATGAAGGAAGGAGAGAAGAATGGATAAATGAGAGAATGGCATGATGAGGGGAATAGCGAATGCGTAGAAGGACAGAAGAGAAAGAAGGGGAGATGTAGAAAGGAAGAAACGAAAAGTAGAGATGAAGGAAGGAAAGAAGACTGGAGGAATGAGAGAATGGCATGATGAGGGGAATAGAGAATAAGTGAAAGGACAGAAGAGAAAGAAGGGGAGATAAAGAATGGAAGAAATGAGAGAATGGCATGATAAGAGAAATAAACAAGGAGTAAAGGACAGAAGAGAAAGAAGGGGAGATGTAGAAAGCAAGATAAGATAAAGATATATTTATTATGAAGAAATGAAGAATGGAGGAATGAGAGAAGTGTATGACGGAGTAACGGGGGGTAATAAGGAAAGAAGAAGGTTTGGAAGGAATGAAAGGATAGATGAAGTCACGAAGGAAGACGAAGAAGGTTTGTAAGGAATGAAAGGATAGATGAAGTCACGAAGGAAGACGAAGGTTTGGAAGGAATGAAAGGATAGATGAAGTCACGAAGGAAGACGAAGAAGGTTTGTAAGGAATGAAAGGATAGATGAAGTCACGAAGGAAGACGAAGAAGGTTTGTAAGGAATGAAAGGATAGATGAAGTCACGAAGGAATACGAAGAAGGTTTGTAAGGAATGAAAGGATAGATGAAGTCACGAAAGAATGAGGGAGGAGAGAGAAGAAGTAATGCAAGTGAGAAAAAGAAGGAATGGAAGGGTTGAAAAGAATATGAAGTGAAAGTTCGGTAAGGGCACGTAATATGAGATCTTTAAACTAGGGCTGATTTGGGGGTAAGGGAGGAGGGAACGAAAGGAAGGGGGATAGGAGAAGAAGAGGAAAAGAACGTAAGAAGGAGAACGGGAAGAATAACAGAACAAAGAAAGAAGGAATGGTGGAAATCGTTTGAGAAGAAAGGAATAATAAACGAACTGGATAAAAGGAAGGAAAGAGGTGCAAGAGCAAGTGTGAAAGGAAGGCAATCATGAAGTAAAGATACAGCAAAGTAGACAAGAATGATGTGAAGTGAAAAGTTTGGTAAGGCGATGCAATCTGTGAACTTTATACTAGGGCTAATTTCTGAGCAAAGGAGAGGGAATGAAAGGCAAGGACTACAAGACAAGAAGGAAAGGAGAAGCAAGGATGGGAGGAAAGGGAGAGAGCGCATGAAGGAGAGTAAGAGTAATGCGAATGTTTGGAAGGAAAGGGGAAACATAATATGGAAGGGGATGAGATAGAAGAAGGAATATGAGTGATAAGAAGAACAGAGAAAAGAAAGGAAGAGAGAAACTGAGCAGAAGAAAAACAGCGACATAATAAAATATAATTACAAAGGAAAGCAAACAATAATAGATTTTATGTTGATGTTCGTAGGATGAATGCCATGTATTAACCCATACAGTACCGGCAACGTAACTTGTATTATATTTCGGCAACTATTAGACGATATTATTCAGATTAGGAAGGATCTCTAGCATTAATAAGACTTCAAACTATCCCAAACAACCCTTTTGACTACCATAGACCCTTCCTAAGCTGCATAATATCATCTAAAAACAGCTAGAATAAAATATAGCACACGTCGCTGGTACTCAAAGGGTTAAATAGTGTTTGTCTACATATGTTTTAAGATCATGTACAGTATATACAGTACAATGGATAAACTACATGGTTTGCATGTTTGCAATATCAGCAAATCATAAGGTTCAAAATTTAACTTCGTCACCAATATCGTTGATATAAATAAAAAGTAGGATAGTCCCAAACACAGATCCTTGAGGTACACCACTTCTTGTGTCATTTATCCAATTAGAGGCATTACCTTTTATTACCATTCGCTGCATTCGCGTCCCTGTCAGCCAAAGGAAAGTAGGACAAAATACGAGGAGAAAGTTTGATAAGGGCATGTAATATGAGAACTTTAAACTAGTGCTAATTCCTGAGTGAGGTGGGTGGGGGGTGGAGAAAACTGCGTGAAGGGAGGAAGTAGAGGAGTTCGTGAAGAAGAGGTGAAAGTAAGAATAAAGGAAGTAGAGGAAAGATGAAAGCAGGAATAAAGGAAGCAGAGGAGTGCGTGAAGAAGAAAGATGAAAACAATAATAAAGGAAGCAGAGGAGTGCGTGAAGAAGAGAGGAAAGGAAGGGTGAAGAAAGTATGGAAATATTGAAGCAAGAATATAGGAAGTAAAGAGGAGATTAGAGCAAGAATAAAGGGAGTAGAGAAGTGCGTGAAGAAGATGCGAAAGGAAGAATGGAGGAAGCAGAGGAGTGCGTGAAGAAGAGAGGAAAGGAAGGATGAAGGAAGTATGGAAATCTTAAAGCAAGAATATAGAAAGTAAAGAAGAGGTGAGAGAAAGATTATAGATGGTAGAGAAGTGCGTGAAGAAGAGATGAAAGCAAGAATCAAGGGAGTGTGTGAAGAAGAGATTAAAGCAAGAAGCAAGGAATGGAAAATAATAGATCATAAAGTGGAACATAATATACAAACGATGGAAGAGAGGATGAAAGGAAATGGAGTGTGAAGAAGAAAATATATAGCAGAGGTTTGACATACAGAAATGAAGTGAGTAGATACATGGTGGGAAGAAGGAAAAATTAGTAAACAGAGTAAGTAAAGAAGTGCATGAAGACAGGAATAAATGACTGGATAAGCGTGGAGATACGAAGGAAACGTAGAAGACAGAAGTTTATTTTTGAAGAAGAAGGGTAACATCAGAGGGTAGAAAAGAAAGGAAAGGAGGGAGCAAAAACAAATATGGAAACGAATTGAGCTATTGGGCTATCTGAGTCGAATAGGTAAAAATGTGCCTGACGGTAGAATTTGGTCAAGAGTTCAATTTAGCCAATTGGTGTATTGGTGTTCACTGAAGGCAGAATACACAATATATTGCCTTCTATATATCATTCAATTCCGTCCATGCGCTTTGGAGCTAGCTAACGGCATAAGAAATTTAGCGATTAAATCACTAAAACCCCATTTGGAATCCACCATCGCATTTGTTTGTCCTTTTTTTTTTTTTTTTTTTTTTTTTTTTAAGTGATGTCCTTATAGATAACCAGGAAATCTCACAGTGAGTATGATCAAAACCTTGTCATGTTTTTTTTTTTTTTTTTTTTTTTTTTGGGGGGGGGGGATTATTTTGGGGGAGCGGGGGGTGAGGGGTGAACGGGTTAAAATTATATTGTTTCGGTTCTGATACCGAATGAAAGTACTGGCAAAATTCCATCTAAATTTGTCCATTAATACTTGAAAAATCCTTCTGACAAATAAACAGGCATAGACGATCACATAATCTCCGCATGCTTCGTTTGGTGCATATATAAATGACAAGGGGGCAGGGGAGATAACAAGATGGTAAGAATATTTTAATTGTACATATTTATTATACGAAAAAAAATGGGTAGAATAAAAAGGGGAAAAGATAAAATTAGCGAGCGTCAGGTGTAGGGTTGTAAGAAAGAAAGTAAGAAAACCAAGAATGATAAGAAAATATAAAAAAGGTGGAAAGACATGAAGCAAAAGTTTGGGCAAGAGCACGTAATGTGAGGACTTTAAACTGAGGACTAATTTCGAGATGAGAGAGAGAGAGAGAGAGAGAGAGAGAGAGAGAGAGAGAGAGAGAGAGAGAGAGAGAGAGAGAGAGAGAGAGAGAGAGAGAGAGAGAGAGAGAGAGAGAGATGAAGGAGGAGAGGGGAGGAGCCGGGGAGAGACACAGGGAGGAAAAGAAGGAGACGAAGAAGAAGTGACTAAAACGTTGAATAGCCTTTGCCTATAATTACTATGAAGGTGCTCATGGCGGTGCTTCCTAGTTATGGGAAAATGGCACTGGAAAAAAAAAGCAAATGGCCTGCTTTTAAGTCACTTATAGGCCATGCAAGAAGGAGTCTAGCCTCATCTTGAACGCTTGATAATTCTCAACATTCACAATATCGTTAGTGAAATAACATCTTAATTTAGTGGATGAGGGGAAAGAAGGCACGTTCATAATTTAGAAATAAAATTGTTGTATTAAATCCCACATTATTCAATCATTAGGAATACCGGTACATAGTCCTGTAAGTCCAATAGCTATAACTTCCACTCTTGGTAAAGTCTTTGAAATTATATTAAATAATCACATAATTAAGCATCTTGAGAATAATAAATTAATCAGTGATAGGCAATATGGTTTTAGACGATGTCGATCAACTGCAGACATGCTATGCCTTCTTACGCATCAAATCAACCAAGCTACAGACCAACATGGTGAAACACATACAATAGCACTGGATATATCAAAGGCATTTGATAGAGTCTGGCATCAATCCTTATTGTCGAAGATGTCACACTACGGCCTTGCATCATTAGTTCCACTAATTTCTTCTTATCTTCATAACAGAAAAATACGTGTAATGGTAGATGGCCTTTATTCTCAATTTCACTCAATAAATGCTGGTGTTCCCCAGGGATCAGTTTTGGCCCCAATTCTGTTCCTCATTCATATCAATGATCTCATATCTACCACTCATAATCCAATACATTCCTACGCAGATGACTCAACACTCCACAGTTCCTTCACATTTACCAATTCTTTCACCCAACCCGATCTTATAAATTCAAAAATAAACACTGCAATTTCTCTGAACCAGGACCTTTCTAGAATTAATGGATGGGGACAAAAGAATCTAGTTTCCTTTAATGCACAGAAAACCAAGTACATTCAATTTTCTAACCGACAGAATCTCACTGACTCCCATATATTTTTTAATGATGTAAATATTCCCACTTCCCCTAGTATTGACATTCTCGGTGTAACATTAACTACTAACTTGAGCTGGACACATTATGTTAGAAGCATTGCTAAGAATGCCTCTAAAAAACTGGGACTCCTGTACAGAGTTCGAGAATTCTTCACTGACGAGCAGTTGGCCGTGATATATAAAAGTCATGTGCGTTCTCAGATGGATTACTGTTCACCTCTGTGGGGTGGAAGTGGAGTGGTTGCATTGAGGCAGTTGGACAAAATTCAAAATAAAGCTATTAGATTAATCAATAACCCTGCAATCACACAGGACCTTCCTACATTATCCATACGAAGAAACGTTGCATCCCTTGCATTATTCTACAGATATTTTCACAGCAATTGTTCCGAGGAACTTGCTTCAATTGTGCCGCCTCTCCACATCTTTCCCCGTAGAACTAGGGCAGCTGAGAGCGCCCATGAATTTACACTTTCTCCTCCACAATGCAGAACTTCTGCTTATCAGAATTCATTTATCCCCAGAGCTACTACTCTTTGGAATTCACTTCCCTCGAATTGCTTTCCACAAACTTACAATCTACAAATGTTTAAATCCAGTTGTTACAAACATTTTATGAATGGAGGATGCCTTTAGGCACATGGACCTTTTTGTTTTATCTGTGTTTTTCCTTCCTCCGTTCATTGTCTCTTAAAAAAAAAAAAAAAAAAAAAAAAAAAGCTGATCAAAGAGCTTACAATTCAAAATAATGGGAAATAATAGAAAATAAACCAAGAACTACACATAAAACAAAAGGAGAGGAAATGTGATATAGCGAGAAAACAAAATACCTAAATAGAATTTATAAAGATAGTTGGAAGCGAGTAAGAGGCAGTTAAAATGGAAATAAAGTGTTATGATGAAAGAGGGTCGCTATGGATGAGAGAGAGAGAGAGAGAGAGAGAGAGAGAGAGAAGGGGAGAGGGAGAGAGAATGAGAGGTGATTGCAGTTTCCCTGGAGTTGCTCGTATAAGGCAGTTGGAAGTGAGTGACTTTTTAGAGGCATTTTTTTTATTATTTCCCATTCTCTCTCTCTCTATATATATATATATATATATATATATTCTTTGAAACAAACGAGGTTAAATGAAATAGCAGTTTCACAGTTAATTAGTTTTTTATTTGACTTTTCAATATTTCGGACAGTCTTCCTCTGATTTTCGGGGATGAGTTGTGGTATCTGTCCTATGTTTGACCTGGATGTTTTGGATTGTTCGAATTCCATTCTCAGCAGATAAGTGAAGCAAGTGATATTGTGACTGGGTGTTATATATAGGTGAGTGGGAGGAATCAGTCATCGGCTTCAGCATTCTCCAGCTTTGGATTTCGGACCTTCCTCAAGCTCTGGGATATCAACTAAAATATCTTATCACTCCACTATCATTAGTCATATGATCATGCAGAATCCATATTTAACAATTGAATGGAGATAACAGAGGATGGTAACCTGAACACTGAGGACTTTGACAGAGGCCTTATTCACACCAAGACACCACGTCCTAATAGTCATTCACCAGCCCAGATCTCCCTAGATTGACCACTACGAACAGCGATGTCAACACACCTCGATTTTTTGCTCCTGAGTAGCAGGTTTCAGTGGAGGAGTGTGGTTGGAAGCGGCTAAGATGCAGGCAAAAATCTGAGCACTGTAACCAGAGTGTTCGCCTCTTCCCTCTACTTAAGATAGGCACATCTGTCCGCATCCAGGACCACATCTCAGACTTCCTCACACACACATACGCACTTTCACTATTCCTCGCACGTTCTCCCACATTTCCTTTGGCGTGTCATCGATGTCGAGAAAGATATTGATCCCTGGGATGATTAGATAAGATGATGGACATGATATTGCCGTTGTTGTTGATGCTAGTTAAGGTGCCGGTGGAGCCCAATCCAGGAGCTACAAATCATTCTGCAGGTGTCTCACACACCCACACCCACACCCACACCCACCCACACACACGCACCCGCACCCGAATACACAGTTTATAGCAGGGAAGGTCGTTAATCCAACACACTTGCACTCCTTAACACTCACACGTCCCCCTCCTTCACACTCCCACACACTCACACTCTTCTTCACACTCTTACACACTCCCTCACACTCACTCACCTATTTCCCATTCACACACAGACACACTCACACACATACACACACAAACGTTCGCACACACACACATTCACGTACTCACACATACACACTCCCTCACTCAGGCGTTCGGTTGGCTTAGTGTTCTTTTTTCAAAAATTCCATCCCAATCATATCTTCCCATTGATACATCGGGATTTGAACCCGGGACCACCGGACTACCAGTCCAGTGGCAAGACCACTCCACATACCTACTCTCTCACACACTCACTCCCATGCACTCCCTCGCACATTCAAACTCTCACCCCTTCTTTCACACACGCTCATACACATCCTCCTCACATATACTTTTATTTACACTCACACACACACACACACACACACACACACACACACACACACACACACACACACACACATTCACACGTTCGGTTGGGTCAGTGTTTATGGGAGCGAAGGTCGTAAAGTCTGGATGAGAGAGGTGAGGAGAATTGATGAGAGGTGAGGTGTGCTGCAGGGAGGTGAGGATAATTGATGAGAGGTGAGGTGTACTGAAGAGAGGTGAGGATAATTGATGAGAGGTGAGGTGTGCTGAAGAGAGGTGAGGATAATTGATGAGAGGTGAGGTGTGCTGCAGGGAGGTGAGGATAATTGATGAGAGGTGAGGTGTGCTGAAGAGAGGTGAGGTGTGCTGAAGAGAGGTGAGGAGAATTGATGAGAGGTGAGGTGTGCTGCAGGGAGGTGAGGATAATTGATGAGAGGTGAGGTGTACTGAAGAGAGGTGAGGATAATTGATGAGAGGTGAGGTGTGCTGAAGAGAGGTGAGGTGTGCTGAAGAAGAGAGGTGAGGTGTGCTGAAGAGAGGTGAAGATAATTGATGAGAGGTGAGGTGTGCTGAAGAGAGGTGAGGATAATTGATGAGAGGTGAGGTGTGCTGAAGAGAGGTGAGGATAATTGATGAAAGGTGAGGTGTGCTGAAGAGAGGTGAGGATAATTGATGAGAGGTGAGGTGTGCTGAAGAGAGGTGAGGATAATTGATGAGAGGTGAGGTGTGCTGAAGAGAGATGAACATAATTGATGAGAGGTGAGGTGTGCTGAAGAGAGGTAAGGATAATTGATGAGAGGTGAGGTGTGCTTAAGAAGAGAGGTGAGGATAATTGATGAGAGGTGAGGTGTGCTGAAGAGAGGTGAGGATAATTGATGAGAGGTGAGGTGTGCTGAAGAAGAGAGGTGAGGATAATTGATGAGAGGTGAGGTGTGCTGAAGAGAGGTGAAGATAATTGATGAGAGGTGAGGTGTGCTGAAGAGAGGTGAGGATAATTGATGAAAGGTGAGGTGTGCTGAAGAGAGGTGAAGATAATTGATGAGAGGTGAGGTGTGCTGAAGAGAGGTGAAGATAATTGATGAGAGGTGAGGTGTGCTGAAGAGAGGTGAAGATAATTGATGAGAGGTGGTGTGCTGAAGAGAGGTGAAGATAATTGATGAGAGGTGAGGTGTGCTGAAGAGAGGTGAAGATAATTGATGAGAGGTGAGGTGTGCTGAAGAGAGGTGAGGATAATTGATGAGAGGTGAGGTGTGCTGAAGAGAGGTGAAGATAATTGATGAGAGGTGAGGTGTGCTGAAGGGAGGTGAGGAGAGGTGAGGTGTGGTGAGGAATATACAGTAGAGGAGAGGTGAGGTGTGCTGAAGGGAGGTGAGGTGTGGTGAGGAGAATAGAGGAGAGGTGAGGTGGGCTGAAGTGAGGTGAGGTGTGGTGAAGAGAGGTAAGATGTGCTGAAGGGAGGTGAGGTGTGGTGAAGAAATACGGAGAGGGGAGGTGTGGTGAAGAGAGGCGAGGAAAATTGAGGTGAGGTGTGGTGAAGAGAGGTGAGGAGAATAGAGGATAGGTGAGGTGTGGTGAAGATAGGTGAGGTGTGGTGACATGAGGTGAAGAGGAGAGTTAAAGAGAGATTTTAAGACGTGAAGAGAGGTGAGACGAAAAGACGTTAGGGAGGATGAATTGAGTAGAGGTGAGAATAAGTGAAGATAAGTGTTAAGGGGGGTGACCTGCTTTTTGTTATTTCTGTCCTTTTCTCTCTTTCCCTGGCTTGTATCCATTCGGCCCCATTCAGCCAACTAGTTTAAGACGTTTATCCCCATCTAGCTGTCGATTTCTTCCTGGCGAGCGATAGCGAGCCAGCATTATATGAAGAAATCCGGCTTCGCCGGAGACATTTTTCTATCGAAAAATGTACAAATTTAGCCTGCTTTCAAACAAAAATAAAAAATATGCTGGCTCGCTACCGCTCACCAGTAAAAAATTGACACCTGGATGGGGATAAACGTCTTAAAACAGTAGGCTGAATGGGGCCAAATGGATACAAGCCAGAGAAAGATAGAAAAGGAGAGAACAAAAACAGGTCACCCCCCTTAAGCGGAAAGGAAAACAAAGATCAATTGCCATGAAATCTGGTATACGGTGGCTGCCATTGTCATTTAATTTTGCTATTACAAGAATATTGTATGCAGGCTAGGAATAACTGTCTTGAGTCCCCCCCCAACAAAATAGGAAAAGTGGGGATTGGACCTGAGTATATAGATAAATAGATAGATAGATAGGAAGAACTTGTGGGAGTTAGAGGGTTAATAAAGATCGTATGAGCCTATTATTACATGTTTTGCTTTCTAGCGATATTTCCTAAACTAAACATAATCGTATAATGCTATCCAGAATAAATTGTGAAATAGCCTCATAGGTACTCAAGAAATAAAATCAAAATAATAATAATAATAAAATAGTGAATCGAAGTGAATTAGTGAGTAGATGAGAATATCGACCCAGTCTTCAATCAACCAAGTACTACATAACACAATCCCACCGCTGCCACCATGTAAGGTACAAATGTGTTGTGATCTTGAAAAGGTGTTAGGATTGTATTATGTAGTACTTGGTTGATTGAAGACTGGGTCGATATTCTCGTAGATTCTCTCGTTGAATGTAGACTCTGGTTTACCCCCCTTTATTTCTATTATTTAAGTAGTAATTATGCTGCCACTGTATCCCTATTACCATAAATATAATGTTGATACTTATAGGTATATGGGTAATTATTTATTTTGTTTTATCCAGACACAGGATATTTATTCGGGAACAAATGAAGAATTTAATTATGACAAAAGGAACAAACTTCAAATACAGGAACAAACTTATTGATGCAGGAACAAATTATGTAGTACGGGTATTAAATATAACAGCGAGTATTCCCTATATAGGGAGAATTATCTCCACATGTCTTATCGACTCTAAGCCCTCTCTCTCAAGAGGGCTTGAGTTGGGTGTTGCATATACAGTATATGACACAGGAATAAACGACCCGTAAATTACATTAATTCAACCTCTAGTGTACAGTTGCCTGCTTAAATATATCAATTATCTGCATGTAAATTACCTTAACCCTTTCACGTTTTTATGACGCAGAGGTTGCCAGATTAGCAATAATACATAGAGTTCTCTCACATTTATAATTACCTCTCCAACATTATTTTTCTGCCCACAGCTAACTCAAAGACAACTGCAGAGGTTGAAGTAACTAAATTAAAGGATTCTAAATTTCCCTGATGGTAACAAAGGCTTTAAAGTATCCCTAATAGGCTCAACATTGCGTCAAGAACGTGAGAAGGTTAAAATTATGAGTTGTATTAATAATTCCTACATCAAATTACCAAACGTATCATGTAATAGAAGAGTACTAGATATGAGATAATATACTACTGGTAGGTACAATAGAGATGGAAATGAATGTAAAGGTTAACAAAATCGAGTAGGGTAGCATAGATGTACTAATATAATGTGTGCTGAACAAAAGTATATTGGAGGCAAAATGTGAAGAAGAAGAAAAATACGAAGAAGAAATAAATAACAAAAATGGGAAACAAACACATTAAAACGAGTTCAGAAATTGGGAAGTGATGAATAAAGAAAAAAATAAAAAATAAAGAAAAAGCATCCGAAAAGGAAATACTGTAGATGTTGCGATGAGAGAAGAGGTGGAGAGAGAAATGAGCAGGAGAGGTATTGAAAGAACATAAAAATAGAAGAAAGATGGTGACCAAAGGAAAGTAAAACAAAGAGAGAGAGAGAGAGAGAGAGAGAGAGAGAGAGAGAGAGAAACAGTGAGAGAGAGAGAGAGAGAAAGGCGAGTGACCAAAAGAAAGAGATACCGTGAGAGAGAGCCACACCTGCTTATAATCAACCCAATTTGTCTGTCAGTCAGCTCACACTTGACCTCCCATTTGCTCTCTCTCTCTCTCTCTCTCTCTCTCTCTCTCTCTCTCTCTTTATATATATATATATATATATATATATATATATATATATATATATATATATATATACTGTATATATATATATAGAGAGAGAGAGAGATCACATTTTCCTTATATATTTGTATCGCCCTTTCTTGTTATCAACTGTATAATATATTGGAAGTAATATACAATTATTGTTTTCATAAATTAAATTATATATATAACCCTGTTCAAACACACATACACATACTAATGTTATTACATACACAACTTACATGTACAAAGCCCTAAACCAAGCTTAAACCAATACACTACTACAGAAACATAGTGAACATTAAATAACTGATCACATTTTTTCAACGTTGCGATTCAGAAAAACTTCCATAGTTCCACTGAACAATTTATATAAGATAATGCATTATATACGTGACCCGTGGCGCAATGGTAGCGCATTCGGCTCACATCAAAGGCTCCCAAGATCGATTCCCGGGCGGGGCGAGACGGAAGGACAGTCTCCCTACAACTCATGCCTCTGTTCACCAAGCAGTAAATAGGAACCTTGAGTTAAGGGGGTAGTGCTTGTTTTTGTGGCCTTCATATTTATCTATTGATATATTTTTGAGTTTCCTCGCTAGACCTCAATCAACCTTTAAACAAAACACCCCTAGACCACCTATAAATTAGTACATTTTTCGGTAGAAAAATTTCCCGGCCAAAGGCCAGTTCCTTCTAAAATTACAGGCTCGCTATCGCTCGCCAGGAAAAAACTCAACACCTATATGGCAACGAAAGGTCTTAATATTGACAAATAAATGAGGCGAAAGGTCTCAAAATCGCCATACTAACGAAAATAACTTCTTAAAATCTCAAAACAAATATGCTAAACATGAGGGAGAAGGGGGTCCAGAAAAAGCGAGTACTACCCCCTTAAAGAACATTTGTGACGTCCCATTCAGGAAAGTAAACTGTGGTAACAGTGGGCATTTTGAATGAAAGCCATATTTGTTTTGTACATACAAGTGTTGATGTGGTTCGACTCTGGGCTTAGGTCACACATGGATTTTTTTTTTTTTTTTTTTATGTGGATGAGGGAGACAAAAGACAGAGCTGCATGTGACAAGTGCCACCCCCAGAGTTGTAAGTAGGTAGGGACGAAAAAACTCCAACCAGACTGAGTAAACCCAAGTGGGGACGAACAAACTACCGCGCCAGACTCAGCTGATAAGAGACGAATACTCTTTTTTTTTTTTTTTTTTTGTGCGTGACAGAAAGCAGTGTGGTGTGCTTGTTTAGTGTGGTGAAGTAGATCGCAGGATACTGAATATATTTGATCCAACAAGGCGGATCATCACCACCTTCTCTCCGATTGCGGATATCACCGTCCATAATCATTTAAGGCGAGTCACCGTTTTTTTTTTTATCTTTCTCTCGTTTTTTCTCTTTCCCTGGCTTGTATCCATTCGGCCCCATTCAGCCAACTGTTTTAAGACGTTTATCCCCATCCAGGTGTCGATTTCTTCCGGGCGAGCGATAGCGAGCCAGCATTGTATAGAGAAATCCGGCTTCGCCGGAAACATTTTTCTGTCGAAAAATTTACAAATTTAGCTTGCTGTCAAAAAAAAAGTACATACAGTATATGCTGGCTGGCTACCACTCGCCAGGAAAATGTTGACAGCTGGATGGGGATAAACGTCTTAAAAGAGTAGGCTGAATGGGGCCGAATGGATAAAAGCCAAAGAGCGAGGGAGAGAAAGAGAAAAAAAGCGAAGTGGGGTCCCTTAATATGATTTGGAAACTCGGGAAACACATACTGGGTGATCCAAGCAGTAGGATGTAGCATTCAAATTAGGTCCACTTCTTTTGACAGTGGTGGTGTTTGCATCATATTGTATTAAGATCATAAGTTATGCTGCTGTTAATTGTATTTGCTGTGCTTTCATAATAATGGTATATTATGGTATCTCTTCCACGTTGCACGTGTTTTCATTAATTAATACATTAAATACATTAATACATTAAATACAATAATACATTCCCCTTGTACTACTTCACCCATCTTCTTCTTTCACCCATCACTCTACTCCCCCCCCCCCTATTACACACACACACACACACACACACACACACACACACACACACACACACACACACCACACACACACACACACACACACACACACACACACACACACACACACACACACACACACACACACACACACAACTTCTCCGGCCCCAGTATTTTATTCCGCTCAATCTGTCTCATCCCCTTTGTTTTAGTCCGCCCCCCCCCCCCCCCCCCCCCCCCCCAGTGTGTACGTAAGTCCCCAGTCTTTAACCCGTACCCTGAGAGCCTGGATGGGGGTCAAGGTGGAGAGGGGGGTGGAGGGGGTAAGGTGGAAAGGAGGGTACGAAGGATAAAGTAGATGGTAGGGGGTAAAGGTGGAGAGAGGGGGGGGGGGGGGGAGCAAGCGAGTGGGGGCTACGGTTGAAAGGAGGGTAGGAGAGACAAAGTTGATGGTAGGGGAGGGAGGTAGGAGAGGGGGGAACGGGGTGTGGAGTCCCCCTCCAAGGTAAGGTTGAAAGGAAGGCAGGAGGGACAGAGTAGATGGTTGAATAAGAATAAGGAATGGCAGATCAAAGGCTGGGTAGAGGTAGTATGGGAGTTTTAGGGCTGTAGGGAAATAAGAAAGGTGGGTACGAGGGAAGGAAAGTTGGTGGGAGAAATTATGCCTACATAACGGAGAAGGGTTATTTTATAAGGACACAATAATTTCGACTCTCTCTGGAGTCCTTTAAAGTGAACTCCAGATACAATTGAAACTGTTGTGTCTCTACTAAAAAAGACATTGTCACTATGTGGGTATAATTTCTCCAATCAAGTACTCACCGCACTGTGAATATTATTATATGGTTGTATTATTAAGCAATGTTTTCGCATCATAGCTCGTGATACTGAACAAATTTTGTGGGAATGAGTGTTGTTTCCAGAGAGTACACGGATTAGCACTCCAAATTCTAAAGGTAAAGTAATTTTTCAAGAAATTTCGTCCATTAACGACGTTGCAAAGGGAAACAATTTGTTTATGAATACAAGCGTTACTCCCATAGGTGAGAGGGAAGGAGGGTAGAGAGGAAGAGGAAGGATGGGGATGAGGAGGATGAAAGGAAGGAAGAAGAAGGGATAGAAGTAAATGGGATAGATAATAGGGAAGTATGAGGGAGGTAGGAGAGAAGGGGGCTAGCAGGAAAGGAGGGAAGGAGAATAGAAGAGAAGGAGGGGTGAAACTAGGAGGTAGGAAAACAGGTACAATACAAAAGAAAGTAGAAAGGAAAGGTTGATGTGAAGGAAAGATTAATAGGGGGGGGGGGGGGGGGTAGAAGAGATGGATTAAAGACGGGAAGAAGAATGAAAGGACAGAGTAGGATGGAAGGGGTAAGGTAGAAAAGTATGTAAATTATGAGAGAAATAGGAGAAATAAGAACGAGCAAAAGATAAGAGGACAAAAAGGGATATACAAATCCTAGGGCTTTGTTAGCTTTATTTGCCGCAGGCGCACATTGCCCTGAGGATCTTAGGTTTTCTGACATTATAACCCAGAGATCTTTAACCTTAAAGTTTGCTATTATTGGTTGACCTTTCATTTGATAATCATACTGTTTGTTGTTTGTACCAACGTGCAGATTTTGACATTTGTCAACATTAAAGGGCATTTGCCACTTTTCTGACCAATCCACTATTTTGCTTAAGTGAAATGTAGGCAATTTCTGTTTTCCTCACTCAAGATTCACTGTATGTTCCCATGTTGAGCGGTACTTGAAAAGTAAACAAAATGGATAATCTTCTTCAGGTCACGACCTGAAGAAGCTATCTGCGAAACGTTGTCAATAAAGTGCTCCTCCTCATATGGGGTTTTATTTATCCTGTGTTCCCTATATTGGTATCGTCAGCAAATTTGGAGATAAAGTTATTCACACCTACATCAATATCATATACAGTATATATACAGTATATATATATATATATATATATATATATATATATATATATATATATATATATATATATATATACATATATATATATATATATATATATATACATATATATATATATATATTATACAGTATATATATGATAACTAAAACCGGACTAAAGACCGATCCTTGAGGCGCACCGCTGGTAACAGGCACCCAATTGGATTCTATACCATTAATTATTATGATTTTTACACCAACCAACTTCACATCTAAACTCAATTAATGAAATCAACAAATACATGTGGCACTCCGAGGACTCGAACTCAGGATACTCACATCGAAATTCAGCGCACTATGCATTACGCTATCAAGACAGTTTAAAAACACTTTACTTTCTGTTTGTAAGCCAGCTTTTATTCCAGTGATATATTATATTATCCTTTATCCCGAGCATTTCTAACTTATCTAATAATTTATTGTGAAGTACCTTGTGGAACGTCTTTTGAAAGTCTAGGTAGACTATGTCAAGCGCCTTATTTGAGTCATTAAGAGTATAGAATTTATAATAAAATTCGAGAAGGCTGCTTAGGCACGATGTTCTGGTCCTAAATCTGTACTGGCTGTCTTTTATTAATTAATTAGATTCTAGATACTCAATTATTGTATCTCTTAAAATTGTTTCAAGATTTTTTCCTATTACTGACGTTAAGCTTATTACTCTATAATTACTTGCTTTGGCTCGATCATCCGTTTTATGAATGGGTGTAATGTTGGCCGTTTTCCAATCATTAGGGACACTACCCTGCTGTAGTGATGAGTTAAAGATAATGGTCAGGGATTGGCATATTTCTTCTTTAACTTTTTTTCATATCCTAATATGGAAATTATCGGGCACCGGAGTCTTGTTGACGTATAATTTATATAATTTACATATATAATACTTCACTTACACTGATAATAAAGTGTCCTATTTCATGTGTTGTTACTGCCTTATTGATATTATTATTATTATTTAATTCGTTTGTAAAAAACAGAACAAAAATATTTGTTAAAAGAGTATTTGCATTATCTATGTCGGCTATCACTATTTGATCATCTCTAGTAAATGGGCCTATTCCGCTTTGTATTTGTCTGTTGTTGTTTACGTGGCTATGAAAATGCTTTGAGTTGTCGGTGCTCTTCTTGGCTATAGAGACTTCATAATCACGTTTAACGGATCTAATCAGTGTCTTACCATTTCTTCTAGCAAGGTTGTATAATTCCTTTACTTCGTCATTAGAACAGTCATTTGTTTTAAGCTTGAGCATTTTCTTTCTATTTTTGATGCATTACGAATTTCACTGTTGAACCATGGTGGCTTATTTATTTCACTCGTTCGTTAAACTTTCTTTGGTACATATTTGTTCTGTGCCATCATAAACATGTTCTTAAATATTGTTGTTGTTCCCACATCTCATATATTTCGTTATATATCTAGCAATAAGTGCGTTATGTAGTGCTTGCCTATGAGAGAGAGAGAGAGAGTAGGGTAAACAGGAAATCGAGGGAATAAAGAAGGGAGTGGAGGAAGCAAAACAGAGTAGGAAGGAGGTAGGGAGTAAAGGAGGTACGATAGTCAGGGAGGGAAGAGGGGGGGGGGAGGGAGAGAGAGAGAGAGAGAAAGGGGAAGGGAGGGTGAGAGAGCTAAAAGGGAAACAGGTATTGACTCTTTTATTCCTTATAATCTGGCTATATGATATGCTCCAATTTGATAAGCCCTCCCAGACGATGATGCCAAGGAAAACCGAAGATCAAAAGAAGATGGAAGAATGGAAAGCAGCACTGGTTATCAGTACAGGGGATACTATGAGCCAGCATCAATCTCTACCATGTGACCCGTGCGTGGAGACTCCTAGGACACTCGGGACAATAAGGACATGCCATGTTCCGCCTCACCCCATTCTAGTGCACCCCTTTCACCCTCAACGCATGTCAAACCGATGCAGACACAAAACCCAATGACCACCTAAGACCAATTTACCAACACATATCAATACAAGGATGCCCACTATGGCAGGCTCATTAGCATTGGATACCAGAGAACCCACAAAAAACAATCGTGGACAAGTAGGGCGTCCCAAGAAGTGCCTTAAGGGGAGGTTTCTAGTTTGTTTCCTACTCCTCCAGCAATCTTAAAATTTCACCCCCTTGACCCCCTTTCAAGATAAATTTGTACATTTTTTGGTAGAAAAATGTCCCGGCCGAAGGCCGATTACTCTTAAATTACAGGCTCGCTATCGCTCCCCAGGATAAAATCGACACCTAAATGGCACGAAAGGTCTTAAAATTGACAGAATGGGGCGGAAATTCTTAAAAATCACTAAACTAATGGGGCAAACTTCTTAAAATCTCAAAAGCAATGGGGCTAGACATGAGGGAGAAAGGGGTCAAGAAAAAAGTCCCTCAAGTGGAAATCTCCCCTTAAGTAAGTGTGATGTCACAGGAAGTGCCTGGTGTCACAAGAAGTGCAAGAGACAAGCAGGAAGCCACACAACCTGTAATGGGGATATAGTAGACACCAATCGAGCGGGGCAACACCCAGGGAAGGCCTCATAGGCATATGTAATAAGGATATGCTGGAACTCCTGTTTCATTTGTCTGGCTTCGCTCACTGTTTCTGGTTCTGTCTCACCTACACAGAGAGTAATCCAGCTAGATCTCACAAACACTTCCTCCTCATATTCATTTCACTACAATAAACAAGCACACAACACTTCTTTCCAATAACCCCCTCCCCTCCAAAAAAATAAATAATAACAATAATAATAATAATAATAATAATAATAATAATAATAAATAAATAAATAAACACATTAATTAATAAATAAATTCATAAATAAATAAATAAATAAAACCCGTGTAACATAGAATAGGAAAACAAAACTTCCTCACTACTTACCCTCTGCTGCAACGACATAGAGAACTACACCACCGTCGACCTATAAAGTGCCCAGCCTTCTACACCATCTTTAAGGGGGTAGCCTACTACTCGCTTTTTATGGACCTCCTTCTCCCTCGTGTTTAGCATATTAGTTTTGAGGTTTTAAGACGTTCCTTCCGTTAGTTTGGCGATTTTGAGACCTTTCGCCCCATTTCGTTATCAATTTCAAGACCTTTCGTGCCATTTAGGTGTCGATTTTTTCTTGGCGAGCGAAAGCGAGCCTGTAATTTTAAGAGGAACCGGCCTTTGGCCGGAACATTTTCTATCGAAAAATGTGCAAATTTATCTTGAAGGGGGGTCTAGGGGGTGTTGTTGTAAGCTTGATGGAAGTCTAGAGAGGAAACTAACAAAAATTATAAAATATATACATATATAGACCAAAAACCAAGCAGTACCCCCTTAACTGCCACATCCGAGGCTCTACATCAGTGGTTCTTAACCGGGGGTACGTGTACCCCCTGGGGGTACGAAACATCGAAGCAGGGGGTACGAGACATGGTGTCAAATTCAATGCTGTATATATAGTACTTACATTAAAAAAATAATAATAAATAAAATAATAAATAATAAACGTTTCAAGTCATGAATCATCGTCATCATCGTCAATTATAAGTCATTTTAGACAGGGGGTACGGGAAAATATTATGGAAGCACAAGGGATACGAGTACTTAAAAAGGTTAAGAACCACTGCTCTACATGAAGGAACACCTACAATACAGTATCGTGACTCACCCTCCCGTCGCCCAGCCAACTCTGGAGTGTTGTAGGAGCCATCTTCCGAGACCTGTGGTGAGATTGTAGTTTTATTATATGTACCCATTGCATATAAGTAACACCCCGTTCTTAACATTTATCATCAATTTCAAACCCCAATGTACTTGCATAAACAAATGAAAGCTACCAATTGTTCGATAATTATAAACAATAAACGAGTCAAAATTACACCAGTGCATTCCAGAACCTGTACATGATACTTACTGTACCATTATGCAATTCTATAAGTTTAGGGAAGACCTGTGAAAATAACATATTTTATTGAAAGAGTTTATACTTCTTGTTTCCTAGAAATCCTTCTGAAGCTAATCAAAACCATCTTAGTTTAGTCAAAAGACAGGTTAATCTTAGGAATGGTGTGGGCGAATATGGATGAAGTAACTGAAGTAACTGTAACTTGTTTATTTTCTGTTTTTTGTCATTCCTTAATTTTGTGCATTGGTATTTGGTTGTAATGGGCTTAGATGTCCGTCTCCAATTTGTTACGCAGCCTTGACGTTGGATTTGCCAAGACTACTAACAAATTGGGAGGTTAGACGTATACCTCCCAAACTACCAAATAGGAAAACCTACTATTTGGTAGTAGTCATAGCAAATCCAACGTAAAGGCTGCGTAACAAATTGGAGGCGTACATCCAAGCCCATAACAACCAAAGACAAACACAATGGTAAACAGATAGATATAACGGATTGAAGACAGAAAACACAAAACACAAAAATATATGCTGAGAAAGAGTAGGAAGAGGAAGAAAGGAAAGGCGAAGCAGGGAATATATGAAGGGAATTAAAGCAAACGTCAAATAAAGGTCAAATCACAAAACAGGATAGTTAGAAAGAGTGGAAAGGAGAACTCCGGAAAAACAAAAAATATGAGAGAGAGAGAGAGAGAGAGAGAGAGAGAGAGAGAGAGAGAGAGAGAGAGAGAGAGAGAGAAAGGAAGGAGGAGGGAGGGATTCAATGAAGGAGGGAGGCTGACAGGTGAAGAGGCTTGGGGGGATGAAGGAAGACAGAGAGAATAGAGAAGAAAGAAAGGAAGGTGGCAGAGAAGGAAGATAGGTGGAGATGATAGAATAAAGAAGAAAGAAAGGAAGGTGGGAGGGATGGGAGAAATATGGAGATGATAGAATTTAGAAGAACAAATAAGGAGGGTGGGAGGGAAGGAAGATAATATGGAGATGATAAGATTGAGATGAAAAAAAAAGTGGCGGGGTGAAGAAAGAAATTTGGAGATGGTAGAATTGAGAAAAAAGAGGAGGAAAGGGATAAAGATTATGGTGATAGCATAGATGATAAAGAAAGAGGAGGGGGGAAAGGAAGAAAGTTATAGATATGGAGGAAGTAAATGGTGAAGTGAAGGAGGACAGGAAGGAAAAGGAAGGAAAGGAGGGAGGATATCAGTGGGAGGGAGAGGGAATGCCGTGGGAAGGGAGGATGTGGTAGAATGACAGAAAGAAGTTGGAGGGAAGGTAGAAATACAAGAGAAACACCATTTGAAGATGGGCCTTTTATTATGACATACTAAAGTCATAAGAAAGGTCCATCCCCAAATGGTGTTCCTCTTATCATTTCGTCTACAGAGAGAAAAAAACAATTATATATATATATATACCGGTATATATATATATATATATATATATACTGTATATACCCTTCAGGAAGTAACAAGATTCTACCTGTAGGTTTTCAGAGATGAAAATAACATGCAAGATATTTGCGACTCTTTTCATTGTTTTCCAACTTGAATTATTTATCGAGAACAATTTAATTATAACGTGGGTAAATAAACTAAAGCTTATATAAAGGCTTTCCGCAATTTCATCATTTATTATAATCAAAAGCTTATATATTTTTGGTAACTAAAGCATTATTTAGTAATGATAAGAGTAAATAGCTACAGTATATTATATATTTCGAAATATTTCCTGAAGAAGTCAGCTTATTGGTAAATATGAAAAGATAGCCCATTGTAATGCAGCGAGACAAAAGCCAATTACAATTGGATTAAGAGAGAAATTATAAAGGGAGTTGACGTAAATTTAATGAACGAGATCGATAGATCGAAGGATAGCTCGATAGATAGATTATTAGATGGATACAAATAGATAAACATAGATCAATTAATACTAATAGACAGACAGAGAATCAGAATTAAGAAGTGGATTTATAAATACGGAAACTGCCTAACCTAATAACCTATAAACTAAAAGCAAACACGTATCAAATATAAATTATACAAGATGAAAAGTAATTACGTTTACCTGGAAAAAGGGTCCCACAAATAGACTAGAAAAACACTTCAGCAAATTAAATATAAGATGAAAGATTATTTATCGAAAAATCATAAAACGAATTGCGAACGAATATTTTTGAACACTGAAACCCCCAAAAGAAAACCGATTAAATAGTTGATTATTGAAGAGGGTTAGTAGCTAGTCGTTTTGGAATGAATTAGTAGGTGTACTTTTTATTCGACTGTACACGCGTTTATAGAGGGGAATATTACCCATTACTTTTTTAATCATGGCTCGAAAAATGTGAGACGACCCAGTGAACGAAACTTAATGGGAACGCCACCTCTGAAAACTTCAATTATATAAAGTGTGTGTTTTTATCAAAGGCTCTGGTTAAGACTGCTGGAATACCTCATTAAAACCCAGCCACGTCCCACAACCAACCAACCCACCTTCCTACCTACCTATCTCTCTCTCTAACTCTAACTCTCTCTCCCTCTCGCTCTCTCTCTCTCTCTGTTATATATATATATATATATAATTGGAATATGCATTTGTGAAAAGTATTCATGTAGTTTTCCATATATTTATATATTTATCTCTACAATAAAATTCATTGGTCTCATTATTGGGTTTCTGTTAACCATCGCTGTTAATAGTTCTAAACATTAAACTGATATTTCCCGGGGAGTGGTTATTCTTGACTTAATCCTGGAATTAAATATAAATCGCCTTAGCGTTAACCATGCCACTAAAATAATTATCACTCTAGCAGAATAGAACATAAAAATATAATGTTTTGATGTTAGAATTATGCTGACAACATTTAATTGTATAATATTTGTATCATAGCAGACGATTAGCAGTACAGACAAAGCAGGCATAATGGCGGTGTCACACGAGCTCTTTTTCCGTCAATTTTTACGAGCAGTTGTATTCTGGCATCTTCAAAATTCAAGTTATATAAGAATTCAGCCACCTAGTATGCTAGGTGGCTGAGTTCTGATATAACTTGAATTTTGAATTACAATCTAGTATCTGATTCTAGTATGAGAGAGCTCCAAAATAATGCGAGAAAATATTTGCTCACTCAAAATTGCCGGAAAAAGCGCTCGTGTGCCACTGGCTTCAGGATACCACTAACACCCAACTAATTATAATTACTTTGTATAATCCTACAAAAGAAAAATTATCTTTAATAACTGAAAGGTCATTACTTACTCTTAAGGGGGGTCACCGGATTTTGTTTTTATCTTACTCTCCTTTTCTCTCTTTCCCTGGCTTGTATCCATTCGGCCCCATTCAGCCACCTGCTTTAAGACGTTTATCCCCATCCAGGTGTTGATATCTTCCTGGCGAGCGATAGCGAGCCAGCATTGTATGGAGAAATCCAGCTTCGCCGGAGAAATTTTTCTATCGAAAAATTTACAAATTTAGCTTGCTGTCAAAACAAAAATATATATATGCTGGCTCGCTACCGCTCCCCAGGAAAATATTGACACCTGGATGGGGGTAAACGTCTCAAAACAGTAGGCTGAATGGGGCCGAATGGATACAAACCAGAGAGAGAGGGAGAGGGATGGAAACAAAACGAGGTGGGCTCCCTTAATATATAACACAGTACATTTAACCAGTAAAACTAAAACATAACGATATACACACACACACACAGTGCATTCAAAGCATTAATTAACTACATTCTTCCACAAAACCCAAACCTTTGCCTGGATCGTATAATCTCCCCTCGGCTACGTTCAAAGACTTTCATACGTAACATGTCACAAGATTACCTCGGCTTAAGGAGGGTCACCGGCTGTTTTTATCGGTCTCTCCTTTTCTCTCTTTCCCTGGCTTGTATCCATTCTGCCCCATTCAGCCAACTGTTTTAAGACGTTTATCCTCATCCAGGTATCGATTTCTTCCTGGCGAGCGATAGCGAGCCAGCTTTGTATGGAGAAATCCGGCTGCGCCGGAGACATTTTTCTATCGAAATATGTACAAATTTAGCTTGCTGTCAAAACAAAAATATATATACTGAATGCTGGCTCGTTACCGCTCGCGAGGAACATATCGACACCTGGATGGGGGCAAACGTCTTAAAACAGTAGGCTGAATGGGGCCGAATGGATACAATCCAAAGAGAGAGGGAGAGAAAGAGAAAATAAGCGAGGTGGGCTCCCTTAATATGAAGGCTAAACTGCTTCTTGCTACATGTTCCTAATTAGAGATAATGCTGTTATGTAACCTTGTGCTCATGTCACCTTCATTTGTACATTGCATTTTGACTAGGATAGCAAAAAAAAAAAAAAAAAAAAAAAAAAAATCATTTAATTCTAACCCACCAAGCATGAGAGTTACAAATATTGAGTATATTATCACAAATACACGTGAGCCACTAAATGTTTCTAATCTGACGGTCGGCGGTTCGAACCCCACTGAGAGATTAGAAACATTTAGTGGCTCACGTGTATTTGTGATATATACTCAATATTTGTAACTCTTATGCTTGGTGGGTTAGAATTAAATGAAATCAATTTCGACCCGAGTTGCGTCGGGACACTCATATGGTATTCTGGAATATGGATCCTACGACTAGGTATTAATTGAAATATATTCGCCTAGTGGGTTTCCCTTCTCCTTAACATAAATAGGATAGAGGGTTGAGTGTCTTTTAGACTGCCGTGGTGTAGTTGATTAAAGCGTCGGCTATAGTCCTGACGGTCGGCGGTTCGAACCCCACTGAGAGATTAGAAACATTTAGTGGCTCACGTGTATTTGTGATATATACTCAATATATATATATATATATATATATATCTGTTTGTCTATCTATGTATCTATCCATCTCACTCTCACTCTCTCTCTCTCTCTCTCTCTCTCTCTCTTGCTACTAAAATGTATTATAATAACAAATACAGTAACACTACATAGGATCTACCCCCTGTAGTGGTGTTGGCTGGTTGGTTGTCGTTCCCCAGACTGTCTGGCCGATCAGTCCCGAGTCTGGTAGACCGCAGCCGCTCCAGATGCTCGGGCCCCCGAAGGGGCTAGGAAGAGATTAAATCTGTCTCTGAGAGGGCAGCGGGGGAGAGGATCATCAGCCCACGGGCTTGCACTCCCGGGCCAGTTCCCCCATCGTCCGCAGCCCCCCTTGCAGTGCCACCCAATCGGGCCATCTCGTCAGCACCAAGAAGGAAAAGTAGCACAGTAAAAGAGACAGACAGAGACAGCTAAGGTAGGGTAAAGGATGACAAATCTCACTCTGGATAGTGCCAGCCCTCACCCACCTGTAGTGATTCTGTAGTGTATGTTGTGGAGTACTGGTCTACTATGTTAACGTAATATTATGAAACAATTAAATATACTACAAAGGCTGACAATCGAGCTTCGTTCAGCAATGTTCACTGTCTGGAATGTATCAATTAAATTATAACTGTATAACTACTACGTGAAGATGATTATGTATAAGGTGAGTTGTGGAGGCTTTTAGTATTCCCTCGACACAGTATTACCTCACGCATCTCAATATGTACGAAATAATTATGGACAAAATGGAGGCAACTGAACGAGTGAATAATATTTTCTATGTGACTATAATCTCTTGAGTAGATCGAGTTTCATGTTGCTACATATTGTCACTTGAGTATGGAAATATGCTATGTTCCTAGTATGACTTACTTAGAGCTATACTACTTATCACTGAAGCACAGTCATATATTTTAACACAATATGAACCCTTGAACTTATTAAATTAACCTCCAACATGCAAATATCAGGTACAGAATTAATAAAGAAATTCACTTAAGGGGAGATTTCCACTTGGGGGATATTTTTGTGGACCCCTTTCCCCCTCATATTTAGCCCCATTGATTTTGATATTTTAAGACGTTCGCCCCATAATTAAGAACTTTTGTCCCATTTCTGTCAATTTTAAGACCTTTCACACAATTTAGGTGTCGATTTTTTCCTGGCGAGCGATAGCGAGCCTGTAATTTATGAGGAACCGGCCTTTGGCCGGGAAATTTTTCTACCGAAAAATGTACACATTTATCTTGAAAGGAGGCCTAGAGGGTGTAATTTTAAGCTTGATGGAGGTCTAGGGAACTAACTAAATACCTCCCCTTAAGTCAAGATAGCTTCAAACATGTAGAGACAACATTATTGACCACTAGTGTACCTATGTGTGACTGATATTACTCGAGTATCATATCATTAAAAATAACTCTAATAATTATGAATTTAGTGAATATGAATTAAATAAATAATTCAGAGATACATTAACCTACAAATAGTTTCTAATACTTCCAAGCATTTCTACACACTGAATTTGCACGACAGTAGACAATGTGACTGTAATCTTTGTAGCAGACTGATATGCATATTATGTATTTTTATCGGTATTGAAATTTACACCCACACACACACACCCACACGCATTATATATATATATATATATATATATATATATATATATATATAACTTATGTAAATTTCACGCAGCTTTAGTACAGGAAACCTTAATTAGCTCTATAATGCGTGAGGTGCGATATTAGCAATACGTTGAGCTTTTCAATTTAAACCTTTAGCTTGTTTACCTTTACTCGACCAACTTTTAAACGGTCCAACCTTTTAACTTTTTCAACCCTTTAACTTTTAATTCCCCGGTCTTTTAAATGTCCTATAAACTTTCACCCCTACCCTCATCATCACCAATGCCAACACCACCACCATTACCACATTCATCATCACCACCACCACCACCACCACCACATTCATCATCACCACCAACACCACCACCACCACATTCATCATCACCACCACCACATTCCATTCATCATCACCACCAACACCACCACCACCACATTCATCATCACCACCACCACCACATTCATCATCACCACCACCACCACCACCACCACATCCATTCATCATCACCACCACCACCACCACCACATTCATCATCACCACCAACACCACCACATTCATCATCACCACCAACACCACCACATTCATCATCACCACCAACACATTCATCACCACCACCACCACCACATTCATCATCACCACCACCACCACCACATTCATCATCACCACCAACACCACCACCACCACATTCATCATCACCACCACCACCACCACATTCATCATCACCACCACCACCATAACGGTATCCAACTCTACCCTCACCACCCCTAATATGACTATAACTACTATTACTGTCACCACCAGCACTACCACCAACACTTCTTAAGGAACCCCACCTCGCTTTGTTTCTCTTTCTCTCCCTCTTTCTTTGGCTTCTATCCATTCGGCCCCATTCAGCCTACTGTTTTAAGACGTTTACCCCAATCCAGGTGTCAATATTTTCCTGGCGAGCGGTAGCGAGCCAGCATATATATATATATTTTTGGTTTGACAGCAAGCTAAATTTGTACATTTTCGATAAAAAAAAAGGCCGGTTCTTTCAACATAACAGGCTCACTGTCGTTCGCCAGGGAAAAAATCGACACCTAAATAGCACGAAAGGTCGTAATATTAACAAAGAAATGGGACGAAAGCTCTTAAAATCGCCAAACTAATGGGTCAAACGTCTTATAATCTGAAAACTAATGGGGCTAAACATGAGGGAGAAAGTGGTCCAGAAAACCGGCCCATGCCCCCCTTAATAAAGACAGGCCATTGGGTGAAAAATACTTCACCCCGACACAACACACTTCCTTCACCGCAACTATCAGCACTACTATAACAACTACCGGTACTACCAACACCACTATATCTCCTTCCACCACCACTACGAACACCACCACCATCACCACCACCACCATCATCACCACCACCACCACCCCTATCACCACCAATACAATACCCCCACCACCATCACCCCCACCACCTCTACCATTACCACCACCCCCTCCTCTACCAATACCACCACCCCCACCTCTACCACTGCAATCACCACCAATAAAATATCACCACCACCACCACCACCCCCACCTCTACCACCCCCACCACCGCCCCCACCTCCACCAATACCACCACCCCCACCTCTACCACCGCTATCACCACCAATACAATACCCCACCACCACCACCCCCACCTCCACCAATACCACCACCCCCACCTCTACCACCGCTATCACCACCAATACAATACCCCACCACCACCATCACCACCACCGCCCCCCCCACCACCAATACCCCCACCCCCACCTCCTCCAATACCCCCACCCCCCCCTCTACCACCGCTATCACCACCAATACAATACCCCACCACCACCATCACCACCACCGCCCCCACCTCCACCAATACCACCACCCCCACCTCTACCACCGCTATCACCACCAATACAATACCCCACCACCACCATCACCACCACCACCACCGCCCCCACCTCCACCAATACCACCACCCCCACCTCTACCACCGCTATCACCACCAATACAATACCCCACCACCACCACCACCACCAACACCACTTAATAAAGACAGGCCATTGGGTCAAAATACTTCCCCCTGGCATAACACCAATTACACTTCCTTCATTATCACCGCAAAATTCCAAATTGCTTCGCGTTAAGGGGGGATGGTTCACTTTTTGATCGATTTTTGCATGTATTCATTATTTTTCTAGTTTCCTCCCTAGACCTGCATCAAATTTAAAAAAAAAACATCCGCTAGATCCCCCTTCTAGATTAATTTTTACATTTGTCGGTAGTCCCGGCCGAAGGCCGGTTCTTCCAACATTACAGGCTCACTATCGTTCGCCAGGGAAAAAAATCGACACCTAAATAGCACGAAAGGTCTAAATATTGACGAAGAAATGGGGCGAAAGGTCTTAAAATCGACTAACTAATGGGGCAAACATCTTACCATCTGAAAACTAATGGGTCTAAACATGAGGGAGAAAGTGGTGCAGAAAAGCGGCCCATCCCCCCTTAAACTTTATATTATTTTTGTCCTTCACTCTTCGTCTGATGCCGACGCCATTCCCTGCCTCTGAAATATTAACTGGGTTTTTAGAAATATTTACATTTTAGTTTTTACGTCGGATATATTTTCTCTTTTTTTTGTTTTGCCCAAGCCACCCAAAAGCTCTTGGGAAATTAAGTGTGGTATGTTCGTTTTGTGGAGGGTAGGGTGGGAGAGAGAGAGAGAGAGAGAGAGAGAGAGAGAGAGAGAGAGAGAGAGAGAGAGAGAGAGAGAGAGAGAGAGAGAGAGAGAAAGAGTGAGAGTGAGTGTGTGTGTGTGTGAGAGTGAGTGAGTGTGAGAGAGTGAGTGAGTGAGTGAGTGAGTGAAAGAAAGAGATATTTTCAAGATATAAGTAACACCCCGTTCTTAACATTAATCATCAATTACAAACCCCAATGTACTTGAATAAACTAATGAAAGCATATGGTCCTCGATGGGATTCGAACTCGGGACACCACACCCAGAACATAAGCACCTAAACCATTACACCACCAACACAGTTATGCCTTATATTTATCATAGTTTGCGGTTCATCCAAAGCAAAACTGTAAAGATTGCATTAGATTGAGCTGTGAAGTAAATTCATTGCAAGTTTACATGGCACAACATACGAGAAGCTACTTTAAGGGGAGGTTTTTAGTTGATTCCCTAGACTTCCATCAAACTTAAAATTACTTCCCCTAGACCCCCTTTCAAGATAAATTTGTACATTTTTCGGCAGAAAAATGTCCCGGCCGAAGGCCGATTCCCCTTAAATTACAGGCTCGCTTTCGCTCGCCAGGAAAAAATCGACACCTAAATGGCACGAATGGTCTTAAAATTGACAGAAATGGGGCGAGGGTTCTTAAAATCGCCAAACTAATGGGGCGAACGTCTTAAAATCTCAAAAGCAATGGGAATAAACATGAGGGAGAAAGAAGTCCAGAAAAAAATCCTCCCGGTGGAAATCTGCCCTTAAGGGGGTAGTGCTTGGTTTTTGGTCTACTGTATATATGTATTTATTTATTTATTAATTAATTTTCTCGCTAGACCTCCATCAAGCTTAAAAAGAAACCCCCCAGACCCCCTTTCAAGATTAATGTGTACATTTTTCGGTAGAGAAATGTCTCGGCCGAAGGCCTGTTCCTTCTGAAATTACAGGCTCCCTATAGCTCACCAGGAAAAAATCGACACCTAAATGGCACGAAACGTCTTAATATTGACAATAAAATGTGGCGAAAGGTCTCAAAATCGCCAAACTAACGGAACGAACGTCTTAAAATCCTAATACTATTATGCTAAACATGAGGGAGAAGGGGGTCCAGAAAAACAGAGCACTACCCCCTTAAGAACTAAATGTATTAAGATTTATCTATTGAGTATTATGACGCGTTTTAGCAGCTTATTACTAGTAGACAATTATATTCAGATTAGGGAGGGTCTATGGCATTCAGAGGGTTAATTGTGATAATCTTTACCCTTCTAATTCCCACACATCCTTCCTAAGTTGTATAAAATCGTCTATTGATAGCCTGAATAAAAAGTCAAAACTCGTCGACCATTATCCTCAGAGGGTTGACGAAGCGCAGAATAAGAGGGGATCTGATTCAAGTGCTTAGAAATATCAAAGGCCTTCTCATTGTAGATGGCAGTAAGTACTTCAGAACTGTTAACTCAAATTACACAAATTAAGCGTCTATTATTCTGAGCGAGAGATAGCTAGCCTGCAAATCATAGAAAACCAATATTCGACCGGGTCATGTTTCTACTAAAACATGTATACATTTAGCTTGAAGGCGAATGAGAGCGTTTTTTTTTTTTTTTTTTTTTTTTAGGGGTGATCGGGGGCGTTTTTTTTTTTTTTTTTTTTTTTTTTTTTATCTTGAAGGGGTGATCGGGGGCGCTGTTTTTTTTTTTTTTTTTTTTTTTTTTAGGGAGCAAAACAAAATATTCATATGTCAAAAACAGTCAAAACCCTGTATGCTAATTAAACACAAACACCAAAATAAAGAACCACACGTCAGATAGGCGTTTAATGTAGGTATAGATGTGTGTGCATGGATCGTTGTGCATATGTGTGTGAGCCAGAGAGAAAGTGTAAGTGTGTTCTTGTAATTATATATAATGTATGTGTGGGTGTTTGCGGGTGTATGTTTGTTTGTGTTTGTGGGTGTGGGTGTGCGCTTGTGTGTGTGTAAGTGTGTCCTTGTGTTTATATAAATGAATGTGTGTGTGTGTGCATGTATGTATGTGTCCTTGTGTTTATATGTATATGTATGTGTGTGTGTGTGTGTGCCTGTGAGTGTGTCTGTAATATATGTGTGTGCGTCTGTGTGTGCATGTACCTTTGTGCTTCCACTTACAGTCACTTTGCTTTCAGTGAGGCTCCCTGCTGAGAGGATGTGGGAGAGTCAAACAGGCTGAGACACTCCTAGCCTCTTAGCTCTAGCTCTCTCTCTCTCTCTCTCTTTCTCTCTAGTCATATCATGTACGGTATGTAATAATTGTATTCAGCTAACTATGACCTCAATAACCATTGATGTAATGACAAATATGAACAGTCTCCTCATATGCTTGCACTAGTTTTGTAGTGCAATTATTTACAACCTGTCAATTCAGTCACGACAAGCTCCTTTTTTTTTTAAATCATGAGCTACGTATATACAACACATGTGGCAATTAAATGAGGAAACTATAATAACCATATGAATAATGCCAACCTGATTTATAAACACAAATATGAATGTAACCAGACGACGATGCTGTTGTTTCAGTGGAATAATGGCTCTTTGAGCAGTATGTATCGCCTTACCAGTCGCCTTACCAGTGGGGGGCGCTGCTCAATAAACTCGCCCCTCGGGGCAAAATAAAATAAAATATATCTTTCTCTCTCTCTCTCTCTCTCTCTCTCTCTCTCTATATATATATATATATATATATATATATATATATATATATATATAAATATATATATATATATATATATTATATATATATATATATATATATATATATATATATATATATATATATATATATATTATATACATATATATATATATATATATATATACCGGTATATATATATATATATGTGTGTGTGCGCGTGTGTCTAAGTTTTTGTGAGGTTGCACGTGCATGTAATAAAATGTAATAATATATTTGAGGAATCAAGAATATAACATTGCTTAGAAATCATGTAAATAAGTAATACTTAAAACACATTCATTACTCCGGAAACACCAACAACGTGCGTAATAATTTAAAAAATAACGAAGAAAATCAAACGAAACTTAAATGCAGAAAATAAAACTATTAATGAACACGAGAACAAATGAGAAAGAGTACACGATACAAATAAATAAAAACTTCATACGAACGCAAATACAGACGGAAAATAATTATTATGAAAAAGCGGTGGGGAGCTGAGTTGCCGAAAGAGAGAGAGAGAGAGAGAGAGAGAGAGAGAGAGAGAGAGAGATAAAGCATAAGAGTTAGTGAGAGAATGCTTATACAAAAGTGTGTGTGTGTGTGTGTGTATGAGCGTGTGTGTGTGTGTGTGTGTGTTTGTGTATGAGTGTGTGTGAGTGAAAGAGTTGGGTGAGAGTCTGGAGTAAGAGTAATGTGAGAGTCTCCTAAGAATGTGAAGTATGCAACCCTCTTCTTGTTGGTCTTTGTTCTCCCTGGGTCCTCCTCCTCCTCCTCCTCCTCCTCTTCGTGGCTGTCTCCTGGTTTTATATTTCCTTTCATTTCATGTCCTGTGTCTGTCTCTCTGTCTAAACCTCTTATTCGCTGTTGTGTTCTTGTTTTTTCTTCTTCCTTTCGCTTTCTTTCTTAATCCGTTTGTGTTTTTCAGTTCGTAATTATATCGGTTTAGTTCTGTCTTCCTATTTGTCCTTACCATTAATTTCGTTTCCGTTCTTTCCTTAACAGTCTGTCCCTTTCTCTGTCTGTCATTGTCTGCCTTTTATCACCACTGTCTGTTTCTCTCTGTCTCCTCCTCCTCCTCCTCCTCCTCCTCCTCGTGGTTGTCTTCTGTGGCTTTGTTTTTGTTTATTTATCTCCATTTCGCTTTCGTTCTTTCTGTGTCTCTTTTTGTTCTGTTTTTAACCCTCATCTGTGTTCTCTCTCTCTCTCTCTCTCTCTCTCTCTCTCTCTCTCTCTCTCTCTCTCTCTCTCTCGCTCTCTCTCTCTCTCTCTCTCTCTCTCTCTCTCTCTCGCTCTGGCTCTCGTTTCCCACCAAGCCCTAGTATATATCAACCTAAAATATTCACAGCTGTTTTAATCCTTCTCTAAGAAAATACCGCAAGCCTCCTAATTACACTAATTAATATAACGAAGTCATTACTCACTCCCCTAATCACCCGCCCATAAAATAACGTGAAGCTAACTAGGACATTTCTCCGAGTGATTAATGATAGACCCTACAATCATAAAGGATTACGTTTACCAAGATTTATTGTATTATTATTATTTTTGTTAAGTATTTATTTATTTATTTTTCTAGTTTCCACCCTAGACATCCATCAAGCTTGAAAGGCAGCCCCAAGACCTCCCCCCCCCCCCCCTCCTTCGAGATAAATATGTACATTTTTTGGTAGAGAAATGTCCTGGCCAAAAGCCGGCTATTCCTAAATTACAGGGTCGCTATCGCTCGCCAGGATAAAATCGACACCTACATGGCACAAATGGTCTTAACCCTTGTTTAGCGGGGCCCGACTTAAGTCGGCCTAAAGAAGAAAGGACCATGTGGCGGGGACCGACTTAAGGCGGTGTGCAATTCTGAGCAATATTTGGCTCTGAGAGAGAGACGAGCGGTGGAAGGGGCGTAGGTCGGCTCTGACCGTACGGCACGGCTCCCGCGCCAGCACTGGGCCCTATTCCACACACACCCACACTCACTACCTAGCTACACAGGGAATTATGTAAGGAAATTACCGTATTTTAGCGATTTTGCCCTTCGGTTGCACGATCGTTGCAAGAGAACCCGTGATCGTAGAAGGATGGTTCTGGTATCATTGGAAAGCTCAATTATCGCCCTTTCACAGATACATACTTGTATTACGCTCTGGCTCTTGTTTATGCATGAAAAAGAGCACGGAAATAAGCTCGTTTAGGGTAAAAACCCCCGCTTGGCAGGTAGTAGAAGTTACCGACCTAGCCGCTCGTGGAGTGTTAATATTGGCAAAGAAATGGGGCTAAAGGTATTAACATAGCCAAATTAATAGAGCGATCGCTCGCCAGGATAAAATCGACACCTACATGGCACAAATTATCTTAATATTGGCAAAGAAATGGGGCTAAGGGTATTAACCCTTAGGGGGAGGTGTGGTGGAGTGGTCTTGCCACTGGCCTGGTAATCCAAAGGTCCCGGGTTCAAATCCCGATGTATCAATGGGAAGATATTATTGGGATGGAATTTGTGCTGTACCTAGTATCAGTGCATTACCACAAGCCCACCGAAACGTCAATACAATACCCTCATTGTTCCCTGATTAAATAGCACTGTATGAATATTCCCATATTCAAAATATGCTATAGGGGTGCAATGCCTGGTGAGTCATCTGCTCAACAGGTGGCGTTGTGTGTGTGTAAGTGTGAGAGTCCGAGTGTAGGGGGTGAGACAGTGAAGCACAGGAACGAGGTGGCTTCAGAGATGGGGTCGTTTCGGGCCATGAGTGAACACCGTGCCTCATGTGAAGGCAAGATGGCAGGTGCTCGTTGTACTCTACGTGCTTCACATGTCTCACTCCCTAGACTGGAACAAGACCTCACGGGCTTCACTGTTCATTGTAAAGCGGTGAATGTTAAGGCTCTCAGCCTATGCCCGAGAGGAAGTAAGTTGGAATATAGGAAAAAAAAAAAAAAAAAAAAAACAACATAGCCAAATTAATAGGGCGAACGTCTTCAAATCTCAAAAACTAATTGGGGTTGAACATGAGGGAGAAGGGCGTCCATAAAAATAACAAAAACCTCCGCTTAAATGTAATATGAATATCAAGAGTTTTTTAATGCAATAATACTGTACATTCTGAAAACATGTGCTTAGTCTATATCCTATTTACTTAGTTCTATCATAATACGTGGATGCTATACACACATACACACACAGGCACACACACACATACACACCCGGAAATACTTAACGCTTTCAGTACACCAGGATGCATTCACGGCCTATATTCTGGCTTTTGTTAGACGATATTTTTTAAGCTTATAGAGAAACTATGGAAATAAAAATGGTATATACTGCCCCAACTATATATTCTTCTTAATCCATTGTCTGAGACATCATGGCAGTTTACAGCAAATTACATGCTTTTAAAGCTTCTTAAAGCCTGTAGAATCGAGTATGAGAAATATGAGCCATACATTCGCTAGACATAACGCTCTGCAGGCAAATGTAGCGCGACATTAGCGATAATTGCTCAGTATTAGCGAATGTCTATGGTAGCGCTGCAGGTGAAGCCTGCGTGCTACGAAGCTCATTCTGGTGTCATTTTGAAGCTATTTTCTTCTAGTTTTTGGCTAAATACATTTTATATTATTCAGACACTTGCTTAATCAAATCAGGAGTGCCGGAATGAGCCCTAATATGGCGGAAATAGGCAGAAATATGCCCGCTGTGTAAGTGTTAAGCTGAATAAAATCATCAAATATTAGCTAGAATAAATGAAAGAAATGTGTCCACAAATACTGAAGGGTTTAATATGGTTTGAATACCAATATTTTTTTCTTAAGGGGAGATGATTGATTTGTGTGCCCCCCCGCCCCCCCCCTGTCTCCCTCATGTTTAGCCCCACTAATTTTCAGAATGTCGGAGGTTCGATCCCGGCTGGGAGTATTTAAATATATATTAGCTAACTTGTATTTGTGAGATATACTTGATATACATAAACTGTATATACAGTATATATATATATATGTATACTGTGAGACATACTGATTACCTAAAGACTTCACGCCAAATATGTGATGATTAATAAAAGACTCTAATTAGAGTTTAGGTACTTAACCCCTAAAATTTAACATGGCATTTCCTCACAAATACTTTGGAAATTAATGAAATTTTAATGACGAACTCAGTGGATACCAATTACTCAAATCGGCCACTCTGACTCCTTGGCCCAAATCATTCATAGACCAAAACGGTCGCAGACAAAATTGGCTGCGATTTGGACGAAAATGGCTGCAAGCAACAATGGCCACACAACAAAAAGTGCCATAATAGTTATGCACTCGGTCCATATTAGCCACGGACCAAAATGGCCACAGACCAAGAAACTCACTTGCGTAATACCAATTGGAATAGTTTTACTGATTATCTATATATATATTGCCCAGATGTCATAATCCCCGAAGGAGTGGCCACGAATGAATCGCCCCAAGCACCTCTGTTCCCTGTCAGTCGACGCCCCTCCTCCCAACCAACACCGCTTTCTCTCATATGCCTCTCAACCCCATCCTTCCACCTCATTCTCGGTCTTTCTCTCCCTATCTGTCCCTCCACCTCACTCTTGTACACTTTCTTAGTCATTCTCTCTTTTCACATATGTTCCACATGGCCAAACCATCTCATTGTGTTCCTTTTCACACTCTCCAGCACTTCCACATCCACACCACATCGTTCTCGTACTTCCTCATTCATCTGCCTATCCCTCCCTGTAACTCCACCTGCACTTCTCATTTCCACCCCTCTCGCTCTTGATTTGTGCCTCTGCCTTAATAGACCACGGACCAACTAGGACGCTGATCAACATGGCTGCAGGCCAAATTGGCTGCACACCAAAGCGGCTGCAAACAGGATGCATTTAAACAACACTTGCTTTGGCTTACACACACAGCAGAGATATGAGTTCTACTGAATACTGTACAGTAAACTTGTTAGGTGCTGCGGTTACCAGGCAAGAAAATATATATATATAGTCATTTTATACCTACCCTCCATTTAAAGAAACTAACAAAGGTAACTCAGCAGGTAAAGTCTACTATCTCTAATTTGTAATACCGGTATGTATGTATGTATGTATATACTCGGGCACATACCCTATTGCTGGGGGTGGCCGACTCGAGACAGAGCCCGAACAGCTACCTTTAAAGTTCCAATTATTAGGGTATGGGACCACTTTCACGTTCCCTCGCCCCTTTCACTGTCTTGTAGATTAGGAGAATTTTACAAGGGGAGGAGGATTCCTAGCCTCCTGCCCCCTAAGGTAAGGCGCTAGAACAACTATAGAATCAGACTCACCGTGGCTTCTTTTTCATCAGTAATTACCCCATGCTAGGCTACAATTATGCAGTATTTCACTCGTGTCTATCTCTTCCTTTGTGTCCACCTGTCTTTCCCTTCCACACACACACCATTGTTCCGCTGCACCACTATACCCCCCCCCCTCCCCCTAGCTCCCCTGTCGCCCCCCACCCCCCTCGCACCATCAGCTAATAAACGCACCATAACAGTAATGAATCACCCTGTCAGCCCCGTCGCGTCAGGATAACGCCAACCCATAGCCGGCAATACGGGCTTGGGTCGGGTCGCTTGATTGGGGGATTTTCGACTCTATGACAACGGTACCTTAGCGACTATAGTGACCCTCCAGAAAGAGAGACTGGACAACTTGGTTAGGCTAGTATGAAGTTAGGTTGTATAAGGCTTAAAATAAGTTAAGTTCCAATATGTTGGCTTAAAATAGTTTCAGATATGATTACATATCTTTTATTTAAATTATGGTAAGTTATATTAGCTTCGAACAAATTTAAGTTTGGAATGTCATAGGGTTTAGGTTTAGTTAGGGTAAATTGTGTTAGCTTTGGATAGATTGAGGTTAGGGTTTCAAGTCAATTTAAGTTAGGTTGCGATACGTTAAGAGTTAGAATAGGATATATAATTATATGGCTTAGCTTATGCTAGGTTAGCTGTTGTTAGATTCAAATAGGATTAAGTTGGAAGGTGTAGGGCTTAGATTAAATTAGGATACGTCAGGTTAGCTTAGGCCAGGTTTTGATTAAGTTAACATTAAATAAAGGTTAGTCTAGCTTAGTCCTTGTCATTAAAAACCACTATTAATACTAGCTCAGTTACATTTTGGTATGTCAGTTCAGACTTCTTCAAGTGGCATTTTTTATGATAAACAGTAGGGGGAACTTTCATACTATCAAAAACGTTAATAGTAACCCCTTCTGTAACGGCGACGTCTACTTAACGATATTTTGGCTACTGTTACACGATTGTATTCAGTTTTTAAAGGGCCTCCGGCAATTAACAGGCTTCGAACTATCTCACTTGACCCTTTTTACTGCCTCAGATACTTCTTAAACTGCACAAAATTGTCTAAATATAGCTAAAATAATGTTTAAAAGACGTCACCGGTACAAAAGGGGTTAACTTTAAAATGTTATGTCTGATTGGTATGTTACATATTTATATATTTAGTACTTGCTCATTTCAATGTCAACTAAATCATTATCTTGATATTAACACTTACAAATTACTGACACTTACGGGTGTTGTTATTAATTAAATAGAGATGCTTGTTAATGAATCTATAACATTTAATGTCATGTGAATAGTGTTATACATGATACCAGAAGTGGCTTTGAAGGACGCCTAAAACAACTACTTTAAAAAATGGAATTGGGCTGCAAAAGTTAGATCATGGTAAAAAAAAAAAAGTTGTCCAATCTCTTTATTACATACGATCTCTAACCGCATAGTCACTGCATTACTATAGGGGCCAAAACGATATCGGTTTCCAAGAGGATTTCGACCCTATGCCATTCTACCTTCGTGTTTAATGCCTTTTATCCCTATTTTTACTGGCCTGTATGTCACTAGGGATCACAATCATACCAATTTAAGGGGACATTCAACTCTGTGGCTCTTTTTGGCCAACCACAATGTTACGAGGGGGGAAAGTCATATCAATTAGGTAGGGAATGTCAACCATGCTGTTCCTATATTTTCATTCCTAGCTGAAGAATGATAGGGTTATAAGATAGGCTAACGACTGAATCACACGAACGCGTATTCCGGCAATTATTACCAAGCGGGTGGATGGGACTCGTTAGCCTTGGTCGGCAACCCATCTAGGGGAGACAACCTTATAAAAATCCGAGTGGATGGGACTCGTCAGCCTTGATCGGCAATCTGTCTAGGGAAGTAAACCTGATACAAATCCATACTGCTTATCTAAGTGTAAGGCAGGTTAGTGAATGGACTAGCCGAACACCACTGTAGAAAAATAGTGCTAACTAGATACATAGAGGGCCTCGGAGTCGAACGGATCCTAAATTGAGTGGTCAATACTGTAAGTCCTTCAGTAAACTGGCTCGGGTTGTCCCTCTTACAGGGAATAGGTCCGCTTGGGGGCCTTCTGTGTATGGCCACCCTCATTAAGGGGAGTAAGGCGTCCGGCAATAGATAGATAGATAGATTATTTTTCAGCTTCCAAATTTGACTTGATCTTTCAATCAGGTAACCCCAGTTTGTGAAACATTTTATCTACCATCTGACGATTTTATTCAACTTGGGAAGACCATGTTAACGTTAGATAATTAGTCGAGCTATAGTCTTAAGGGGAGACAGTTGGTTTTTCGAGTCCTCCTTCTCCCTCATGTTTAGCCCTATTATAAACTGCAAAAAGTTCCATTTTCGTGTCAAGTCCAGATCTACTGTAGTCTATGGTTCAGTAAAATGTGGACGAATCGACAAACAGATAATCACCGAAAGGTCAAGAGAACGAAAAGACCTCTAACACTGCCTCTGTACCACGCCCATAAGGTCGATTTGGCACCTTTTGGGCGATTTTTGCATGTATTCATTATGTTTCTAGTTTCCTCCCTAGACCTCCATCAAATATAAAAGAAACATCCATTAGATCCCCCTTCTAGATTAATTTGTACATTTTTTGGTAGAAAAAATTTCCCGGCCGAAGGCCGATTCTTCCAACATTACAGGCTCACTATCGTTTGCCAGAGAAAAAATCGACACCTAAATAGCAACGAAAGGTCTAAATATTGACGTAGAAATGGGGCAAAAGGTCTTACAATCGACTAACTAATGGGGCAAACATCTTAACATCCGAAAACTAATGGGCTAAACATGAGGGAGAAAGTGGTCCAGAAAAGTGAACCATCTCCCCTTAAAAATTCACCTCCCAAAAAACTCTACGGGGTCTTAATTACCTCTATTAAAAGGGGAGAGAGGATACAACTGTGGTGGAGGTGGGGGCGTCACAGTTTCGGGTCGCGAGAGTCGATTTTCCCATTGGATAACTCACCGAAATTGGCCTTATTGGGGGCTGGGGCTAATTCTGGATGTGCCCAATGGATATAGAGATTGGACAACTTTTAAGTGTGCCGCCATATTGGGTACATGAACACTATATAAGTAAATGCATAAATAAATAAAAATAATATATAACAATACTGGTAGATGAATATATGAATAGGTTAATGAATTACTTTATTAACATAATATTTGCTTAATAACACCATAACTAATCCACTGACGAATTAAGTGATGAACGTACACTTGAATAAATATTTTACATAGTTATAGACATACTTAAATATGCTACATAGTTATAGACATACTTAAATATGCTACATAGTTATAGACATACTTAAATATGCTACATAGTTATAGACATACTTAAATATGCTACATAGTTATAGACATACTTAAATGTTTTACATAGTTATAGACATACTTAAATATGCTACATAGTTATAGACATACTTAAATATGCTACATAGTTATAGACATACTTAAATTTTTTACATAGTTATAGACATACTTAAATATGCTACATAGTTATAGACATACTTAAATGTTTTACATAGTTATAGACATACTTAAATATGCTACATAGTTATAGACATACTTAAATATGCTACATAGTTATAGACATACTTAAATGTTTTACATAGTTATAGACATACTTAAATATGCTACATAGTTATAGACATACTTAAATGTTTTACATAGTTATAGACATACTTAAATATGTTACATAGTTATAGACATACTTAAATGTTTTACATAGTTATAGACATACTTAAATATGCTACATAGTTATAGACATACTTAAATGTTTTACATAGTTATAGACATACTTAAATATGCTACATAGTTATAGACATACTTAAATATTTTACATAGTTATAGACATACTTAAATATGCTACATAGTTATAGACATACTTAAATATTTTACATAGTTATAGACATACTTAAATATGCTACATAGTTATAGACATACTTAAATATGCTACATAGTTATAGACATACTTAAATATACAAACAAAAAACAAGTAAGATGAAATACGTTCTTGTTAAGGGGAGATCTCCACTTGAGGGATTTTTTTCTTGACCCCTTTCTCCCTCATGTTTAGCCCCATTGCTTTTGATATTATAAAACGTTTGCCCCATTAGTTTAGCGATTTTAAGAACTTTCACCCCATATTAAGACCTTTCGTGCAATTCAGGTGTCGATTTTATCCTGGCGAGCGATAGCGAGCCTGTAATTTAAGAGGAATTGGGCCTTGGGCCGGGACATTTTTCTACCGAAAAATGTACAAATTTATCTTGAAAGGGACTCAAGGGGGTGTAATTATAAGCTTGATGGAGGTCTAGGGAACAAACTAAATACCTCCCCTTAAGTTGAAACTATATATACGTAAATTAATAGGAACAATCATATGGTAAAAAAAAGGCCAATTATACATGATTGTATATAACCTAATAACATCAATAAATAGGTTTGTTCAATGGAATTTATGGACATGCGAGATACACTTCAATAAAGATCAATAAAAGGTGGCTACAAGATGTCCTCCAAGGCCACATCTCTGTTTACGAAGGTGTCTGAGGGTAATCCAATTAATGGCTGTGAACGACTGTATCAGGGGAAGGGGGGGCGGGGGGAGGGGGAGGGGGGGGGGGGAGAGCATCACAATAGCAGGTCGGTAAGGGAGCTCACCTCGCTGTTTTTTCTGTTTCTCTCCCTCTCTCTTAGGGTTGTATCCATTCGGCCCCATTCAGCCTACTGTTTTAAGACGTTTACCCCCATCCAGGTGTCAATGTGTTCCTGGTGAGCGGTAGCGAGCCAGCATATATATATATTCGTTTTGAGAGCAAGCTAAATTTGTAAATTTTTCGATAGAAAATTTTCTCCGGCAAAGCCGGATTTCGCCATACAATACTGGCTCGCTATCGCTCGCCAGGAAGATATCGACACCTGGATGGGGTTAAACTTCTTAAAACAGTTGGCTGAATGGAGCCGAATGGATACAAGCCAAAGAGAGAGGGAGAGAAAGAGAAAAAAAGCGAGGTGGGTTCCCTTAAGGGCGAGGTTCCCATCCACTGCCTCCGCCGTTGTCGACCTTACTGGCCACCACCATTTTAGGGGCTGCGGGCCTTGGAGAGACTCTCTAGTAAATTGAGACTGAGAATTTGTTGACAAAATAATAATTCGTTCATTAGAAGACTATAACATGAAATTATTATTATTGTTATTATTATTATTATCATTATTGTTATTGTTATTATTATTATTATTATTATTATTATTTGTATTATTATTATTATCATTATTGTTATTGTTATTATTATTATTATTATTTGTATTATTATTATTATCATTATTATTATTTGTATTATTATTATTATCAATATTATTATTATTAGTAGTAGTAGTAGTAGTATGCTTCATTTTTGCAAGTGGCAAGCAGTTGGAGAGATATTTAGTTAGAGGAGAAGAATTGACGAGACTGAAAGTTTTGGAGACTAGCAATATATGGTAAGCCACCCCGCACATGCGAACAATATAGTGTACAAGAGGGCATAATAAATAACTGTGCAGCGCAAAACATTACGTGAAAGACAAGAACCCAGAAAGTGTGCTGACCATGCCTAACTTCTGTTAAGGGGGTAGTGCTTGTTTTGTTGGGCTATATATTTATATATTTTTGAGTTTCCTAGCTAGACTTCCATCAAACTTAGAAAAACACCCCCTATATCCCCTTTCAAGATACATTTGTAAATTTTTCGGTAGAAAAATTTCCCGGCCGAAGGCCGGTTCCTTCTAAAATTAGAGGCTCACTATCGCTCGCCTGAACAAAATCAACACCTAAAGGGCACAAAAGGTCTTAATATTAACCAAAAAAATTAGGCGAAAGGTCTCAAAATCGCCAAAATAACGGAACGAACGTCTTAAAACCTCAAAACTAATATGCTAAACATGAGGGAGAAGGGGGTCCAGAAAAAGCGAGTACTGCCCCCCTTAAAAAGGACCTATGTTATTAAGAACGTTTATTGAGATCGTATTTACCAATTTGAGTCTAGAGGTAAATTACAAACTAAAGAAAAGTGTCTAATGGTAACCAGAGATAATTTATAGGAGGCAGATTCATTTTTAAAGTTTAGTTCATAGGCTGCCAGACCTGATTTGCACACCGTTTACCAGTTGACCACTTGCGAGTTTCAGGCTATAAGGAAGTTGGAGGTACAGACAACAATATTTAGCAGGATGAACAAATATATTATGATCGTACTACATTTATAAATACACAAAATAATATTCATCATACTTTATATCCATCAAAATCATATATTATTGCATTTGTTGCATATCGATATTTACGGCTTCAACTTCCTTATAGCCTGAAACTCGCAAGTGGTCAATTGTCGATGTCTCCCGTTTCTATTATATATTTTTGCTTTTATATCAACATTGATTCTACTTGGGTGTGTCCCTTATAATAAGTCATAGCGAATCGGCTCGTCTCTGTTTTCTAAAGTATTTCTAATGGGCAAGACAGTTGTATACCAAGCAGAGGGATGGTGGTAGTTAGGGTCGGTAGGCTAGTGAATAAATATACCATTTTCGGCCATATTGATGTCCCCCTCTTCGTCTCTGTCGGACAGGGGGACAGAATAGGCGTATGCAGTGTCGCTAAGGCTTAAAATGTAATGGGAATGGATGGGAGTTTGATCTCTACGCGAAGGGGATCATTGGATGGTTGGACACAGTTACATCGATTGCTTGTCTAGGAAGAAAAGGGAAGAGAAAATAACATTATAAAAAATGAATGAAAAGGAAAGAAGGGGTGATTTAAGACCGAATGTACCATGATCACAATACTATATATATATATATATTATATTTTATGGGCTATCTGAAAGAGAGATTTATGGTGTTGAAATAAATATATGAATAGCTTTATATCAACGCAGAAACGGCCAGTATAATGTATATGTTGGCAGAACACGAAGACACACACACACACACTATCAATATTATTATTTTATTATTTTATTATTATTATTATTATTATTATTATTATCATTACACACACATACACACACACACACACTAACATCCTTATTATATTTATCCTTATTATTGTACACACACACACGTAGTTCCTGTGACTAACACTGAAATCTGACAATTATTGGCCAGTGGTCCACGCCGTTTTGGAACCGTTACTGAACATCCTATCTGCTTTTTCTATGCCATTTGGTTAATGATAATGTTTCTGGCAGCACAGAGGAGACAGTGGGTTAGGATGGGTTGGTCGTCTACTGTAGACAAAATAATAAATATCCTTCTTAAATGTTTCCAGTGTTGGGTAATTTTAATTTTAAATTACCTCCGTCAACGAAGTTGGATGAAGGTTATGTGTTCGCCTCCGTTTGCTAGTTTGTCTGTCAAAAATTAGATCTCACAATGTTAAGAACAGATTTTCACGAAATTTGATGGACAGATGTGCTAAGTAAGAAATTATTCAATTTAGGAGGTAATCCGGAAAATGTCATGAAACTTGGTGGCCAGATAGGATATTGTTATGAACCGATTTTCACGAAATTTGGTGGGAAGATATGATAATATGTGTCAAGGAAGAAGTAATTCAATTAAAGAGGCGATCCGGAGATTCTCACGAAATTTGGTAGGTAGATAGGATATGCTCCAAGGAAGAAGTTATTCAATTTAGGAGGCGATCTGGATCATATCCTGGAAGCCTTAGTCAGAAGAACATTTTGGTCTATGATATTAATCATAAAGAACCAGCCAGCATAGGCAGAGGTATGCGCCCTACCGAGTGCCCCACTAGTTTCTTTCAGACCTCTGTTATACTTCGGGCCACAAGTAGCAAAGGCGTTTTCCTTTAGCATCTTCAGTCTTGTTAGCACTTTTGATTTGATGGGCCAAATGTCATACACTCGATCAAGGTGTTTATACTCTTTGTACCTGATGATCACTTCATCCTCATCTTGCATATTTGGGGCCATATTGCTATGGATATCTCAAGTGCATTATATTTAGTATCTTTCTCGGGGTCCGTCGAGTGAGTTGCCGGGATTTTAAATGTTCATAGTAACCATAATCCTTTACAAATGATATTTTGCTGGTGAATGTGTGAGAATTCTAGAAGAGGTGTCATCAAGGCCTTGTGCAGGGTAAGCATAGGTTCCACCTCCCATGTTTTAATAGTTTGCAATATCCAGCTGCTTGAATGAGTTTGCTTAAGATCGCATTATTACCCACTATTATACCCAGGTCTAGCACACGGTTAATGTGTTATATAAGGGAACTATCATGTGCAATATAGTTAGCATCTGTTGGTTTCATATCTTAACAATTAAGATTTATTGTTATTGCAGGCCATATTGTTTGTCTTAATTTCCCCTTAATTTGTGTATGCTTTGTGGTCAGTACACACAGCCGGTTTTCTTTGGGGCCACTGATTTTCCTTATTCTCATATGCGACACTGACCATGATACCCTCCACTCTTCAGTCTCATCTTTTGCTGATAAAGGAGATGAAATATGCGGAAGATGTGGACAAAGTTAATTATAATCTAGCCAATTTATGATTTTGAGTAAGGGGAGGCTGACCTTTGTTTTACTTTTTTTTCTAAAATGGTCTAAAATGCTTCTTTAAACATAGGAGACTAGCATAGGATGGCATAAAAACCCATAGGACATCCCTAACCCCCACCCCCCAATCATATATATATATATATATATATATATATATATATATATATATATATATATACTGTATAATTATACTGTATACATTCCTCGAAATATACACTTCACGTCTGGAGAAAAAAAATATAGTCTACCATCAAATATCAGCCAAAGCATCGGTTTTATTTCACTACCCAGAGAAAATGCAGTTGCACGGGTAACTATGGAAGATTTTGTTGATAGACTTGTGTTTCAAACAAATTTTTCAGATGTAATTTCCCACAGTACTACTTCAAAGTGTATCTAGTAATTTATGTATTGCTCTTCTTCGTTCCCCTTGCGTACACTATAAGTGGGAGTATACCGGAGTACAGTATACTAGAGTGCTCAAAATGGCTGATACTCGGATATTTTGGCTGTCTCGAAATATTTTATGTCGAATAATGCTTCAAAAACTTTTATATATATATATATATATTTTATTCATATTTTTCAGCACCTTCTATTATTCAACATGGGAAAGCGAGCACGATAAGTTGTAGGTGATGATTGTAGGATACGCCATCAAAAAATTGCGCAAAATATGAATGATTCTACAATTTTTGTTTAATATAATGCGAAAATTCGCATTCGTAGAATGAAGAATTTTTCAGCGAGTCTTAGTATTTCCATTGGTATTAATATGGTATAATATCAGAAACACAATCTCTTATACAGGGTGAATGTGTGGGGGGGGGGGGGTTAAAGGTCAGCCTCTCCAAATACATGTTTAGATAGAAGCACATATACTGGCATATGCAGGACATTCAGGAATACACACACACACACGGGAAGAGCATTTTTTGCTCTGTTATCTTTACCTTTCACTTTGTAGAAAATTCTAGGTTAGAATTAAGTCCGGACTGCCTAGTGGGGACCGGAAGGTCTGTGCAGTATGTGTAACAATGTTAATCTATGTAAATCTCACACTCACTCACTCTCACTCTCTCTCTCTCTCTCACACACACACACACACAGCATACCAAAACTACAAGCCCCTCTCAAATATTCATAAGCAAGCATTTTCATAAGTATATCCCCGCACATATACAATGGAATAAAAACGAGAATACGCAGGGGAGAACATAATATATATATTTATATATACGGGTTATAAGAGACATGTTTCGTGCTAAGATAAATGTGGGCTTTTAAGGAGGGTCACCGGCTTTTTTTTATCTTTCTCTCCTTTTCTCTCTTTCCCTGGCTTGTATCCATTCGGCCCTATTCAGCCAACTGTCTTAAGACGTTTATCCCCATCCAGGTATCGATTTCTTCACAGCATTGTATGGAGAAATCCGGCTTCGCCAGAGACATTTTTGTATCGAAAAATTTACAAATTTGGCTTGCTGTCAAAACAAAAATATATAAATGCTGTCTCGCTACCGCTCGCCATGAAAATATTGACACCTGGATGGGGGTAAACGTCTTAAAACAGTAGGCTGAGTGAGGCCGAAAGGATACAAGCTAAAGAGAGAGGGAGAGAACGAGAAAAAAGCGAGGTGGGCTCCCTTAAAGATAAACCATGAATATATATTTTCTTGCTTGACTAAGGCCCATTATCGAGTAACTGGTCTAATGGAGTTATTGTTATTTATTTTTGCTTTATTGTTTTGGAATGTTTGTCGTTTTCATTGTGAGTTTTAAATTAGTCGAAAACCTTGTAATGTTAGGCTTAGGTTTGTCTTTAATTTATTATCTTGGAATTTACTTGGGGAATTTAAATGTGATACAAAATATTTACAGTATTGGTATTTCAGTAGTGTATGTGTGTGTGTGTGTGTGTGTGTGTGTGTGTGTGTGTGTGTGTGTGTGCGCGCGTATACAGTGTGTGTGTGCGCGTATACAGTATGTGTGTACGTACAGTTGTGGCCTTAATTTTCTGGAAATTTTTTGGAGCACCAAATATGAAACACTAGCGAAATATGTTTGATAAATTGCTCTACCATAAGTATACAATTTTATGCATGCACTAGTCATGATCACCGTTTTGCTTTTTTCAACAAGTGTTCAACTATTTCTGACTATGCCTGTGTGCCTCTACGTTCATTCGCACAACACAAGCAGAAACAGAGAGGGAAGCCAGACAAATGAAACAGGAGTTCCAGCAACTCCTAATCACATGCCTGTGAGGCCTCCCCTGGATTGGTGTCTACTATCTGCTTGTGTGTGTGTATTTACCTATTTGTATTTACCTATTTGTAGTTTACAGGAATTGAGCAGCGCTCGTGTTGTCCTCTCTTAGTTACTTTATAATCAATCCATTTTACTTAGACAAGTATCGTAATGGATATTCCCAGTTCCCAGTATTTTGGACTAACATATCATAACTTATGTGTGTGTGTGTGTGTGTGTGTGTGTGTGTGTGTGTGTGTGTGTGTGTGTGTGTGTGTGTGTGTGTGTGTGTGTGTGTGTGTGTGTGTGTGTGTGTGTGTGTGTGGGTGTGTGTGTGTGTGTGTGTGTGTGTGTGTGTGTGTGTGTGTGTGTGTGTGTGTGTGTGTGTGTGTGTGTGTGTGTGTGTGTGTGTTATTCCAATGTGTCCTTCAATTTGTATGGTTACCTTTGAAAACAGACTGCAGCTAATAACATAGCAATCCCTCCATATGTGTGTAAACAAAGCATTGGTTAATGCTCCTTGGCACAACCATACATAGTGACAACAGCAAAACATAAATACGAATATATAAGCATGCAATACGAGCTCATATGAATATAACTTTGATTTTCAGCTCCGCTTCCCGGCAAATACTCCTCATAAGCTCGGCCACCCCCTACAATCCCCCTGAGAATTTCGGTCTTAGGAACATATGAGACTCAGACAGTGCCATCCAGTCCCTAGACAATCTATAGCCTTCTCGACCTTACGTAACATAGAAAGGAAGGGTCTAGACGGTGCTATGTCACAGAAACAAAGCAGGAGGTTGGAGTTGCTGTGTGAGAAATATAGATAAGTTTGTGTATATAGCTCGGGAGGCTGCTTGGGTTTACTGAAGGAAGGATGGTAGGAGAGTGAGACCAGGGACTTACATAACCAGTGTATTATGTAAGCGGCGCATCCTAGACCAAATTTCCTGTTTTTAAGGGGGGTCACCGGCTTTTTTTTGTTTTTCTTTCTTTCCCTGGCTTGTATCCATTCGGCCCCATTAAGCCAACTGTTTTAAGACGTTTATCCCCATCCAGGTGTCGATTTCTTCCTGACGAGCGATAGCTAGTAGCGATTGTAGTGAGAAATCCGGTTTCGCCGGAGACATATTTCTATCGAAAAATGTACAAATTTAGCTTCCTGTCAAAACAAAAATATATATATGCTGGCTCGCTACCGCTCGCCAGGAAGATATTGACACCTGGATGGGGGTATAAGTCTTAAAACAGTAGGCTGAATGGGGCCGAATGGATGCTTTCCAGTCACTCTGCCTCACGACTACTTCGCCTCATGACCACTTCGCCTATGTCTATTACGCCTCACGACCAGTTCGCCTTGCCACCACTACGCCTCCCTACCACTTCGCCTTGCGTCAATGACGCCTCAGCACCAGTTCGCCTCATCTGCAGTTTCTGAAGAAGCTGTGGTTGTAAAAAGGGTTAAGGGGGGTGACCTGCTTTTTTTGCTCTCCTGTTCTCTCTTTCTCTGGCTTGTATCCATTCGGCCCCATTCAGCCTACTGTTTTAAGCCGTTTATCCCCATCCAGGTGTCATTTTTTTACTGATGAGCGGTAGCGAGCCAGCATATTTTTTAAATGTTTTTGACAGCAAGCTAAATTTATACATTTTTCGAAAGAAAACCTAACCTAACCTAACTATCAAAAACTAATGTACATTGTTCAAATTGTGCGTCAAATTAGTAGAGAGGTGAAGCGGTAAGAAAGCGTGAGGCGAACTGGAGCTGAGGCGTTGTTGTCGTGAGGCGAAGTGGTAGTGAGACGTAGTGGTTACAAGGCGAAATGGTTGTAAGGCGTTGTGGTCATGAGGCGAAGAGACCAAGGCGAAGTGGTAATGAGGCGAAGTGGCCTGCTCCCCCAGTCAAAATCGAAATCCTAAACTAATGGTCCGATTTTAATTCTGTTTGGGCCATTCGATTCAACTTGCTAAAGTGTACTTATGGTATAAATTTAAACAAAATCCGTTCATAAATAACTCGTCTATGGAGTTTTTAAACTTTAAAATAGGCCTAGGGGGCCTAAAAAATAGTTCAAAATTAAAAACAAATTATACCGTTGAATCCGCAACGGCGAGACGAATCCAAATATGTAATAATATTGACAAGTCAAAATTCGACCAAAATTACCGATTTGCCTGGGGCAAAGCCAAGGTTTTTTGAGATTTTATTTTCGATTCTGGGCGAATGGCTGGGCGAAAATGAAATCTAAGACCATGTCTAGAAGCATCTCGGCGAGAAAAATCGAATGGCACCAAGTAGAATTCCCTGGGACTTATAGTTTGCGCTACAGAGGACTTTTAAAGTCCAAAAAAACGGTCCCCTGGGCCCTCCAGGAAGCCCAGTCAAAATCGAAATCCTAAACTAATGGTCCGATTTTAATTCTGTTTGCGCCATTCGATTCAGCTTGCCAAAGTGTACTTATGGTATAAATTTAAACAAAATCCGTTCATAAATAACTCGTCTATGGAGTCTTTAAACTTTAAAATAGGCCTAGGGGGACTTTTAAAGTCCAAAAAAACGGTCGCCTGGGCCCTCCAGGAAGGCTTTCCAGTCACTCCGCCTCACGACTACTTCGCCTCATGACCACTTCGCCTATGTCCATTACGCCTCACGACCAGTTCGCCTTGCCACCACTACGCCTCCCTACCACTTCGCCTTGCGTCAATGACGCCTCAGCACCAGTTCGCCTCATGTGCAGTTTCTGAAGAAGCTGTGGTTGTAAAAAGGCTTAAGGGGGGTGACCTGCTTTTTTTGCTCTCCTGTTCTCTCTTTCTCTGGCTTGTATCCATTCGGCCCCATTCAGCCTACTGTTTTAAGCCGTTTATCCCCATCCAGGTGTCAATTTTTTGCTGATGAGCGGTAGCGAGCCAGCATATTTTTTAAATGTTTTTGACAGCAAGCTAAATTTATACATTTTTCGAAAGAAAACTTAACCTAACCTAACTATCAAAAACTAATGTACATCGTTCAAATTGTGCGTCAAATTAGTAGAGGTGAAGCGGTAAGAAAGCGTGAGGCGAACTGGAGCTGAGGCGTTGTTGTCGTGAGGCGAAGTGGTAGTGAGACGTAGTGGTTACAAGGCGAAATGGTTGTAAGGGGTTGTGGTCATGAGGCGAAGAGACCAAGGCGAAGTGGTAATGTGGCGAAGTGGCCTGCTCCCGAATGGATACAAGCCAAAGAGAGAGAGAGGGAGAGAAAGAGAAAAAAGCGAGGTGGGCTCCCTTAAGGGTGGTGTGATAAAAGGGGGCATGCATGTGTGGTCCATCATATACTAAGACTTTGTATTCACTTAGGGGCAAATATTAGATGATTAAAAGATATTATTTAGGTTAGGAAAGACGAAAACTGAGTCATTGCTTTAGTAAAACTATCTTTCTTCTTCTTTTTTTGTTCTTTTTTTTTTTTTTTTTGGGGGGGGGGGCGGAAGAGGGGGGAGGGGAGGAAACAAATACTAGATCGTTTTCATTAGCTCAGGGAAGAGTTTTAGTTGTCAAAGAGGTATCCGAAATTCAGTCACCTCGAGATTAGTATTAACGAAAATTGTCACTAAATTACATCTTAAATCGTTGGCACATTTCGGAGATACCTTTGAAGCAAACTGAAGAACCAACAGACAAGGCATGAAAGACAATAGACTGGAAGGAAAACATAAACCCCTCTCAATTATAATTAACCCTTTCAGCACGAGGACATAATTTTCGTCTTATTCTGGTTACCATTAGGCGATTTGTTTAGCTAATTATCTACTTATAGGGCTTATAGTGATAAATACTATCTCAATTAACCATCTGATTTTGTTTATAGTCGTAGGCGTGTGCATAAACCTTTAACCGTCCTGGTGGTGTAATGGTTAAGGTGGCAAAAATCTGTGTGTGATAACCCAGGTTCGAATCCCGGTGGATCATAATACTTTAATTAATTTCATTGGGGGTGTTTGGTGTTGTGGTGAAATTAATAAAAAAAAAAAAAAAAAAATATATGATATATATATATATATATATATATATATATATATATATATATATATATATATATATATATATATATATATATATATATATATATATATATATATATATATATATATATACAGTATATAATATATATATATATATATATATATATATATATATATATATATATATATATATATATATATATACTGTACTATATATTAATTCTGTCTACTTTTCAAAGTATATTTGTATCACTTTGTTTTCTTTTAACCATTTTAGTAGAAACCTCATTTCTATTAGTCTGGCTTGCATTAGACGAGTTTATGCAGCTTACGATGAGTCTGTAGGAGTCTGAGAAATAACCGAGATAGCTTTTGCCCCTTTTGATTCCGAGTTTTTGAAAATCGTCTAATTCTAGAAAGAAGGAAATTAAAATGACGTCATGGTTTTGCAAAGGTTGAGAAATCCTTCAAGCGATCTACAAACACAAACACACACACACACAATAAATTATTTCTCTAGTTATCTACCATTATATTTATCTAATTGTTTATCTTTATATCTATCTATTTATTTATCTCTCAAGTTATCTATCAACCCCCACCCTCCCACTCACGCACCCACTACAACCTCAAACAAAGCTCTCCATATCAGACAGACCTGGATTATGCCTATTCACCCATACAAAAATCATGTTTTTTGTCGGAGAGCAATCAAACCATACCTTTTATCCCCCGCACAAAGCAAACTCTTTCAGGAACATAAAGATTGGATGAAAATGCCTTCTTTATGGAAATATTTAACTATAATGATATCATTAAAGCACTAACTCTCAATTATAAATGCAATTATATTGAAAATAATAATAGTACCGGTAATCATCATAATAATAATAATAATAATAATAATAATAATAATAATAATAATAATAATAACAACAACAATAATAACACAATTATTATTGTTATGGACATATTTTATGGCTTGGGTCTACTGCATGATCAGATGGATAACACAAACAAATAGTAATATAGATATACAATACGTTTTATTAACATAAATATATCCTTAACATATTTCGCAAAAGAGGTATTAATGGCCTTAGTCACTTTCTGAGGTATGTCATATATTATCTCCTGGTTAACAGAGGCAATTATGTACATCACCTGGTGGAAAGGTGCTCCAATGGTCGAATCCCCACAACCACCGGAGGCACCCACACACAGCTGTTTGTCCGAGCGATAGGCAGAGTCCCGGCGGTAGTCATCAAGGAAGAATGAAGTAGACCTCCCTCATTTTAGTAGCAATGTGCGCTGAGACAACCAAATCGGAATCAACATCTTCCACCATGACCAAGTGGACCTCAGAGACCCCAGCCATAACCTCACTTGTCCCACCACAGGTCATTGCGACTAAGTTCGCCCCACACAACATCGAAAGTTCACAAGTTCACAACTCAACACTCGCACAGTTCAGAGCCATATACCACCGCTCCACTGGGCTCACACCTCTGGCCAAGCTCTAAAGCTTGCCAGAGGGACGCACAGGGCAACGGCAAGCCACCAGGCACAAAAGGCAGAGCTATACACACAGATAATCGGCGTGCACTGTGGCCCCAGCCCTATTCAGTAGAAGTAGAAGTAGTAGTAGTAGTAGTTAAATTGGCGTTAGTGGTGATGGTGTTGTTGTTGTCGTTGGTGGTGGTGGTGGTGGTGGTAGTAGTGATGCTGGTAGAGGAGGGATTCACTAAAATTACCTCCAATTAATAAAAAAATGCATGGTAAATAATAAATATCCACGTAATATATAATAAACACATAAACCTGTCCCTTCCTCCTCAAAGTACTAAATATAAAACCCAGCATTTTAAGGCAGGGGCTGGCTGGGGTAAAGTATGGCTCCCAGGACAGAGTAAAGAGGACAGGACAGGTGCTTATAAGACCACAGCTTAACTTAGAAGACAGGGCCGGGGACAACCTTTCACCTTCAACGTCTTAATCATCATCATATTCTTATTTTGTCTTGTCTTTCTCCTTCTTCTTCTTCTTCTTATTATTATTATTATTATTATTTTCCTTCTGCATGTTAACTTAATTCTTCTCATTTTCCTTTTTTACTTCTTTTTCTTCTTCTTCTAAATGTTCTATGCATTCTTCTATTTTCTTCACTTCTTCTTGTTCTTCCTTTTCTTCTTCGTCTTCTTCCTTGAGCTTTTCTTCTTCCTTTATATTTTCCTCGTTTCTGTTTGAAGCGGTTATCCCCTTGCTCTTAGTTTAACCTGCCTATTTTTCGTTCAAGTTAAAAGAGTAGGCCAAACCCTGGAGGGCCGATTTCCAGGTTTTTGGCGTTTTTGGCATTTTTTTTTTTTTTTTCCCCCAGCATTTTTAGCCTATTTATTTTCAAAAATTTGCAAAAAATACAAATTATTTTGTACCCCTATCAAACTTTTATGAAGCATTCCTAAACCATGTATCTCCAAATCTTCTAAGCTATTTTGTGGTATTTATAATGAGAAATGTCCTAACAACATTTTAGAAATAGTTACGGTATATAATAAATTTTCACAAAATCCAACCAGAAAATAGGCCTAGTTGCTATAATTATTCTATGCCGAAATTGGGGTCATACTCTTCGATGTTTTGTTCATATCTGTATATCCCACAATTCTGCATCATTATAGGACTATCAGGTCATAATTACTCCCATAAAACATTTTAGAATCAATATTCGATGAAAAAAGATATTCCCAAAATTAATTTTGTGCACCAAGATCAGTCTGTAGTGACCCATCTTATTTATTTCGTTCTCTCTTATTGCCAACTGCTATAGAAAACGTTTAGAAACCGATTTTATATGGGCATCTCAAGTAAATGAAAATAATTCTTGAGTTTATGGGACTTTTTGGAAGAATTCCCGAACATTGGGGGATGGGGGCTTTAGGGAGTGATTCTCTAGTGAGATTTGTCTCAAATTACACACAGCGCATGGTAACAACATATACTCTCATTTGACATAAGATTTTTTTTTTAATGGTGATGGGGGTAAACGTCTTAAAACAGTAGGCTGAATGGGGCCGAATGGATACAAGCCAAAGAGAGAGGGAGAAAAAGAGAAAAAAAAGCGAGGTGGGCTCCCTTTTTGATTGATTGATTGATTTTATTTAGTAAGAGTTACGTAGGCTACATAACAAGAAGCAGAGCATAATATACAAGATTGCAAAAAGTACCCCAGTTTCGCTGTTACATAGCAAATGTTATCGGAGTATATAAAGTGTCTTACCCACCTGAAGGTAAATCTAATCCTAAGCCTTATGTGTGTGACATTTTTCTACCGAAAAATGTACAAATCTATATTAAAGGGGGGTCTAGGGGGTGTTTTTCTAAGCTTGATGGAGGTCTAGGGAGGAAACTAAAAAATATATGAATAAATTAATTAATAGACCAAATAAACAGCCACTGTCCCCTTAAGCTAGCAAGAAACTTTAGAATTAACTCGTGAATTGTGCGTGTCTCTTATCTATAGTCAGTCAGTCAGTCAATACCCAGCCCTTACTCCAACAAGGGGTAGGGAGGATCAACAAGAGACACAAGAAAGGAAAAGGTGGTGATAGGAGAAGAACACATAACAGTTGGGTAGGGAGGATCAGCAAGAGACACGAGAAAGGAAAAGGAGGTGATAGGAGAAGAACACATAACATTGGGTAGGGAGGATCAGCAAGAGACACGAGAAAGGAAAAGGAGGTGATAGGAGAAGAACACATAACAGTTGGGTAGGGAGGATCAGCAAGAGACACGAGAAGAAAAAGACGTGATAGGAGAAGAACACATAACAGTTGGGTAGGGAGGATCAGCAAGAGACACGAGAAGAAAAAGACGTGATAGGAGAAGAACACATAACAGTTGGGTAGGGAGGATCAGCAAGAGACACAAGAAAGGAAAAGGAGGTGATAGGAAAAGAACACATAACAGTTGGGTAGGGAGGATCAGCAAGAGACACGAGAAGAAAAAGACGTGATAGGAGAAGAACACATAACAGTTGGGTAGGGAGGATCAGCAAGAGACACGAGAAGAAAAAGACGTGATAGGAGAACACATAACAGTTGGGTAGGGAGGATCAGCAAGAGACACGAGAAGAAAAAGACGTGATAGGAGAAGAACACATAACAGTTGGGTAGGGAGGATCAGCAAGAGACACGAGAAAGGAAAAGGAGGTGATAGGAGAACACATAACAGTTGGGTAGGGAGGATCAGCAAGAGACACGAGAAAGGAAAAGGAGGTAATAGGAGAAGAACACATAACAGTTGGGTAGGGAGGATCAGCAAGAGACACGAGAAGAAAAAGACGTGATAGGAGAAAAACACATAACAGTTGGGTAGGGAGGATCAGCAAGAGACACGAGAAGCAAAGGACGTGATAGGAGAAGAACACATAACAGTTGGGTAGGGAGGATCAGCAAGAGACACGAGAAGAAAAAGACGTGATAGGAGAAGAACACATAACAGTTGGGTAGGGAGGATCAGCAAGAGACACGAGAAGAAAAGGACGTGATAGGAGAAGAACACATACAAGTTGGGTAGGGAGGATCAGCAAGAGACACGAGAAGAAAAAGACGTGATAGGAGAAGAACACATAACAGTTGGGTAGGGAGGATCAGCAAGAAACACGAGAAGAAAAAGATGTGGTAGGAGAAGAACACATAACAGTTGGGTAGGGAGGATCAGCAAGAGACACGAGAAGAAAAAGACGTGATAGGAGAAGACCACATAACAGTTCGTCCACAAAAAGCAAGCACACAAGCATTCAGAGGCACCATTAAACTAGTTATGACAAACCAGCGCAAATAGTAATAATATAAATTTAACACAAATACTAACAAGACCCAAATTACGCCATTAAGAGGGGGGGGGGGGGTAATCGTTTTTTATGGACCCCGTTTTCCCTCATTGTTTACCATATTAGTTTTGAGGTTTTAAGACGTTCGTTCCATTAGTTTAGCGATTTTGATACCTTTCGACCCATGTGTTTGTCAATATTAAGACCTTTCATGCCATTTAGGTGTCGATTTGTTTCCTGGCGAGTGATAGCGAGCCTGTAATTTTAGAAAGAGCCGGCCTTCGGACGGGACATTTTTATACCGAAAAATGTACAAATTTATGTCGAAGGGGGGTCTTGCGGGTGTTTTTTTAAGTTTGATAGAAGTTTAGAGAGCAAACTAAACCCCCTCCTTAAACCATTGAGCCGAACCAGTAAACTATGCTGCACAATACCGTCTGGGTCCCCTTAAAATTTGCACCCAGTAGCCAAAATGTGTGCAGGTGTCCAGTCGCTGTGTACTAAAGTGTTCCCAGTGCTTATAAGAGCGATGTGTCCTCCGGCAAAGACAGGCCACGCAAGCCTTATTGCTCCAGAGGTTAAATATTACTGGCGGGGGGAGAGAGAGAGAGAAAGGTTGGAGGGTAAAAGTTGAGAGAGAGGAGGTTGGAGGTTAAAATGGGAGAGAGAGAGAGCTAGAGTGAGAAAGAGAGAGAGAAGGTTGAAGGTTGAAGGGGGAGAGAGAGGAGGTTGCAAGGTGAAAGGGGATGGAGAGGGAGAGAGAGAGAGAGAGAGGAGGTTGCAAGGTGAGAGAGACAGAGAAGGTTGGAGGTTGAAGGGGGAGAGAGAGGAGGTTGCAAGGTGAGAGGGGATGTGGAAAAACGAGAGAGAGAGAGAGGTATGGAGGATGGTGAGACAGAGAGAGAGAGTGGGAAGAGAAGAATAAGGAGGAGAAAGAAGAAAGCAGAGTACCGCAACTACAATAACATTAAGAGTAAAATAAGAACCAGATAAACGATTGGATCTCACAAAATAATCGAAAACAATAAATAGAGAGTTAAAAGAATGAGAGAGCGTGTCGGGGGGGGGGGGGGGGGTTGACAATGTGCATGTGTGTGTGTATGTGACAAAATGCGAGTGTGTGTTGACAATGTGTGTGTGACAGAATATATGTATGTTACAGAATATGTGTGTGTGACAGATTGTGTGCGTTACAGAGTATGCGCGTGTGACAGAATATGTATGTGTGTGTGTGTGTGTGTGTGTGTGTGTGTGTGTGTGTGTGTGTGTGTGTGTGTGTGTGTGTGTGTGTGTGTGTGTGTGTGTGTGTGTGTGTGTGTGTGTGTGTGTGTGTGTGTGTGTGTGTGTGTGTGTGTGTGTGTGAAAGAGAGAGAGGGGGTAGAGAGAGAGGGTAGAGGGGGAGAAAGGGGGGTCAGGAGGGGGTATGGCTTATAGGGACCCACCTCATAAATATCTCGGTGGTCGTTGTGGGGGGTTAGTGGACAGGTGCACGCGAGCCACGGTGCACATAACTCAAGGTGCACATAACTTACGGTGCACATAACTCACATATCTTACGGTACACATAACTCAAGGTGCACATATCTTACGTCGCACATAACTTACGGTGCACATAAAGTACGGTGCATATAAATCAAGGTGCACATAAAGTACGGTGCATATAACTCAAGGTGCACATAACTTACGGTGCATATAATTCAAGGTGCACATAAATTACGGTACACATAATTTAGGGTGTACATAAGTTAAGGTGCATAAAATATAGGGAGCACAGAACGCATGGTGATGTAGACTATAAGACGCAGGTATCTTGGGTGTACATGTAACTAAGGGTGCATACAATTTAGGGTGAACATTAACTTACTTCGCATATAACCATGAGTGCACCTAATTTAACATGCACCTAACTTACTTGATCTTAATAAATAAAGGTAAATGTTTGTCTGTCTGTTTGTCAGTTACCCGACCTTTGTTACTAAAATCCTCCCACAGTTTTGGTGCCAGGTGGGAGTGTGGGGCACCGTTGGAAAGCCCAGGCTTTGGAGATGGTTTTAGGCGAGTTTAGTGGAAATCAGAGACACTTTTGTTTAATAAAATTTTCGGCAGAACTTGTGTAGTATACGGGAGCGAAAAAAATGCGGAAAAAGATGCGAAAAAAAATGGCCGTTTGGGGCAGAAGGAGGCCTCTGATCGAAAAGGTGTATGGAACGAAAGTTGTTCGCAGCTCCCCAAAATGGGGGTACGGATGAAATCAGATCCAAAATCGGAGGTCATTTAGCGGCCGAAATCGAGGTCGCCGTTTAATGAGGCACAGAGAGGTCGAGGCCGGTGATTATGGTAGTAGTAGTATTGTGATGATTGTGGTAGTAGTGATTGATGATGGTGATTATGGTAGTAGAATTTAAACCCAGGCAACGCCGGGTACCCCTCCTAGTTTGTAATATAAGTGCACACACATATAAGGACACTTGGATAAATGCCTACATAATGGGTTACATACATACATACATACATAAATTAAACATTAAACATTAGGCTACCATAGTGCGTTAGGAATATGAACATGATTAGATTAATATCCAGTATTCGAGAATGGATAATAAGTCGTAGGCGTGTGCATAAACCTTTAACCGTCTTGGTGGTGTAATGGTTAATGTGTCTACAAATCTGTGTGTGATAACCCAGGTTTGAGTCCCGGTGGATCACATATATGCTTTCATTAATTTAATTGGAGGTGTTTGGTGATGTGGTGAAATTAATAACAAAAATAGATTATAACGTAACTATAACTGGTATGCATGTTTACATATTCACTATGGAATAAATGCGCATTATTTTACATATACATAGATAATAGACATTTCATCGATATAAAGAGTACAAATAAATACAAAGGAAAGCAAGCAACAATACATCTATTGATCCTTACGAAACTTTTTTTTTTTTTTTGTCTGGACAGTGTAACAATCAATGTCACAGTTATAAAGTCCATTGTATAAGTTTACCACCCGATTGAAGAAGAAATGCCTTGCCTCATGACAGTGAGAAGGCTTTCCGATGATCTTACAATAATTTCCTCTAGAGTAATGCGGATTATCAATTGCAAAATATTCACACTTCCAATGCATTTACTATTATATGTACTTAAATTAGGACATTTAGAACCTGTACTTAGTTATACTAAAAGATTAAGCTCCTTATGACATTTTTCATCTGACTTATCTCTTAATGATTATTAGAAACTAGGAGGGGTACCCGGCGTTGCCCGGGTTTAAATTCTACTACCATAATCACCATCATCAATCACTACTACCACAAATACTACTACTACCAATTCATCTCTCCCCCCCCCCCCTCCCCCTAGGAGGGGTACCCGGCGTTGCCCGGGTTTAAATTCTACTACCATAATCACCATCATCAATCACTACTACCACAATCATCACAATACTACTACTACCATAATCACCGGCCTTGACCTCCCTGTGCCTCATTAAACGACCTCGATTTCGGCCGCTAAATTACCTCCGATTTTGGATCTGACCTCATCCGTACTCCCATTTTGGGGGGCTGCGAACAACTTTCGTTCCATACACCTTTTCGATCGGAGGCCTCCTTCTGCCCCAAACGGCAATTGTTTTCGCATTTTTTTCGCTCCCGTATACTACATAAGTTCTGCCGAAAAATGTATTAAACAAGTGTCTCTGATTTCCACTAAACTCGCCTAAAACCATCTCCAAAGCCTGGGCTTTCCAACGGTGCCCCACACTCCCACCTGGCACCAAAACTGTGGGAGGAGTTTAGTAACAAAGGTCGGGTAACTGACGGGTAACTGACAGACATTGACCTTTATTTATATAGATAGGCATGAAGGTAGGACAGAACCCTGAGGAACACCGGAGTTCATGGGCTTAGGAACTGAGAGATGGCCATCAACAACTTCAGCTATGGAACGGTCAGAGAGGAAATTGGAGATAAAGGCACAAATGGAGGACATAAAGAGGATAGTTTAGAAACAATGAAATTGTGCCAGACTCTATCAAAGGATTTGGATAATGTCTAGCGCAATCGGAAAGGTTTCACCGAAGTCCGGAAAGCAGGATGACTAAAAAAAAATAAAAAAAAAAAAACAAAAAAAAAAAACTAGAGTGGCCATTAGGGAAACACACACACACACACACACACACACACACACACACACACATACATACAGACCTACACAAGGCAATATTTACTATTCATAGCTCAGACTAACTATCAGCTCCCCGCCATGGAGTGGCTTCGGTCACCCAGGCTTTATTGTGGTCGGCGGGGAGGGTTCTGTGGGGGCGCTCGGTTGTGGCCTTGGCCTTGCTCAGGGCCTTGGGGCTGTTCGGCCAGGCAGCTTGGGGAACAACAACAACAACAACAACTAAAAGCATCATCTAACATCAAGTAAAATACACAAATCTCTCTAGTTGCGAAACGGTCAGCTCTGTGTTTCACCTAATCTCCAAAGAGTCCCTATTAAGTTAATGAAATAGCGTGGCGTTGGACAAAGTAAAATATAAAGTGGAGATAATGGCTTTGGGTAATTTTAAACACGAGAAGGGTGTTATTCTCCCTCTTTCTCATGGTAAATATAAGAAAGAGGGAGCTCCTTTTTTGTCTGCTGGTCATACGAAGGAATACAAAGGAAATCAAGCAACAAAACAAAACTACTGAACCTCACAAGGTTGTTTGTTGAATGTTATTTATTGGGAAAAGGATTGGCTAAAAATGCTTGCTTGTTTTGATTTAGAGTATATAAAGGTTTTGAGATATTAACTATTCCTTGTAACTCTCTCTCTCTCTCTCTCTCTCACACACACACACACACACACACACACACACACACACACACACACACACACACACACACACACACACACACACACACACACACACACACACTCGCTCCCTCCCCTGTCTCTCACTACCCCCCCCCCTCCCACCTCCCACACATCCACACACACACCCACACATAAAATGAGATATTGGCGATAATAAGACGCTTCTTTAGGTGTTCCAATGGGGCAGTCTTCATGCTTGCTTGTTTTGATTTAGAGTATATAAACATATAAAGGTTTTGAAATATTAACTATTCCTTGTAACTCTAACACTCTCTCTCTCTCCCTCTCTCTACACACAGTCGCCCCCTCCCGCGTCTCTCACCCCCCCCCCCCCTCCCTCACTCTCTCACACACACACACACACACACACACATCATCAACAAAGCCATAAAGTTGGGGCTACATCCTACCCTGGTTGCGTGGTTGACCGACTTCCTTAGTGACAGACGACAAGCAGTGCGATACCAAGGCTTCATCTCCACCTTCCTAGACATCACATGTGGAGTCCCACAGGGCACAAAGATGGGGCCTCTATTGTTCCTCATCTTGATTAATGATGCCCTAAAGGACACCCCATTCCACTGGAAGTACGTGGACGACTCGACAGTCGGCATTACTGTCGATAACACCTCCCCTAACTATGACCCCCTACAAGACATCCTCGACCGTCTTCAAGCCTGGACCACAGACAATCATGTGACTATCAATCATGACAAGACAGTGGTCATGCACATCAACACTTCCGTTACCGACCTTCCTCCACCCACTGTCACAATTGGTCCTCATCCCCTTCAGCTTGTTGAGTCCACCAAACTCCTCGGAATCACTGTGGACAACAAACTGAACTGGAAGAAACATGTAACTACCACAGTCAGGACCGCCACTTACAAGTTATTTATGCTAAGGCGGTTGAGATCCCTGGGGGCGCCGGAGAATGAGCTGAAGAGTATATATAACACCTTTATACTCCCTAAGCTCACCTACGCCTCTCCCGCCTGGTCCTCCTCTCTAACCCTAACACAACAACGTCAACTGGAGAGAGTTCAGAGGAGGGCATGCAGGATCATCCTGGGTGGCACATATCCAGGGTACGAGGAAGCTCTCACCACCCTTAGCATACCTGCACTTTCAACCCACCACTACAACACACTCAAACAGTTTGCATCTAAGCTGCTTGTTCACCCACGACACAGAAACTTACTTCCACCAGACGCCCCTAGACCTACACGTGCAGCTCGTCATTTCAACTACGCGCCCACCTTTAATAATATATGCATAAGTGTGTGTGCGTGTGTGTATTAGAATATAATTATGTATGTATTTGCTTGAGTTTGTTTATGTATATGTGTATATATGTATCTATGTATGTGCAGTATATGTGTATGTATGTGTGCGTATATGTGTATGTATGTATGCGTTATTTATGTATATATATATGTGTATAGTGTATACTGTTTGTGGTTCGAGCCCGGCTGAGAGTATCAGGTAGGATAAGAGAAGAGCATATATGCATGTAATGTGCATATATTTATGTATATGTATGTCTGTGTGTACGTGCTGTCAATGGTTCGAGCCCGGTTGAGAATATAAGGTATATAATATATATATGTACTGTACGTGTATTTATATTTATGTGGTCATATGCACATATGTATGTAAATATACGTACATATGAGCGAGAACATATTGCTCACTAGCGCAACTTCTGATTATAAATCTATGCATAAGCATTATCTATTATTAAGTGTTCGCGTATCTTCATCCATGTATTTCCACCCTTAACAATAGAACGCCCAGCTCTTCCATATTTCGCCTTCTGTCACACACACACACACACACACACACACACACACACACACACACACACACACACACACACACACACACACACACACACACACACACACACACACACACACACACACACACACACACACACACACACACACACACACACACACACACACACACACACACACACACACACACACACACACACACACACACACACACACACACACACACACACACACACACACACACACACACACACACACACACACACACACACACACACACACACACACACACACACACACACACACACACACACACACACACACACACACACACACACACACACACACACACACACACACACCTGCACTACCGAGGATTAACCTCCCATTGTAGTACCCGCACCCTCTTTACCTCACTTACCAAAACAGTTTCTGTATGTATGTATGTCTGTGTGCATACGTGAGCGTTTGTGTATACGGACATGTGCACACTTACTGCATGTTCTTATGTTCCTATATATGTATGTATATGTATGTGCGTACGTACGTGTATATACGTATGTTCTGTATATGAGTAAGTTAATAAATGTGTAAATGTACTGTATATCACTTACTCTCATGGTTATTTTATGATAATTTGTATTCTGCACATGCATCATTATTGTATTTATTTATTTTGTTTGTAAACTAAGCTTACCATCCTCATATCTGTACATCTCATGTTCATCCACTAAATTGTAAAATGTGTATTTTCAGCTCATGAGGCTGCCATTCTTTAATAAACCGTTTATTATTATTATTTTTATTATTACACACACACACACACACACGCACGCACGCACGCACGCACGCACGCACGCAAACGCACTCACACACAGGCGCGCTCTCTCTCTCTCTCTCTCTCTCTCTCTCTCTCTCTCTCTCTCTCTCTCTCTCTCTCTCTCTCTCTCTCTCTCTCTCTCTCTCTCTCTCTCTCACCCACACCCACACCCACACATATATGAGACAGGTAGTTTCTCAAGCCTTTCATTGGCGGTGCTGGGTAAGTTAGTGATGGTGGGACGAGTATTGGCACCTCCGTGATGCCTGGCTGGCTGCAACACTCACTCAATACAAGGGATGCCAACAAGGGGGGGGGGGGGAGAGATAAAGCATGCAACACCTGACTTGCAACATGAATGGAACGTTTGTTATAGACGACAATAGGCCTGTGTTGGTGGTGTAATGGTTTAGGTGCTTATGTTCTGGGTGTGGTGTCCCGAGTTCGAATCCCGGGAGGACCATATGCTTTAATTAGTTTATTCAGGTACATTGGGGTTTGTAATTGATGATTAATGTTAAGAACGGGGTGTTACTTAGTATTAGAAACAAATATCTCACACTAATTGAATTAATAGCAATACACGGGCTTGCAACCTTGTGAGAGATAAAACTGTTCGTTGTATGTAACATTTGACTTGCAACATAATTAAAAAGCTTAATATCGACGCAGACGGGCATGTGATTATAGAAAATTTGTTCTCACACCAATTTGCAAGATTGGGGGAGATATAGATGTTCATTGCATGCAACACCTAACTTGCAATATGAATGGAAAGCTTAATATAGACGGCGACGGGCCTGTGATGATAGAAATTGTGGCCTCATACTGCCTCAACATAGCAATTCATGGGTTTACAACATTCTTTCCTCTCCGTGCAACACTTGACATGTAATATGAATGGGAGGTTTATTACAGACGAAAACTTACGTTCAATTCTAATTTGTTCGGTATGAGATGACAAAGATATGCTTTCACTCTGCTTCAGTATAGCAACATACAAGCCTGCAACGTCGGCATTGGCTATTATTAAATGATTAGCCTATATTAACTTTATTCTACATGGTCTGTTGGAGTTATTGAGTTGAAATGAGATAGATTACGCCCCTATTATTACCAGAACTCCTTCTTTAGCTGAATATAATAGTCTAGTGGTAGCAAGAATGAAAGATAAAAAAACACTATGCTATTGAAAAGGTTAGCTTGCAATATATATGGAAGGTTTTATTATAGGTGAAGATTGACCAGCAATTCTACTCTATTAAATAAAAGTAGTAGAAGATAAAACAATTCCACACTGTATTATTAGTGTGCAATTATAGAACACGGGCTGTAAAATAACTTTTACTTAAACAACATGTAAGAACTCATATTGTCTAACAATTCGAGTATATTTTTCGGGATATATAGCATTTACATTTGTCATATTATAAATGTGTTCTACAATAAGTACCAAAAAATTAGTGAAAGTTTATGATATTTCATTACATAGTAAATTAACCAGCAGGGCCCTCGTTAACAAAGAAGACATCAGTAACGTGTGCAACCCAATACCATCAAGGCATGACCTGAAGCAACAACGGCACATCATTTGCCCGTGTCCCTACTTAGAGCATGTTTTCCTTCCATGTGCCACGCCACCACAGGACTCCAACCAGATAACCATAACTACCTGCCAGCAACCCCTACGGCAGGAGAGTAAAACCTCTGTTAAAACTTCTTTATAAGACCCTGACCAGAATACTGGCAAATAGGGCCCACAGAAGCTGTGTGCCTCACTCACAATACCAAGTTTCTGACTGAACAAGTCCTAAAAGACTTACCCCTCTCTCAGACCGAGCTGATATTCTAGACAGCAATTCTGTGTATAATACCAACTCTATCTCATTGCTAACTGGAACCTTTGCCACGGATAAAGATATCTATCTGTCAAGCCCTGCACGTCACACAAGTACACCTTCAACATCCACTAGGGATAACACCAGCTTAATCGACTACGATACTGGTAGGCTATTTGAGGGATTTTCCAGCTCTGCATCTTCAACACCATCACCACATCATATCTCTGATACCACATTTGTCGCCCAAGACATTCACTGCTTGAACCACCACCTCTTACATCTGACAGATTCATCAGATTCGTGGGCATCATCTCCCACAACCTATGGTGGAACATTGCTCCAGAGACAACTCGGCCTATTCCTCGTAATTATACAGCAAATAATTGGATATCCTGAACCAGTGTTATAACTGAAGCCAGTTCATGCCCCTAGTATTAGTTTATATAATGTGTTCAAATAAATACTATTAAAATGTATACCTTTATGTTGCAGCTACATGTTTTACGATGCACACACAATTGTTGCAGTATACTGCTTCAATGTGGAAATACATAGGCTTGCAACATGGAGACAAAGCTGATTTCTGCAAGCAACACTCGACTTGCAATATGAGTGGAAGATTTTACTGTTGGGGAGATATTTGTTATAGGCAGCTTTGCCTTTTGTCTCCTACATTCATATACAAAAAAAAACTTACTGCAGATACGATTTGTCTATACTCGCAGTGGTTGAAATACATACATTATACTCTAATTCATGCCAATTTTATGTTTTTAATGCTGGATTTATTTCAACTTCCAGACTAATATTTGCTCTACTAGCATGTGATTGGACTTAATCAAAAATAATGAATATATTATACCAAGAGAGCGACGTGCTTCTATATTCAACCTCTGAACTAAAGATTCCACTTTAAACACATAATAGAATCGTCAGAAAATATCCGTTTTAAGATCAAGGAGAAGCCATTGTGTTGGACATTTATGGTACATTCACAAAATAGGTTGAAAGCTGCGTTCTATTTTTATATATCAATGCAATGCTGAGAGATAACAATGTTTGAATACACGTCGCATGGCCTGTTGAGCTGGGCGAGAGAGAGAGAATGTAAGTGTGTGTGTTCGAGAGAGAGAGACAGACAGTATGAAAGAACGTGTGGGAGAGAGGGAGAGTGGTTGAATGAGTGTGTGTGTGTGTGAGAGAGAGAGAGAGAGAGAGAGAGAGAGAGAGAGAGAGAGAGAGAGAGAGAGAGAGAGAGAGAGAGAGAGAGAGAGAGAGAGAGAGAGAGAGAGAGAGAGAGAGAGAAGTGGGGTGGGGGACACACAGGCAAGAGGGAAAGAGAATTAAGAGATACAAATAGATAGATGAACATAACACATCTCTTCGCTCACATACTGTAGTTAAACCTCATAACACACACACACACACACACACACACACACACACACACACACACACACACACACACACACACACACACACACACACACACACACACACACACACACACACACACACCACACACACACACACACACACACACACACACACACACACACACACACACACACACACACACCATATGAGTGTCAAGTCATTACTCGCAGTTCACCACACCCATTATGTCCATACCAGTGCTGAACCAGACTGATACATAATTATATACTCTCTATAACTCTATCTATCTATCTCTCTATCGCTCTATCTCTCTATCGCTCTATATCTATATCTATATATATATATATATATGTTAGTATAGCCAGGTAATAGATTCTCTTTTAAACAGACGAGGTTAAAGGCAATAGCAGTTTCAGCATTTAGTATTTTATTGTTACAGTTTTCAATATTTCTAACAATTTTCCTCTGGGGTTCAGAGATGAGGTACAACAGGTTAGCAAAATTCATGGTGGATCCAACGTTTCACAAGTAAACATCTTGCATCTTCAGGGAATGGGCAGGTAATGATTAGAATAAGGACAAAGCAACATATTTATACAAAATTCGAGGATCAAGAATAGGTAGGTGGGCGGAGCTACTGGGTGTGGGGTGGCTGTTCATTGGTGGAAGGCAGTCTATTCGCGAGACGGGCACTAAATCTTATCGGTGGTTGGTTGTTGGCTGTGGGTGGCTGTGATTGGTTGGTGTTGTCAGTAGTGTGCTGATCGCGGAAAGGTACGGGGCACAGGGCGAGAGGAACGAGGGCAGTATGCCTGTAGCGCTTGCCTGAAGGAAGAATTTGAAGGTCTTGTGTTTGGTTGTTGATGCTGGGGTTGAGCGTTTGGATATATAGAGCTTCTAAAATAGCTAGTCTTCTGGGGTCTGATTCTTTGTCGAGTATGGTAGTTTGTTTGTCTAGGTCTATATATATATATATATATCTATCTATCTATCTATCTATCTATCTATCTATCTCCGTGTGTCTCTCTCCCCGCCCTACCATATGAGTGTCACGTCATTAACACACAGTTCAACACACCTTTATTTCCAGCCACCAACCCTAGCCTGGCCTGTGCTGAACCTGTCTAGTACACTGATACAGACTGTCCGTCCCATGGGGGCCTCTCTCTCTGTGTGTCTGTATGGGTTGCTCTTTATATTTGTATTTTCTACGGTGTGTGTGTGTGTGTGTGTGTTACTCAGTTACTCAGTTACTTGTTCGTCAAGGGGAATCCACGCAATGCGAGCTAAGCTCATTATTATCGCGCCTCCTTAACTGGGAATGTATTGCGTGAAATGCATGTTAAGTGTTTTATGTACTGTTGGAATGGCTGTGGATGTGTGTGTAGTCTGTATTTTTAGCCAATTGGCGACATCGGAAACGAAGGCTTAGGGTG
>CM064498.1:6904165-7424773 GCA_032716605.1 Paralithodes platypus | reverse complement strand
GAAGGAAAATGAATAAAGGACTAGAGAGAGAGAATCAAGTAGAGAATGCAGGAATGGGGGATAGGAAGGAAAATGAATAAAGGACTAAAAAGGGAGATTCAAGTAGAGAATGCAGGAATGGGGGATAGGAAGGAAAATAAATAAAGAACTAGAGAGAGAGTAGGAAAACTAACGATAAGTAGCGAATTTGCAGAAATGGGTGGAAAAAAATGGGAGGAAGGGAAAAGGGGAAGGAGGAGACGAGTTATAGATGGGAGGTGGAAAGGAGAGAGAGAGAGAGGGTGATAGAGTGTAGCCAGATCAGCAGTAGCTTGGTTCTGAACTGACCACCCACCCCCCACCCACCCGCCTCCCCCCACCCCCCCCCCCCCCCACCCCCCACCCCCCCCCCCCCCACCCCCCCCCCCCCCCCCCACCACCCCCCCCCCCCCCCCACCCCCACCCCCCCACTACCCCCCACCCACCCACCCACTCTCTATCTCTTCTCTCTCTCTCTCTCTCTCTCTCTATCTTTTCTCTCTCTCTCTCTCTCATCTCCTCTCTCTTCTCTCTCGCTCTCCTCTCTTATCTCTCTCTCTCTCTCTCCTCGCTCTCTCTCTCTCTCTCTCTCTCTCTCCTCTCTCTCTCTCTCTCTCTCTCTCTCTCTCTCTCTCTCTCTCTCTCTCTCTCTCTCTCTCTCTCTCCTATTATTATTGTCAAACTCTTTTTGCAATACTTTTCTTGTTCTCGTTTAAACCTACCATTACGATGTTGTTCTCTTACTCATATTCTGGTTCAAACTCAATTAACCCTCTGGCTGCCTGGCATCCACAAATTTTTCCTTGGCCCCTTCTGTATCATCGACATACTTTTTACTGTATTCTTGCTACTACTAATGGAGTTTCTTCAGTTTAGGAAGGATCTCTACCAATTATATAGCTTCGAACAATCTCCACCAACCCTTTTAACTACCACAAATCCTTTCTAAGCTGCATAAAATCATCTACATATAGCTAAAATAAAACATAACAGAGGTCGCTGGTACAAACATTGTTAACTGAGTAAAATCGCTTAGTGATAGCCAGTGATAAATGATTACTGGCGTCATATCTTTCAAAGGGATAATGTACAGTCGTGGTCAGGAATACTTGAACAACTAATGATAGAAACAAGATAGTGAGCATTAGATTTAGTAGTAGCCTCTACGTTATCCAACGTAGTGTTTATACTGTACAGTACAGTACTAAGTATAATGCCGATTTATCAGAATCACTTGCGCGATTAACCAATAACGTCTAGAGATGCACTTCAATTATCTACTATACCGGTATACGTTGTTCACACTTCGAGGCCACTATTTGAAGATAAAATAGAAAATATGAGTGAGAGTAGAAAAGAAAAAGTATATAATTGTTGTCCATTTAATCAAGACCCTCATGGCGCATGCGTGAACCTCCAAGGTCCCTACCTCTAGCCTTATGACGGTATCAGTAACCTCCAAGATGACAACATGTGTTTTTCGATACTCTTTCATGCTTGCTTTCCTCTCCTGTTGCTTCAGTTGTTGTGAGTTGTGGGCCGTCTTTTGGCTCCTGAGATTTTTAGACAGACGATCCGTGATGTAGGTGCACATAAAAGGGCTCTACCATGTATGGTTGGAGGTTTGCGTGATTCTGGTGGCCACTTCTTTGACATTTTGTTTACCTTCGGGTGGAGCGCCGCCATTTGGTGGTGGCAGTTACCCGGTATTATTCCTAGCCAATTTCATTCTTTATCTCTTTTAACGTACCTAGGCGATGAAGGCAGTGTGTTTTAGCTTTGTATATTTAGTTTCCTCTTCATTTAAGGACTGCTTTCGGCATTCCTAGGCTAGGAATGAGTGTCTTTTGATTCCTTCTGTTTGAGTCTGGGGGGCGATGGCCTTCCTTTCTCTCACATGCCACTTCTAGGGGCTTATTTCTATTCCCCCCTTGAAGTTCCTTTCCTTGTCAATCTGACTGGATGGGGTCCTAGGATTTCTCGATTAGCAGATGCCTGCTATGCCGACTCGAAGCGTGTGGTTACACACTGTTGCCAGGTCAGTCAGGCATAATCTTGCTTGAATCTTGACTTCTGGTTCAACTCAAATGCGTCCCATAATCTTGGGATTTGTTGGACTGGGACCAGTGTCAGGTCTGCACTTAATGTACCTACGTGGCCCCCACATTTTGTGCGATATTCAGTGGGTGCCGCTTGACAGTGTCAGATTCGTCTCTAATCTGGCCGCTCTGACAGCTGCTTGCGTCAAGGTATGTTAAAAGAGATGAAGAAAGAAATTATAGGCTAGGAATAATACCGGGTAACTGCCACCACCAAATGGCGGCGCTCCACCCGAAGGTAAACAAAAGGTCAAAGAAGTGGCCACCAGAATCACGCAAACCTCCAACCATACATGGTAGAGCCCTCTTATGCGCACCTACATCACGGATCGTCTGTCTAAAAACCTCAGGAGCCAAAAGACGGCCCACAACTCACAACAACTGAAGCAACAGGAGAGGAAAGCAAGCATGAAAGAGCATCGAAAAACACATGTTGTCATCTTGGAGGTCGCTGATACCGTCATAAGGCTAGAGGTAGATATCTTGGTGGTTCACGCATGTGCCATGAAGGTCTAGATTAAATGGGCAACTATTATATACTTTTTCTTTTCTACTCTCACTCATATTTTCTATTTTCTCTTCAAATAGTGGCCTTGAAGTGTGTACAACGTACCTAGTAGAGAATTGAGGTGCATCTCTAGACGTTATTGGTTAATCGCGCAAGTTATTCTGATAAATCGGCCGCTCCTAGAGCGGAGCGACATTATACTTAGTATAAGCACTAAGTTGGATCATCCGAGGCTACTACCAAATAAGATGTTTGGTTTGGTGGGAAGTTGTCTAACATCCAATTTAACCCAGTTAGTGCGGGTGATGTTATTTTTCTTTTTAGTCTGGCTATCATTAAACGCTTTTACTCTGCTTAGGATGGACTTGAACTGTCTACTATTTTGAAGTTAAATTTAGAAATTAAAGTATTACACGACTCTGCATGTTCCCTTACGGCTGAATGAGAAGGAGACTTTAGCCGACGACCTGTTCTGCTGGACTGACCTAGGTGTTCATCTATTTTTGTTTGTTGTTGTTGGTGTTGGTGTTATTGTTGTAATAATAGTAGTAGTAGTAGTAGTAGTACTTCAACCGCTAGAAGATGCCATCAGAGACAAACTCATCCCAGCTTGGATGAAGTCCCACACCCCAAATGCTACAGAGAGGGAGTTGCTCGCACTTCCTCCTAGGTTAGGAGGGCTTGGAATCATCAATCCGGTGAGGAGGGCGACAACGGAACACCAGAACTCAGTAAAGATAACAGAATCTCTCACTGAACGCATCGTAGCGCAAGATCCTGACGGCGAAGTGGACCAGGTGGACATCTACAACATCAGAAAGACCATCACGTCAGAGAGGCAAAACTCACAGAAAAATGACCTGGCACAATTGATGCGACAACTTTGCCCGAGACTAACAAGAAAAGTACAAATAGCACAAGAAACGGGTGCTTCAAATTGGCTGACAACACTACCAATCAAGGCAAAAGGCTTCAATCTAAACAAACAAGAATTTAATGATGCTATTGCACTGAGGTATGATTGGCCGATTGAAGGACTGCCCAATCGATGCGTTTGTGGAATCAACAACGATGCAGACCACAGCATGATATGTAAGAAGGGAGGATTCATCAGCATCAGGCACGATGAAGTAAGAGATGTAACGGCGAACATGCTCAGGGAGGTGTGTCGAGATGTGGTGCACGAACCATCACTCATTCCCTTGGAGGGAGAGATCTTGCAGCACAGGACGGCCAACACATCCAACGAAGCACGAGTGGACGTAGTGCAAGAAGTTTTTGGACAAGAGCACAGCGAGCATTCTTTGACGTAAGAATATTCGACCCAATGGCCCATAGCTACAGCGGGCTGTCTCTGGAGGCTGCACACAAGAGGAATGAACAAGAGAAGGTCAGGGCATATGGGGAAAGGATCTTAAATATCGAACATGGCAGCTTTACCCCACTAGTCTTCACCACATCTGGAGGGATGGGACCTAGGGCCCAGTGCTTCTATTCAAGGCTTGCAGAGATCATCGTAGAGAAGAAGAAACAGCCCAGGAGCCACGTTGTAGCCTGGATGAGGTGCCGTCTATCTTTCTCGTTGCTCAGATCAGCACTACTATGCCTGCGGGGAACAAGACTGTCTGCACCACAACCAGCGACGGTGGCAGAAGTGGACTACGAGGCAGCAGTGGCAGAGGGTCGGATAGGAAGGAGACTGGATTGAAGTTGCATGGTGTTGAATAGTAATATCTGATGCTTGTAAAATAAAATATATGAACAATATTAAATAAAAATCAATGTAGTAGTAGTAATCCACGATGATGAGTCTGAGTGCTGACCCCGGAATAGTAAGTAGCTGAATGACTACCAAGTCGGACGCTTTGATGACTGTTCTGACCTGGTTTAGGGTCCAAAGAGGGGATGCACAGGCTGAGTGGTTTGTTAAAAAAAAAAAAAAAAAACAAAAAAAAAAAAAAAAGTAGTAGTAGTACGGTAGTAGTAGTAGTAGTAGTAGTAGTAGTAGTAGTAGTAGTAGTAGTAGTAGTAGTAGTAGTAGTAGTAGTAGTAGTAGTAGTAGTAGTAGTAGTAGTAGTAAAAGAAGAAGGGCGTCAGAAAGGGAGGCAGAAATGAAATAAACAAGGATATATAATAATAAGGGAATAAAAGAACGATAAGAAAGGGAAGAAGCCGAGTAAAGAAGAAGGGAATCATGAGGAAGGAAGGTGATAAAACAAAAGGGAGGAGATAGTTGAAGGAACAAAAAAGGAGACTTGTGAAAGCAGCAAGGAGCGGAACAGAAAGGAGAGAAGGCAAAACTAAAGGAGAGATAAGGAGAAGATGAAGGCAGGAAATAATCGAAGTAATTAAATACAGTCGGTAAATCACCTTCGCTAATCCAGCCATCCCTCTCGTGACGTCATAATGGGGGTAATTAGGGGGAAGGTAGGGAGGGGAGTAGCGCTACGGGGGATGGAGAGGGGGACGGGGAGGGAGGAGGAGAATATAAAATGAATAGGAGAGAAAGCGAGAGGATATGAGGTGGGGTGGAAGATAGTTGGGATGGAGGATGAGATTAGAAAAGGAATATGAGAGAAAACGAGAGGATAATTATGAGGTGGGATAGAGTAATAGAATAGAACACGAATAGGAGAGAAAACGAGAGGATGAGGTGGGATGGAAGAGAGGTGGGATAGAGGATGAGAATAGAACACAAATAGGATAGAAAACGAGAGAATATGAGGTGGGATGAATGATGTGAATATAAAATGAATAGGAGAGAAAACAAGGCAAGGGCGAAGGGAGGTGGGGAAAGAAGGGGAGGGATAGAGGAGGAGAATAGAAAACAAATAGGAAAGAATACGAGACAAGGACGAAGAGGGAGGGGTAATGAAGAGAAGTGGGGAAAGCGGGATGATGGGAATTATAGAAAACTAATAGGAGAGAAAGCTGGTGAGGGATTGAGGTGGAGTGGAGAATTGGAGGAGAAACAGTGGAATAAAGGCAAGTAGGAGGAAGGAAGAGAGAATGAGAGGTGAAGGATAAGAGAGGTGGAAGCGAGAAAGCTGGTGAGGGATTGAGATGGAGTGGAGAATTGGAGGAGAAACAGTGGAATAAAGGCAAGTAGGAGGAAGGAAGAGAGAATGTGAGGTGAAGGATAAGAGAGGTGGAAGCGAGAAAGCTGGTGAGGGATTGAGATGGAGTGGAGAATTGGAGGAGAAACAGTGGAATAAAGGCAAGTAGGAGGAAGGAAGAGAGAATGAGAGGTGAAGGATAAGAGAGGTGGAAGCGAGAAAGGGTAAACAAAGAGAAAGATGAGGAAAGAGAAGAAGGTGGTGAGACAAAAATGAATGATGTGTGGAGGATAGGAGGAGGAGGAGAGAAGGGATGCAAGAGAGAAAGAGGAGGGAGGAAAGAGAGACGAAGAAGTGAGCAAGAGGGGTGGATGAGAGGGGGAAGTAAAGACAGGGAGAAAGAAAAGGCGGAAGAGGATAGAAGAGAGAGAATAATAAAGAAAATGGGATGGAGGATAAGAGGAGAGGCAAGAGAGAAGGGAGAGGTGATGGAGTACAAGAGGATGTATGGACAAAATGAGGGGACTGGAATAGCGATGAAGAGGGACTATAGGAAAGAAGAAAGGGGGAGAAAGTACACTGTAAACAAACAAATAATGGATATGGAAAGGGTAATTAAAGTGTCCATAATAATAATATACCCATATAAAGGTTCAGTAAAGTAGGTATTAATAACCTATCGATGGTAACTCAGTATCAGTCCACCCAATGATTGTTTAAAACCTTTTTATAGCCATGTTATACGCCCTTGCTTTGTTAAAGTGTAATAATTATGACTTACAACGGCAACGAATGGAGAGGGAGAGATATACAGACTTTGCAGTTCTTACTAGGCAGTCTGGCCTTAATGTTTATCGTGATAGTACCTTCTGAATTGAAGAGAGAGAGAGAGAGAGAGAGAGAGAGAGAGAGAGAGAGAGAGAGAGAGAGAGAGAGAGAGAGAGAGAGAGAGAGAGAGAGAGAGAGAGAGAGAGAGAGAGAGAGAGAGAGAGAGAGAGAGAGAGAGAGAGAGAGAGAGAGGGAGAGAGAGAGAGAGGGGGGGGGGGGTAACTTTATATGGCCCCATCAAAATGATTGTAGCCCTAACCTAATAAAAGTATCCTTGTTAGTTTTGTAATCCATATACGTACACAACAATATATGACAAGCCTACAATGTGCCCGAGTTGTGATGTGTGGAGGCGAGGGGGTGGGAGTAGAGGCACGGAAGTCTAGAAGGCCTCAAGGATCCCCAGTAACCTTAGAATATTAGGCCAGTCAATCTGTGTGGCTGACTTAACTCCATAGTTTACCCTCTTTTACTCACACCTTACTTGTAAATTTCTTGAATAACCCATATAATTAATGAAAATGTACATGCCAGATGTATATACAATAAGCAATGTGTATATATTTGCATTATTTACTTTGATTAATACATACAATTTTACATACATAAAATTTTAAGACTGAGTGCTCCACACATGCGTGCAGCTTCAGTCTCTTGTCTTAATGGCGGCGTTCCAGGCAACCCTGTTAAGGGCTGCTTCACTTGTCAAGTTCTTGGATTTGAGATCGGCACGTATAGACCGATCCCAGGTCTTCCTCGGTCCACCCCTTGGTGCAGCTCCCTCCACAATCACAGACCTGCATTTTTTCACCCAATTTTGTTCATCCATTCTCTCCACATGTCCATACCATCCCAGTCTACTTGTACGCATCACCTCGCTAATACTCTTTATACCTAAACGTCTCCTCAGCTCAACATTTTTTATTCTATCCTGTAGCCTGGCCCCACACATCCATCTCACCATTCTCATCTCATTACGTTCCATTCTGTTGACATCCTCCACTTTAACGGCCCATGTTTCTGAGGCATACGTCATTGCACTTCTAACACATGAGGCATACACCTTTCCCTTCAGGGGGAGAGGCATTCTTTTCATGGTCAGGATTGGCAGCAGTTCTCTGAACTTCCCCCAGCCACATCTAATTCTAGCGACAGTGGCAGCCTCGGCCCCACCACCGGCAGAGATGGTATCTCCTAGGTAACAAAACTTGTCCACCAGCTCCAATGACTCATTTCCAAAATTCACAGCCACAGGATCATCACTTAACACAAGCTCGCCTTTGTACACTACGCACTCAAATGTCTCTATTTCTGACTTATCCTTCGGCAGGGGTCCCTTTATTCTACTACAGTGCTTATTCCCATGGTGCACCCAGCGTCGACAGATGCTACATTGAATCGCGTTAACGCCCACACCCTTTCCACACACTGCACATGGGTCTGCACCGCTCTTTTCCACATTGCCTCGTCTCAATCTACAATGCATAACCTTGGTTTTGTTAATATTGACTCTTAAACCCTTGCTCGCCATGCCCTCTCTCCATTCTCTGAATTTGGCCTCAGCATCTTGCATACTGTCAGCTATTAGTACTAAATCGTCTGCATAAAACAGTTCCAACGGGAGTCCGCCTCTAAAAACTCTAGACAGTGCCTCCAGGACCATAATAAAGAGGAGGGGGCTTAACACTGAACCCTGATGGACTCCAACACGGACTACAAACTCATCACTCAGTACACCCTTCACCCTCACTGCACTTCGCGAATCCTCATACATCTTCATTATCACACGCACCAGCCACTATTCCACACCAAGATTCCTCATAGTCCACTGCTCAACATCTCTAGGCACCCTGTCAAAGGCCTTCTCCAGGTCTACAAACACAAAGTAAAGATCCCTGCCTTTTAGTAAGTATCTTTCCTGTATCTGCCTGACTATGAAGATAGCATCGGTTGTACCCCATCCTGGCATAAAACCAAACTGCATATCATCAATGGAGATGCTTTGCCTGATCAAACCCTCAAAGACTCTCTCACAGACATTCATGATTTGGTCAAGCATTTTCAGGCCCCTATAATTTCCTTTATCTAGTGTATCCCCTTTTCCTTTGTATATATTTACTATTACACTTTTGAGCCAATCCTCTGGGATTTTCGCATCTTTAATAATGGTGTTTATCAACTCGGTGACTAAGTTGACACCAGTCTCCCCTGAGGCTTTTATCATCTCAGCGACAATGTCAGAGCACCCTGGAGCTTTACCGTCCTTCATTTTATTGATTGCGTCGCTCACTACAGCTGGTGCTATTACAGGAGGGGGTCCAGATATTGGTTTTTCGATACTAAGCTGTTCCTTATCCCATTCAAACTCTACATTTAGCAATCGTTCATAGTGTGCCTTTCATGCTTCCCCGATTTCATTTTCTGCATACACAATCTTCCCATTATCGTTTCTAACACACTGTTCACCTATAATATCCCTACTGTCATTTTTAACTCGCCTAGCTAGGTTGAAGATCCCATTGGGATTGTCAGTGTTACACATTTGTTCGAGGACCAGGTCCTTAATGCCTTTTTTAGCATTGTAAATAACTCTTTTGGCAGTTCGTTTAGCTGTCTGGTATTCCTCCTTGCTGCCTCCGTTCTTCCATGCTTTGAAGCATCTCCTTTTCTCTTTCTCAGCATGTTCTACCTCATCGTTCCACCACCAGGTCTTATTCCTGGGGTGACCCTTTGTTTTCCCACAGACTTTGTCAGTGGCAGTACTTTAAAATGTTCAGCCTTATAATAGACATTATCTCATGCTAGCAGTATTAGATTGAAAATATAACATAATAATAAGTAATTTTTAAAAATTAAAATCATTTAAAGGTCTCCCCCTTCTCACAAACACTCACACACGTATAAGGCATTATGGTGAGAAATCTCTGGCTTGTAGTCTTAAACGATTCTTCTTCGCAGCACCTGATACCGAACGAATACTTTTGGGGATGAGTGATATTTACAGATAGTACTCGGATTAGCATTCCTAGCAACGCAACGTAATTTTTTCAAATTATTTTGTCCACTAACTGCGCTGTGAAGGGAAGGAATTGTTTAAAAAGTGTTCAGTCGGTCAGTCCGCGGTATGCTTGGACTGCGGTGTACTTGGTATTTGGCCCCCTGCTGGCAATATACTGTACTGTATATGATGATGACAATAAGTCATGGGGGGTGTGAGAGGGGACGAAGCCCCCCTCAATCCATTATACAGTACATGGCATACAGTAATGTAAACAAAGCGGGCGATACGCCCGAATACTACATGGGCGGCGGCCCAACCGTCAGACGGCCCAATTGGGATGCGGCCCAACCGCCATGGGACCGTTTAAAAATACAAGCGTAAATCTCGGGAATCCTATTAACAAAATGTGTACCGTACTGCATTATTTCCTGTACCCAATAATATACCCAAGCAATTACCCGTAATCATCCAAATTCATTCGCATAATTCAAATTCCGGAAAGGACACAATTACATGCAAATTAAATCAATCGTTCTCCGAAACGCAATATACCCATGGACGTTCGCATGCAGGCTACCTTTTATTTGTCATTTGCCTTGGCATCTTCAATTAGCTTATATATGATAATTATTATGATACCTATTTGTATATGATATTTAATCCCTTGAGGATTATGATGCATAATATGTTTATTCTGGCTAACATTAGATAATTTTATATTAAGTTTAGGAACGATCTCGAGCAACCAGAGGGGTAGAAATTATCTCAACCCTCAACTCTCACAGACCCATCCTAATCTTGAAAGGGTTAATGAGTGAATAGTGTATGGATAACCAAAGCATATATTGGGGCATTGATAAATAAATGTTACTTGCAACCCATGGTACGACTCGGTAATATCTGTGAGAGAGTCTTCGAAGGTATGATCAGGGAAAGCATCTTGATTGATAATAAAGTAGTTCGTTTGTTTTATCAGGACGTAGTACAATCGATGCTATCTTCATTATCAGGCAGCTGTAGGAAATATATGTACTTAAAGACAAGAATCTGTACCTTGTGTTTGGAGACCTGAAGAAGGCCTTTGATAGGGTGCCCAGGGATGTTGTGCAGTGGGCTATGAGAAAACTTGACGTATAAGAGTGGCTGGTGTGTGTGATAATGAAAATGTACGAGGACTCACAAACAGCTGTGAGGGTGAAAAGTTTACTGAATGAGGCATTTACAGTTAGTTTTGGAGTCCAGCAGGCCTGTGTTAAGCTTGTTCTTCTTTGTTATGGTTCTGGAGGCATTACTGGAGATTTCAAGAGCTAGGATCCCTTGGGAACTGATATATACAGATGTCCTAGTACTTATTGCAGATAGTGTGCGGAATGCCGAGGCCAAATTCAGAAGATGGAGAAAGGGCATCTCGAGTCAAGGACTAAGAGTTAATATAAATAAAACCAAGGTGTTGCACAGTAGGTTAGGGTTTGGAAAGGTAGAAAAAAAATGGAGTATACCCATGCGCATTATGCAGAAAAGGGGTGGACACAAACTCAATTTATTGTAGTGGCTGTCGCTCCAGGGTACACCACCGTAAGAAGCGCTGCACTTGAATAAAAGAATCTCTACTGACGAAGAAATTTGCAGTTGAGACATTTGTATGCATAGTATGCAAACATGAGCTTGTGTTCAATGACCAGCGAGAGAGTGTTAACTCTGGCAATGAGTCACTAGAGATGAACAAATTTGCTACTTGGGAAATACCATCTCTGCCAATGGTGGTGCCAAGGCCGCCACTATCGCCAGAATTAGATGCTGCTGGGGAAAGTTAGAGAACTGTTGCCACTACTTACTATGAGAAGACTACCTCTCCCCTTGAAGGGAAAAGTGTCCGCTTCATGTGTTAGAAGCGCAAGGACATATGCTTCAGATACGTGGCCTGTCAAAAGGAATGACATCAACAGAATGGAACGTAGTGAGATGAGAATGATGGGATGGATGTGTGGGGCCAAACTGCAAGATAGGATATCTAGTGACGAGCTGAAGAGACGATTAGGTATCAAGAGTATCAGGAATGAGATGAGTACTAGTAGGCATGGATGGTTTGGTCATGTGGAGAGAATGGATGAATTAATTTGGGTGAAAATGTAAGTGAACGTGGTGGGAGCTGCACCAGGGGGCAGACCGAGAAAGACTTGGGATCAGACCTTACAATCTGATCTTGATTTTTTTTTAAATGGATAAGTAATCCAGCTCTGAACAGAGGTGCCTGGAGCACCGTCATTAGGAAGTAAGACTGGAACCGCACTTTGTGTGGAGCAAATAATCTTTAAATCTATGAATGTACTCCAGGTGCCTAATGTTACAGTTAAATAATATCGATCGGTGATAGCCATCATCAAAATAATAATAATCTATGTATTAGATTGAAGGAGTTTGATGATCTATCTATCTCTCTATTGCCGGACGCCGTGATCCCCGAAAGGGTGGCCACGAACAAAATGGCCTCCATGCACCTCTGTCCCCAGTCAGTCGACGCCCCTCCTCCCATCCAGCACCGCCTTCACTCATATACTTCTTAACTCCATCCTTTCACCTCTCACTCAGTCTACCTTTCCCTCTCTGTCCTTCCACCTCACTCTCATACATTCTCTCTTCCCATATGTTCCACATGGCCGAACCATCTCAAGTGTTCCTTTTCACTTTCCAGCACATTTACATCCACACCACACCTCTCTCGTACTTCCTCATTCGTCAGTCTATCCCTCCATGTAACTCCGCACGCACTTCTCAAGTAGCCTAACTCATTTCCACCCCTCTCACTCTTGGTTAGAGTCTCTTCACCAACGTCCATGCTTCGCTCCCGTAAGTCAGTGTCTGGATTACCACATTGTCTTGCAAGGACTTCTTTACTTCCATGCTGACCACCCTATTTCTTGTTACTGCTTTCAGCGTTCCTAGAACCCTCTTCCCTTGTTGCACCCTCTCCCACACTTCTTCATCCATAGTCCCATCTTTACTTAACACACTGCCCAAATATTTAAATGAGCTGTCATTCTCCATAACCTGACTGTTCAGCCTCACCTCACACTCTGTGGCTGCACCCCTTTCAAGACCATAACCTTGCTCTTCCCCGCATATACCTTCAGATCCTGTTCTTCACACAGTTCCAAACATATTTACCAGCCCCTGCCACTCCCATTCACTATCGTTCATCAGAACTGTATCATCAGCAAACAGCAGTACAGGCAACTTCCACTCTTTTCCTTCCCTTATCAGAGGTACACAACCTCCACGGCTCTTCCTTGTATTTCTTTCATGACTCCATCCATATATATATTGAACAGCCATGGGGACATTACACGCCCTTGCTTTAACCCAACATTCAGATCAAAGAACTGGCTCTGCTCAATCTCCACACGTACTGACGCCTTCGCACCCTCATACATGCTCTTCACTGCTTTCAGGAACTTGCCGTCTACTCCGTATATTCTCAGTACTTTACACAAACATTCTCTATCAACTCTGTCATAGGCCTTCTCCAAGTCCATAAAGGCAGCATACAACTTATGTCCTTTCTCCAGATATTTCTCCACAAAAAATGTCAGGGTACAAATTTGATCTACACATTCTCTTCCTTTCCTAAGACCGCCCTGCTTGATGATAATAGTTTAATTTAAAATATAAGTTCATTCGGTCCTTCTCAAATTAAATGTTATCATCCAATGGTTGCAAACAATGTTTGAAAAATACATCATCTGGTTGAATGGGTTAATTACCAATTAGTAGTATGAGCTCTATGACCAAGAACGGGAGGTTGGAGTGACAATAGGCCAGGTTATTATAAACCCACACATCGTTTGTCACAGTCGGAGCTTTCAGCAAGTTCGATACCAGTGCAAATGATTCCAGAAATATTGCCCCAAAGATCTTGACCATCACAACTTGACAATAAAATAACTCCTGTGATAGCTCCTCTAAAGTTGTGACTTGGCTTGTATATTGGGGATAAGCTAATCATTGGCATTATGGTACCTTATCTGATTACAAACAATCCAAATCTATAACCTATTACAGTACGGTACTGAGTACAAGAGGTCAGTCCTGTGAAAGCATAGTTATAAAAATCAATGGTCTATAGTTAAATAACAATAGTTTAACAAATAATGGATACAAGTAGATGGAGGAAGAGAAGTTAGAACCAATATGAATTAATCAATCAATAGGCACACTCACAGAATCATTGTGTCCGACATTTTGTCTGATTAATTATATTGATGGCCCGATATGGATCATAGTGACCATCCAAATCCTTATCAGGGCCCATATTTGTCTTGTAAAATTCTTACTGTCTCTGTTGATCTTGGATGACCTCATTGGACAAATGTGATCTTTTTAAAGGACTTGATAATCACATGTGCCTCACTTCAAGCCATTTAAAACATGACTCGGTCACAATGTTCCCATCGTTTATGTTTTGGGTTACCTGGTGATGATGACCTCTCGATCCCAGTCAAGGGATTAAGGTGGAGCTTCTTGGGTCCATTGTGTCCAGAATTGTAGTAGTAGTAGCAACAGCAGCAGCAGTAGTTGTTGTCGTTATTCTCTCCCGTTCGTTTAGCTGCATCCAGTAGGGTAGCCTGTGGGGGTTAAGTTATGAGTTGTTATACCTTATTATGCCAATATGCAGAACAGACCAACAATAACATAATTTGTTATAGCCTAGATAGATGTTTTATAACATAATCGGTTTGTTTAGTTAAGACAACAGGAGTCAAACTTCAAATAACTGATTATATTGAATATGAATAAAGTTTACTGTGGGAATATACTATGTACCAAAATTATATATTAAAAAAATAAACTATATCTCTCTTGTAGTTAAGATAGATATTTTTTACCCTACTTGGAACCTATGTGCATTGCAAGTATTCGTGTTTGTTTGATCTCATCATAACACTATCTGATACAACATTGTGCTCCTTGGAACCTACCTACTGTAGTATTGAATTAAGACTCTGCAGTGTACTGGTACCAGATTCTGCACATAAACTAGAGCCTATTACTATAGTCGGTGGTGATGGGTTGGTCTATCAGAGGGAGAGTTAAGCGTTCTCTGCCATACCCATAGCTTACTCTAACTGTTCCTTTTACTTATATATTTCCTATATCTCAAGTGGCGGCGTCTCTTCCGTGGATTGACCTCCCTACTGCCAACTCTCGAGGTTGGCAGATTGGGAGCCAAAGTGTCACATTTTTCCTTTGCCCCTCAGCTTTCCCTTCATAATTGTTGAGGAGCACAGGGCCTTGGGATGGGGCTTCGGTATCTTGGGCGTTTCCGCACCCTCCTTGGCTCCTTGCCTGTGAGCAGCTTCGGTCACCCAGGCTTTTTTGTGGTAGGCAGGGAGGGTTCTGTGGGGGCGCTCGGTTTTGGCCTTGGCCTTGCTCGGGGCCTTGGGGCTGCTCGGCCAGGTAGCCTGGGGAACAGCAACAACAACAACTATAGTCGGTTTATTTGCATTTGATGGTAAATTATAGTGCCACCATCTTGATCACTCGTCTATTATGATTACTTTATAGCTAAATATGTTAATTATATGATGCAGAGACAGACTATATACAGTATATATACTCTACAGTATATATACTCTACAGTATATATACTCTACAGTATATATATATAATATATATATATATATATATATATATATATATATATATATATATATATATATATATATATATATATATATATATATATATATATATATATATATATATATATATATATATATACAGTATACAGTATTTAGGAAGCTGTAACTAGGGGATTGCATCATCATCAGCTGTAATAAAGCCAACCATAGCTACCTACAATACAGTACAGACGCAGGTGTGCTGAAAAGATTAAGGGCAGATTTGTATGTATTTTATAATTTACTTATATATTTATTATTCTCTTTAGTTTCCTCTGAAGACCTCCATTAAGCTTAATAAAATACCCCCAAGACCTCCCTTCGAGATAAATGTGTAAATTTTTTGGTAGAAAAATGTGTCGGCCGAAAGAGTTCCTCCAAAATTAAAGGCATATATTGGGCTAAACATGGGGGAGAAGCTAGTTCGGAAAAAACAACTACCTACCCTTAAGGCAGCTTATGAAATACACCCATGTTATAATGTTGTTACCCATAATTATCGTCCCCCAGTCTAGTCGTCAATACCAGTGCTAAATAGTATCACAATGTTGCCAAAATAAAGTTGCAAACCAATAGTTGATGCTGAAAGCTATCTAGTGATACCGGTACCCCCTTTATGATATGGTACCCTTGGATTCAAAAGTTCACCTACAACATAAATGAGATATCATGCAATTAGGTTGTCCTGTGGTGCATTGGTCAACGCGCTCGAGTCACAACCAAAAAACTTGAGATTGATTTCAAAGCAGAATGAGACGAATGGCCAGTCTGCATAAGCCCGCTGCCTCTGTTCATTTAACCCGGGAACGGCGAGAAAGCTCTTAAGGGGTTTTACTGGGTAACGGCGGCAAAGCCCTTAAGAGGGCAGGCCTAAGAAAAACATTTTAAAAGGCCCCAGTAGCACTTAAAACAATTTTGTTTTGTCCATACCTCATATCACTCCTCCACATCCCCTCCTTCCCCCCTTTCTCCCCTCCCTTCAATTATCACCTATTTTCCCTGTTATTCCCTTATTCATTGGTATAATTTTGTGCTAACATTAGCAAACCGCTAGCTTATGTGCCTAGCAAGTGTGTTGGCAGAGGTAGATGGTGGGGTGTGGCTCTCAGTCACCCTCATGAGCTCGCGAGGCGAGGGTTTGCCTGACTTTGCTCCACATATCATGAATGGGCCACTCCATGTTTATTCGCGATTTTGACCAGAAAAATTATATTTCCACTTGTTTTATTGTTGTTATAGGTTAGTATTATCATAGTAAAGGTAAAAATAGGCGCATATGAATAAGTAATAACGATATTTATCGTAAAATTACGATTTTAGGCGGGAAAGAGGCCTAATATTGCCGCCCAGAACAGTGGTGTTCGCTACACCCTGCTTGCTCTTTATAGGTTAATAGGTGACCACCTCCAGTTAGACAAACTACATCAAAAATTTATATGATTTTCATGAAATTTTTACACAATGTTTAGGGTATCAAGAAACCTATTTGGGGATGGATGTAGTGATCGGGCATACGGTCGTCATATGCGCTCGCAGTTACGTTCCCGTCTATTTCGACGCTATATTTTCTGCTATTTGCCCCTTGTCATTACCGGTACTACATGAATACTAGGTTATGTTAGGTTGTTTGGTTAGGCTAATGTATTTTTTATATCCAAAGGCAGTCAAAATAGACGGGAACATGATGGGAAAGGTCCGACACCACTACGCATAGTGTAAACAAGGCTGGCGGTACGCACTTAACATTCTTGCCCCTATGTGTGCCAAAAATCAAGGATATTCGATAATATATTAGTTTTTAATTAATATTTAAAAACTAAAAACTAAAAAAATAATAAAAAAACAAATATTATTATTTGTTTAATTAGTTTGTGTCATTTTATAGAGAATGGACCTCTTTCAAATTTCTACTAACAAAATTTAGAATTTCTCTTCGCTTTGGAAGATATCACCTTCCAAATTTTGTTTTAATTTTTGTTTTTAAATTCATATGGTAGCATTCAAGGAGACTACTGCAGGACTCTTCTTCTTCTTACCTCTGACTGGGTATAGGCTATCCTAATGTTTACTAGCCTATATCCCTTTGAAAGGACATTAGCCTAACCTAACAACCTTACCTAACCTATCCTAGTATTATAGATGGGGGCTGCCGCCCCCACACCCCCGCTTTGACTTAGATTTTTGGTGTATTTGTCTGTGAAGTGGGTATTTTTCAATTTGTTGATAACGAAAATCCTCCATGCGGACTATATGGAGAAAAATATGGCGAATCTATTGGTGCCTATTGTCCCTAATAAATTGTTTCTCATAACGTCGCACTAGTGTCCTTGAATATTATCATACTTTTTATCGAAAATATAGATTTGAGAAATCGCACGTTAAAGTTCAAGATGCTTTCTGGTAAGAGTTACCGACCAACCAGTGACGGGCCCCATCGACGATTAGTAGTGTGTTATCACTTTCATGAACGATACTTTGTTAGTGTATAATGTACTTACCGTCGCAAATTTATTATAAGTGAAATACGAGAAACTGTAAAAAATACCTCCCTGTCGATGGCCGCGGCACAATAGTACACAATGGCCGTCGTTCGGGAGCTCTTACCCTCAATCTTTCAGTCGAACGTCAGTACACCTAGCGGTCTTTTTAGGAATCATGAACCAATCACAATGCTTCCCGTCACTCCTGGAACCAATCACAGCCTTCCATCAAATTATCAACCAATTACATAGTCTTTCAGTCGTCACGTCACGCGCCACGCCCCTGGCCGGCCCGGGCGCGCTCAGTTTGAAGATGAAGCCCTAACATGGAGGTCGTGGTGGTATGTGCTACAAGTTTTTCAGGTAATTTGTTGTACTTTGGTATTTTTATTTACCGGATCAGTCTGAAGATGGTTTTTTCTTTGATATACAGTGTTGTTAAATACCAAGGACTGTCGCATTTTACTATTTTCCCATTATCCATCAATCTTAACCCTTCGGATCCGGGAGGCCTCATATGAGCCAAAAAAATAATTGGCAGGAATCCGGGAGGCTTCAAGCCTTCATATGAGGCAAAATGCGCGGCTAAAAATCGCCACTAAAATCATCATAACTCGGCAACCACGCGTCGTAGCGATGTCATCTCAATGGCAGTCTACAGACAACAAAACGTTCTACAATTTGCAAAACAATTGACTGCTCTAGGTGGTCTCAATCAGTAGCTACTGAATTATGAAGTTTGACTGTACGAAAATGGCCCCGGACACAGCGATCGGCCTCATATGAGGGCCCCCGGATCCGGAGGGTTAAGACCGATAGTGAAGATCAGGAAAATTGCTGGGTAAAAGCCATAAATAAAGGGGTAATATTGGAAGAACTCTGAAAATACAATATTTAAAATTAACAAAACCTGAAAATGGAAAAACCCGAGCTAAGTTTTGACCAAACTTGGCTCGGGTTTTTCAATTTTTCAGAGTAAAAAATCACAGTAACCTCATTTCGAAAGTTGGCTCGGGTTTTTTTGGCAAAAGTTGGCTCGGATTTAAGGGATTTAGCGGGGGTGTGGGGGCGGCAGCCCCCACCCATAATACTAGGTTAGGTTAGGTTAGGTTATAATAATAATAATAATAATAGTTCTTAAAGCTAGCGCATGCTAAGCTAGCTAAGGATAGCTCAATAAGGCCGATTAGGCGTATTTCCATTGGGGTCCTGTACTACTATCCCATCCCTTTGCTCATGAGGGATGGTAACGACTCAGTGCTTGTGAAAAATCTTTAATGCGCCGAGCGTGGGCGCGAACCCGGGCCTTCTGGGTGGAAGTCCGAGACGCTAGTCACTACACCAAGCGAGCCACTTGGTTAGGTTAATGACAGAACTTGGCTCGGATTTCATGGATTTAGCGGCCCGCGGGGGTGTGGGGGCGGCAGCCCCCACCCATTATACTAGGTTAGGTTAGGCTAATTTTAACCACATTGTTACTGGCTTTATCCACGTTGAAAAACAAAAAACCCCGAGCCACCTTTCGAAATGAGGTTACTGTGATTTTGGACTCTGAAAAATTGAAAAACCCGAGCCAAGTTTGGTCAAAACTTGGCTTGGGTTTTTCCATTTTCAGGTTTTGTTACTTTTAAATATTGTATTTTCAGAGTTCTTCCAATATTACCCCTTTATTTACGCCTTTTACCCCGCAGTTTCCCTGATCTTCATAGCCCTCCCCACTATCGGCCCGGGGGCCGTGTTTTAAGATTGATGGATAATGGGAAAATAGTAAAATGCGACAGTCCTTGGTATTAGGCCTAAACAACACTGTATCAAAGAAAAAAAGAAAAACAACCAAACATAACCTGAAAAACTCGTCACTGGATCAGTGGATGGTGGTAAACATTTACCTGCTTTTTCTCACACTACAAATCCTCCCACATAAATTGTTATGGTAGCATTCAAGGAGACTGAATAAAAAAATAGAAGGAAACATGCTTACATTACTGAAATGTTTGTGGACATGCAGTAATGCAAGTAATGGTCACTCTTCTGTAAATCTAAAATGGCTTACTTAAGAATGGGAAAGAGGTGGGACCTTCTATTTTTTATTTATTTTTATTTTTTTATAATATAAATTCAAGGAGACTACTGCAGGACTCTTCTTCTTCTTCTTCTTCTTACCTCTGACCGGGTATAGGCTATCCTAGTGTTTACTAGCCCTTTGAAAAGACATTAGCTTAACCTAACATTGGCTAACAACCTTACCTAACCTATCCTAGTATTATAGGTGGGGGCTGCCGCCCCCACACCCCCGCTTTGACAGATTTTTTGTGTATTTGTCTGTGAAGTGGGTAGGCCTATTTTTCAATTTGTTGATAACGAAAATCGATCAAATTGGATTTTAGGTCACGTATGTGTTTTTTGTATTAGGCTATAATCCTTTTTGAGGCTTTTCTCATCAGTTTCTTCATTGATTAGTGTGTTTCAAGGTGTTTTCCTTCTGGAAATTCATATTTACCCATTACTTTGCAATATTAAAACATGCCCCGTAAAACAATATTTTGTCATTACCCTAACGGTCTAACCTAACCTGGGGGCTGCCGCCCCCAGACCCCCGCAGGGTTAGTTTTGATATAGAATATGACAAAATACTAAAACTACGGTAACAAAATGAAAAATATTAGTTCTCAGCTGATCCAAGATGGCCGCCATCACCCTTATTTAACCCACAAAGTCTAAGGACAAATAATTTAATAGGCCTATGCAGCGGTAGGCTAAGGACATATATTGTGGTGACTAATACTCTTATGACAAAGCTATAGTATACATTTAGAACATTAGCCTATATCCCATACGTGAGTGACGTGACCTAAAATTTGGGTAAAAATTTAAGACAACCCGGACAGCTGGGATCTCATTTCTAATGATAGTTTTGGGTTCCTATCATGTTATGCTTCATTGCTAGGCTAGGCCTATATACTTTTTATCCACCGGATTTTTTTTTTGTTAGCATTAGGCCTAGTCCTAACCTAGGCTAACCAAAAAACGTAACCTAACCTAACCTAAATGTATTTGGGGGTTATTAGGTTAGGTTAGGTTAGTTTTTTTAGGTAGGTTAATTCTAAAAAAAAAAAAAAGCCTAGGCCTAGGCCTAAAGCCAAGAAAAAAAAATCCGGTGGATAAAAAGTATAGGCCTATAGCAATGAAGCATAACATGATAGGAACCCAAAACTACCATTAGAAAAGAAATCCCACCTGTCCGGGTTGTCTTCAATTTTTACGTTTGTCCCGAAAATCCTCCATGCGGACTAGGCTAGGCAAAAATATGGAGAATCTATTGGTGCCGATTTTCACTAATAAATTGTTTCTCTTCTCATAACGTCGCACTAGGCCTAGGCTAGTGTCCTTGAATATTATCAAATAAAATAGTTGTTGTCATCTGTCCCCTACTAACTTCCTAATCCTGCCACGGACATTAGTTCCAGGGCAGTAGTTCCCTTACCCACTCTAAACCACTGTTTGGACACTTGATCCTCAGTATTTTGGAGGACAAGCAGCCTAGAAGTCACTTGACCTGTTGTTGCTTGATTTCCTTTGTACTCTACTATCAAATTAGTGTCAACTTAAGTAGGCTACCCTAGGCTTGGGAGTAAAGGTACACTTGCTTGAACAAACAGGGCAAGCCATTTGCTTAGCAATTTCTTCCAAAACACTTCCTCTAACCACATATTCATCATCATTCTTCACAGTTGGTTTAGTTATTTTACCTTCAAGGAGGCGTTTTCTTTTAGAAACTGGGCTGGTAAACGGTGGTGAGGTTGGTGGTAGCAGGGGTGGCGGGATGTGTGGTGGTAAAGAATTTAAAGAAACACCGTCATGCTTATTCCCCTTTCTTACAGCTAACATCATAATTGCTCTACGCTTTGAGTCCTTACTTTTGCGTGGCATGATGATAAATGGGTGAAATAACACAAGAAAACACTTGTAATGTAAATACAATCCCGGAAATATTAGTGTGAAGTAACTTCGTCACAAGACAACTGTTGACTGACGCTGTGAGAGGACGGGAGGCGGAGGGCCAGGAGGCCTAGGAATGTCGGGGGTTGTCAGTTTTCCCATATAATAATAATAATAATAATAATAATAATAATAGCCTAATTCAGTTAGAAATTTACAGATTTGGTACCACATAGGCCTAGTATGTTACAAATATGACATGTACCGTACCAGCCTTGCATAATTCCAACTAAGGATCAGTTTCAGTTTCAGCCCAATAAGGCCGTTTAGGCGTATTTCCATTGGGGTCCTTGTGGGATTATGTTAGCTGGGGAAAAGGGGAGGATAAAAGATAGATACTTTAGAGAAAGTATTTCTAGGGGGTTATTTTAAGATACCTTACATCCTATAGTATATATCAGTAATCCGTAATCAGTAATCATTTCAGTTTGTTTTGCCTATCGCTTGTCGTATTTAGTAGTAGACATAAGCTTGGTGCTCCCTTCTCGCTGCTGTGTTAATTAACTACCGATTTATCGAAACATTGTATACTTGACTATGTAGAGAAAGAAATCCAGGAACCTTTAGTGATAGTTTGTCACAGTATTGAGATCTATAGTGCGTGTATCGTGTTCAGTTGTAGGCGTGGCACCACCGCGCACACCCTACATCACACCATCACCACCTCCACCTCCTCCTCTCCTTGTCCTTGCCACTGGCCCAACATATCGTACCGAAATCCAAGCAGTAAACTTGTAATGAGCGATAAAAACAAGATAATAGATACACAAAACATTCTCACGCGAGCCACGTGTTGACAGTACCAATACAAAGGTCAGCCCTGTGGACCTGCGCGGCCTGCGGGCGGGTTCGAAAGAAGAAGAAGAGTGGCATTTAATAATTTAAAAGCGCGCTCGGGACCTTTAAACGGTCCATATTTAAAAATGCTCATGCGTATGGCAATACTGGATCATCAAACATATTTCTATTATGGTTCCCTAAACTTGTGTTTTTTTTTTTTTCATTTTCATCTCTTAACTCGAGGTGGTCACCTTAACAGTAAAGTAGAACCCGGAGTAAGTGTCCAGAAAATAACTATTCTTAACTGTGTTGGTGGTGTAATGGTTTAGATACTTATGTTCTGGGTGTGGTATCCCGAGTTCGAATCCCGGGAGGACCATATGCTTTCATTAGTTTATTCAAGTACATTGGGGTTTGAAATTGATGATTAATGCTAAGAATGGGGTGTTACTTACTCCAAGGACTCGAACCTACAGTAGGATACTCACACCGAAATTCCGCACACTATTATTACACTATCAAGATAGTTAAAGGTTTGTGCACAAGCCTACGATATATTATGCATTATCGAATACTGCATATTAATCTATAGCATGTAGCCTACTGTACATACTCCCAACTGCTTTATGGTTGTTGTTGTTCTTAGGGTTGTGATGTGCAATGTAGGCTAGGAATCTCCAGATATTTGCACAGGCGTTATTAGCGTTTGATCAGCCTTTGTATGTGTTTTTTATTGAAAGAGTGTAGAGAGGGGAGAAGGGGTGTTGGAGAGAGAGGAAGCTGTTGGAGTGGCTTTGTTATGTGTGTCTAGTCTGTATACGTCATCAGGATGTTTCCTGACTGGGTGCGAACATGTGGAACATGCTAGGACGTAGCCTACTATACACTTTGTACACTTTGTACACTAGCGGCTCGCTTGGTGTAGTGACTAGCGTCTCGGACTTCCACCCAGAAGGCCCGGGTTTGCGCCCACGCTCGGCGCATTAAAGATTTTTCACAAGCACTGAGTCGTTACCATCCCTCATGAGCAAAGGGATGGGGTAGTAGTACAGGACCCCAATGGAAATACGCCTAATCAGCCTTATTGAGCTATCCTTAGCTAGCTTAGCATGCGCTAGCTTTAAGAACTATTATTATTATTATTATTATTATTGTTTTATTCCGTCCGTTAGTGACACAGTTGAGCTGGGGCTCCACTGCGACCAGGCAGCTCCCTTTCTTCCACTCTCCATTCCAGAAGTCGGTTGGAGTTGGCGCTGGGGTATCCTGGTGTTGGTGGCCGGTCCGGTAATTTGGCCAGCCACATGTCCAAGTGTTCCTTGAAGGTGTCTGGAGACACCCCGATCATGTTCCTGAGAGGGGCTGGTATACAGTTGAACAGTATGGTTCCATTGTATGCAAAGCTGTGATGGATCAGGGATTTGATTTTTTGCGTTGATCCCGGCATAGTCCTCACATAGCACAGCCTCCCTCGCCTTTGGTGTTGAGTCTCTTGGATGTTTGGATTTGGTACCTTTTTTTCCAAAATCTTCCAGACGTAGATGATGATGTATCTCTCCCTCAGTTCAGTTCAGTTGGAATTCGGGAAGTTTAGCCTTAACGTCGGCACTTCCCTAAGAGGTTTTGTTATTTTTCTTTTTGTGACTTTTTGTGACGTGCTCATTTGTCTAAAAATAAATATATCTCATTTTTCATCCCTTTTTCTGAAATCTTCTTTCTTCTCTCTTCTTTCTTCAGTCTTGTTTCTTCTCTCTTCTTCCTTCATTCTTGTTTCTTCTCTCTTCAGTCTTCTTATTTCAGTTCTTTCAATTTTTTCTCTCGTACTCTCCACATTTGATAGATTGTCTGTTTCACTCTATCGCTTATTTCTTTGTTAAATAAAAGATGTCCGATGACTTGGTTTTCATTTTCAATATAAGGCTGTTGGAACCCTGGATCTTTTATTCTGCATGCTTTATAAAATGAACAGTGTTTTAGGTCTTCTGTTCCTTCCTTACACAGATCGCATTGTGTCTCTCCTCCCACATGCCTATTTCTATCTTTTAGATTTAAGTTATTTGTCCTACATCTGTAAAATATTATAGATGCCTGTGTGTTGTCATAAATATCTTCCTCGCTCTTAACCTCTGAAGTGCGCATGGGGGTAATTGGAAACGTCCCCCTGTGCTGACGTATTTGAGGTGTTTCCGTCACTAAAATATTCATTGTGCCATTAATAGCATTAATACTTATCCATATGCGCCTATTATGGGTTGATTATAAAGGTATTAACCTGAAACAACAATAAAACGAGTGAAAACAGCGTTTGGATGGTCAAAATCGGATATATAGCCCGCGAGTTGTATAATGTATGGGTGAGGCAATCTGCTTTCCCGCCAATTTCCCCCAAGGCCACTGAGACACAGTCGATCGATACTCTCTCTCTCTCTTGCACTCGCTTGCTATCAGTGATGACCACACCCTCCAATCGGATTTCTAATGTTAGCACGAAAATATACCTCAGAATAAGGGAATAACAGGGAAAATAGGTGATAACTGAAGGAGAGGAGGAAAGTGTGGAAGGAGGGGAGGTAGAGGACTGAGATTTTGCATGGCCCAGGGGCCAAAAAAAAAAAAAAAAAAAAAAAAAAAAATTCGATGTCAAAAGTTGATTTTTGTTTTCTCTGACTCTTAAGAGTCTCCCCGCAGTGCGCCGGGGGAACTCTTAAGAGTCTCCCCGCAGCTCCCGGGTTAATCTCCTTTGTATAACTTCTATACACTTCTAGGCTACTCTTCTCTGCCAACTCCTCTCGCCATCTTCCCGAATCCTAGTCCAGAACTCTTTTTCTAATGTCGTCCTTCTTAATATTTGCTAAATTTGTTTCTCCTAACTTCAAATTCCCTACATACTTTCGAATTTCTGCAGTCCAGGGATCTTTACTATTTCTAAGTTTGTCCTCTGTGATTCTTCTTAGCAAGTCATTACTTTCCTCTCCTACTAAATATTTAAGATATTTTATGTTACCTTCCATAATTCTTGCCTCCATTGATGAGGCTCCTATTTCACCCCTTACGTCTTTGAAGTGAGTACAGGCTAATATCTAGTCTATTTTTTTCCAGCTGAGCCTAAATTGTCATGTTTCTATCTTTGTTGCTCAGCTATAAGTTAGATTTTGTAGCGAAAGATGATGGTTATTCTGAAAACTTGGCATTAATATGACACACAGCCACAGTAGTTTCATATATTGCCATTAAGTATCGAGAAATCAGCTAATAAGAGATTCAATTTACGATCAGCTGGGATTTTTTTTAGTATACCACACCCACTATAAATATCCGCCGTGGCGGATATGGTTTATGGTAGCCTAATGTTCATACGAATGGAAGGGGCACTTAACCACAAAGGAGGGCCTCGCTATAAATTCAAACTTTCCGCCATATTTATTTTGGCAAAATATATTTTAATTATGATAAGCCAGGTTAAAAGAAAAACATTAATTGATTGTATATGATCAGGGGCATCCATACAACTCTGCGTTCGTGGAAGTAGCGTCGCTTTGTTTACTTTACGCTCGAAGTGAACATATATATATATATATATATATATATAATTTGATTATATTCCTTTTGATTATACTGTATTAACTTTACATGGCTATCGATCTATATTATATCAACACGATTAATTTGTGTAAATAAACATTAATGCTTTCTTAGCAAAATGTAAATACTGATACGCCTGTATTCTGCGGCTGAATGACATGGCCCCTGGGTTCTGAAGAAAAATCAACAAAACTCCACCAATATGGCTGCAGAAGCAAATGATCAGGAAATTGACGACTTGGAGCCCTTAGAGCCGAGTCTCAAGAACATAGTGGAGCAGCAGACACTGAAATGGGTGTTCGTAGGAGGGAAGGGCGGCGTAGGAAAAACCACCAGCAGGTAACGTTTTGTGGACGGAGGGTTTGAGGTGGACTTTGGCTAGACCGGTCCAGATGGGAAATTGGGTAAATGTTTACCTATGGTCCCGTTAGAATATCCGGTAAAGGTTACTTTTAGGACCGACAGTAGTCCCATCGATCTTTTTAGGCCTAGGGCCTAATAGGTCCGGTAGAGAATATACATCATTGTTATAGCCTATGTGTCATTACGAGCTGAAATGTATAATAAGGGATTTAGGAAAAACTAAATAAGATGGTCACCAATTTTCCCATGGATTTTTGTATTTTTCCCTGTTAGTTTTCATCAATATAGCCTATAGCCTAGTGTTTGGAAAATGGAAATAATTACAACCCTCGGCGAAACCGGTTTCCCCATTATACAACGATCTTAAGACACGCCGCCCGATAGTGGGGAGGGCTATGAAGTACAGGGAAAATGAGGGGTTAAATGCGTAAAACGGCGATTAGGCTCAAACGTATTGTAGCAAAACTTGGCTCGGGTTTTAAGGTATTTTAAAGGCCTAAAACCCAATATTTCGAAAACCTGAGCCAAGTTTTGGCCAAAGCTGGCTCGGATTTTGAGAGTTTGTAGACAACAAAATTACAGTAACCTCATTTAGAAATTTGGCTCAGGTTTCCCGAAATTGCAAAGCCATAAAACCCGAATTTTGGAAAACCCGAGCCAAGTTTTGGCAAAACTTGGCTCGGATTTTGCGAGTTTTAAGAGTAAACCAATTACAGTAACCTAATTTAGAATTTTGGCTCATGTTTCCCTAAATTGCAAACCCCAAAAAGCATAATTTTGGAAAACCCGAGCCAATTTTTGGCAAAACTTGGATCGTATTTTGAGAATCGAAAAAGACTAACTAAATGTCGGAAATCGGCTCATGATTTCCCTAATTGCAAAGACATATACCTAACCAGATTATCGAAAACGTAGCACTTATTTAAATCATAAATATCCAGTAACATAGACCTAGTACATTGGATACAAGCCTAATCCACACCTAACGCCTACAATGTGTCCGTAGTACCTAGTAGGCCTACGTGGGATACAACATGGCGGTTAGGCCGGCGCCCATTTAGTAGCCCACCGGTATTCGGCCGTATCTGTAAATACGAATGCGAGTCACTTCGAGCGAATTCCTGATCAAGCGGATGCACAATCTAACCTAATTAACCTAACCTAACCGAACCTAACCTAACCTAACCTAACCCAACCCAACCTATGGGCAGGTCACAGGTGGAGTTAGTGTTGACTAAAAAGCTGGTGGACAGACCTCGGGAGACAGGTGAAAATGGCGTGTGTACGAATCGGTGCCGTCTATAGGAAGGTATTGACAACCATGTTACGACAAAATTCCATTTTAGTACCATATATTTTTATTAGGTTTTGCCGAGGCTTAAAAAACATTTTCATATTATGTTTAGAGCATATAAAATCCATATTTGTTTTCAAATATTGCAAAATAATTGGTGACCAACTTATTTAGTTATACTGGGATTTATATAATACGATAAGGTAAAAATTGAAGAGACCCCGGGCCCGGACAGCCTTTTTACTAGTTAGGCCTAATTATATATATTTTTTTCTTTGATAGCCTAGGCCTACAGTGTTGTTTAATACCGATGACCGTCACATTTTAGTATTTTCAACATTAGCCTAACCTAACCGAAAACTAACAGACGGTCTAAACCCAGCTCACGTTCCCTGGACCCTGTTTAGTTTTCGGTTAGATTAGGTTAGGTTAGGTTAGGCTAATGTTGAAAATCCTAAAATGCGACGGTCCTCGGTATTAAACAAGGGATGGATGTAGAGTTCGGGCGTATGGTCGTCATTGTTTACATAGGGCGATCGCCGCGGTCGCACTTACGTTCCCGTCTATTTTGACGCTATATTTTCTGCTATTTGCCCCCTGTCATTACTACATGAATACTAGGTTAGGTTAGGTTAGGTTAGGTTAGGTTAGGTTAGGTTAGGTTAGACGGAAACATGATGGGAAAGGTCGGAATTTTTTTATTTTAATACCACAAATTTTCCGAGTGTTTTTTATAAAAGAAATTGTTCATTAACATCAATATACTGTGTAGTGTTTGTAATTAATTAGAAATCTCGGGAAAACCTATTCTCCCCATTAGGCCTATTGATCGATATTGAGACACGCCCCCGATAGTGATTTGAAAAGACATTAGCCTAACCTAACAACCTTACCTAACCGTGGTGATGGGCTGGTCTATCAGAGTGAGAGCTGAGCAATCTCTGCCATACCCATAGCTTACTCTGACTGTTCCTTTAACTTATATATTTTCTAGATCTCAAGTGACGGCGTCTCTTCCGTGGATTGACCTCCCAATCTACCAAGATTGGAAGCCAAAGCGTCACATTTTTCCCTTGCCCCTCAACTTTCTCTTCATAATTGCTGAGGGGCACAGGGCCCTGGGTGGGGCTTTGGTTTCCAGGGCGTTTCCGCACCCTTCTCAGCTCCCCGCCATGGAGTGGCTTCGGTAACCCAGGCTTTATTGTAGTCGGCGGGGAGGGTTCTGTGGGGGCACTCGGTTATGGCCTTGGAGTTGCTCGGGGCCTTGGGGCTGTTCGGCCAGGCAGCTTAGGGAACAACAACAACAACCTTACCTAACCTAACCTAACCTAGTATTATGGGTGGGGGCTGCTGCCCCCACACCCCCGCTGGTTGAGTACTAATTCCTTAGTAAATAAAACAAACAAAATTGGCTGTCGATTATACGAAGGTGAAAGAAAGTCGATGAAGTCTACGGGGTTTACTCTGCAATCTTCAGCTTTGATTGTACATTGATAACGGGAAAGTACCGTATTGACAACCTTGTTACGAAATTAAATTTGGTAAATGTTTATCACCAACCAGTGACGAGTTTTTCAGGTTATTTTTGTTGTTTTTTATTTTTTATTTGATATACCGTAAAGTGGGGTAACTTCGTACTGCGGTGATAACTTCGGACATCGGCGATAATAAGTAATTAGACATTGTCATTATATAATGGAAACGCTTTTTATTTTATGTTTTGTGGGGTCCGTTTAGAGAAATGGCAAAGGAAGAGCATGTAAAAGTCCTAGGAAACTGACATGAGTATATGTACACTAAAAAAATATTATATAGGGTACGATGCCCAATGTAGACGCAAAAATGGGCACTATTTTTTTTTATCGAGTTGCTTCTGTCAACCTATAACAGATTGAAAATTGGGGGTAGGGGGGATAAATAGCAAAAAGGCTATATTTTTAAAGCAAATCAAAAAAAATCTTGTATCTCTTATTCTTTAAGAGAGAGAAGACAAATAAGAGATGCGTCTCCATTTTTTCACAAAACCATAAGGAGACGCCCCTGGACCTAAGGAGACGCAGGTATGTTTAAAACACAAAAACACACATAAAATGATATAAGTACTTACCTCATGGGTACCAGAAAGAAAGCATGGTACTTTTGGTTGTAAGTTGACAATGCTAAAGCAATAAAACGGACTGACATAGGCCTTATAATATATATTATTAGAGAGACATAAAATATTACTAAACATACTAATTGCTCATTGTAGGCCAATAACAAAACAGTTTAGAGGATGCAGGGAAGTTATATACCGGTATGTAACATTCATGCTAATACGAGGTTTAAATCAAGCACCAGTCGCCAACTCGGGCATATTTGGGGAAAATGGGGATAGGAAATGGGCGGAGGGCCTGGAAATATAGTCTATTTTTTCATCACTAGGCTGACAGGGCCCACACAAACATTTGACTGCTGGCAAGAACATGCTTAATGTGATTTTGAATTGCTGAGGGGGTAAAAGGGGTGCGTCTCTTTAGGGCCAGCAAAAAATTCTGGAGGTCCAATAGAGACGCATTTTTCAAACTGTTGCCATACATCACTGGTAGAAAGCCATTCTCCCCACTATGTATGGTGTAATTAGGGTCGAGTTTCCTTCACCCAGGATAAAAGAAAAGGTTATTATGTTTAATAATGTTAACAAAATAAACACACATTTACAAGGACCTAAGGAGACGCAACCCGGCTACCCTAAGCAGACGTGTGCGTCTCTATAAATGCGTCTATATAGGGCCCAGGGTTCTAGTTAAGGCAGCTTCGTCAATGGTGAAGGAAACTCAACCTTATTTATACCAGACATAGAGGAGAGTATGCTATGTTACCAGTGTGGTGTACGACCTTCTGGCATCAATTTGAAAAAATGCGTCTCCATTGGATTTTACTATTTTTGCTGGACCTATGGGGACGCACCCTCACCCACCTTCAGCCGTGCAAGTAAAAGCCTTTTGATCATGCAGTATTATTCTTCAACTCATGCACTATCAACCTGCAGTAATAGAAACGAGATTCAAATTAGGGAACTGTAAGAAATTTAGCTTTAAAAAAAAAAATCCTTAGGTTTTCGTAAGGAATTTACGAAAACATGACATTTTTTTAGTTCATCTCATCTCACACAATAACATATGAAAATAATAAGATGGTACTATGTGAGCATATTAGGTGATAGTTAAAGAATATTTTGGCCCACCATTCATGCATCTATCTACTCATCCTATGCCTGTGCAATTTTTTTTTTTTCAAGTGCGTCTCCTTTGGGCAATGCGTCTCCATTGGTACTCGTACCCTACAGTATATGACGAAAATATGTAAATTTTTCGCTACCCTGCCAAACTTCTATCGCCCTGAAGAAATTTGTTTGTATGAATGATGTTGTGACTGATATAATTTTGTAGTAACATTACCAGAGACAACATCCACCAAAGGAAATTTGTTACACTTGTATAACGCTCTAGCTAGAACACTATCATTTAGCCGATTGTGTATTTAAAAAAAAACTTGCTAACTTCGGACATGGAACAAAACAATCGTTTGTTATTATTTGCCCTATGAAAATCATTCATAATACTTGTCCATCATTAACATGGTGGTAAAAGATCAAATAATCATTCTCTGAGTCCATAAACCCATAAAAATATGATAATATGCTAACCGATTTATGTATTTCGGATAATTCTGGATATATAATAGATATAAATTAGGAAAGGCATATATCTTGTAAAAAAAAAATGTATCTGCCGAAAGAAACACCAACAAATACGTTATACCTATAAAAATGCTCAAATTCATAAAAGTGTATATGCAGTGATATAGTATACATACCTATATATTTTCACTAGGCCTAGTTAATTTTTGAGTTATTGATTAGACAGCATTGGTTATTTTTCCTGCTCAATATTTTCTAAGAGTGAGCTCAATGCCTAACGAGAACAGATCCAAACAGAATACAGTATATGTTAAATATCGTATATATCCCCCTTCTATACTGATTATACAGGCCTAAAAGTATTGACTGTACATTTTCCACTTAAACATCGGACAGGAATAAGCAGCAATAATAAAATATTCATATAAAATAGTAGGAGCCGAAAAATGAACGAAATAAGGCCACGAACGTACGTCCGAAGTTCTCCTCCGTTGGTCCGGAGTTAGCCCAGCTTTCTTGGCAATCATTTTCCATAAGAAATCACCTATGTCCGAAGTTTTCAACTTTTCAAGCAAACTTCGGACATCATTTAGGATAAGGATAGCTCTCTTATTATAGGGGTTAATTTTAGGAGGCTTCCTGGATTACGGCGCACTATCACCATACATCACTTGACCTAGTTAAATCTCTATAATGTGTTTACACTCAGGAGCAATTGTTAAAAAACGTCGAAAAATGTCCGAAGTTACCCCATTTTACGGTACAGTGTTGTTTAATACCAAGGACTGTCACATTTTACTATTTTCCCATTATCCATCAATCTTAAGACACGGCCCCCGTTAGTGGGGAGGGCTATGATGATCAGGAAAATTGCGGGGTAAAAGACGTAAATAAAGGGGTAATATTGGAAGAACTCTGAAAATACAATATTTAACCCGTACAGCCCCAGCGACGCGTCGGCGATGTATGTAACGCACAGCCCCAGAGATGCGCCTGACGCATCACCCTAATTGCGCCGACCGTAACCTCAGGTGTAGCCACTCAAGAGGGCTCAGATTTGTATGGGAACTGTGTACGTATCCCACGCAACCGTGCCGATGGTTGAAAACTCTCAAAGTCCACGTGCGTGCGCGTGAGCGCGCAATAACCTGATTTTTTGGGGTAATTGCCTTCAATTTTTTACTCTTGTAAAATACATTTTCGGGGGCTCTGTAGGACCATTTTTTAAGCTTTTTGAGCGGTTTTTCCTTCATTCCTAACCCATTCGCTATTGTTTCTGGAATAAAACAATTTTTTGAAAACCGGCCGGGTTCTGGTGAACAAACATTACAAACTAGCCGGGGCTCCACGGGTTAAAAGTAACAAAACCTGAAAATGGAAAAACCCGAGCCAAGTTTTGACCAAACTTGGCTCGGGTTTTTCAATTTTTCAGAGTCCAAAATCACAGTAGGCCTAACCTCATTTCGAAAGTTGGCTCGGGTTTTTTTGTTTTTCAACGTGGATAAAGCCAGTAACAATGTGGTTAAAATTAGCCTAACCTAACCTAACCTAACCTAACCTAACCTAACCTAACCTAACCTAACCTAGTATAATGGGTGGGGGCTGCCGCCCCCGCACCCCTTGAAATCCTTGAAATCCGAGCCAAGTTTTGTCATTAATCTAACCAAATAAGCTAACCTAACCTAACCTAGTATTATGGGGTTAACATTAGCCTAACCTAACCTAGTATTATGGGGTTAACATTAGCCTAACTTAACTTAACTTAACTTAACTTAACTTAACTTAACTTAACCTAACCTAACCTAACCTAACCTAACCTAACCTAACCTAACCTAACCTAACCTAACCTAACCTAACCTAACCTAACCTAACCTAACCTAACCTAACCTAACCTAACCTAACCTAACCTAACCTAACCTAACCTAACCTAACCTAACCTAACCTAACCTAACCTAACCTAACCTACCCTACCCTACCCTACCCTACCCTACCCTACCCTACCCTACCCTACCATCGACAGGGAGGTATTTTTTAGTTTCTCGTATTTCACTTAAAACTAATTTGCGACAGTAAGTACATATACACCAACAAAGTATCGTTCATGAAAGTGATAACACTAATAATCATCGATGGGGCCCGTCACTGGTTGGTCAATTAAGGTGGTAGATGATTGGATGCAAATTCTAGAAGATGGTGATGTAATAGACGTGGTATATTGCGATTTTAAGAAGGCCTTCGATAAGGTCCCACATAAAAGGTTAATAGAGAAAGTTAGAAGCTATAATATAGGGGAGAAATGTGTGAAATGGATAGAAGCCTTCCTGAAAGATCGGAGACAGAGGGTACTGGTGAATGGAATAGGCTCGGGGTGGAGGGAAATTACAAGTGGGGTACCTCAGGGATCTGTGTTGGGACCACTGCTGTTCGTTATATTTATCAATGACTTGCCTGAAGTTATAACTAATGGAAGTGAGGTATACCTGTATGCGGATGACACTAAACTGTATAGAAGAGTGAGGAGTAAGGAAGATATGGGTTTGCTTCAAGGAGATGTGGAGGGCATGAAGGGATGGTCTGAGCATTGGTTAATGCCTTTTCATCCAAAAAAATGCAAGTACATGCGGATTGGGACCAGCAAGATAGACAAGGTAGGATACAGTATGTATGAAGCGATGGAGGAAGTGAGTGCAGAAAAGGATATAGGAGTAGTGATAGACAATAAGTTAAATTTCTCAGAACATTTAGCGGAAAAGATAAACAAAGCCAATAGAATTGTAGGGCTGATAAGGAGGACATTTGTGTCACTTGACGAAGAAATCTTCAGGAATCTATATACAGCGCTGGTTAGGCCGCACCTGGAATATGCAAACCAGGTGTGGGCTCCATATATGGTAAAGGATATAGAAGCAGTGGAGAAAGTGCAGAGGAGAGCTAGCAAGCTGGTACCAACGTTGAAGAACGCGGGCTATGAGCAGAGGTTGAGGACACTGGGGCTTCCGACACTGGCATATAGGAGAAAGAGAGGGGATATGATAGAGACTTTTAAGATAGTGTCAGGAAAGTACGATGAGGATGTGTGTGAAGGTATCTTCTTGATGCGGGAGGGAACAAGAACGAGAGGACACTCTAAGAAAATTTACAAAGAAAGAAATAGGCTTGAGAAGGCAAAGAACTCATTTTGTGATAGAGTGGTAAATGAGTGGAACGCACTGCCCCAGTATGTAGTCGATTCCGAATCAATAAGGGAGTTTGAAAGTAATCTTGATAAAGCATGGGGAGAACAAGATTTGAAGTTTGATTATAAAACAAAAATACAGAATAGTAAAAATGTTGCGTCTGCTACCGCCGCCGCCAACACCGTGAACGACCGCAGCAGTGCAAGTACTGGTACTGAGCTGGATAAACAGGCATAGTTTGCCTTTTTCCAGAGGATCTACTGTAAGAAACTGTAAGAAATGTACAAAGCTACCGGTACTCTTCCACATGTTCTGTGTTTTCTGTCTGACCTGTGTAGGTTGTAACCTGGGATCCATACTTCACTACTTTTGTGATCTTTAATGTGAGTTTCAGTACGGGCAGCAAGCAGTACATTCCCCTCTTCTAGTAGTCCTTGGGTGAATGGGACCTTATTTGTTCTACTTGTTTTAGGACCTTATATGTTTGCTCGCGGATGCTCGCGATCATGTTCACGTCTATTTTGACTGCCGTAGGTTACAATAAAAGCCTCCCCTCACCCCCCCCCCCATTACTTATTGTCATAATTATGTATATTGCCAGCAGGGGGCAAATAACAGAAAAAATAGCCATCAAAATAGACAGGAACTTAAATTATTATTTGATTATGTGTATTCTGGCTAGCCTAACACTAGACAATTTCTCCATGCACAGGAATTTCCTCCTGCAGTCAAAATGTTAACTTTGCATAATTTCCACAGTTGTAGCTTGGCGGTGCAGTTGTCTCGAACCAGAGAGTCTGTACTTATCATATCCACCGACCCTGCTCACAACATCTCCGATGCTTTTGACCAGAAATTCTCAAAAGTACCCACCAAGGTCAAAGGCTTTGAAAACCTATATGCTATGGTAAGTTAAGTGGTTTACTTCACATTGGTGGTTTGATAAGTAGCTACCGGTGTCAGTGATTTTCTTTTATTGTTAGTTACAGTGCATTTACATCATTCTAAGTACCATAGGGTAAACTAGCCAATTTGTGCATGATGGTTCAACAATACCGGTATACTGTATATCTATCGTACATAATAATGTTACTGTAATCTAACTGCTAAATTTTGTGGGTAGTATTTTTATTGATTTCCCTTACAACAGCTAACGAATTGGCTAGGCTAGTATACCTTCGACTCTATATGTACGTTATAATCATTACAGTACAGTAATTTTACAGTAATTTTTAAGTCTAGAGTTAATGCTTTTTTGCAGCATTAATTCTAATTTTTAAACTTATTTTATTCTATTTTATTGTATTATATTTATACTTGATATCCTCCACTGCATAATCTGTTATCTGTGTTTAATATGTGTATATGTACAGTACAGTATACAGTATATTTTTTTATTTTTTCCTAAGTTGCCATAGTCTCTCTCCAGTGCCTCCGGGTGTTTTGTGTAGATTGATCTTGATGGTGTTTCTGCACCCTGGTTGGAGACTTCGGCATCTCATATAATAATAATAATAATAAAGTACAGGTCTCCCTCGATTTACGATTGGGTTATGTTCCTGAAAACCAGATTTTAAATAGAAAAATCATATAGCAAACCCTAAAATTAATGGGGTAAATGGGGATGCATTCTCGAACCAACCAAAACCCAAACCCAAACGCCTAAAAACCTATAATAATATTGTAAACTGGGGCATCGGATGGTGAAGGAAACCTGTATGCTGACAAAAGAGGCTACAAGTGTTAAGAGAGGAAATTGATAACATCACATCATTCCACAGGCCGTAGCGTGGTTGGTAAAGCACTCCCCTGCAAACCGTGAGGTTGACGGTTCGAGGCTCGGGCCAGCCAGTGTGTGTTATTGGCAGACGCCAGTGATGTTGGTGGACGGCGCGGTATTGCAATCTGTGGCAACTATTCACTGAAGTCCCTGATCATCAGGGCACCCACCCAAGCCCAGCTCTTGAGCAGGGAGTGCATGGTGGTAAAAACTGCATCAATCATCAATCAATTCTTAGTAAGATTGAAATAACTAGAGATGAGCTGTTATCTGCGATGAGAGGACTTGAAGTAAGGAAAGCTATGGGACCGGATGAAGTGTCTGCCTGGGTTTTAAAGGAGTGTGCAGAGCAATTAGTGGAGCCAGTGAGGGACATAATTCAAGCTTCCTTAGATAAAGGACAGGTTCCTGTTGAATGGAAAAGAGCTAATATCATTCCGATATACAAGAATGGAAACCCTGAGGACCCTCTAAACTATAGACCAGTTTCACTTACTAGTATTGTATGCAAGATTTGTGAAAAGTTAATTAGGAAGAGATGGATGAAAATGTTGGAGAGAAAGAAGATAATAACCCCAAAGCAATTTGGATTCAGAGAAGGGACATCTTGTGTTACCAGTTTGCTATGTTATTACAGTAGGGTGATAGATGTACTCCAAGAGAGAGGCGGATGGGTGGACTGCGTCTACTTAGACCTTTCCAAAGCATTCGATAAGGTACCACATAAGAGATTGTTATCTAAGCTTGAGACGCTAGGATGTGTCAGGGGGATTTTGCTAAAATGGATGGAGAGCTATTTAACAGATAGGGAAATGAGGACCAACATTAGAGGAACTTACTCATCGTGGCGGAAAGTTGAGAGTGGTGTGCCGCAGGGATCTGTGTTGGCACCTCTCATGTTCCTTATGTACGTGAATGACCTGCCGATAGGCATAAACTCTTACATGTCAATGTTTGCAGATGACGTAAAAATTATGAGACAAATAACAAATAAAAGTAGTTGTGAGGAGCTGCAAGGGGATTTAGATAAAATATACGAATGGAGCACCAAGTGGAAAATTAAATTTAATATAAGTAAATGCCATGTGTTAAATATGGGAAGAAGTGTGAATAGACCAAATTGGGAGTACAGGATGGGAGATAATATAATTAGCAAGGCCGAAAAAGAAAAAGATTTAGGGTTGATTATACAAGATAATTTGTCGCCAGAGAAACATATTAACAAGCTCTTTAGCGGAATGTATGCAATGGCCGGGAATATGAAAGTTGCTCTGAACTACTTGGATGAGACCATGGTAGCGAAAATTATGAAGAGTATGATTAGACCAAGATTGGAGTATGCAGCAGTGGTGTGGTCCCCGCATCTAAAGAAGCATGTTCACAAGTTAGAAAGAATCCAGAGAGCAGTCACTAGATTGGTTCCAAGTCTCAGAGAACTGCCATATGAAGGGAGGCTAGACAAATTAAATCTACCGAGTCTAAAAGAGAGGAGAGAGACGGGAGACATGATAATGATGTACAAATGAACCCGGGGGCTGGAGAGGCTGGATAGGGAGGATATATTAATTATGGATACAGGAATAACTAGAGGCCACAGCTACAAAGTAAAAAGACCTACCTGCAAGAACGATATCAGGAAGTTTAGCTTCCCCTATAGATGTATTGACAAATGGAATGGGCTGGAGGAGGAGGTGGTAGGGGCAAGGAACATCCATATTTTCAAGAACAAATTGGATAAAAAGTAGACTGAGAGACGGGACAACACGAGCTTAGCTCAACTCCTGTAAACTACAATTAGGTAAATACAATTAGGTAACAATTAGGTAAATTCACATAACCAGGTCACGTGATCATGTGGTTGGGCGTGCGCCCTAAGGAGCTGTTGTGCTCACATCATGACCACTAGGTGTCTGTGTGCCTGGAGTTGTCTATAGTTTTGGCAGTGGTAGGGAGAGTTTCCTATATTGGGGGAGCATTAACCCATCAGACCCGGCTATGTATTCCATACCGAAACCCGGGGGTTTTGGCCGAAAAACGTCTACGCCTAGGCTACCGTATCTTTGTTATTTTGACTGCTTCCGCATTCCCGCGCATCCCCAAGCGTAGATGTGTTTCGTACCTGTAGAATGGCGTTGAGTAGAGCTCTCTAAGTCAACTGGTTCAGTTGTGATGACGATTTCCGTGGAGATAACTTTGTGGCGATATCAGCCACTTTACACTACTTTTCACTACTTAACAATAGCATACAGGCACACACGAACAAGGATGCCTCTCCTTCTTGTGGTCGGAGATGCGCGGCGTCGGTCCAACCGGCTGTTGTTTACATGCGTCGGACGGACGTCTCGCACACCAAGCTTACAGGCTTTCAAGCTGCCGGTGCCTCAGAGCCCTTCCGGGTTCCGCGAGGGGTGTTTTTTATGGATGCCTCAGAGCCCAACCGGGTCTGAGGGGTTAAAGTAGATGTTTGAGTACCCCTTGTAAGGGAAAGGAGCGAGTGGAAGTTACCTGTGCAACTGTTTGTTGATAATACAGTTCTGATAAGTGATAATGAGTAGGAGTTGCAGGGTTTAGTAAATACAGTATGTTTGGTTCTGTGTTTGATAAACAGAACCTGAAAGTCAATGTGGTAAATGATAAAGAGTAAGTCTTTTAGAGGGATACAACTACAGAGTGTGAAGTAAAGTTGATTGGTCAAGTATTGGAAAATGTCAGCTCATTTAAGAATTTCAGCAGTTGGATGAGTGAAGATGGGAGTTTGGAGGATGAAGTATGAGAGAGTACAACAAAGAAGGAGGGTTGTAGATACGGTATGCTGAAAGCAGTGATAAGGAACAGGGTGGTGGGCATGAAAGCATAGAAGTTACTCTATGATGGTGTGGTGATCCCAACATTGGCATATGGTAGTGAAGCATGGATGTTTTTGGAGAGGCATAAATGAAGAGTGGATGGGTGAAAATTAGTTAATTGAAAAGTGCATGTGAAGTCACATTGAGAGATAGACAGATCAATGAGAAGGTACAAGAATGATGTGTAGAGGATGTGTATATGATGGACAGTGAAGAGGAACACCTTGCAGTGGTTCGATCATGTGGAGCATGACTAAAATGACTAAAAGAGGGTTTGAGTGAGGTGGAAGGGCAGATAAAGAGAGATAGACTAAAAATTAGATGGAAGGATGTAGTTGAGAGGTATATGAGACTTATGAGTGAAAGTGGTGTTGTTTAGGGGGAAGCGCAATGGCTATAATGTAATTGGTCGATCGGTCTTCCATAAAGCACACATATCTTTCCTTATATCTTATCGTTATTTATACTGACACAAACATACCAAGAACAAATGTTAATGATAAATATAGCATATCGATGGTAAATTAGACCTTTCCTTACCTGATCACAAACCCGAGAATGCGAGATAGCGTCACACAGTACTGTACGGGGTAAAAAATGTCTGACTGACCAGCCTCCCTCCATGCCCAAGCTGCTCAAACATCAGTGATGCCACGAGTCAGGCGGGAAATTTATCGCATTGTACACATTTTGGCCGCACTAATAGAAAACTCCCCGGATTTAACCCATATTGCCACCCGACTCGTAATAAAAGATTGTACAGTACTGTATTTGCATTTGTTGATAATTTTGTGTTTAATAGCTTCTTCAGTGACCTGAAGAAGAAATAAACGAAACTTTATCAATAAAGTTTTCCTCCTTAAATTGTGTTGCCATACAAAGTTTTTATTAACAGGAAATTGACCCCAACATCGGGTATGGAGAGCTTCCCGACGAATACTTTGAGGGCGGCGGAGGAGAAGCTGTGCGGCTGGGACGAGACATCATGCAGGAGGTTCTTGGAGCATTCCCAGGCATAGATGAGGCCATGAGCTATGCTGAGGTTATGAAGTAGGTTGCTATTGGCATTAACCGGGTGATTCTGTCTTACTTTTGAAAAAAATCAGCCTAACTTCCATATTTATTAAGATACCAGTATGTAGGCTAGTTAAGGGGAGGCAGACCGTTTGTTTGTATTTATTCATCTATTCATATATTTTTTTTTAGTTTCCTCCCTAGACCTCCATCAAGCTTAGAAAAACACCTCCTAGACCCCCCTTCAACATATATTTGTACATTTTTCGGTAGAAAAATGTCCCGGTCGAAGGCCGGTTCCTCTTAAAATTGCAGGCTCGCTATCGCTCGCCAGGAAATAATCGATACCTAAGTGGCACGAAAGGTCTTAAATTGACAACGAAATTTGGCGAAAGGTGTTAAAATCACCAAAGTAATGGGCCGAACATCTTATAATCTCAAAACTAGTGGTGCTAAACATTAGGGAGAAGGGGGTCCAGAAAAACGGTCTGCCTCCCCTTAAGATACTTGTATGTAGTTAATTGTCTAATACTCCCAGGAAGTATACTTACAGTATTAACGGAAAAAGAAAGTCGCACGTATTCTACTGTATGTCATGCAAGGCGACTAAAAGGGTGGATGGTGCATGTATAGACCAACAATCATCCTATGCAGTATAGTTAAGTCTTGCTATGGCACTATCTTGTTGTAGCATTGTTATGGTTGGTGTGGTTGCAGATACAGAAAACGCAGGTATTACAGGGAGAATTTCTTAGCCTTGCTGAGGCACTATTATCACTGTGTCTGGATCAACCACAGTGTGAAATAATGATTCAGTGTTATGGTAGGAATTTGTTTTACACTGTACAGCATTAGTATTGTATGATTATTTCCATATTCAAAATACAGTATGCTATGGGGTCAGTGTCTAGTGAGTAAGCAGCTCAATATGTGGTTTCTAAGAGAGAAGGTGTCCGAGATTGTGAGATGAGACCGCGATCCAGCTTCGAGAAGTCAGAGTTGCAACGGGCTATGAGGATACAACCATGCGGCATAGTCTACGAATGTAAGACCGCGAACGAGTCGGTTTGAACAATCAAACTGTCTCGATCTTTCACTCACCATCTGGAATAAGACTTCCTAACTTCACCATTTTGAGCGGTTGAATCTACAGTCTGCAAGCCTTTTTCCAGCGACTCGCTGGTGTAGTGACTAGCGTCTTGGACTTCCACCCAGAATGTCCCAGGATCGCGCCCACGCTCGGCGCATTAAAGGTTTTTCACAAGCACTGAGTCATTACCGTCCCTCATGAGCAAGGGGATGGGGTAGTAGTACAGGACCCCAATGGAAATACGCCTAATTGGCCTTATTGGGCTATCCTTAGCTGGCTTAGCATGCGCTAGCTTTAAGAACTATTATTATTATTATTATTATTATTATTATTATTATTATTATTATTGTTGTTATAGAGTTGGAACATAAAAGAAAAAAGTAAATATAGAAAAATAATTAACATGGAAGTATTACTGCCACTCTGCTATATGCATTTCATAAGTACAGTCAGGTCTCGATATACGCAGTTAATTTGTACCGTGTACATGCAGTGTATATCAAAACCGTGTAGAAATAACAGGCCTTATGGGAATTAATTCAATCTGTTCCAGCCACTTTCCCAAAGTCCCCTATTTGAGCCTTTAGCCTACCTTAAGGTGACATTATACTGTACCACCAACAAAAACTTATTTGCGTGATAGGCAGGCAATAACAGCATCAACAAGTACTGTTTTGGACCTGCTACTGACCTATTTGCGTGTCAGGCATGCATTATCATGCAATCTATCTACTGTATCTATCTCCTGTATCTAATTATCTTTCTTATTAATGGCAAGAATTATTTGTTGTTTTAATCACTTTAGTTTCTAATGCCATGGATATGAAAGGAATAATGTCCTACCATTACAATAATATATATTATGACAAATGAGTACAATATAAATTTATACCCCAACTTCTCTGAAGGCTGAACGAAGGTGTTGACAACTTATCGTTTCAGAAAATTAAGTCTGTGTCATATATTTTCGCACACGTATCGATCGCATGGACTTAACAACCTTTCTGTCTATCTGTCTATCTATCTCCTGTATCAAATTATCTCCCTTAATAATGGACAGAATGATTTGTTGTTTGATGTTTTTTTAATCACTGTTTAGTTTCTAATGCCATGGAATTGAAAGGAATAATATCCTACCATTACAATAATATTTATTATGACAAACGAGTAGGCTACAATGTAAATTTATACCCCATCTTCTCTGAAGGCTGAACGAAGGTGTTGACAACTTATCGTTTCAGAAAATTAAGTCTGTTTCATATACGGTAGTTTCGCACATGTATCGATCACGTGGACCTAACGACCTTTCTCTTTATCTGTCTATTTATCTCCTGTATCTAATTATCTCCCTTATTATGGACAGAATTATTTATTGTTTGATGTTTTTTTTAACCCACTGAGCCCCAGGCAATATAATATAAATTTACTCTCCAGGACCAGCAGGTTGTCAAAAAATGTTTTTTACCAGAAAACACCTTAAATGGGTTAGAAATGAAGGAAACCCCCCCCCCCCCCAAAAAAAAAAAGAACGATCCCCTAGGTCATTAAGGGGTCCTAAGGGGCGCCCGAAAGTCGGAATTAACATGGGGAAATGGGTAGGCAAAAACATGCAAAAACAGGTTTTTGCGCGCTCGCCCGCACGCGATTGGACTTTACATACAAATACATACAAGTTGAACCCACTGAGCCCCAGCGACGCAAACAGTGCGTCGGCAATGTATGTAGCGACGCAGACGTCTGCGTCAGTGTCACTCCGGTCCCAATTACTCCGGTCCTATGGCACCTAGAGGGCTCAGATTTGTATGGGAACTGTGTAAGTATCCCACGCACCCATGCCAATGGTTGAAAACTCTTAAAGTCCAACCGCGTGCGCGTGAGCGTGCAAAAACATGTTTTTTGGGGGGAAATTGCCTTCAATTTTGTACTCTTGTAAAATCCGTTTTCGGGGGCTCTGTAGGACCATTTTTTGAGCTTTTTGATCGGTTTTTCATGGATTTTCCTTTATTCCTAACCCATTCGCTATTGTTTCTGGGAAAAAAAAATCAGAATCAGCCGGTCCTGGGTGGTACATTTATAAATATTTAGCTTGTACTCAGCGGGTTAAAGACCGTTTGTCCACAGAATCTGTGGTTACAGTCTCACGTCCTAAATGGCAGCTTTCCAGGCGGTCCTGTTAAGGGCCCCCTGTGATGTCAAGTTCTTTATTTTGAGATCGGACCGGAGTACCCGAGCCCACGTCATTCTAGGTCCACCCCTACGCGCAGCTCCCCCCAAGTTCACTGTCCGGCATTTCTTCACCCAGTTCTGATCATCCATTCTCTCCACATGTCCAAACCAACCAAGTCGGCTCGTGCGCATCACTTCACTGATACTCCTAATGCCCAGATGCCTTCTCAATTCCTCGCTCGATACCCTGTCCCTAAGATTAACCCCACACATCCATCTCACCATTCTCTTCTCATTTCGTTCCATTCTATTGACATCCTCCGCTTTAACCGGCCACGTCTCAGAGGCATAGGTTATCGCGCTCCTTAACACACGAGGTATACACCTTCCCTTTAAGGTGAGGTGGGAGCCCTCTCATGGTCAGGAGTGGCAACAGCTCTCTAAACTTTCCCCAGCCACTTCTGACTCTAGCAATGGAGCTAGCTTCAGCGCCACCTCCAGCGGAAACTGTATCGCCCAGGTAACAGAACTTTTTCACACACTCCAGCGTTACACTGTCGAAATCAACACTGACAGGCGGGTAATTTAATACAAGATCTCCCTTGCACACTGCACATTCAAAGTCTATAATTCTTGTCAAAGGTCCTCTAGCTCCACTACATCTCTTGTGTACCCAGTCACTACAGACACAACATTGAATTGAATTACATCCCACTCCCTTCCCACATACTGCGCATGGATAGTCGCCGCTTCTTTCCATAGCTCCACACCCTACTCCACTAATCATAACCTTTGTTTTATCTATGTTAACTCTTAGACCCATATTTGCCATACCTTCCCTCCATCTTTTGAACTTCGCCTCTGCTCCCTGCGCACTATCTGCGACAAGAACTAGATCATCTGCATATTACATCTCCCATGGGAGTCCTGTCCTAAATTCCCTTGACAGAGCCTCCAAGACTAAAACAAACAGTAATGGGCTCAGAACTGAGCCTTGGTGAACTCCAACTTTCACTGAGAACTCTTCACTCAGGCCCCCGTTTACTCTAACTGCTGCCCGTGACCCCTCATACATTTTCATTATCACACGCACCAACCACTCTTCTACTCCAAGTTTTCTCATTTGAGGTTTTTCAACCATCGACATTGTTGCGTGGGATACTTACGCGGTTCCCATGCAAATCTGAGCCCTCTAGGTGCCATAGGACCGGAGTAATTAACCACGACGCACCCTATGCGTCTCTGGGGTTTAGAGTTACATACATTGCCGACGCATATGCTGTGACTCTGGTGCCCAGTGGGTTAATCACTGATTAGTTTCTAATGCTATGGAATTGAAATTAATAATATTCTACCATTACAATAATATTTATTATGACAAAGAGTACAATATACATTTTTACCTCATCTTGTCTGTAGGCTGAACGTAAGGTTTTGACACCTTATCGTTTTAGTAAAATAGTCTGTTTCATATACTGTAGTTTCGCATACATATCGATCGCTTTCTGTATATACTGTACAGTATACAATTTATTTCCGTGTTGTGGCCGACCTTGGAATTTTTGTGGTTACCATGTCCAAACTTATCCGTGTATACGAAACGCGTGTATATCGAGACCTGACTGTATATCTATAAAACTTATGTAGATAGAGTTGGGGAAGGCTGGATCGCAGTGTGTAAGTTCTCTGTGATTAGGTCCGTCCTCAAAGTACTTGCATCCTGCCTATTTTATTAAGTTATTACTTTCAAGCCACTTAAGTTATAAAAGCAAGCAGTAGTAAAGGCAAAGACAGGATGCAACAAAGGTTGCAATATGTAGAATACAAGTCCTTTCAAGGCAGGCCAAATCACCCCGGAAGTTAGCCTAGGTGATTAGTTCTTCTTAGACTTTAAATAAAAGTGTTATATGGTTATAATGTATAACTTGCAAAATAAACAAACCAAAATGGGGATGACACAATATAAAGGCAAAAGAACTAATCAAAATCGCTATGTGGAAACAACGCTTCAACCAAATTAAATTATGAAATAAAAGAGCACAAAATCACCACTGGGTGTACATCACTACATGAGCAAGTTAATCTGTTTCCCAAGCAAACTAATCACACATAGTACCTAATGAACTGTATGTGGAAGAAGAACAGTGCAGTATTATTATATTAGGTCATATTTGGGTATTTATTGTTGAAATTGAGAAGAGGAACAAATCACCCCAGTGATGATATTCCCACGGGGGTGATTCCCGCCATTTTTTTATCAGTAATTATGTCAAAACTAGGAGGTGAAGCTTTTTTGCTTTTTTGAAAATTCTGCATTAAAGTATAGTATGCAAACTGTTTATCATGAATGTTTTGTTACAATAGCATCATTAATTTTTGTATGCCGACAAAGTTTGCCAAAATGGAATTTTCTAATACAGTACTGTACAGTACAGTATTGAATTTTGCCAGCGCTTTATTTCTGTATGCACTTCTATGTTGTTTTGTTTTATTCTTTAATCCTCAGAAACATTATACAGTACTCAACATCATTACTTACCCTGGAAATGTGGATTTTGTTGCTCTAGTAAATAATGAAGTCAAATGGGGATGATTATTATTATGTTTTATTTATATAAATACAGGTATATAGACAATGAATAACAAAAGCGATTTTTTTCTAATTCTCATAAACGTCAATTCTCACAGGCAGATTCAATACCGCTCACACTAATTAACTATTCAGAGATCATAATGTTTATCTCTATCTATCTATTGCCTGACGCCGTGATCCCCGAAGGGGTGGCCACGAACGAACCGCCCCCATGCACCTCTGTCCCCAGTCAGTCGACGCCCCTCCCCCCAACCAGCACCGCCTTCGTTCATGTACTTCCTCACTCCATCCTTCCACCTCTCATTCGGTCTACCTCTCCCTCTCTGTCCCTCCACCTCGCTCTCGTACACCCTCTTAGTCATTCTCTCGCTTTCCATATGTTCCATATGGCCGAACCATCTCAAGTTGTTCCTTTTCACACTTTCCAGCACATCTACCTCCACACCACACCTCCTTCTTACTTCCTCATTAGTCTGTCTATCCCTCCATGTAACTCCGCACGCACTCCTTAAGTAATTAATTTCCACTGCTCTCACTCTTGGTCTGAGTCTCTCAACCAACGTCCATGCTTCGCTTCCGTAAGTCAGTGTCGGGATTACCACACTGTCATGCAAGGACTTCTTCACTTCCATACTGACCACCCTATTTCTTGTTACTGCTTTTAGCGTTCCTACAACCCTCTTCCCCTGTTGTACCCTCTCCCGCACTTCTTCATCCATAGTCCCATCTTTACTCAACACACTGCCCAGATACTTAAAAGAGTTGACGATCTCCATAGCCTGACCGTTCAGCTTCACCTCACACTCTGTGACTTCACCCCTTTCGAAAACCATAACCTTGCTCTTCCCCGCATTTACCTTCAAATTCCGTTTTTCGCACACTGTTCCAAACTCATTTACCAGACCCTGCAACTCCCATTCATTATCACTCATCAGAACTGTATCATCCGCAAACAGCAGTATAGGTAGCTTCCACTCAATTCCCTCCGTTTTCAGCGATACACCAACATCCACTGCTCTTGATAGTATTTCTTTCCTGACTCCATCCATATATACAGTAAACAACCACGGGGACATCACACACCCCTGTTTCAAACCAACATTCAGGTCAAAGAACTCGCTCTGCTCACTCTCCACACGTACTGCCGCCTTTGCACCCTCATACATGCTCTTCACTGCTTTCAGCAACTTGCCCTCTACTCCGTATATTCTAAGTACTTTCCACAAACCTTCTCTATCCACTCTGTCATAGGCCTTTTCCAAGTCCATAAAGGCAACATACACCTTTTGTTTCTTCTCCAGATATTTCTCCACAACACAATTCAGGGTAAAAATCTGATCTACACATCCTCTTCCCTTCCTAAAACCTCCCTGCTCGTCGCCTATCCATTTCTCCGTTCTCACTCTCACTCTCTCAATCACTACCCTACTGTATACCTTCCCTACTACGCTTAGAAGACATATTCCTCGGTGGTTACCACACACTCCTCTTTCCCCTTTGCCCTTATATAGGGGGACTATTATGCCAGTCTTCCAGTCATCGGGTGCACTCCCCTTCTCCCATGCTAGTTTGCACATTTTCCATACCCATTCTATCACCACCATACCTCAACATTTCCCCACACACTCCATCTGTTCCTGGTGCTTTCCCCAACTTCACTCTTTTCATGGATTCCCACACTTCTGACCTCCTGATCCCCACCTCCTCCTCCACTACTTCTCTTCTTCTCCCTCCCATAAGCAGCTATGTTTGCTGGCTCTTCATTCCTTACATCTAGCAACTCATTGAAGTACTCCCTCCATCTTTCGACTCTCTCTTGCTTCTCGGCTAGCATTCTCCCATTCTTATCTTTCACACCCTTACTGTTTCCCTTGCTACCTTCCCTAACTTTCTTGACTTCTTTCCAGAACAGTTTCTTACTCTCCCTCCATTTTACACTTAGATTCCTTCCAAATTCCTCATCTACTCTTCTCTTACTTTCCTTCACTAGTCTCTTCACCACCCTCTTACTCTCCACGTACCTCGCTCGTTTCTGTCTCTCGAAATCTTCATTCCCTCTACTACCCAACCACTCTCTATATGCTTTCTTCTTTTCTTCCACAGCTATTCTTACCTCTTCTGTCCACCATGCTGTACCTTTCATTCCCCTCCCTCTTCTCCTCACATGCTGCACAGATCTCATCCTTAAACACCTTGCTCATCTCCTCCACTTCCTCCATAACTTCCAGGTCGAACCCACCTAGTCGTCTTTCCACTGCTCTCCTGTACTCCTCCCTGACTTCCTCCTCCTGCAACCTCTCCATCCTCCTCACCATTCCACCCTCCTCTCGCCTCCCTCCAGCTCTCCTCACCCACTTCTTTTGTTTATAATGTTTATAATCTCTTTCAATAAATTATTTGAGTTACTTCAGAAATGAAGGATGAATACTGATGAGACGTACAATAGAAAGTGGTTAGAACGTTCTTTCTATATAACATAATCTAATTTATCCCCTCCACAGACTAGTCCAAGGTATGAACTTCAGTGTGGTGGTGTTTGACACGGCGCCAACAGGTCACACTCTTCGCCTCCTATCATTCCCGCAGGTCATAGAAAAGTCACTTGGCAAGCTCCTGCGTCTCAAGAATCAGATCAGCCCATTTGTAAATCAGGTTAGTAGATTTTTTATTACCCTTGTACAAACTTGAGCATAAGGGGGCTCACAGACTTTTTTTCTCTCCTTTTCTCTCTTTCTCTGGCTTGTATATATTCGGCCTAATTCAGCCTACTATTTTAAGACGTTTACTCCCATCCAGGTGTCAATTTTTTCCTGGCGAGCGGTAGCGAGCCAGCATATTTTGTTTAAATTATTTGACAGCAGGCTAAAATTTTTACATTTTTCAATAGAAAAATGTGTCCGGCGAAGCCAGATTTCTCCATACAATGCTGGTTCGCTATCGCTCACCAGGAAGAAATTGACACCTGGATGGAGATAAATGTCTTACAACAGTAGGGTGAATGGGGCCGAATGGATATAAGCCAGAGAAAGAGAGAAAAAAAACCTGTCATGCCCCTTAATGTGTGAAAAAGGGCTAGAGAAGGGTGAAGAGTATGTATCTATTATGCATATACAGGAGTCCCGCAATATTCGCGGATTCACTTATTCGCAGTTGGCTTCTAGAATATATTTAGATATATAGGAATAATAAAAATAAAGGTTAAAAATGGTTTGAATCGGCCGCACCCGCCAAACATGTATTTACCGGCCTTCCAGCCAGTCCGCTCCCTCCCATCCCCCTCCATTTATTCTATCTATCTATCTACTCAGGCCCAATCTCCACTTTTCCTATTTTTATTTTATTTTATTTTATTATTAATTTTTTTTTTTTTTTGGGGGGGGGACTCAAGACAGAGCAAGAACAGGAACAACACAAAACACAACAGAAAACAACGAACACACATAAACAAAACACATATTCACACACTTTATTATGGTTCAGTAAACCAAAAAGTAGAGAAGTTGTGACCCGTATTGAGAATGCAAAGCTATTAAGCAAACTTAAAAGTAGGCCTATATGTTATTCGGTCTCTATATAATTGTGAATTATTGTATTTCCGATATGATTGATTTAAAAAAAAAAAAAATCCACCAACTCATAATCAGCAAAACTGACATAAATGTTGATTACAAACATGTTAAAATAATTCCTTATCAATTTGTTTAGACACACTTTCAAGGCAAAAATATACCATACAAAAGTAAAAGGCAAATCCCACGGTCGGCGGTTACACCAATTAGCTCAGCGTCTATCTGGAGAAGATGGGGGGAATTCTTTTGTTGACTCTTTGTTATTTATGTTTTATCTATGTGCTGGAAGGATATTATTTTTTCAATTCCATCGCAATGTGGAAGGTGTTAAGGATTTATGAACTTGGAGGAAATTTGTTAAAAGCAGTTAAGAGTTTTTATGAAGGGAGCAGAGAATGTGTTAGAATAGGAAATGGTGAGTTAAGTGAATGGTTTGAGGTAGAGGTAGGTTTGCGACAGGGGTGTGTATTGTCACCATGGCTGTTTAATATGTTTATGGATGGTGTGGTGAGGGAGGTGAAAATGAGAACTATGGGAAGAGGATTGGGTTTAGTAGGAAAGAATGGTAGAGATTGGGAGTTGAATCAGTTGCTGTTCGCTGATGACACAGCATTGGTGGCGGATTCTGAGGAGAAATTGCAGCGGGTAGTCAAAGAGTTTGGTGTGGTTTGTGGGAGGAGGAAACTGAAGGTGAACGTCAATAAAAGTAAAGTAATGGTGTTTAATAGGGGTGATCGTAGGGTAAATTTGGATATGTGGCTGGATGGGGAAATATTGGAACAAGTTGAGTGTTTTAAATATCTAGGAGGAACGATAAGCAGGAGTGGAGGTATGGAAATAGAGGTAAAACAGAGAGTGTGTGAAGGAAGGAAGATTTTCGGAGCAATGGGAAGTATGTGGAAGACGAGAAATCTCAGAATGAAAGTAAAAAGTGTAATGTATCAAGGAATTGTTGTGCCAACAGTGATGTATGGGGCTGAGACATGGGCTCTGAAGAAAAAGGAGAGAAGAAAGCTGGATGTGATGGAGATGAGCTGCTTGAGGAGTATGTGTGGAGTTACTCGTATAGACGGATTGAGGAATGAAGAGACACATAGGAGAGTGGGGCAGCAGGAACATTTGTCAGCCAGAGTGGATAGAAGTGTGCTGAGCTGGTATGGTCATTTTGAACGAATGGGAGGTGAAAGGCTTACAAAGAGAATATGTGAGTCAGATATAAGGGCAGGAAGACCCCCATTGAGATGGAGATACTGTGTAAGACAAGCTTTGGATGATAGAGGAATGACTATAGATCAGGCAAAGAAAGTGGTAATAAACAGGAATGAATGGAGAATGCTTGTGAATAATTGAGTGAACACGTGGTCATTTGGGGGAAGGGATCGGGTGCAAGTTGGACTAGATAATAGTCCATCAGCGTCTGGCCCGGGGAGACGATTAATATGAAGGGTGCGCCTGGAAGTGTGGTGGGCGGGCTTGTGGCTTTGGCTCCGCTACATGTCTGCCTGTCGAGATCGGAGCCTCTCCGGGTGGTCGGGGGCCGGGGGAGTGCTGGAGCGACCTTGGTGACCCTGGTCTCTGGGTATTCTCCTGGGTGACCTAGATGTGTGTGAATTTTGTGTTTTGTCTGTGTTTGTTCGTTGTTTTGTCTTGTGTTTCCCCTGTTCTTGCTCTGTCTTGAGTCGGCCACCCGCAAGAAAATAAAAAAATAAAAAATAAAATAGAGTAAAATAGAAAATAAGAATAAAAATGGGAAAAGTGGGGATTGAGCCTAAGCATATACAGTAGATAGATAGAATTCCATCGCATTAGAAATTATTTATAGGTTACAAAAATACCAAATAAGACGTAGTTTTGTTAATGTATAAGGGAGGTAGATTGGTTCATTAATTAGATAGTGAAGAGTTCATAGTCTGTGTTGGAGTTCATCAAGGTTCAGTGTTAAGCCCCTCCTCTTTATAATGTAAAACTTGCAAAATAAACATACCAAAACTTATACGAACACAGTAAAAAGACTAAATAACTAATCAAAATCGCTGTGTAGAAACAACGCTTAAGTAAAATAATTATTTATAAATAAAAGAACACAATCCACCACATAGGCTATACATTACTACATGCGCAAGTTAATCTGGTTCCCAAGCAAACTAATCGCACACATAACAACGCACTGTAGTCACGTTCAAGGAATTAGTCAATTTGGGAAGTCGGGGACGTTCTGGTAAATTTGACTAAACTCTGAATGTATAAAGAAACTACATTAAGTGTCAAAATGTTCTATTGAAATCAAATTTGCAACTTGACAAAATTATTATAGTCCTGGAGGCACTGTCTAGAGATTTTAGATCCGGACTCCCGTGGGAACTGCTTTATGCAGATGATTTAGTCCTAATAGCTGACAATGTGCAATATGCTGAGGCCAAATTCAGAAGATGAAGAGAGGGCATGGTAAGCAAGGGTTTAAGAGTCACTATTAACAAAACCAAGGTTATGCATTGTAGATTGAGATGAGGCAATGCGGAAAAGAGCGGTGCATACCCATGTGCAGGCCCCCCCTGATACTACTCTCCTTGACGCGCTTGAGGGGCTTCGGGGCCGGCGACTGGAGCTTGATGGGGGATGGTTGTGGTACCTACCCTTCCTATCTCCCCTCGAGCTTTCGTCCTCAGCTTGACTAATTTTGAGTAGTTTTTCATTCCTCGTTCTATGTTTTTCCCCTTCTATTCTTATTCTGTCCCATCCGGCTGTCCTCGGACAGCCTATATCTCGTGTCCCCCTGGCCTGGCTAGGTGGTTGACTCCTGACCCGTTTGTCTCTTCGGTTACTGATGTGGCCGGACTGACTTGATTCCCTTCGGTAATGCATTTTTTGCTTCTCGATGTGATTTTTTCTACCTTCGACCTGATCTTTCATTCTTCGCCCTGATCACTTCTTGGTTGGTGTTGCGGTGTAGTAGTTCTTGCCTCATCCTTCGGCCCTGCCCTATAAGAGCTCTGATGTGGTGCTCATGTGGTCCGGCTGAAATGGCGAGAAATGTCTGCGTGTCTTCACCTTCCTCGATTTGTTCCCCTACTGCCCTTCCCGATCTATCTTGACTCGTTTAGTTATATATCTTGATCGAATCCTTCGGGCCAGCCCTATGAGAGTTCGTTTATAGAGCTCAGTGGTCTGGTTAAACTAATATTTAAAAAAAAAACCCATGTGCAGTGTGTGGAAATGGTTTGGGCGCCTACTCGATTCGGTGTAGCATCTGTCGATGTTGGGTGCACCATGGGAGTAAGCGCTGTAGTAGAATATAAGGACCCCTGCCGAAGGAAAAGTCAGAAATCGAGAAATTTGAGTGCATAGTGTGCAAAGGCGAGCTTGTGTTAAATGATGATCCTGTGGCTGTGAATTTTGGAAATGATTCATTGGAGCTGGTGGACAAGTTTTGTTACCTAGGAGATACCATCTCTGCCGGTGGTGGGGCCGAGGCTGCCACTGTCGCTAGAATTAGATGTGGCTGGGGGAATTTTAGAGAACTGCTGCCAATTCTGACCATGAAAAAAATGCCTCTCCCCCTGAAGGGAAAGGTGTATGCCTCATGTGTTAGAATGCAATGACGTATGCCTCAGAAACATGGGCCGTTAAAGTAGAGGATGTCAACAGAATGGAACGTAATGAGATGAGAATGGTGAGATGGATGTGTGGGGCCAGGCTGCAGGATAGAATAACAAATGATGAGCTGAGGAGACATTTAGGTATAAAGAGTATTAGCGAGGAGATGCGTTCAAGTAGACTGGGATGGTATGGGCATGTGGAGAGAGTGGATGAACAAAATTGGTTGAAAAGATACAGGTTTGTGGTTGTGGAGGGAGCTGCACCAAGGGGTGGACCGAGAAAGACCTGGGATCGGACTATACGTGCCGATCTCAAATCCAAAAACTTGACAAGTGAAGCAGCCCTTAACAGGGTTGCCTGGAACGCCGCCATTAGGACAAGAGACTGAAACTGCACGTATGTGTGGAGCACTCAGTCTTAAAATTTTATGTATGTATGTATGTATATACCACCTACTGGGTCTAGTAGGAGCTGGACTTAACCGCCCGTGTACCTAGTCCTGAATCCCTCTGCGCAACCCCCGCACATTATGCCACCCGGGAGCGGCCCTTTGCGAGTCCCACAACGTAAACATAAACAAATTATACCGCCCTCGCAGATTAGACTTTACCTCTTACATTTCTGGTGCGGTAAAAAAGCGGGAGCTAGTTTTTCACACTTCCCTTCAGTCTTATAATTGTTTTTTTGTGTTCATTGTCCCTAGTAATGATACGTTCACTTACCACTACAGTATTGAATACCAAGAGTTGGGAATCATATATAGTATTAAGATATAGGAAAGAGTGTTTTGGTTAAAACAGGAGCATAAATAATCAGGCTGCAGCATTTATTATGATTGAACCGGGACCGAGTTGGTGGGGTGGTAACGTCATCCACGGAGATGACGTCACTTCCAGCGGGCCAATCACAAGTGGGTTTGCTCAGCCAATCACAAGTAAGCTTGCACTATATTTTGATCCGATCAGCTGTTCAGCCCTGTCTTTCAACCCCACTCTTTCCCTGATATATTTCATGCCCTCCCCACCTATCGGGGTTAATATTGTTGTGGTAGTGAAGGTAATCATTATTAGGGACACATGAAAACATGAAAGGAAACCATCTATAATATTGAAGGAGAGTGGGAAAAAGATGGGGTCGCGACTCCCGCTACTAGCGATCTTGCCGATAACCGACATATGCTTACATCAACATACGCGAATCGCAACTTGCATGGGGACACCAAATTTCCTCTAGATTTGTCATATACGACAAATATACACGCAATCGTATCCCAAATTTCTGTATTTTTTTGCCATTCTTGTCAATTATTGCCCCCATTATGCTATATATTTGTGTAAATAGTATTTTATTACTATAACGAACTTGACAAAAATCTTGATCTTTGACCCCTTTGTAACTCAAAAGGGCCCAGAACAAACTGGCTGTAAATATCCACACCTATTTCCTGGTGGACTCTTCCCACATTATAGAAACTTCAGCCCGATTACACTCATTAATTTTGAGTTTTAAGAAATGAAGGGGTCAAGATTATTGTCAAGTTCGCTGGTGCTAACTATGCCTATGTCCCTTATTTATGAACAGAAATATTTGTTAGTTGGGCTTTTTTAAATCTGTGGATAATTTATAATGCAATGGAATTGAAAAAAATAATATCCTGCCAACATACAACTAAGCAAAATGACAAAAAGAGTCCATAAAATAAATTCCCAAATGTTTCCCTCACATATGGGCATGGCCCACCACCGAGGAGAAAAAGAACTTCCCTTCACTCAGTTTTTAAAGTGTATGTATGTGCAGTATTCCTATTTAGAGTTTTGTTAAAGAAATAATGCCCATCTCTCATCTCTTCCCAGGTTGCGGGACTGTTAGGAATGCAAGAGTTTAATGCCGATGAAGTGTCGGGGAAACTGGAGAGCATCCTTCCAGTCATACAAAAAGTTAACGAACAGTTCAAAAACCCTGTAAGTATATTAGCCTTTACGTACAGTATCCCATAAAATTATTGGCAGTTATTTCGTCACTAGACTTTGAAGTGCTTTGGTATTAACTCTAGTGTATCATCTGTTTGCCTTCAAACCCTTTGCTCATATAGACCACCTGACTGACAATATTTATTTGGGGGTGTACTGTAGCTGTATCTATAGATTGTTTCCTCAATGTTGTGTCTGTAGTGACTGGGTAATAATAATAATAAGCATGTTACTTATTTCTCATAAGCGCCAATTTTTCCGAAGAATTCACTAGCGCTCGAAAAGAGAAAGAAAAAAGAACAAAAATCAATGCATCAAAAGAAGGCTCATATACAACACACATTTAACAATCACTAGCAGTGGCAAAATAGCCTAAACTCTATAGCCATCTGTCATGACACCTCTCTCAAGATCATAGCTTCTCTCAAAGAGAAAAGTCTTAAGTTGTCTCTTGAAGCATTCAACAGAACTCAGTTGTCTCATGGACAGCGGCAACCTGTTATACAACCTCGGAGCCATGTAGGAGAATGACCTCTCAAAGAAAGAAGACTGCTGGAAAGCCCTTGGTTCATCAAGACGAAAAGGGTCATTGTCATGACGCACAACTACACCATGGTGTGCCGGTGGGCGCCTGAGCAGCTCCGCAAGGTACCTAGGCTCACCAAATTTGAGAACCTTAAAAGTCACCAAACACAACTTAAATTCTATTCTTGCTCTTACTGGCAGCCAGTGCAGTTCTATGTGAAGAGATGTAGTAGGAGTTCTAGGTGGAACACCAAAAATTAGTCTTGCGGCCCTGTTAAGAACAGATTGAACTTTCTTCAAAATATAATTTGGAAGACCCACCAACAGGGCATTGCAATAATCAACACGAGAGAAGACCAATGAGTGAACCAACGTCAGGAGGCAACGTCTGGTTATAAACGGCTTCACCAAATAGAGATTTCTGATGTGCAAGTAACAACTTTTAACTATCTGGTTTACATGCTCTTTGAAATCTAATCGGGAGTTCACATATACACCCAGATTTCGAACAGAGTTGGCCGGTCGCAGCTGAGATCCACCCACATTGATGGAGAGGGCACCTACCATATCATCAGATCTTCTATTTCCTCGGATGATGAGAATATCAGTTTTACCATCATTTAGTTTAAGTTTTCTCGCTCTCATCCACTTCTTGATATCAGACATCAACAATTCCATCTTACTCCGTATATCAACTATATTTGTGATTCTCACATAAATCTGGGTGTCATCTGCATAAAAGTGAAAGGTGACATTATGTGCACGAAGCAGAAGAGACAAACTGCTAATATAAATTATAAATAGGATAGGACCCAAAACTGATCCCTGCGGAACACCATACTGCAGGGGTGTCGAGTCCGAGACCACTTGATTTACCATCACACTCTGGGATCTACCTGACAAGTACGACCCAAGAAGCAAGAGAGCGGAGTCACGCACACCACAATCATAAAGATCACTCAATAACAACTCATGATCCACTGTGTCAAAAGCCGCAGAGAGATCAAGCAAGACCAATAGTGAGGCCACACCATTGCAAATGTTCTCAACTAGATCATTATGTACTCTAATCAATGCTGTTTCAGTTGAATGATGCTGTCGGTAAGCAGACTGAAAAATTGGGATAGTTTCATTCTGCTGAAGTAGTGGTTGTAATTGGTCAAGTATTGCACGCTCTAATATCTTTGATATGAAGGACAGGTTGGAGACAGGACGATAGTTCAACATGTTCTCAACATCAAGTCCAGGTTTCTTTAGAGTAGGTCGGAGTAGTGCATGCTTTTCAGAATGTGGGAAGCTACCTTCAGAGAAGCACTTATTAATTATTTTGGAAATAAACTCAACTGTGTGATCATAGACTCTTGGTAGCTTGGAAACATTTATGGGATCCAACGGGCAAAATGTTTTATTGAGGTTTCTTATGTAGGACGAGATCATGTCCACCTCTACTGAGTGAAAGGATGAGAGGACATTATTAGGAATGTGTCGGGGTTGGAGTACAACTGAAAGTTCTTCACCAACAGAAGCATCATCCAATTCCTGTCTTATGCGAGTTATCTTGCCAGCAAAAAATGCCACAAAGTTGGCAGCCAACTCGGCATCAGGTACAGAAGGTCTTAAGCTGACTCTTGTTTTTCCAAGTAAACTGTTTACAATTGAAGCCAACCTCCTCTGGTCGTTACCACACGAGTCAACTTTTCCCTGATAATACACTTTCTTTTCATCTTTGATTTTGTAGACCACAGCTCTTCTGGCTGACAGGTATTGCAACCATGTAGAGTCTGTTTTATTTTTCCACCATTCACGTTCAGCTCTTCTACGCGCTCTTCTAAGAAATTTAACTCGAGTGCTATACCAGGGCGAATCATCTCGTACTATGATTTTCTTCTCTACTTCTGGACAGTGATGATCGAACACTAATTTAAGTGCATTTCCATGTACCTCCACCAGCTCATCTGAAGTAAGGTTGGAAGTATCAATACTTCCCAAGTACTGTTTTACTTCACTGCTAGCCAAATTTAGGTCTGCATTTTTATAATTTCTAAATCTGATTACTTTTTCATGTGTGAGTGGCTTAGAGAAATCAAAGCTGAAAGTAATCAAAGCATGATCAGAGGTATTAGGGTCAGCATTCTCAACATCAACATCCAGAACACCACCACAACCCACAGGAGAGAAAACCAAGTCAAGGGTGTGTCCTAAGATATGAGTTGGGTGGGACACATGGTTTACAAAATTGTTCTGATCAGTCAACTCAAGGAACTCAGGAGAGAATGGCTTCAGATGAGGGCTGTCAACCCAGTAATTAAAATCTCCACACATCAAAAGTCTTCCAGTTTTAGCAGAAAATTCCTCGAGAAACTGCCCAAACTCTTCCATAAAACCCCTATCTGTGCCACGATGGCCAGGCCTATAGACAACTGCCATTCTTAGAATTTGTTGATGGAGTTTTATTTCCACTTCCAACAGTTCATAATAAAGAGGGGCTGGGTTATGGCTTATTTGCAAGATATTCACCAGAGATGTGGAGTAGACAACTGCCACTCCACCACCCGGATGATCTCCCCTAGGCCTAGGAACATTTATTATGGAATGGGTTTTAGGCAATGCCGCCTGGATAATATTCAGATCTGACTCGAACAACCAGGTCTCAGTGAGACATAATACATCAAGGTTACGTTCATCCAAGATCTCGCAAATATGATCCATTTTGTTACGCAAGGAACGAACATTCAACAGACCCAGTTTCAACCGGCTCCCATGTGCATTTTTCAGTTTTTTGAACCTACAAAATCGGTGTTCTCAATAACTTTATCTCTCTGAGCTGTCATTAAAGGACAATTTCTACTTGAGGCGAAATGATTTGGCGGCTCCGTAACTGATGTGGAGCTCATACAATTTATACATTTGGGGGAAGTCTTGTTGGTGCAGTCTTTTGAGTTATGAGTACCAGCACAGAAGTTGCATTTTGGATCCTCATTTTTCCGATAACACCTGTCACTGGTATGACCAAAGCCCTGGCAATGGTAACATTGTGTTACCCAGAAGCGATCGTATGCACGACATCTCACAAGTCCAACATACACAGAATTGCCATCATCCACAATGGAAGAGCGTATTTCAGGTGACATTTTTACTACCGCAATCTTAGTGTGTGCATCACTCTTTTGCTTAGTGAATAGCAAATTCATAGCTAAGCCATCGTCGACCAGGGACTTTATTCTTGGGTTCTTGTTGAGGATGCTGGGAATGATCTCATTATCCTCAGCGTCATTAGCAATGCCTACCAGAGTCATTTTTGGCATCATCTTCTTTGGTTCGGAGACACTGAAGGCACTGTCCACCCCCAAATACTGATTGATGGCCCTTCCTGCATCTTCTTTGGCTTTCTTGGATGGAAGTCGTACCACCAGTACACCTGACTCAGTTCTAGTTAACTTGTTAACCGGAACCGAAGCCAAAGCAGTCTCGATTGCCTTTGTATCTGGTGGGCTTACTGGCTCGGAGGATCGGTCTTTTGGCTTCACTACCAGGACCTGATGGTCCCAGACAGTTTTTTTCTTTCCACCATCTACCACCTCAGTGGTGCGTTTGGTCGGCTCCTTTTTGGTCTCCGCTGTTTCCCTCACTACCTTTTCCTTGCTCTTCAAAACCTGCACTACATTCTTCTCAAACTCTCTTTTCTCTTTTTCTCTCTCTTCCACCTGCTCCTTCATGATTTCTTCCAATGCATCCACCTTAGCATTCCCCACCCTTGTCCACTCATCTTTCTCCTCACTTATTACTCCCTTTACTTTCTCACTTAAATGGCCCTCATACTCCTTTAGCTGCTCCTTGAGTGCCATGTTCTCTGCCTCCAGCTCATCTACTTTCCTTATCACTGCATCTAGGTTAGCAATTAATGGCCCATCTGCAGTTGCTACTGAACTGGCTCCACATATTTCTGTCAGTGACTCCACCTTCACACCTATATCTCTCCTCCAATTCTCCATAACTCCCTTCCATCTTAACAGACCCATCATCTGTCTCTTAACTACAGTCAATTGATCCTCCACTTCACCACCCTCTGCCAGAAATCCCTCAAACTCATAGCTCTCTTCATCTCCCAATAAACTCTGCCTCCGTTTGCCTTGGCCGGCCATTGTTTATATTAATGTAGCCTACAATTAAAAATATACAAAACACTTAATAAAATTTAGAGTAAAATTAAACTACTACCTGGGATAAACCCAGGTAGCGCCGCCCCCGTTTGTGTCACCCTATCTTGAAAAAAGAATAAATGGAAAAAATAAATAGAAATGGGTGTTTGCGAGGTCACCACGAGCAGGTGGGGTACGACTTGATTACCTTCCAAAGAAGGTAACCCAACCGAGGTGTCGCAAGTACTAGGCAAAGATGAAATGTGAAAACTTTAACCGTGTTTTGGGCCTTCAGCAGTAGCAGATACGTCACTCGGAAAACTAAACCTCATTGGTTACGATACTGCCACTGCGCAAAGAGATGTAGTGGAGCTAGGGGACCTCTGACAAGAATTATAGATTTTGAATGTGCAGAGTGCAAGGGAGATCTTGTATTTTAAAATGTAAAACTTGCAAACTAAACAAACCAAAATTGGGACACGGACAATATAAAGTCAAATTAAATTATCAAAATCGCTATGTGGAAACAACGCTTACTAAAATGAAATCTATGAAATAAAAGAACACAATCCACCACATAGGGTGTACACTACTACATGAGCAAGTTAATCTGTTTCCCAAGCAAACTAATCGCACACATAACAACGCACTATCGTCACGTTCAAGGAATTAGTCAAAATTATGAAATTAAATGAACCGCCTGTTAGTGTTGATTTTGACTGTGTAACGCTGGAATGTGTGAATAAGTTCTGCTACCTGGGCGATACGGTTTCCGCTGAAGCTGGCTCCATTGCTAGAGTTAGAAGTGGCTGTGGAAAATTTAGAGAGTTGCTGCCACTCCTGACCACGAGAGGGCTCCCACCCCACCTTAAAGGGAAGGTGTATACCTCGTGTGTTAAGAGTGTGATGACCTATGCCTCGGAGACGTGGCCGGTTAAAGCGGAGGATATCGATAGAATAGAACAGAATGAGAAGAGAATGGTGAGATGGATGTGTGGGGTTAATCTCATCTGCATCTTTTAATCCAACTTAGTTCATCCATCCTCTCCAAATGTCCAAACCATCCAGACTTGCTAGTACGCTTTTCGTCACTAATAATACTGTAATAATTATAATGTAAAACTTGCAAAATAAACAAACCAAAACGTATACGAACACAGTAAAAAGACAAAACAACGAATCAAAATTGCTATGTGGAAACAACGCTTAACCCGTCCAGCCCTGGCTAGTTTTGTAATGTTTGTTCACCAGAACCCGGCCGGTTTTCAAAAAATGGTTTTATTCCAGAAACAATAGCGAATGGGTTAGGAATGAAGGAAAAACCACGAAAAACCGCTCAAAAAGCTTAAAGAATGGTCCTACAGAGCCCCCGAAAACGTATTTTACAAGAGTAAAAAATTGAAGGCAATTACCCCAAAAAACCAGGTTATTGCGCGCTCACGCGCACGCACATGGACTTTGAGAGTTTTCAACCATCGGCACGGTTGCGTGGGATACGTACACAGTTCCCATACAAATCTGAGCCCTCTTGAGTGGCTACACCTGAGGTTACGGTCGGCGCAATTAGGGTGACGCGCCAGGCGCGTCTCTGGGGCCGTGCGTTACATACATCGCCGACGCGTCAGGCGTGTCGCTGGGGCTGTACGGGTTAAGTAAAATCATTATTTATAAATAAAAGAACAATAATAGAGTTTGGAATTTTAAAGTATGGGAGCTGCACTGTGAAAATACTGTAAAATGGAGAATGAGATAAAAAAAGGAAAACATGAAAGGAAGAAGAGTGATTGGAGAAATTTATTGCATCCTGAAAGGAAGAATGGTAAATCAAGAAGTGAAAAGGCTCTGAGGAACATACTGCTGCTCCCAACCAACACCATATTCATGGAAGTGAGACATGGACAACAAGTGATAAGGACTTCTCCAAAAGGTTATGTTGGGTGTATTGCACTTCTAGTATTATGTAAGTAAACAAGAGTGTGTGTATCTTTGGAGCAAACTAGAATTGCTGTAACACAAATGGAAAAAAACAGTATTTGATTATAATCGCCCTCCCAAAGAAATAACGGTAAACATTGTGCTTGAAATTTTTCATTAAAGCTTTCTCATTTGGACATGAGCATTAAACTGTACTTCATATAGATTGTTTAGTGTTTAATGTTAAAATCCCTCCGCTATGCCTACTTCGTTGGTTTCACTTTTGAACACGTACGGGGGCTGACGGAGGTGGCAGAAAGGGAGTGCAGGCCACCTTTCCGCCCTTCCTGCCGCCCCCAACTAATTGTAGTGGGCATTTTCTTTTCTCATCCTTTCTGTTTTTCATCTTTCCCTTCTTCCCCTCTCTGTCCCCTACTTTGGGGACACAGTGTCTGCCCTGAGGCTTATGGCCATACTAACTCTTTGGTTTCGTTGGAGGGTGTTGTGGGTCGGCAATCCCTTCACCCATAGAACTGTGGTACCCGACGTGCTCGAGCAAGGGGACACTTTCATGTCAAACCCTGACCCTTGTGCTGGGTCTGCGATCGACAGACTGCCGGCCCTTAAGGTGCGTTGGTCAGAGTGTATATCTGTTGGAATTCCTGGGACAGTAATCCTGTCCTCTAATTGTGGCTCCATGGTGGGTATGGAATCTAGCGCAGATAAATTTAACCTTCTATGTTCTATGGATTCTAAACTGGCCAACTCCGATCCCGACCTCCGCGAGACTTTGGACTGTGTCCCGGACCTTTCCCCTGAAACCGACTGTGCCGGGAATCCCCTCTCAGACGTGGCCCCCGCCTCGAAATCCTCTTTACCCACTGACGATATTCTACCACCTACAATCATGGCCCAGAGTGCGCCTTCTCCCTCTACTGTTCAATGTTCCTTAACCCACTGAGCCCCAGCTAGTTTATAATAAATGTACCACCAGGGACCAGCAGGATTTGAATTTTTTGTTTTTTTCCAGAAACAATAGCGAATGGGTTAGGAATGAAGGAAAAACCACAAAAAAACTATCAAAAAGGTCAAAAATTGGTCCTACGGAGCCCTCGAAAGTCGATTTTACAAGAGTAAAAAATTAAAGGCAAATACAGTAAACTTCCGTTAATCCGAAGGGCAGCGGACCGGCTCTCGTTCGGATTAGTGGATTTTTCGGATTATCGGACTTTACCCCTATGAACCTGTGTATGACGAAAACATTGAGACATTAGGCCACCCAAATGACACAATGGTGCACACACACATATCATATGTTCATGAAATCACTTCAAAAGTTTACCATTGTCATTGTAGCCTATTAACTACTTCAAAACATTCAGATTAATGGTCAAAGGAATCTGCTGATATAAACGTCTTCTTCTTCTTCCGTCTACTAGCGAGTTTGTCTTGCTCTTGAAGATCAGATGTGGTTCGGGAAGTAATGCCTTAACAACGGCACTTCCCTGAGAGGTTCTTGTAATTTTCCTTTTGTGATTTTCCTTTTGTGACGTGCTCTGTTATATTATATTGTATTGAAAGCACCCTTGTCTTGTTGTCTTGAAAGCACCCTTGGGATGCTCCGATCACTGAACTATAAATAGTAGCGTATCGGAACATCCAAAGGTGCGTTTTCAAGCTCAAGACTAATACGTCCAAAGGTGCGTTTTCAAGCTCAAGACTGAATGCGCTTGCAGAAAATGCGGTGCAAGCCAGTAGCGCACCGGAGCGTCCCAAGGATGCGTTCAAGAGCAACACAAACTCTCTAGCAGACGATGTGGAAGAAGAAGAAGACGAAGGTGTTTACGATTATATCAGTAGCTTCCTTTGACCATTAATCTGAATGTTTTGAAGTAGATAATAGGCTACAATGACAATGGTAAACTTTTAAAGTTAATTCATGAACATATGATATGTGTGTGCTCCATTATGTGTCATTTGAGTGGCCTAATGCCTCAAAAAGGGGACTTTGGGACTTCTTGAAAGGTGCGTTTTCAAGCTCAAGACTGAATGCGCTTGCAGAAAATGCGGTGCAAGCCAGTAGCGCATCGGAGCGTCCCAAGGATGCGTTCAAGAGCAAAACAAACTCTCTAGCAGACGATGTGGTGTTTACGTTTATATCAGTAGCTTCCTTTGACCATTAATCTGAATGTTTTGAAGTAGATAATAGGCTACAATGACAATGGTAAACTTTTAAAGTGAATTCATGAACATATGATATGTGTGTGCTCCATTATGTGTCATTTGAGTGGCCTAATGCCTCAAAAAGGGGACTTTGGGACTTCTTGAAATTCGGACCATCGGGTGAATTCGGATTTGGCCTCAAATTGAAAAATTCGGACTATTGGGAGATTCGAATCATCGGTCGTCGGATTAACGGACTTTTACTGTACACCCAAAATACCGGTTTTTGCGCGTTCACGCGCGCGCGGTTGGACTTTGAGAGTTTTCAACTATCGGCATGGTTGCGTGGGATACTTACACAGTTCCCATACAAATCTGAGCCCTCTAGGTGCCATAGGACCGGAGTAACATGGACGCAACGTTTGAGTCGCTGGGGTTTAGCGTTACATACATTGCGGACGCAAACGCTGCGTCGCTGGGGCTCAGTGGGTTAAGCCCTGTCGTATCTGACTCTCCTACATCTACTACTGTCAAGCCGGTAGTCAGTTCTTCGGTTGTAAATATCCATAACACAATTGTGACAGCTTCTCCTTCCCACTCGCCTGTTCAGCCGAATCGAGGTGCCAGTGATGTGCCCGCTATTACACTCCAGCCTTATAAAGTACCCAGGACTAAACGTCGACGCCCTGTCCGTGTCCCAGATCCTACTATTCTTCGTTTTGATGACCTGTTCGGTGCAGATGCATGGCCTAGGTACAGTATTTAGTTATCATCCCCGCTACGCCGTTGCAACGTTGGGATCTAGAATGTAAACTCCTCCGTGCGTACCCTTCCCGTGATATGACGATAAGGCCTCAGGATTCCCGTAGTTGGCTTGTTGAGGCCACTACTGAGCGCCAATCTAGAGCCTTTCTCAAGCTCAAAACATTGGATGATGTGCCGGTCACGACCTGTGCCCATGAGTTCCTTAATTCCATCCAGGGTACTGTTATACTTCCGCATTCTGATATATCCCCTGACGAGCATGCCCTGCTGGAATCCCTCCAATTGCGTGGGCATTGCTGCACTAAGGTTTACTTGTACGATCGCCTTAATCGCCGCTCTGGCCAATCACTCAAGTTGGCCACCCTTACGTTCACTGGGAAAACCTTACCTGACAGAATTGTTATCATGGGCGAGAGTCGCGAGGTTCGCCCTTACGTCCCCCCGCCGCTTCAATGTCGACAGTGTTCCTCCTTCACACATCCCACCAAAGTCTGCTCCAATCGCCCCATATGTGCCTATTGAGGGTCTACGGACCATGAGACCACCTGGAATTGTGGCAATGCTCGTTGCATCAATTGCGGTGGTGATCACCATGCTCGTTCTAAAACTTGCGAATTCTATATTTACAATACTGAACTTAACCCTCCAGCCCCGGCTATTGTATTCTATAATTTCCCCGAAACCCGGGGGTTTTGGCCGAAAAACGTCTACGCCTAGGCTACTGTATCTTTGTTATTTTGACTTCTTCTGCATTCCCGCGTATGCCCAAGCGTAGATGTGTTTCGTACCTGTAGAATGGTGTTGAGTAGAGCTCTCTAAGTCAACTGGTTCAGTTGTGAAGACGATTTCCGTGGAGAGAACTTTGTGGCGATGTCAGCCATATGAGCCACTTTTCACTACTAAAACAACAACATACAGTCACACACAAACAAACGACGCCTCTCCTTCTTGTGTTCGGAGGTGTGCGGCGTCGGGCATACCGGCTGTGTTTATATGCGTCGGACGGACGGCTTTCAAGCTGCCGGAGCCTCAGAGCGCTTCCGGGGTCTGCGGGCCGCGTTTGTTATGGGTGCCTCAGAGCCCAACCGGGTCTGATGGGTTAAGCTACTGAAAACCCGTTCTGGCTTCACCATCCCTCGAGCCAAACGAGAACTGGCGGTGAGGGGGATCCATGATCCAGCCAAACAGAACTCCTATAGACAGGCCACCCTCCGGTCACTCAGACCTCGTGACTCTGACGTACCACCAACGCTACCTATGACTTCCGAAACGCCTTCGCGCCGTACTAGCTCCCTTCCAGCGGCGCCTCCGGAGCTTAAGCCTCCGCCTGCCGATACTGTGACCTCTAATCGCTTTGCTTTGCTCTCTGGTGACTGCCTTCCAGATGATGAGATGGTTCTTTCCGATTCGGCTCAAACACCTGATAGAAATATACGGATGTCGAAGCGTAAAGCTTCCAGTCCCTCCTCCCCATCTCTGTCCCCTTCTGAACCGTTGCCGCAACGGCAGCGCAGGCGCACTCGCACAGCTGTTCGACCACCTCCACCTGCTGTGCCTATGCCTCTGCCCACTGTCATGGATGCTTCGCATGCCCCATTCGCCGGACCTTTGACGCCCCAGTGTCGTTCTCCTTGCCCCACTGGGTGCGTTTGCAAGAAATGTGCTCTGACTGTTCCATCCTCGTTAGAGTATCCTCATCCTCCCTCTTGCGGTTGCCATACCTGTTTCGTTCACACTTGGCTAACTAGCCCCGATAAAGACTTGGCGACTATGTCTATTGTTGTCCGTGAATTCATGACCCGGTCCCTGAATGCCTCTGACCCCCCTGGTGGTCACGCTTCTGACTGCCTTTGTGCCTACCATTTACGACACCGACGTGACAAATCCACCTCAACACAGGAAGCATTTATTGCCTCCTTGTCTAAATCTTGTCACTTTCGTGGGTCTCAAAGTGACGTGACAACCGTTCCGCTAGTATGGTCTGTTCCGTCCCGACCCACCGCAGGTTCTCGTATACGCCAATACCAACAGCTTCGTAGAACTGCTAGTTCTGTTAACCTCGACAATCTTACACCTCTAACGTGATTTTTCAATCGTACATTCTACAATGGAACGTTAACGGACTCTCTACGCGGCTTGGCGTTGGAGAAGTCCAACGTCTCCTTACTGTTTATTCTCCCATGTGCCTTTGCCTCCAACACGTGGGGCAATGTCCTGACTCCATCCTCCATTACCGTTTGGCGTGCCGTTCGTTGTTTTCGGGTGACGAACTTGGTTCAACCATTTATTTACATACAAAACTTACTTATGATGTTCTCCAAGTTCGTACCACCTATCTCCAATATTCTGCCGTCCGGCTTTTCATCCCTGGCCATGGTCTTTTATCTATTTGTAATGTGTACAACCAACCTTCATTTCACTATGATTTAACCCGCCTTCAGCTTCTCATTGACACATTCCCTTCCCCCCTTTTATTTGTTAGAGATGTAAATGCCCACAGCCCTGCCTGGGATTCCATATGCTTTGTGGCAGATGGACCTGGTTCCCTCATAGCACAACTTCTTGATCATACATTGTGCTGTCTTAATGAGGAAGGTACTCACACCTATTTCTCCTTCACACATAAGACCTACTCGTCAATAGATGTCAGTTTGTGCTCCCCTACAGTGGTGGACAGGTTCGGCTGGCTAGTCCTAGACGACTCTCACTCAAGCGACCATTACCCTATCCTTATAACAGCCCTGGATTTCCAGTCGCCTCCGATGCCTCCCAGGTATAACTTCAAGAAAGCTGATTGGGGGGCTTTTCACCTTCACACTAGGGATATCCCCCCTTTCATACCCCGTAACCACAATACCTTGACTGATCACTTTGTGGCCTTTGTTCAATCTGCAGCGGATAAATTGATTCCCACCTTGAGGTCCGGTCCTATGAAACGCTGTGTCCCTTGGTGGAACGACGCTCTCCATACCTTGGTGCATCAGAAACGTGCCGTTGGTCGCCGACTTCATACGCTCACTTCCCGTTATCTTCGTTTGTCGGATATCCGCCCTGTCACCCCGGCCATCCTCGCCCGACAGGTTACTATACTTCTTCACATCCTGTCACTTAAACCTCGCTACAACTGGTTAACAGCGAAGCTTCAGAAGGAAGTTCAACGAGCTAAATCTGAGTCTTGGCAAGGTTATGTTTCCTCCATCTCCTCCACCACTTCCGTACGTACGGTTTGGCGTAAATTTGGGCGAATTAATGGTTCCCACTTCCACTCACCAAGGCACGCTTTGTCGGTTGGAGGCCGTCACGTTCATGATTCCGGTGTTATTGCCGATATCCTTGGTCGTCATCTTGCTGACGTCAGCATTGTTGATGGCCTGGATGCAGCGTTTCCCGCGATCAAGGATGTTGCTGAACGCCAACCTCTGGATTTTAGTACGGATACCTCTCACGTCTATAACTTACCATTCACTACCGCAGAATCTGACGCAGCTCTATCCTCTTGCACAACATCTGCCCCGGGCCCTGATGGTATCGGTTTCGATTTGCTAAAACAGCTTACCCCACTTGCCACGTCGTATCTGTTATGGCTTTACAATCATTTATGGGCTTCTGGTACCTTTCCTGACTCCTGGCGTCACGCGATAGTTGTTCCAATTGCTAAACCTGGTAAGGATTCTGGCCTGCCGACTAACTACCGACCCATTTCCCTTACTAATTGTATCTGTAAGTTGATGGAGAAGATGGTGAATTCCCGTTTGTTATGGCTCCTAGTCGACCGTAATATCTTGACGCCTTTTCAGTTTGGTTCCCAGCCAAATCGCTCCACCTTAGACTATCTGGCTCATTTGGAATCATACATCCAGGAGGGGTTTGCTCGTAAACTAGTGACAGTTGCTGTTTTTTTTTACATCTCAAAGGCCTACGATACTACATGGCGTCATTTGGTCCTTCGTAACCTACACGATGCGGGTATAAGGGTTCGCCTCCCCATCTTTCTCTCCAACTTCATGTCAGCCCGCACTTTTCAGGTCTGTGTAGAAGGCAATTTCTCTGATATATTTTCCCTCGACTGTGGTCTCTCGCAAGGCTGCGTCCTGAGCAGCACGCTCTATGCACTAGCGGCCAATGGCAAAATTCAACGATTACCCCATAGGGCCCCTAACGTCCGGCATAGTTTATACGTAGACGACTTCGCCGTCTATTATGCCTCCAAACATCTCCGTCATGCCCAACGAGTCATAAACATTGCCATTGCTCGGGTAAATTCTTGGGCCTCCTCTGTTGGGTTCCGCTTCTCTCCTGAAAAGACCAATTCCATGGTGTTTTATAAAGACAAACGGTGGTTACAGGGTTACGATCTTCATTTAACTATGTCCAACACACGTCTCCAGGTACAGTATGTCCTGAAGCTAAGTTCTTGGGGTTAGTTTTTGACTCATTTAAATAGGAAGGCACACATTTCTTATGTTAAATCCAGAGGTTAACGTGCCCTTAACCTCCTGAAGAAGCTTTCCCATACCACTTGGGGTGCCCGGCATTCCACTATGTTGATGTTATACAAGGCTGTTGTCCTCTATTATTGACTATGGCAGCCCTATTTACGGTGGTGCCTCCGAAAGTACCTTACGAACCCTTGACTCCATTCACCATCAGGGCCTTCGTTTCTGTACTGGGGCTTTCCGCTCGTCGCCTACCATCTCCATCCTCGCTGATAGTGGTGAGTGCCCTCTCGTCCTTCATCGTGATCTGGTGACCATGCGCAGGGCCCTTCGTATTTCTGACAGCGACTCGCCTACCAAGGCTCTCTTTGCCTCCACTGCCACTACTGCTGGTAATCATGTCCCGAATTTCCCTGTTCGTGCGGTTCAATTGCTACATACCACTAGTCTTGCCCTTTGCCTTCCCCGCTTTGTCCCCCGCCGCCCCCCTTGGACTTTGCATATGCCACGTACCTGTCTGTATTTGTCATACCTGAATAAACGATCGCTTCCCTCTACTGAAGTTTTGCGCCATCACGCTCTAGAACATATACGCCGCAAGGCTTCGCACACTGCCATATATACTGACGGTTCTAAATCCGATTCTGGTGTTGGTTGTGCCGCAATTTCCCCCGACCACAGTACCCAGATTTCTCTTCCTCCCCAGGCCTCGGTGTATACTGCTGAGCTTTATGCCATTCACGCTGCCATTGATATAGTCCTACGATCTCCATCGGGTCGTTTTGTTATTTGCCACTGTTGCTAGAATTAGGTGTGGCTGGGGGAAGTTCAGAGAATTGATGCCAATCCTGACCATGAAAAGAATGCCTCTCCCCCTGAAGGGAAAGGTGTATGCCTCATGTGTTAGAAGTGCAATGACGTATGCCTCAGAAACATGGGCCGTTAAAGTAGAGGATGTCAACAGAATGGAGCGTAATGAGATGAGAATGGTGAGATGGATGTGTGGGCGTTTAGGTATAAAGAGTAACATGTGGAGAGAATGGATGAACAAAATTGGGTGACAAAATGCAGGTCTGTGATTGTGGAGGGAGCTGCACCAAGGGGTGGACCGAGGAAGACCTGGGATCGGACTATACGCGCCGATCTCAAATCCAAGAACTTGACAAGTGAAGCAGCCCTTAACAGGGTTGCCTGGAACGCCGCCATTAGGACAAGAGACTGAAACTGCACTTATGTGTGGAACACTCAGTCTTAAAATGTTATGTATGTATGTATGTACAGTGATTCCCGCAGTGCGGTTGAGGCACTTGGACACTATCATCCACGTCACAAATTAGTTGCCCTTATTCAATGCGCACTGCATACTCTACATGACACTGATCATTGGGTTCAAATCTGCTGGATTCAGGCCCACGTAGGGATCGCAGGTAATGAGCACGCTGATCGCTCGGCGAAATCGGCTGTTGATCTACCAATATCTCAACCCCGTCTCCCAGTAGAGGACTGGTTAACATCTTTACATGGTGTCATTCAACAGCGGTGGCATCGGTTATGGGGGTCACAAACTTTGCTCGATTAAACAATCTCCTCACCAATGGCAATCCTCCCTTCAACCGTCCCGTGCACTGGAAGTTCTACTCACGCGTCTACGTATTGGCCATACCAGACTAACACACGGCTACTTGATGTCTACACCTAATGATCCTCAACCAGAATGTCAATCCTGTCATACTACCCTTACTGTTCGTCATATCCTTATTGAATGCCCGCTCTATTCCCGCTCCCGTACGCTTTACAGTACTTCGGCCGTAAATCTAACTCTGATTTGTTGACGGATTCTCCTACTTTCTCTATTTACCCCATCATTCGCTTTCTTTCCTCCTCCTCTCTCCTCAATGAAATCTGATTAGTACTCCACCTCACACTGATATTTATCTATTCCCTCTGAACCCTTAGCTCAGGCTAGGGCCAGCCCTATGAGAGTCTCGTCATGTGGCTCAGTGGTCTGGTTAAACTACGGTAGTAAAAATAAAATACCGGGTGGATGGGACTCGTTAGCCTTGGTCGACAACTCATCTAGGGGAGACAACCTTATACAAATTCGGGTGGATGGGACTCGTCAGCCTTGGTTGGCAACCTGTCTAGGGGAGTAAACCTGATACAAATCCGTACTGTTTACCTAAGGGTAAGGCAGGTTAGTGGATGGATTAGCCGAACACCACTGTAGAAAAATAGTGCTAACAAGATACACAGAGGGCCTCGGAGTTGGACGGATCCTAAATTGAGTGGTCAATCCTGTAAGTCCTTCACTAAACTGGCTCGCGTTGTCCCTCTCACAGGGAATAGGTCCGCTTGGGGGCATTCTGTGTATGGCCACCCTCGTAAGGGGAGTAAGGCATCCGGCAATAGATAGATAGATAGAATAAAAATAAAATAAAGTAGACGTGCCGTTTTGCCCAAAATCAAAACGGCATACCCAACTCTGCGATGGGTTACCATCATCACTACTAATACCATCATCAATCACAATCATCACTACTACTGCCATCATCACTACAACTGCCACAATCATCACGACTACTGTCATCATCACCATTACTATGATCATCATCACTACTACAATTACAAGCATCACTACTACTCTCATCATCACTACTACTGTCATCATTGTCACTACCATCTTAATCACTACTATCATCATTGATACTACAACTATCAACCATCATTACTACTATCATCACCACCATCTTATAATCATCATTACTACTGTTAACATCATCACTACTACTATAACCATCATCATTACTACTGTCACAAGTATTACCATTATGTATCCTATCACCATTAGCACTACTACTGCCATCATCACCATTACTATGATCTTCATCATCACAACTATGGTCATCATCACTACAACTTTCACCATCATCACTACTACTCACCACCATCACTAATACTCACACCATCATCACTACTGGCATCATTATCACTACAACTATAATCATTACTTGTCACCATCATCACTACTATTATGACCATCATCACTAATACTAGTACTGTCACCATCATATCTACTACTGTCACCATCATATCTACTACTGTCATCATCATCACTACTGTCATCATCATCACTACTGTCATCATCATCAATACAACTACAACCATCATCACTACTATTATCACCATCATCACTACTATCACCATCAATCCCACTATTACTACCATCACTTCTAATGCCAACTAAACTAACTTAACCTAGCAAATACGGAGCGAGATCTTTTCGCCCCCAGAACGAATGCGTTCTTAGTGTGCGAGCCCCTTCGGGGCTCACACACTAATAACGCCATCATTGCTGGGGGGGGGGTAAAACCATATTTTGGACCTAAAATCATAACTATTGCATAAATTCAAAAAATCTTTTTTGACTGACGTTCGCATTCACGCAACAAATGTTTGTGTGAAATTTGGTGAAAATACGTCCAACGGTCTAGGAGAAGTTTCGAGACAGACGGACAACGACGACGACGACGACAGACATTTTTTTCCGTGGTACCCACTATACGGGGGGGCGATACCAAACTCTGCTTACGCAGAGTTGATAAAATAAAATAAAGTTGAAATCAATAGTTGGCAAAAAAATATTTCTCATAGCTTGTGTAATGTTAACCCTCCAGCCCCGGCTATGTATTATATATATATTCCTCGAAACCCGGGTGTTTTGGCCGAAAAACGTCTAGGCTAGGCTACCGTATATGTGTTAATCTGACTGCTTCCCGCATTCCCGCGCATCCCCAAGCGTCGCTGTGTTATTTACCTGTAGAATGGCATTAAGTAGAGCTCTCTAAGTCAACTGGTTGAGTTGTGATGATTTCATTGGAGATAACTTTATGGCCAAAACAGCCACTTTACACTACTTTTCGATACTTAACAACAACATACAGGCACACACGAACAAGCGACGCTCTCCTTCTTGTGGCCGGAGATGCGGGGCGTCGGTCCAGCCGGCTGTTGTTTACATGCGTCGGACCGACGCCTCGCACACGAAGCTCACAGGCTTTCAACCACTGGGCGTTCAAGAGCCCTTCCGGGCCAGGCTGGGAAATTAGTGTTGCTGATCTACTTGCCCCGGGCTAGTGACTTCTGAAATGTACTTGCCCTGACATATCTTGTACTTGCCCTGATACACTGTAAGACATTTCGCTCGCTAAGTACCACATGCATTCACGAACATATCACCTAAAATCACGGTACAGTAAGTTAGAGGAAATTTAGGTGTGTTGGAAAGAAGTGTGGTGTGATTTTTAAGTGTAGTGAAATGATTCAATGAATAGTAAGTGTTTATGAGAGTTAGCTGGATTACTCTCTGTGTAGGTGAGGCACCTATAGAAAAAGTGGGGGAAGCCTGGCAAATGAAGCAGGAGTTCCAGTAACTCGTTATCATGTGGCTATGTGACCTCCCCTGGGTACTGTCCTGCTCGACTGGTGCCTACAATCTCCCCAATAAAAAACTTCACGACTAGCAATATTCAATTTTACAAGTCCAAGCAGACTACAGTATAGGTCCGTGTGGTCGTGTTAACTCCAAGGTGCGTAGCGCGACGCACAGGACCAAATAAAACAAAAAGGGCTCCGTTAGGGCCTAGAGGATAAATCAGAGTACTGTATATGCACGAAAACAATAATTAAATTTGGTTCTGTAATAACCGAAAAATTATGCAATTTTCAATAAGCGTTGCCCTAACAAAAAGAAGAAGAAGGACTGTGTAAGCCCTTGAGATCCTTCGCTTCCCCCAAATAGGGTGTCGATGTGGACGTCGATCCAAAATAATTTTCAATTCCAGAACAACAACAGCCTCCTTCGCTTCACGTGCAGACCTAATAAGTTGAATACGGCGAATAACATTTCTAGGAACAGGCAGCCTTGGTCTATGGCATCACATTACAAATTCATAGCTCATTATTGACGTATACCGGGGAGAGAGAGAGTGTTTACGGCTATACTGAATATTAAATCACAACACTGACTTAACCCCTTCATTACCGGTGACGTCCATTTCAATATATTCTGGCTACTATTAAATTATATAATTCAGTTTAAAAGGGGCCTCCAGCTATTAACAGGCTTCGAATGATCTCACTTGACCTTTTCTATAACAGCACACATCCTTCTTAAACTGCACAAAATAGTATAAATCTAGCTAGAAAGAAATTATAAACACGTCGCCGGTACAGAAGGGGTTAAGGAAGATGTGTCTGTCTGTCAAATAGTCTGTTACAGCAAAATTCTGATAATTCGAACACGAATAATCCAAAATTCCCAAATAGCCCGATTTTTTGAAGATCGGAATTATTAACATTAAAATGGGGAGAAATAGAACAAATAATAAAACTGCACACCGATATCGGGCAAGTGGAGACAAGCGTAGGTGCAGACGATGCCAATCTGCTACCCTACAACCAGCATCTATGGATTATAGTATAACACTGACCACTGACCAACAACTATGCCACCAACACCATCTACAAGCTTAAGGGGACATGGGCCTGTTTTCTGAACCACTTTCTCCCTCATGTTTAGCCCCATTAGTTTACATATATTAAGATGTTTGCCCCATTAGTTAGTCGATCTTAAAACCTTTCGCTCCATTTTGTCGTCAATATTTAGACCTTTCGTGCTATTTAGATGTCGATTTTTTCCCTGGCGAACAATAGTGAGCCTGTAATGTTGGAAGAACCGGCCTTAGGCCGGGAAATTTTTCTACCGAAAAATGTAGGCTACAAATTAATCTAGAAGGGGGATCTAAAGGATGTTTTCTTTAAATTTGATGGAGGTCTAGGGAGGAAACTAGAAAAAGAATGAATACATGCAAAAAACGCCGTTTTTGTTTTCTTTATCTGTTTATTGATTCTTGTGTTGTTATTGCATCTGATATACATCAATATTGACAGTATAGTATTCGACAACCGATTAGCTGTTTACCGCACACCGAGTGTCGTCGGTCTCAGACTCCGTCTATTAAAGGGTTACCGCAGCGATGTTTTCCTACATTAATTATATACCGGTATTTGATATTATATATGTATGTATATATTTTATTGAAGCGTTATGTAAGGAAGTATTACAAACTTTCACTTGTCCCCCGGGCAACTGCCGGGCAGACTAACATTGAAAATCACTAACCCGGCTACATGTCCGGGCTGCCGGGCTATACCTAATTTCCCAGCCTGGCCCGGAAAGCTGTTATATGCTTTTTTATGGGCGTTCAAGAGCCCTTCCGTGGTGAGAGGGTTAAGTTACTATCATCTTCCTTTGACTGTACCCCTATGTTTCTAAATGCCTGTGACTAGTACTTATGATTCACTTCTTAGAGATGTCAAGTTAATTTGGCTCTTCTAAAAATGATTGTTCTTGTTAAAAAGAGTACTTGTTGTTTAAGTCTGTTGTTGCTTCTTATTTTGCAATTATGTATACCGGTATATGTATGAATGTACTCAGGCTCATTCCCCATTTTTCCTTTTTTTTCTGGGGGTGGCCAACTCGAGACAGAGCCTGAATAGGGACAACACAACACAACAGAAAACAATGAATACACAAAAACAAAGCACAAATTCACACACATCTAGGTCACCCAGGAGAAGACCCAGAGACCAGGGATCACCAAGGTCCCTCCAGCACTCCCCCGGCCCCCGACCACCCGGAGAGGTTCCGGTCTTAGCAGGCAGACATGCAGCGAGCCGAAACCGCAAGCCCGCCCACCACTCTTCCAGGCGCACCCTTCATATATACCGGCTCCCTGGGCCAGGCGCCTGACGGACTATTATCTAGTCCAGGCTGGTCCAACTTCTAGAAAACTATGGGCCACTTCAGCATATACAGTACCTTTAATGCCGTGGGCCACACACACACACAATTTCACAAACACAAACACACAAAGCAAACTGCATGTTTCAAGCTACACCGACACCAGTACTAGGCTAGTACCTGGTATAGCTAAAACTAAAAGAACTAAACTCATTTTGAGAGGTGGTTGGAAATATGATATGTGCGGCACTTACTAGGTTGCAAAACGGAGGCAAACTGACGGGTGGTGAGTCTGGTGACTCAGACTGGGCCTACTGTCAGGGTTGCCATTGTTTGCATTTTTTCTTTCAAAGATTCAAGGTTAATTTGTGTAGTATGTTCGTTAATGTTGCTGGGAAACTAATACAATACGTAGATACACAAATATCGGATATTCAGAATCCAAAATATATTTAGGATTTCCGTTGTTAGATACGGTAACAGTAATTAATGCTAAGTCACATTTCTCAAGATCTAAGAGAAATTGATAAATCTGCAACACTGGGCTGTCCAAGAGTGAGAACGAGAGATAATTAACAGGAAATGAACACGTAGTAAGTAACGTATCACGTTCGGAGCAGGAGAGAGAGAGAGAGAGAGAGAGAGAGAGAGAGAGAGAGAGAGAATTAACAGGAATTAGACAAGCAGTAACGGTTCACATTCGGGTCAGAAGAGAGAGAGAGAGAGACTTCACTAATGTATGAAGACAGCATGTACCATACCATTTTAGTGTTATATTTTAAGTGAGAGTCGAGTGCTTGTGGGCCACAAATAATCAACCCGCGGGCCACCTGTGGCCCGCGGGCCTGTAGTTGGACCAGCCTGATCTAGTCCAACTGGCACCAGACCCCTTCTCCCAAATGACCATGTGTTCACTCATCAATTCACAAGCATTCTCCATTCATTCCTATTTATTACCAATTCCCTTGCCTGATCTATAGTCATTCCTCTATCACCCAAAGCTTGTCTTACATAGTCTCGCCATCTCAATGGGGGTCTTCCTACCCCTATATCTCCCCTTGTATCTGACTCACATATTCTCTTTGTAAGCCTTTCATCTTCCATTCCTTCAACATGACCATACCAGCTCAGCACCCTTCTGTCCACTCTGGCCGACAAATGTTCCTGCTACCCCACTCTCCTACGTATCTCTTCATTCCTCAATCTGTCTCTACGATTAACTCCACACATAGTCCTTAAGCAGCTCATCTCCATCATATTGTGATTATCATATTGTGAAAGATAATGGTAGAACTAGGGGGCATAGGTATAAGCTAATGAAATGAAGATGTAAAAGAGATGTGAGAAAGTATAGTTTCCCTTACAGAAGTATAAGTAAATGGAATCAGTTAGAAGAGGAAGTGGTGTGTGCCAAAAACATTCATATTTTTAAGGCAAAGTTAGATAATTGTAACTCAGGAAGCGGGACAATACGAGCCTAAAAAGCTCAACTCCTGTATACTACAAATAGGTAAATACAAATAGGTAGGTAAATACATCCAGCTTTCTTCTTTCCTTTGCCTTCAGAACCTATATCTCAGCCCCTTACTCACTGTTGGCACAACAATTCCTTGATACATTGCACTTTTAACTTTCATTCCGAGATTTCTCACCTTCCACATACTTCCTGTTGCTCCGAAAACTTTCCTTCCTTCACATACTCTCTGTTTTACCTCCATTTCCATACTTTCATTCCTGCTTATCGTTCCTCCTAGATATTTAAAACACTCAACTTGTTCCAATATTTCCCCATCCAGCCTCGCATCTAGATTCACCCTACGATCACCCCTATTACACACCATTACTTTACTTTTATTGACGTTCACCTTCAGCTTCCTCCTCCCACAAACCACACCAAACTCTTTGACTACCCGCTGCAGTTTCTCCTAAGAATCCGCCACCAACGCTGTGTCATCAGCTAACAGCAACCGATTCCAATCCCAATCTCTATCATTCTTTCCTAGTAAACCCAATCCTCTACCCATAGTGCTCATTTTCATCTCCCTCACCACACAATCCATAAATATATTAAACAGCCACTGTGACATTGCACAACGCTGTCGCAAACCTACATTTACCTCAAACCATTCACTCAACTCCTTATTTCCTACTCTTGCTAAATATAGAGTTTGAATGGGATAAGGAACAGCTTAGTATCGAAACACCAATATCTGGGCCCCCTCCTTTGATAGCACCAGCTGTAGTGAGCGATGCAATCAATAAAATGAAGGACGGTAAAGCTCCAGGTTGCTCTGACATTGTCGCTGAGATGATAAAAGCCTCAGGGGAGACTGGTGTAAACTTAGTCACTGAGTTGATAAACACCATATTTAAAGATGAGAAAATCCCAGAGGATTGGCTCAAAAGTGTAATAGTAAGTATATACAAAGGAAAAGGGGATGCGCTAGATAGAGGAAATTATAGGGGCCTGAAAATGCTTGACCAAATCATGAAGGTCTGTGAGAGAGTCCTTGAGGGTTTGATCAGGCAAAGCATCTCTATTGATGATATGCAGTTTGGTTTTATGCCAGGACGGGGTATGACCGATGCTATCTTCATAGTCAGGCAGATACAGGAAAGATACTTACTAAAAGGCAGGGATCTTTACTTTGTGTTTGTAGACCTGGAGAAGGCCTTTGATAGGGTACCTAGAGATGTTGTGCAGTGGGCTATGAGGAAACTTGGTGTGGAAGTGTGGCTGGTGCGTGTGATAATGAAGATGTATGAGGATTCTCGAAGTGCGGTGAGGGTGAAGGGTGTACTGAGTGATGAGTTCGCAGTCCATGTTAGAGTCCATCAGGGTTCAGTGTTAAGCCCCCTCCTCTTTATTATGGTCTTGGAGGCACTGTCTAGAGTTTTTAGAGGCGGACTCCCGTTGGAACTGTTTTATGCAGACGATTTAGTCCTAATAGCTGACAGTATGCAAGATGCTGAGGCCAAATTCAGAGAGTGGAGAGAGGGCATGGCGAGCAAGGGTTTAAGAGTCAATATTGATTTAGTCCTAATAGCTGACAGTATGCAAGATGCTGAGGCTAAATTCAGAGAGTGGAGAGAGGGCATGGCGAGCAAGGGTTTAAGAGTCAATATTAACAAAACCAAGGTTATGCATTGTAGATTGAGACGAGGCAATGTGGAAAAGAGCGGTGCATACCCATGTGCAGTGTGTGGAAAGGGAGTGGGCGTTAACTCAATTCAATGTAGCATCTGTCGATGTTGGGTACACCAGGGGAGTAAGCGCTGTAGTAGAATAAAGGGACCCCTGCCGAAGAATAAGCCAGAAATAGAGAAATTTGAGTGCGTAGTGTGCAAAGGCGAGCTTGTGTTAAGTGATGATCCTGTGGCTGTGAATTTTGGAAATGAGTCTTTGGAGCTGGTGAACAAGTTTTGTTACCTAGGAGATACCATCTCTGCCGGTGGTGGGGCCGACTGCCACTGTTGCTAGAATTAGCTGTGGCTGGGGGAAGTTCAGAGAACTGATGCCAATCCTGACCATGAAAAGAATGCCTCCCCCCCCTGAAGGGAAAGGTGTATGCCTCATGTGTTAGAAGTGCAATGACGTATGCCTCAGAAACATGGGCCGTTAAAGTAGAGGATGTCAACAGAATGGAGCGTAATGAGATGAGAATGGTGAGATTGATGTGTGGGGCCAGGCTACAGGATAGAATAACAAATGTTGAGCTGAGGAGACGTTTAGGTATAAAGAGTATTAGCGAGGTGATGCGTACAAGTAGACTGGGATGGTATGGACATGTGGAGAGAATGGATGAACAAAATTGGGTGAAAAAATGCAGGTCTGTGATTGTGGAGGGAGCTACACCAAGGGGTGGACCGAGGAAGACCTGGGATCGGACTATACATGCCGATCTCAAATCCAAGAACTTGATATGTGAAGCAGCCCTTAACAGGGTTGCCTGGAACGCCGCCATTAGGACAAGAGACTGAAACTGCACGTATGTGTGGAACACTCAGTCTTAAAATTTTATGTATGTATTTATGTATGTCTTAACACACGCTCTGCTCCCTTCATAAAAGCTCTTAACTGCTCGTACAAATTTTCTCCAATTTCATACATTCTTAACATATTCCACACTGCTTCTCGATCCATACGATCATACGCTTTTGTAATTATACTTTTATAATTTTGCAATTATATTTTTGCAATTATACTTTATATTATTGTATCTACAGTATTCACTTTTGATAGTATCAATTACTTGCCTTTGTGATATCCTTAGTTTATTTGTAAAATAAATGTAGGTTATTGTTTGGAGTAGTACAAAGGAGTACAAAGGAAATCAAGCAACAACAGATCTAGTGACCCTCCTAGGCTGCTTGTCCTCCAAAACACTGAGGATCAAGTGACCAAACAGTGATTTAGAGTGGGTAAGGGAACATTGGAAAGGGAACTAATGTCCGTGGCAGGATTAGGAAGTTAGTAGGGGATAGATGGGTTAGTAACTGTGGGGAGGATAAAATAAAGTTATTCATTTACAAACGCAGTCAGTCGTGGGTTTGATGCGAGATATTTGTCTAGGCGGAGTTTAAATTAATCAACGGTGCTGCAGTCTATAACATCTCGGGGAAGCCCATTCCACAAGTTGACAACTCGATTGAAGAAGAAATTCTTAGATTCGTGTGAGTTAAAAGATTTACCAATAATTTTGCAACCGTTTCCCCGCGTGTAATTAGATTGGTCGATAGTGAAGTACAGTACTTACTACAGTTCATATTGTCGATGCCTTTGATGATTTTGAACACTTGAATTAAGTCACCTCTTAATCTGCGCTGGGTTAAAGGAAATAGATTTAATTCTCTAAGACGCTCTTCGTATGGTTTGTTCTTTAGGCTAGGTATAATTTTGGTAACTCTACGTTGAACTCGTTCTAGCTTGTTTATATCTTTTTGGTAATAAGGGCACCAGGATTGAACTCAGTATTCCAGAAGAGGGCGGACTAAGGAATTGTAAAGGGTTAGGATAACTTCTTTGGATTTATACTCAAATGACCTGCCTATAAAGCCAATTATTTTGTTTGCCTTCTTAACAACTTCTGAACATTGTTGACTCGGTTTTAGGTTACTCGATATTGTTACTCCCAGATCGGTTTCTCTGTTTACATTCTTAAGCTGAGTGCCATTCATCGAATAGTTTGCTTTCTCATTTAGGTATCCGATATGTAGTACTGTACTGTACTTTACATTTATCCGCATTGAAACTCATTTGCCAAATTTGGGCCCAACATGACAATTTATCTAGATTGTGTTGCATATCGTCAACTTGTTCTTTTGAGAGTACGCTATATGCAATTTTTGTATCGTCAGCAAATTTTGAGATTGTACAGGTGAGACCCTCATCTATGTCGTTGATGTAAATTAGAAAGAGAATTGGTCCTAGTACCGATCCCTGTGGTACCCCGCTACTTACATTGGTCCATTTAGATGCCTTACCGTTTATGACTACTCTTGCTTTCTGTCGCTGAGCCAATTTTCTATCCATTTCAACACACCGTCTTGTATTCCATGCGCAGTAAACGTTTGTGGGGAACTTTGTCAAAGGCCTTTTGAAAATCAAGGTATATAATATCTACAGGTTTACTCTCATCGTAGAGGTTGAGGATATCGTGGAAGAAGTCTAAGAGGTTTGTTAAACAGGAACGTTTTTTACGAAAGCCGTGTTGAGTATCTTTAAGTATATTATTTTCCTCTAAGTGATTTACGAGTCTGTCTCTTATGAGTGTTTCTAGCATTTTACATACAACTGAGGTTAAGCTAATTGGACGATAGTTACTGGGTAGGGATTTGCTGCCTTTTTGAATATCGGTGTTACGTTGGCTAGCTTCCACTGATCAGGCATAGTTCCAGACTGCAAGGATTTATTGAATAGCAATGTCAGTGGTTTGGAGAGCTCATCCTTAGTTTCCTTTAGAACTCTAGGCGAGATTGTATCAGGTCCAGGCGTTTTATTTACCTTGAGTTTATCTAAACAGTTCAATACTTCTCTCTCCGTAACGGTGATATTGCTTAGAACATCTGAATTATCAATCTGAATCGGCGATGGTGTAGGGATATCACTGAGGTCTTCTGTTGTAAAAACTGATGCAAAGAAGGTATTGAGGGCATTACTCATTTGTACTTCGTCTTTGGTGTATTCTCCATTTTCATCGACTAACGGTCCAACAGTTGAAGTAACTACTTTTTTCTTTCTGATATAACTATAGAATTCTTTCGGGTTTGTTTTACTTTGATTCGCAATATGTAACTCTAGGGTCTTTTTACTTTGCTTAATTAACTTTTTGGCTTTGCGTCGTAGCTCTACAAATTTCACCCGTTCTTCGTCATTTAGTGAGGATTTTAATCTATCATTAGCAAAAATTTTAGCAAGCAGACAGTTTGAAATATCTTTATTCCACCATTTGGGCTTATTATTATGGCCTGGACGTCGTATTTTCGATGGTATGCAGTCTTGCACTGCTTTTAGGTAAGTGGTTTCGAATAACTTCCAAGATGTAACCCCCCCTGGGGGTTAGGGAATAGAATATGCCCCACGTGCCTTCTGCGTGTCGTAAGAGGCGACTAAAGAGGTTGGGTCGGTGGGCTTGCGACCCCCACCCGGAAAAAATATCTAAGCAAGGAAAAACGAACGAACAGCCTCGGATGCGGACGGAACCAACGTTGACGAACCACGACCGACTAAGGACATGCCTTCGGACATTCTGAGAATGGCTACGTGGAATGTTAGTGGCATGAATGATGGCACAAAAGAGAGAGGTTCTGGAAGTGTTAGTGAATGCCAGGCTGGATGTATGTGGAATGACAGAGACCAAATGGAAAGGTTCAGATGTGAGAGAGTGGGAGTGTGGATTGGGTGTGTGTGCTGGAGTGAGTGAAGGAACAGCGAGAGAAGGTGCATGCTTGTTTGTAAGTAGCAAATGGAAGGAATGTGTAAGAGAGTATGGGTCTGTGGGTTCAAGGATTGTGTGGGTGAGAATGAAAGTAGGAATACAAACGTGGGTGATTGTATGCGTGTATGCCCCGACAGAGGATATACTTGAAAGAAAGAAAGAGGAGTTCTGGATGAATGTGGAGGCGTGCCTGGAGAAGTTTGACAAGAACGAAAGAATATTTCTGATTGGGGATATGAATGGTAAGGTGGGTGATAGGAAAGTTGAGGGAGTGTACAAAGGAGTACAAAGTACAAAGGAAATCAAGCAACAACAGGTCTAGTGACCCTTCTAGGTTGCTTGTCCTCCAAAACACTGAGGATCAAGTGTCCAAACAGTGGTTTAGAGTGGGTAAGGGAACATTGGAAAGGGAACTACTGCCCTGCCACTAACGTGGCAGGACTAGGAAGTTAGTAGGGGACATATGGGTTAGTAACTGAGGGGAGGATAAAGTTATTCATTTACAAACGCAGTCAGTCGCGGGTTTGATGCGAGATATTTGTCTAGGCGGAATTTAAATGAATCAACGTGCTGCAGTCTATAACGTCTCGGGGAAGCCCATTCCACAAGTTGACAACTCGATTGAAGAAGAAATTCTTAGATTCGTGCGAGTCAAAAGATTTACCAATAATTTTGCAACCGTTTCCCCGCGTGTAATTAGATTGGTCGATAGTGAAGTACTTACTACAGTTCATATTGTCGATGCCTTTGTTGTTTTTGAACACTTGAATTAAGTCGCCTCTTAATCTGCGCTGGGTTAAAGGAAATAGATTTAATTCTCTAAGACGCTCTTCGTATGGTTTGTTCTTTAGGCTAGGTATCATTTTGGTAACTCTACGTTGAACTCGTTCTAGCTTGTTTATATCTTTTTGGTAATAAGGGCACCAGGATTGAACGCAGTATTCCAGAAGAGGGCGGACTAAGGAATTGTAAAGGGTTAGGATAACTTCTTGGATTTATGCTCAAATGACCTGCCTATAAGCCAATTATTTTGTTTGCCTTCTTAACAACTTCTGAAACATTGTTGACTCGGTTTTAGGTTACTCGATATTGTTACTCCCAGATCAGTTTCTCTGTTTACATCTTAAGCTGAGTGCCATTCATCGAATAGTTTTGCTTTCTCATTTAGGTATCCGACATGTAGTACTTTACATTTATCCGCATTGAAACTCATTGCCAAATTTGGGCCCAACATGACAATTTATCTAGATTGTGTTGCATATCGTCAACTTGTTCTTTTGAGAGTACGCTATTTGCAATTTTTGTATCGTCAGCAAATTTTGAGATTGTGCAGGTGAGACCCTCATCTATGTCGTTGATGTAAATTAGAAAGAGAATTGGTCCTAGTGCCGATCCCTGGGGTACCCGCTACTTACATTGGTCCATTTAGATGCCTTACCCCGTTTATGACTACCCTTTGCTTTCTGTTGCTGAGCCAATTTTCTATCCATTTCAACACACCGTCTTGTATTCCATGCGCTTTTAGTTTTAGCAGTAAACTTTGTGGGGAACTTTGTCAAAGGCCTTTTGAAAATCAAGGTATATAATATCTACAGCTTTACTCTCATCGTAGAGGTTGAGGATATCGTGGAAGAAGTCTAAGAGGTTTGTTAAACAGGAACGTTTTTTTACGAAAGCCGTGTTGAGTATCTTTAAGTATGTTATTTTCCTCTAAGTGATTTACGAGTCTGTCTCGTATGACCGTTTCTAGCATTTTACATACAACTGAGGTTAAGCTAATTGGACGATAGTTACAGGGTAGGGATTTGCTGCCTTTTTTTAATATCGGTGTTTACGTTGGCTAGCTTCCACTGATCAGGCATAGTTCCAGACTGCAAGGATTTATTGAATAGTAATGTCAGTGGTTTGGAGAGCTCATTCTTAGCTTCCTTTAGAACTCTAGGCGAGATTGTATCAGGTCCTGGCGTTTTATTACCTTGAGTTTATCTAAACAATTCAATACTTCTCTCTCTGTAACGGTGATATTGCTTAGAACATCTGAATTATCAATCTGAATCGGCGATGGTGTAGGGATTCACTGAGGTCTTCTGTTGTAAAAACTGATGCAAAGAAGGTATTGAGGGCATTACTCATTTGTACTTCGTCTTTGGTGTATTCTCCTTTTTCATCGACTAACGGTCCAACAGTTGAAGTAACTACTTTTTTCTTTCTGATATCACTATAGAATTCTTTTGGGTTTGTTTTACTTTGATTCGCAATATGTAACTCTAAGGTCTTTTTACTTTGCTTAATTAACTTTTTGGCTTTGCGTCGTAGCTCTACAATTTCACCCGTTCTTCGTCATTTTGTGAGGATTTTAATCTATCATTAGCAAATTTTTTAGCAAGCAGGCAGTTTGAAATATCTTTATTCCACCATTTGGGCTTATTATTATGGCCTGGACGCCGTATTTTCGATGGTATGCAGTCTTGCACTGCTTTTAGGTAAGTGGTTTCGAATAACTTCCAAGATGTATTTATGTCGTTATTGTTAATTAAAAAGCTCCAGTCAGTTTCTTTAAACATAGCTCTAAGTTTATGGAAGTTTGCTTTCTTGAAATTAGGGACTTTTTCGATGCTACTATTTGGTTCGTTACTAGTAAACTTTTAAAGTGAAAGTTATCGTACGATGGTCGCTGTTACTGAATTCATCACCAACATTCAAATTCTCTATCAATTCTTCTTTTGTTGCAAGTACAATGTCAAGAACGTTATTACCACGGGTCGGCATTCGAACAAATTGATAAAGCGAACTCTCTTGCAAGTTCGTATACAAGTCATGTCCGGAGTGTGAAGTAAGAGTATCGCCCCACTTGGTCACAGGTAAATTAAAGTCGCCAAAAAATTACGGTATCTTGTGAGTTACCTACATCTGCAATTTGTTCGTAAATTTCTCGGTCAGTTTGCACTGATTGAGCTGGAGGTCTGTATATTAACGCAAGTATTATTTTTGTACCTTTATTAGTCTTTATTAGCACAAAAGAGTGTCGACGTTCACAATTTGAGGTTTTGACACGAGGGTCGGGTTAAGACTTTCTTTGATATAAAATAAAACGCCACCTCCATTTTTATTTATTCGGCTGTTCTCAAACATTACATAACCGGGAAGTGAATACTCTGCTAAAAAGTCTCTATCTTGTGTATTGAGCCAAGAGACTGTTATGCCAATCACATCATAATTTTTCTGTAAACACTAGTTCCTCTAAATCTGAAAATTTATTGCGTATGCTACGAGCGTTTGCATAAAAAAACTTTAAAGTTGCGGTTTTAGAACTCGTGGGTGGGAGGGTGGTGGGAGTGGTGGGAGGGTGGGGGGTACCATCAGAGGTGAATGGGAATGGTAGTGCACTTGTGGACGTATGTGTGGGGAGGAGGCTGTGGATAGCCAACACCTTCTTCCGACACAGAATGATCCACAGGTACACGTGGAAACGGATGTTGACGATGAAGGATAAGACAGTGGTGGAACGAAAGTCATTGATTGATTATGTATGTGTGGATGAACGAATGAAGAAATCTGTGATGGATGCTAGGGTGTATAGGGGTATTGGAGGGGGTCTGTCTGATCATTATGTAGTGGTAGCCAAGGTTAGGATACAAAAGAAGTGGGTGAGGAGAGCGGGAGGGAGGCGAGAGGAGGGTGGAATGGTGAGGAGGGTGGAGAGGTTGCAGGAGGAGGAAGTCAGGGAGGAGTACAGGAGAGCAGTGGAAAGACGACTAGGTGGGTTCGACCTGGAAGTTATGGAGGAAGTGGAGGAGATGAGCAAGGTGTTTAAGGATGAGATCTGTGCAGCATGTGAGGAGGTGTGTGGAGTGAGGAGAAGAGGGAGGGGAGTGAAAGGTACAGCATGGTGGACAGAAGAGGTAAGAATAGCTGTGGAAGAAAAGAAGAAAGCATATAGAGAGTGGTTGGGTAGTAGAGGGAATGAAGATTCCGAGAGACAGAAACGAGCGAGGTACGTAGAGAGTAAGAGGGTGGTGAAGAGAGTAGTGAAGGAAAGTAAGAGAAGAGTAGATGAGGAATTTGGAAGGAATCTGAGTGTAAAATGGAGGGAGAGTAAGAAACTGTTCTGGAAAGAAGTCAAGAAAGTTAGGGAAGGGAGCAAGGGAAACAGTAAGGGTGTGAAAGATAAGAATGGGAGAATGCTAGCCGAGAAGCAAGAGAGAGTCGAAAGATGGAGGGAGTACTTCAGTGAGTTGCTAAATGAAAGGAATGAAGAGCCAGCAAACATAGCTGGATATGGTATGGGAGGGAGAAGAAGAGAAGTAGTGGAGGAGGAGGTGGGATCAGGAGGTCAGAAGTGTGGGAAGCCATGAAAAGAGTGAAGTTGGGGAAAGCACCAGGAACAGATGGAGTGTGTGGGGAAATGTTGAGGTATGGTGGTGAGATAGTGATAGAATGGGTATGGAAAATGTGCAAACTAGCATGGGAGAAGGGGAGTGCACCCGATGACTGGAAGACTGGCATAATAGTCCCCCTATATAAGGGCAAAGGGGAAAGAGGAGTGTGTGGTAACCACCGAGGAATATGTCTTCTAAGCGTAGTAGGGAAGGTATACAGTAGGGTAGTAATTGAGAGAGTGAGAGTGAGAACGGAGAAATGGATAGGCGACGAGCAGGGAAGTTTTAGGAAGGGAAGAGGATGTGTAGATCAGATTTTTACCCTGAATTGTGTTGTGGAGAAGTATCTGGAGAAGAAACAAAAGGTGTATGTTGCCTTTATGGACTTGGAGAAGGCCTATGACAGAGTGGATAGAGAAGGTTTGTGGAAAGTACTTAGAATATACGGAGTAGAGGGCAAGTTGCTGAAAGCAGTGAAGAGCATGTATGAGGGTGCAAAGGCGGCAGTACGTGTGGAGAGTGAGAAGAGCGAGTTCTTTGACCTGAATGTTGGTTTGAAACAGGGGTGTGTGATGTCCCCGTGGTTGTTTACTGTATATATGGATGGAGTTATGAAAGAAATACTATCAAGAGCAGTGGATGTTGGTGTATCGCTGAAAAGGGAGGGAATTGAGTGGAAGCTACCTATACTGCTGTTTGCGGATGATACAGTTCTGATGAGTGATAATGAATGGGAGTTGCAGGGTCTGGTAAATGAGTTTGGAACAGTGTGCGAAAAACGGAATTTGAAGGTAAATACGGGGAAGAGCAAGGTTATGGTCTTCGAAAGGGGTGAAGTCACAGAGTGTGAGGTGAAGCTGAACGGTCAGGCTATGGAGATCGTCAACTCTTTTAAGTATCTGGCCAGTGTGTTGAGTAAAGATGGGACTATGGATGAAGAGGTGCGGGAGAGGGTACAACAGGGGAAGAGGGTTGTAGGAACGCTAAAAGCAGTAACAAGAAATAGGGTGGTCAGTATGGAAGTGAAGAAGTCCTTGCATGACAGTGTGGTAATCCCGACACTGACTTACGGAAGCGAAGCATGGACGTTGGTTGAGAGACTCAGACCAAGAGTGAGAGCAGTGGAAATGAATTACCTAAGGAGTGCGTGCGGAGTTACATGGAGGGATAGACAGACTAATGAGGAAGTAAGAAGGAGGTGTGGTGTGGAGGTAGATGTGCTGGAAAGTGTGAAAAGGAACAACTTGAGATGGTTCGGCCATATGGAACGTATGGAAAGCGAGAGAATGACTAAGAGGGTGTACGAGAGCGAGGTGGAGGGACAGAGGGGGAGAGGTAGACCGAATATGAGGTGGAAGGATGGAGTGAGGAAGTACATGAATGAAGGCGGTGCTGGTTGGGGGGAGGGGCGTCGACTGACTGGGGACAGAGGTGCATGGGGGCGGTTCGTTCGTGGCCACCCCTTCGGGGATCACGGCGTCAGGCAATAGATAGATAGATAGATGTATTTATGTCGTTATTGTTAATTAATAAGCTCCAGTCAGTTTCTTTAACACCTTAAGAGCGGCCTATGCGGTTTATTTATATGTACCGCCCAGCGGGGTGTTTTTAGCCAAAATAGGGCTGTTTACGTGATCATTTTCATGCCTAAATAAGACCCAGAACGTAAAACAAGTATCTATCCCTGAAAGGGCATAAACAGAGCTTTCGAATGACACCATAACGATCCTTTTATGATGGCTAGTTTTCTTGCAATAACCGTGCAACGAGAGTGCAAAAAGCATGTAATTAGGCACTTTCCCCATACAATTCCTTATATAGCGAGTGAGAGAGGTAGGAGGGAGGTGAGATTCGTGTCAGTAGGTTCGCCGCGGTGGTCTGGAGCAGTCATACGCTCGCTACTCTCCTGCCACCACTTGTCTCTCTCTCTCAGCAACATTACGTGCTGAAATTGCCACTCGAGTTATGTCGAGCGCCGCCACATAGTCCAGCTTTATTTAACTCGACTTATGTGGTGAGCCGCTAATTAAGGGTTAAACATAGCTCTAAGTTTATGAAAGTTTGCTTTCTTGAAATTAGGGACTTTTTCGATGCTACTATTTGGTTCGTTACTAGTAAACTTTAAAGTGAAAGTTATTGTACGATGGTCGCTGTTACTGAATTCATCACCAACATTCAAATTCTCTATTAATGCTTCTTTTGTTGCAAGTACAATGTCAAGAACGTTATTACCACGGGTCGACGTTCGAACAAATTGATAAAGCGAACTCTCTTGCAAGTTCGTATACAAGTTATGTCCGGAGTGTGAAGTAAGAGTAAGAGGGTGGTAATTGGTAGGGGTCAACTGTACCTACCCGATAGCACTATCGTTAGTGAGTGCTGTATGTATTTTGTACTCTTGTTAATATCTTGTCAAATTGCAAATTTGATTTTATATTATAATGTAAAACTGGCAAAATAAACAAACCAAAACTTATACGAACACAGTAAAACGACAAAACAACTAATCAAAATCCCTATGTGGAAACAACGCTTAAGTAAAACAATAATATATAAATAAAAGAACACAATCCACCACATAGGGTGGTGGATGCTCAGTACATGAGCAAGTTAGTCTGTTTCCCAAGCAAACTAATCGCACACATGACAACGCACTATCGTGACGTCACGTTCAAGGAATTAGTCAATTTGGGAAGTCGGGGACGTTCTGGTAAATTTGACTAAACTCTGCATGAATAAAGAAACTACAATTAGTGTCAAAATTTTCTATTAAAATCAAATTTGCAACTTGACAAGACATTAACAATAGTACAAAATACAAATGGCTATCACTAACGATAGTGCTATCGGGTAGGTACCTGTAAGCATAGCATGCCTCAAGTGACCCCTAACAATTACTACCCTACTAATAACCTATATTTATTGTACAAATAAACTAAGGAAATCGCAAAAGCAAGCAATTGATACTATCGACAACATTTTGACATAAATTGTAGTTTCTTTATTCATACAAAATTTAGTCAGATTTACCAGAACGTCCCTGACTTCCCAAATTGACTAATTTCTTGAACATGACTATAGTGCTTTGTTATATGTGCGATTAGTTTGCTTGAGAAACAGATTAACTTGCTCACGTAGTGATGTAATTGTACACCCTATGTGGTGGATTGTGTTCTTATATTTCAAAATTTTATTTTATTAAGCGTTATTTCCACATAGCGATTTTGATAAGTTCTTTTGTCTTTATCTTGTGTTGTCCCAGTTTTGGTTTGTTTATTTTGCAAGTTTTACATTATAATTTCTTTAGGTTTGACACAATTTATCATCAAGGTTTACGGCCAACTATAAATTTTGAATGCACATGCATACATACAAGCAAACACTTTAAAGACTTGGTTGATCCATAAAAAGTAAGGTTTCAGTTTCATATCCAGGCAGCCCTGTTTTGGACTACCTAACAGACTGAAGTAATTTAACAATTACTTGTACTGGTATACAGTACAGTATATGTATGAATAATTAGTTAATTACTCTACTTACTAATATACTATAATTATAACCTTCATAACTATACAGTGCTCTACAAATATTGACTAATACTTTCCCTGGAGAAGTCTTGGAGTGCCACATGTATTTGTTGATTTCATTAATTGAGTTTGGAAGTAAGGTTGGTTGGTGAAAAAATATGAACTATTCTGTATATTTTCAGCTAAGGGTTGATTATCATGTCCTCTTAACTATTACGATGAGTTTGTACTGAATTGACTATTTGACTAATTCCTTGAACGTGATGATAGCGCGTTGTTATGTGTGCGATTAGTTTGCTTGGGAAACAGATTAACTTGCTCATGTAATAATGTACACCCTATGTGGTGGATTGTGTTCTTTTATTTATAAATTATTATTTTACTTAAGCGTTCTTTCCCCATAGCGATTTTGATTAGTTTTGTCTTTTTACTGTGTTCGTCCAAGTTTGGTTTGTTTATTTTGCAAGTTTTTCATTATAATTATGTATTGAATTATGTAAATTTGGTATTTATATGTTACAAAGATATGCTAGTTTTATATTTTTGCATTAAGTGTTGAGATATTAGGTACTAAATGATCAAATTTACTGTTAACTGGAAATATACAGATTATAGGCAAGCTGAACTAATTAACAGTACAATAACTTCCTTTAAAAGTAGACAAAAAGTCATCAAATTAAAGGCATTAATTAATAAGCATCTCCCTTCCAGAACCAAACAACCTTCGTGTGTGTGTGCATCGCGGAGTTCCTTTCCCTGTACGAAACAGAGCGGCTGGTACAGGAGCTGACCCGACAAGGCATCGACACTCACAACATCGTGGTGAACCAGCTGATCTTGGGCAAGCAGGGAGGACAGTGTTCCATGTGTGCCGCCAGGTGTCGCATCCAGGCAAAATATCTCGATCAGGTCAGCAAATATACCGATATAAACACCTTTTGTGAAGAACGCTATGCTGTATTAGCAATTTATGTATGACCATAAATTACTTTGTATGTTTTTGGTTTGTTCGTTAATTATAAGTTCCTCAGGTAGTTCTGGATTACTTATTGTATAGATATCCTATAACGGTTCTCCATATGGCAGGGTCACTGTTAAGAGTGATATGGTCAAGACGCTGAGTTTCAGGCCCCTACCTCCATATGCTAATGTATATATGCATGGTGTGGTGAGGGAGGTGAAAATTAGAACTACAGTATAGGTAGAGGATTGGGTTTAGTAGGAATGAATGGTAGAGATTGGGAGTTGAACCAGTTGCTGTTTGCTGATGACACAGCGTTGTTGGCGGATTCTGAGGAGAAACTGCCACGAGTAGTCAAAGAGTTTGGTGTGGTATGTGGGAAGAGGAAGTTGAGAGTGAACGTCAATAAAAGTAAAGTGATAGTGTGTAATAGCGGTGCTCGTAGGGTGAATCTAGATGTGAGGCTGGATGGGAAAATAATGGAACAAGTGGAGGGTTTTAAATATCTAGGAGGATTGATAAAAGGAGGTATGGAAATGGAGGTAAAACAGAGAGTATGTGAAGGAAGGAAAGTTTTTGGAGCAATGGAAAGTATGTGGAAGGTGAGAAATCTCTGAATTAAAGTTGAAAGTGCAATGTATCAAGGGATAGTTGTACCAACAGTGATGTTTGGGGTTGAGACATGGGCTCTGAAAAAAAAGGAGAGAAGAAAGGTGGATGTGATGGAGATGAGCTGCTCGAGGAGTTTGTGTGGAGTGACTCGTAGAGACATTGTGGAATGAAGAGATAAGTAGGAGAATTGGGCAGCAGAAACATATGTCGGCCAGAGTGGACAGAAGGTTGCTATGCTGGTATGGACATGTTGAGTGAATGGAAGATGAAAGGCTTACAAAGAGAATATGTGAGACAGATACAAGGGGAGGTAGAGGAGTAGGAAGACCTCCATTGAGATGGGAGAAAATGTGTACAGGTCTCCCTCGCTAACCGATGACTCGAATTACGATATTTCGCGTATACGATCGTTCTATATTACTGTACTACCCATTTTTCGTTATACAATTGATATGACTCGCTAATACGATCGGCAATACGATACAGTTAACCGAAAGCACACAGTGCAAGTCACCAGGCACTTGTTTGTACAGCCATCCACGTCTGCTGACCGTCGTCCATTGACCAACCCAACCATATCAATCTACCCACCCGACCTATTCACAGCTTAGGTTGAGGTTTCGACTGAAATTTCAGAGTCAAAAGACAATACCAGTGCCCCATACCAGTACCTAGTCACACAATGACTATAACTAATCAATACACGTAATTACAAATACTCAATACTTTTATGATTATGATAGACAACATAAGCAACATACACCTCAGACACCTGGGACCACAAGGCATACAAGCACTCACTAACATATCAAACTACAGCTATTCACACAACACAATACCAGACATTTGGAAGCATGGTATCATCATCACATTCCCCAAACCCAACATGACCCCACGCTACCCTCCTTGCACCGCCCCATCACACTCCTTTGCTCCCCCTCCAAAGTCATGGAACGCCTAGTATTACAACTAATTACACCCGACCTACCCCTAGCTCCAACACAACATGGCTTTAGGCCACTGCACTCCACAAACACTCTTCTCACAGACCTTACACAAAGAGCTTTTGACGGCATCAACTCAGCTAGACCAACTCACAGATCACTATTAGCCACACTCGACATTAGTAAAGCCTTCGATGCAACCCCCAGCCACAACCTAACAAACAAAATCTACAACACAAACATGCACAACAACACAAAAAGGTGGCTGGCCAACTTCCTAGCAGGCAGATGTGCACACGTATCTTTTGCCGGTCAGTCATCTAAAATCAGAAACTTTCCAAACGGAGTCCCACAAGGATCCGTTCTATCGCCCGCACTCTTCAATCTGTACATGCACGATATAACTACACCCAATACGCCCCAAATAAACTTAGCCTCCTATGCAGATGACATAACACTCACATGCACACACCATGACCCAAAAAGAGCAACAGATCTCCTTCAACCATATCTCAACACACTACAAGGCTGGTGCACTACAAACAGACTTAATCTAGCCCCAGCAAAATCCACTGCAACCCTGCTCACAAGCTGGACAGGAGAACACGAATACATCCCTCAACTCACCATAAACAACACTCCCCTAACACATACACACACACCCAAAATCCTAGGAGTAACATATGATACTCATATGACATTTAAACAGCACACCACAAACATTAAAAAGAAACTGACACCCAGACTTAACGCCCTCAGGTCACTTGCTCACACAAAATTTGGACACAACAAAGAAACTACCACCACAGTATATAAACAATACATAAGATCAGTGATGGAATACGCAAGCCCAGCCTGGGCTTCTAACCTAGCTGAAACACATCATAAGACCTTACAGACTATTCAAAACAAAGCCCTGAAGATCATTACAGACTGCACAGCTACTGCACCCACAGATCACCTACATCAAGAAACCAAAATCCTCAAAGTCAAAGACCATCTGGACACGAGAGGCACTCAATTCCTGGCAGCAGCCTCCACGAACCAAGACCACCCACTAAACTACATGGCAACACACCCACAGACACCAAGAAATATCAAAACAACCCAGCACACGGTATCACACACAATTATTGTCCTCTCTCCCTCCCTGCCCACCCCGAACCAACTTCCAGAAGCACATCCATACTCATATCTCTCGCCGATCCATCCACTCACTCACAGACAACACGCAGCTGCATGCACGACCTCCCGAAATCCATCCTTCCGAATCCTCCCTTCCTCGCGAGGACAGAGTCCACCTGGCCAGGCTGAGATGCGGACACCATCCAGCTCTCCTGAGCTATCAGAAGAGACTGGATGACTCCGTTGTCGACGCCTGCCCGGGATGTAACACAGCACCCCATACCATTAAACACATCATAGAAGACTGCATTTCACACAACCACTTACACCAACAACACAATCTACACTCAATGAGAGCTCTGTGGGAAAGCCCGATCGTGGCCATGGCCTTCCTCAGGGACTCGGGGCTGTTTGGCCAGGCAGCTTAGGGAACAACAACAACAACTTTTATGATTATATAATGCTGATTAGCAAAGCATTATAATGGGTTACAATGCTTAGACATAAGGTTAACGTAAGGTTATAAGGTTAAACTGCCACAGCCGTTTGCTCTGTTTTTGGTTCAAGCATCAGTATCGTACCGTAACGCTAACTGAACTCTACCAAAACCTTGCAAATGGCGGTGGTTCATTATTATGCCTTGCTTATCAGCCATATAGACTCATTAAAGTATTAAGTACTTGTAAGTTGACCAATTCCAGTTTTAGTTGGTGTAGTAATTATGGATCATTGGGTGACTAGGTTCTAGTGGGGTTGGGTGGTCTAGGAACATATCCAATTAACTCAAGATTATTTCACTGTTTTTAGTTCAGTGGGTTATTTAACCTTAGCTATACAATAATTCGCTAACCGATATGGTTTCCAGGAACATATCCCAGTCGGATATCGAGGGATACCTGTACTGTACTAATAAAATAAGGAAATTTATATATCATTAATAAATCTATGAAAGAAAGGCAATTATAATGCTTCGGCATACCTGTCCTGATACTGTGTAGCCTATAAATCACTGTTACTAGCGCCTGTACGCTACTATTTTTTTACTACAAGATTAACTCGAATACATAGATTGACTCACTAGGTATTATATTCAAGCTGTGCACATCTCAGATCAAAATAACAATATCAGCATATAATGATATACGTGAATCTAAAATCTTTCCACTTATAGTAATCAAATCAATGCCTGCATTTAAACATACACTAGGCTATACTATCAAACCTATTGTCCGAAATTCACTGCTATTAACTTTAGCTTGTTAGCCTATTGCATGAATAAATGTTTGCAACACATATCACATACTCTTAATATACATATGACAATGTCTTAACTCTAAAATAAATTACACTTGTATGCACTTAACCTAATATATTATAATGGCACACAGTTGTAAAACATGGTGTGGGAATTTGCTCGCACTGACAAAAAAAGTAATTAAATTCAATAATAATTAGCAATGGAAAACCCAAGACAAGCGTTGGAAGATAGACTCTGATAGAGGAATGACTATAGATCAGGCAAGAGAAGTGGCAATAAATAGGGATGAATGGAGAATGCTAGTGAATAAATGAGTGAAAACGCGGTCATTGGGAGAATGGGTCGGGCGCCAGTTGGACTGGATAATAGTCCGTCAGGCACCTAGCCCAGGGAGCCGATATATATGAAGGGTATGCCTGGATGCGAGGTGGGCGGGCTTGTGGTGGTAAAGCTTCGCTGCATGTTGCCTGCTGAGACCGGAACCTCTCCGGAAGGTCTGGGACCTGGGAATCTTGCTGGAGACCCCAAATAGGCCTGGGTCTCGGGGTCTTCTCCTGGGCGATTTATATATTATTATGTTCTATCCAACAACCAACTCTACTCCTAAAATCGATTAATGAAATTAAAATGTAAAACTTGCAAACTAAACAAACCAAAATTGGGACAAGGACAATATAAAGTCAAATTAAATTATCAAAATCGCTATGTGGAAACAACGTTTACTAAAATGAAAATTACAAACACATGTGGCAGTCCGTGGATTCTAACCCAGGACGCTCACACCGAAAATCAACACCTTATGCATTGCGCCACGAAGACAGTTAAAGAATGGTGGACACTGCCTACGATTTATTGTGCAACTTCGAATCCTGCATATCAATCTAAGCATGTACACACATCCCAACTGCAACTCACGTAGGCTATGCATATGTGAATGGAAAGAGCAATTAATGGGGCTTTAACCACTAGGGAAGTCCTCTCGATAAATTACTCCTGAACCAATATCAATTATTATGTTCTATCCAACAACCAACTCTACTCCTAAAATCGATTAATGAAATATTACAAACACATGTGGCAGTCCATGGATTCGAACCCAGGACGCTCACACCGAAAATAAACACCTTATGCATTGCGTCACGAAGACAGTTAAAGAATGGTGGACACTGCCTACGATTTATTTATTTATTTTATTTTATTTTATTTTATTTTATTTTATTTTTTTATTTTTTTCTGGGCTGACTTAACCCGCAGAGTGCCAGACAATTATTGACCCTATGCACCTGCCAGTGCCAGAGTTTTTTTATTTATTTTTTTGGCTAAATCTATCAAGTTGGGTGAGAAAGGAAGGATAATGGTAAAAAAACACTCCCCTTGTCCATTTTCGCCAGAAATCAGGTCCCCGATGGTCCCAAATGTAGCTGAAATTTTCAGAGTAAATCATCGACTTTTATGGTATCGGAACGTATAGGTAGGAGGGTGGTGGGAGGGTGGTTTGGGGGATGGTGGGGGGAAGGTAGAAGCGTAATTGACTCCTGTTACAAATATGAAGCCGATTGGTGAGGTAGTTTCGCCACCACGGATTTTCCTTTTTTTCCTTTTCTTCGTACGGATACGCTGGAAGTGGGTGGTGGGAGGCGGTTGGGGGTGTGGTGGGGGGAAGGCAGAAGGGTAAGGGACTTGTCACACAAATATGGAACCGATTGGTGCAGTCGTTTCGCCGCCACAGATTTTCCTTTTTTTTCCTTGTGAGGCGACCGATAGTCAGCGAGTGGGTGGGGGGAGGGGGTTGTGTTGGTGGTGGCAAGAAGCCAGAAGGGTAAGGTACATGTGGTAGAAATATGAAAGCCATAGGTGCAGTCGTTTCGCTGCTACAATTTTTTTTCGGCGAGTCCGTATATATACGGACCTGGCACTGGGCGTGACAAGACCCTAGTCCGTATATATACGGACCTGGCACTCAGGGGGTTAAGTCGGCCACTCACAGCTAAAAAAAAAAAGTGGGGTATGTGCCTGAGTATATAGATAGATTATTACTCATATGACTATAGATCAACAACTATGCCACCAACATCTACAAGCTTTGTTATCCCCAATTCAGTAAATTTAAGTTCACATTACAAGATTCAGTTAAGAAGAATACAGTACTCCCTCGAATTTTGCGAGAATATGGTCGACATTGCGGCCCGCAAAATTCAAAATAGCAAATTTCAAATAACTAACCTTATGGGATTAATTGAATATGGTTGACATCTCATCATCGAGGGCCTATTTTTTGGTGATTTTCGTCCTTGTTTGTACACACATTATGACACATACACTTAATTATACATCCTACAATAAAGAAAAACACAGAAATACAGATTCAGGGTGTTAAACGAAAGATTTTTTGTTTGTTTGTATCCTTTATTTTTATTTTGCAAAGAAAATACTTGTGGTTTATAGTTCAGGGGACCCAGGGCACAGGTAACACTTCAATTTTGCCCAAGGAAGTCGATTATGCGAGAGCGTGAGAACGTATAGGAGCGTGGGAGAATCTATAAACAGTAAACAATGGGCCGCAGAGCGGCCCGACGTCACGACCCTGCTACCCCTCTCCTCCGAAAACTAGTGCGGAAACCCCTGGTATCATTTGGCGCCACCCGCAAAACTCAAGTAATATCGCACATATCAAGTTCCGCAAAAAAAGTCAAATCTTGGGTCCCGTTCGCAAAATCGAAATTTCGCAAATTTGAAACACGCAAAATTCGAGGGACTACTGTACCTTGAATTAACCGACGCTCCTCCATGAAACAACTGACTTGCAGTACATTTCTTAATATTGTTAGTAGATATTATTAGTCATAATTATATTGTCAATATTGATTCCTAACGAATAATATCTTAATAAATAAAGGTCAACGTTTGTCAGTTACCCGATCAGTTACCCGACCTTTGTTACTAAACTCCTCCCACAGTTTTGGTGCCAGGTGGTAGTGTGGGGCACCGTTGGAAAGCCCAGGCTTTGGAGATGGTTTTAGGCGAGTTTAGTGGAAATCAGACACACTTTTGTTTAATAAATTTTTCGGCAGAACTTGTGTAGTATACGGGAGCGAAAAAAATATCCGTTTGGGGCAGAAAGAGGCCTCCGATCGAAAAGGTGTATGGAACGAAAGTTGTTCGCAGCTCCCCAAAATAGGGGTACGGATGAGGTCAGATCCTAAATCGGAGGTCATTTAGCGGCCGAAATCGAGGTCGCCGTTTAATGAGGCACAGGAAGGTCGAGGCCGGTGATTATGGTAGTAGTAGTATTGTGATGATTGTGGTAGTAGTGATTGATGATGGTGATTATGGTAGTAGTAGTGGTGGTAGTAGTGATGGTGATTATGGAGATTACCCGGGCAACGCCGGGTACCCCTGCTAGTAACATAAAATAGCTCAGTAAACTCCTGTCCACTCACCGATTCTCTGCAATCTCTCTCTCTTCGACGCAATGTTGCATCCATCTTACTATTCTATCGCTATTACATCAATCAGTATTCCTCAGAGCTCTCTCAGTACCTCTACGTACCCATCTTGCAACACAATCCTACCCCTACTCTGTGTAACTCCAATCTAAGAGTGAAACGATACTCCCAAACTTTCTTCTATTCAACAGCTGAGCTCTGGAACTATCTCCCTCATCCATAAATTGCTTCAAACTCCGTTTGTCCAGACATTTTGGATCCTTGATTTTGGCCCTGTCACTCTTTCAGCTCTGGGGGAGGCACTCGTCACAGGCATTTTGCCTTCCGTCTCCCTCATCCACATATAAAAAAATATATGTACAGTATATATTATATAAAATGTATAGGCTATTGGAAATCATCAGACATAGGTCTATGTCTGTTGATTTCTACGGCTACATTTAACTAGTATGTACTGTATGTTTCTTATACAGTTAATCCTCAAGTAACACAGTTATTGTAGAATGACCGCGGTCCGCTGTATTGAAAAGAACATTATTGAGACAATATGTTTACATGTTAAAGGTACTTTCACAGTCTGGCCACTTTGCCAAAGTCTCTTTTGACCCTATTGCTCACCCAAACCCAACAAAAATCACCCCTTACTGACATCCAACCTTAGTTTTTTATGACTAAATACATATTGGCATACAGTAGGGTAAGTGGGTAACAAAACAACATACAGTATTAACAACAAAATTATCAAAATACAGTATTACTGTACACTTATAACTAGAGACATAACCAGAGTAGACATTATTTAGGTAGGACACAACTTTTGATTGAGTTTCAGACCCCGAGCTTCCATAAACACATAGCACAGAAACTGTTAATCCTAGCCAATTAAGGTGGAACAGGATGCCTAGCAATTCTTATACAGTCTTATACAGGATGAAAAGTTATCTGCAGGGGAGAACCGTGTGAACAACGATTAGGGGTGAAGTTTCACAATGGGCAGAAATCAAGAGTGGTGTGCCCCTGGGATCAGTACTGGCCCCATTGATGTTCTTGATTTATGTTAATGACATAACCAACGGAGTTGATGCATGTTTGCAGATGACGCCGAACTTATGAAGCAACGAAAACAGTTGTTCAGAATTACAAGGAGACTTAGACTGAATCCATAATTGGAGTAAAACATGGGAGATGGAATTCAATGCCAAAAAGTGTCACGTCTTAGAAATGGGGAAGAGTGGCAGAAGACCAAATGAAAGTTATAGGTGAGGAAATCAACAAGGCAAGCATGGAAAAGGACCTAGGAGTGATTATCCAAGAAAATTTATCCCCCGAGAAGCACATCAATCATATAGTTGGAGCAACATATAGATTAATAACTAATATGAGAGTAGCATTCAATTACTTGGATGAAAGCATGCTAATTATAATGCAAAACTTGCAAAACAAACAAACCCAGATAATCACATCTATGATCAGACTTAGATTGGAATATGCAGCGGTAGTATGGTCCCCCCACCTAAAAAAAAACATAAACAAATTAGAGAAATTACAATGAATAGCAACCAAACTGATCCCAGAACTAAAGGACCTACATTACCCTGAAAGACTAGAAAGACTATGGCTTCCCACGCTAGAGGAGAGAAGAGTTCGAGGAGACCTGATAGCAATGTATAGATGCATGAGAGGGTTCGAGAGACTTGATAAGGAGGATTTTATTAGGCTGGACGATGGTGGAAGAACCAGAGGGTATATGTATAAAATAAGAAAGGAGAGGTGCAAGTCCAATGTCAAAAAGTTTAGCTTTCCGTATAGAAAGATAGATAGGTGGAACAACTTAGGTGCGGAGATTGTAGAAGCAAGAAATATCCATAACTTTCAAAGTAAACTGGATAGTGAATAGAAACTGAGACAGGACAATACGAGCACAGCTCAATTCCTGTAAACTACAAATAGGTGAATACAGTACTATAGCTAAAGCGAGGAGTAGTTCCCTGATTGGCTTGTGATAATATTATTACTATGTATAGATTTGTCATATTCCTAGCCAGTCAATATGATACGCTAATCATTGTAGTTGCAATGAGAGTACTGTAGTAATGTTGCAATACTTCTCATTGAAATTACAACTAGCATATCATATTGACTCTACAGGGATACAAGAAGTTTGATATCTAATTGCAATTGGCTTTGGAAAACAGTTAATAGCATACCATTTATTTACAGATTCACCTACTAGACGAGACAGAGAAAGGGGCGAGGAAACGCAAAAGTGGTCCCGGACCCTAAGAATTGGAACTTTAAATGTTGTGTCAGTTCGGGCTCTGTCTCGAGTCAGCCACCCCCATCTATGGGGTATGTGCCTGTGTATATATACATACAGTACATACTGTACATTTATTTACAGATTGGGGACCTATACGAGGACTTTCACGTGACCCGCCTTCCCCTGCTGGAGCACGAGGTGAGAGGGGTGGAGCAGGTGAAGCTGTTCTCAAATCACCTGGTCAATCCCTACACCACACCATAACACCAGCTCCACAACACATAAGAGGCAGCGAAAACTTAACCTCTTCAGTACGACGACATATTTTGTTTTGTTTGTTTTTTATCATAGACTATTTACAAACATTTTTATGTATATCATTAGATGATTTAAAGCTCCAGAACACTTGAGAATTAGGAGAAGGGTAAACTAGAGATCTTGTGGTAAGAGAGATCAATCGTCATTTTCTTTGGATGCTATTTTGGTGCCGCAATTATCAAACACCGGGGTGATATTAAATTTTGTAGTGATTTTTAATGATATGGCCATTATATGAGTACAGTATAAGGAAAGACTCCTGGCACCAGTGACACCTACTGTATATGGCGGAGGTTGGCCAATCTCTTTCGCTATTGGGTCTCGAAGGTAGACTAGCCATTTTGTACGCGGTGATCCATTTAGTATATAAAATCAATCAAAATCTTACCCTCATAAAATGAGTAAAGTTTGATTAATAAATTTACAGTAGTATAAAATTACTATAATTATGGTACTTTATGACACTACATTTATTCACCTAACTCTACTAACTTTTTAGTGGGTATTTTTGCATTTACATTGAAATACCAGTATTTACTAATTAGACAACTGCAAACAAATAGGCTAATATCTTTCCCTAGGAGATTTTTACAGTCAAGGCCAGGAATCAACTTTAGTATGATCCCATTATGACAGATTAGAACAAATTTACCATATCAGTTTAGTTGCAGCTTTACTTATGCAATCAAGCATCCCCACATTTTATACATATGACCCTATAATGACATACTATACCATGTTCCTAATAGATAGGTCAGAAATGTTAACCCTTATCCTCTGTAACTCAAAAAAGGGTAGAGCAATTGGGCTGTAAATTTCCACATTTATTCTCTGGCTGACCCTTCACAAATGGTAGAAATATTAAGGGGTGATGGGCCAGTTTTCTGGACCACTTTCTCCCTCATGTTTAGCCCCATTAGTTTTCAGATGTTAAGATGTTTGCCCCATTAATAAGTCAATTATAAGACCTTTTGCCCCATTTCGTCGTCAATATTTAAACCTTTCGTGCTATTTAGGCGTCGATATTTTCCCTGGCGAACGATAGTGAGCCTGTAATGTTGGAAGAATCGGCCTTCAGCCGGGACATTTTTCTACCGAAAAATGTACAAATTAATCTAGAAGGGGGATCTAATGGATGTTTTTAAAAATTTGATGGAGGTCTAGGGAGGAAACTAGAAAAATAATGAATACAGGCAAAAATCGCCGAAAAGGTGAACCATCGCCCCTTAACTCGATTACTCTAGTTGTTTGCGAGTTATAAAGGTAAGTGTTCAAGAGTTTTGGCCTATTTATTTGGAACAGGGTATAGGATTACTAAACCCTTTCAATTCAGTTGCAAATTGGAACTTGATTTATATATTACATTTTTAATTAGTTCTTTTGCATTTATCTTGTGTCGTCCCAGTTTTGGTTTGTTTGTTTTGCAAGTTTTACATTATAACAAAATGCATTCTACAGATTTTATTCGTAGGACTCTTGATGACAAAGAAGGAAAACTTGACCATTTCAATTTAGTTGCAACTTTATTTGTGTTACCGGTATACATTATAACTTCCAAAGACTTTATTCATATGACCCCTTAACCCTTTCAAGATCCGATTACGCATTTTTTTTCCCTGTTCTCTGGCTATTATTAGACAATTTATTCAGATTAGGAAGGGTATATGGAAGTCAGAGTATTAATTGAGATAGTCTTTACCCTATATCTATTCCCAAAGATCCTTTATTCAGATTAGGAAGGGTATATGGAAGTCAGAGTATTAATTGAGATAGTATTTACCCTATATTTATTCCCAAAGATCCTTTATTCAGATTAGGAAGGGTATATGGAAGTCAGAGTATTAATTGAGATAGTCTTTACCCTATATTTATTCCCAAAGATCCTTCCTAAACTGTATAAAATCATCTAATGATAGCCAGTATAAAGTGTCAAAATGCGTCATGATCTTCAAAGGGTTAATGATAGATAAGGAAAACTACCATTTCCATTTGTAGCGTTTTTTATATTTAACTTATCTAGATTTAGCTCATATGACTCCATACTGATTGATTAGGAAAAACTTTACCATTTCAATTCAGTGGCAGGTTTATCCTGTATATATATACCGGTACAGTTATAAGCCATATTTAATATACACCCACTTGAATCTTTGAACCTATAAAGCGCCAACCTCTGATACATTTAGGATATTTTACAGCCCTGTCTTGTTTGAGTTCGATACAGATTCAATCCAGTTGTAGGTTTATATATACGTACAGTAGAACCTCGCTCTTTCGGACTTCAATCTTTCGGAATTCTCAGACTTTCGGACTAGCATTTCAATTCGGACTCATGGTTCAGCCTTTTGGATTTGTCTGAAAGGCTGAGAAAATACCTCCATTATTTTCGGACTACATTTAACTTCGGACTCATGCTTCAGCCTTTCGTATTTGTCTGAAAGGCTGAGAAAAATTAAATCGTATTCGGACCAAAGAGCCGAGTTTCGGACTTGTCTGGTTAAGTGAATGTGTATTCAGACTTATAAACTTTGGACTCATGCTTCAGCCTTTCGGATTTGTCTGAAAGGCTGAGAAAAATTATTTCGCATTCGGACCGAAGAGCCGAGTTTCGGACTTATAAACTTCGGACATTATTTCAGCCTTTCGGATTTGTCTGAAAGGCTGAAGTGTGAGTTCGGACTTGGCCCTTTCGGACTTTTGACAATTTCGGACAGGGGTCTCCCCCAATTAGTCCAAAAGAGCGAGGTTCTACTGTATTATTACCGGTACAGTTATAAGCCATGATAAATATACACCCACTTGAATCTTTGAACCTCTGAAACATTTAAGATATTTTATAGCCCTGTCTTGTCTCGTTTGGGTTCGATACAGATTCAAAAGGGTGTACTGTATACTTATTGTGGCTTTTGACTGTATCTTCCTTAACAAATTTTCAGTCTAGGAAAAAAAATGGAATAAATCATTTGCAAGTAGACTAAGCTGGAAAATAAAATGTTATTATTGAAATTAAAGGATTGAGATTTTATTTTAAAATCCTTTGACTCCTAAGAAAACCAGTACTTTATAATTTGAATAATATAGTATCACTCACAGCTAGCTAGAATTAGATCGATGATACATTATTAGGCGTATTACTAGCCGCGAATAGAGGTGAGCTCATACTGTACTTACTTCTTCCCTATGTTCTATCTATCTATTTACTCAGGCCCAATCCCCACTTCCTTTTTTTTTTTTTCTCTCACTTCTTCCCTAAAATCTGAAAATAGCTTAACTAGCCACAAGTAATGAATTGCGAGTTACTGTATTTGTGACTTCATTCTGACTAGTGAAATCGTTATCACCGGTATTTGCAGCTAGTAAAATAACCTGTGTAAAATTACTCTTAGGCTAGGCTATATAGAGGCCAATTGAACACCTCCCCCCTGTTACTACTCTCCTTGACGTGGTTGGGGGGCTTCGGGGCCGTCGCCTGGGGCTTGATGGAGGATGGTAGTGGTCATTTCCCTTCCTATCTCCCCTCGAGCTTTCGTCCTCAGCTTGTCTAATTTTGAGTAGTTTTTCTTTCCTCATTCTATGTTTTTCCCCTTCTATTCTTATTCCGTCCCATCCGGCTGTCCTCGGGCAGCCTATATCTCATGTCTCCCTGGCCTGGCTAGGTGGTTGACTCCTGACCCGTTTGTCTCTTCGGTTGCTGATGTGGCCGAACTGACTTGATTCCCTCCGGTAATGCATTTTTTGCTTCTCGATGTGATTTTTTCTACCTTCGACCTGATCTTTCATTCTTCGCCCTGATCACTTCTTGGTTGGTGTTGCGGTGTAGCAGTTCTTGCCTCATCCTTCGGCCCTGCCCTATAAGAGCTCATGTGGTCCGGCTGAACTGATGAAATGGCGAGAAATGTCTGCGTGTCTTCACCTTCCTCGATTTGTTCCCCTACTGCTCTTCCCTATGTATCTTGACTCATTTAGTTATATATCTTGATCGAATCCTTCGGGCCAGCCCTATGAGAGTTCTTTGTAGAGCTCTGTGGTCTGGTTAACTAATATTAAAAAAAAAAAAAAATTGAACACCTGACGTAAAACCCCTTAACCCGGCAAGCGCGATAGGCCTCACGGAAGGCTTCCTATAGGGAACGCGATAGGCCTCACGGAAGCAGGACCATAAAAAAAGCCTTCCATAAAAAAAAAGGGCCTATCAAAACAAAGGAATTTGTCTCTAGGTGAGATAATTCCCCTCCAGTACTCATCCATGTAAATCTCACCCACCCCCCTCCCCTCCTTCCCCACCTTATTCCCCCCTCCCTCCCCTCCTCAATTATCACCTATTTTTCCTCTTATTATCATCATTTATCGGTTATTTTTCTCTCCCGCGATAATGTAGCACAAGTGGGTTGCATAAAAGATCGTTATGCAACACCCAGTCACCGCCCCGCTCTCCTCAGTTGACTCCCAGACAGCGAGAGGGGAAGGCTGCCTGTCTCTCTCTCTCGCCTGAGATTATGACCGGGTGGCCAATATCTTCGTTTTTCACCACCCAAATGCTTTTCCCACTTATTTTAGCACTCTTGAAGGTTCATATATACATCATATATGTAAAATAAAAGCATACCGAAAACAAATAATGGTTTATATTGTAAATATAACGAATTCTGTCAGAATCCAGGGCTAGAAATGCACAAATAACTACCCTAGCACCTACGTCTATATCGCGCTTGTCAGGTTAAGGGAGCCCACCTCGTTTTTTGTTCTCTCTCTCTCTCCCTCTCCCTCTCTCTTTGGCTTGTATCCATTCGGCCCCATTCAGCCTAGTGTTTTAAGATGTTTACCCCCATCCAGGTGTCGATTTCTTCCTGGCGAGCGGTAGCGAGCCAGCATATATATATTTTTGTTTTGACAGCAAGCTAAATTTGTACATTTTTCGATAGAAATATGTCTCCGCCGAAGCCTGATTTTTCCATGCAATTCCTGGCGAGCTATCGCTCGCCAGGAAGAAATCGACACCTGCATGGGGATAAACGTCTTAAAACAGTTGGCTGAATGGGGCCGAATGGATACAAGCCAGAGCCGGTAACCCCCCTTAACTCATTGAGTACAATGACACCATTTTTACTAGATTCTTTTTATCATAAGATGATCTTTGTAGTTTAGGGATGATCTGCGCGAGTCAACTGGTCAATAGGCATCCGTACATTAACAACATTTTGTTAAAATTGTGTGATAGATGGCCAGATTGCCCGTTTTAGCTATCTAAGGTTCTTACTGTTTCTAGATGTTAAATTTGAATGACCTCGTAGGGCCTTGGTAAGGATTTTTGATGACTTCAGTGGGCATATGATTTAGACAAATTTGAGGTTATAGCCATATAATTTCTAGAGCTTTTTCCTAAGCTGAATATGGTACGGTTATGGAATATTACATTTGCTAGAATGAAAATTAAAATAATGTCACCATCCTGCATGGATTAAGAATAAGTAAGTATAATTTAGGTTAATATTATCGATCTGCAACACAGTAGGTAAACATTTATTTTCAATGACATGTGATGATGATTATGCAGTTTTTACCATTCTACACTCCCTGCTGAATAGCTGGGCTAAGGTGGGTGTCCTGATGAATTAGGGAATTTAGTAAACAGTTGCCACAGATTGCTAGACCGCACCGTTAAACAACAGCACTGGCATCTGCCAATAGCGCACTGGCTGGCCCGAGACAGGAACCGTCAACCTCACGGTCAGCAGGCGAGCGCTCTACCAACCGAGCTACGGCCTGTGAATATTCATAATTTGTCCAAGCTATTCATATAGGTTTTAATTTCCGGAAAATTCATTTCATGCGTCATTAGTAAACAAATCTTGGATTTTTTCATCTGGGGGGAAAAGCCCAGTTTCTCAATGTTTTCTAGTGAAATCTTGGATTTTTTTATAAATCTTGGCCCCCCTGGTACTGTACTATTCTCCTTGTCGCGGTTGGGGGGCTTCGGGGCCGGCGACTGGAGCTTGACCAAGTGGTTCAGTTTTTATTGTGAAAATAAGTAGGTCAGTTATGGCCACTGCAAGCCTAGATTTGTGTGAATGCTTGTGTTTCATAATTTTCGGATATACTGTACATACAGTATTTCTGAAAAACCAAGGTTATATACCGGGTAATTATTATATACAGAGGCAGTACTCGTTATCTTGTAATGGGTGACGACTAGAACACTACTGTACATTAAGTGGTTATTGTGTGAGGTGAAAAATAAACGTGAGTGTTTTGTTATATGACTGAGAATTGTCCGAATGCGGCGATGCAGCATCGGTGGCCACGGCTTGTGTCTATTTACATTTGTTCAACAATTGATTATTGTTTATGGATTATGGATTATTATTAATTATTGGTTATTGATTGCTGATTTATTTCACCATTGTAACCATTCCTCAGTCACTGTTGACTGCATTCATGCATCGTTTGGGACTACTGTACAGAAAATCAGTGCAAGCTTGCAAGAGGCCCACAAGCAAACGAGTCAGCTGATTGACTGGCTATGTGTTTTTGTTCTTGTTGGTTATATGGACCATCCGCTAAGTTAACAAAACTTTCTCTAGTGCGGTTTTAAGTCATGAAATAATGCAATGGATCTATGGTTACGGGGCGAACTCGATATTAACTTATGGAGTGCAGCCGGGCGTGGAGGGTTAAGAAAAATGTAGAATGATTAAATAGTTCACATGAGCTTGAATAGAAGAAAAGATAGTGGCCATGGTACTAACAAAATTAGAGCCAAGATAATGCAAAGACCATGGTAATAAGTTGAGTATGATATAGATATTTTATCAGAAGTTGATGTGTAGCATACAGGTAGACAGAATAATATTATTAATAGATTTTAGTTAGTAGGTAGCTGGTTGTATTCAGATCTAGAAAACTCAAAAGTACAAAATGACTGCAGCAATAGATGAAATAAAATACAGGTATAATATATATACAGTATGATGTCTTAAAATGATTCCACATGAGATGAAATATGACATACCAAATTAAATATAAAATAATAGTAATGTAGCTAAATTTATATGAAGTTTAGTTATATATATATATATATAGTAGCTTAAGAAAAAACTTGGGTCCACAATGTCTGAAGTGAATACCCTGTATACTGTGGATAAAAAACACCATCTGAGGAAGAGCACTTTATTGACAACGTTTCGCAGATAGCATCTTCAGGTTAGTGACCTGATGAAGTTATCTGCGAAACGTTGTCAATAAAGTGCTCTTCCTCAGATGGTGTATTTTATTTATTCTGTCTACTTTTCAAGTACCGCTCTGAATATACTCTATAATGATCGCGGTGGCAAACGTATTGGAACAATATCTAACCATGTTTTATATAATTTTGCTATGTATTGTACTGGGTTCCCGGACAACTCAACCACTAGATTTCAACCAGGGCCAACATAACCTAACCTGACCTAACCTAACAGTGATGATGATGATATAGATTTTAATGCTGTGCACTCCCTTGATTGATGTGGCTAGGGCGTGCCCTTGTTACAGGGACTTAACTGGACAGTATTTGGTTGCATCAGCACTGGTTGAGAGCTACTGGTTGAAATAGTTTACTGGTTGAGCTGTCTGTTCAACATTGTACTGTTAACCCTTTGGCGCACGATGACTCGTTCAGAGTCATTAGGTAATTTTTTCCTAGGCGCACGATGACTCGTTAAGAGTCATTAAACTTAAAAATATTCGCCAAAAATTAAGTTTTCGTCTGACGCGCGTCATATTTGGCGTAGATATTAAGTATTACGTCTAGTTCAATGGGTACAATTGGCAACCCCCTCAGTTTAACTGTTTACTCACGGCTGGCTGGGAAGGGAGCAAAGTACAGCTCAGTCTGTGTTTCGATACTTTCACGTTTATTCGTGTATCTCAGTAACTATTTGGTTTATAGTAATTCTGAAGTTACCAATGGAATCCTCATTAAATTCCGCTTCCTTATATGTATGCAAATAAAAAATGTTGCGGGCAAAATTTTGAGCTAGCGCGAGTTGGAGATAAGGTATTTACTTTTTTTTTTACAATTCTTATTTCGGAGTGCCCCAATGTGGTTGTTTTGTATTTATTCTATGTTTTTATTCGCTTATCTTCAAGTTCAATCAATAACGAAGCCGATGGTACCTCATTAATCCAAATACAAGGATTTTTTGGTGGATAAAAACGTCACAGAAACAAATTATCGCCGGCCACAAAACTGGCTCTGAGTGAGCTGAGATATACTTTGGGAGTGGGAAAAACTTTGATTGGAAACTATAGGTGCGCCAAAGGGTTAACATAAGGCACACTACTGAATTTACAGTACAGCTGTATTGAGATTGTTATACAGAGTGAGAAATGGTTCAACTAAAAAAGGATACTGTACAATAGATTGTAATAAGTACAGTATATGTAGGTATAGTATATGCTATTCTTAACTTTGCCATTCCTTACTAACACTTGTGTAAACTCGGGATATTTTATTCATTGTTATACGTAAGTACAGTACAGTACTTGCAAACGAGTTATAAGTATATAAATGATAAATCCTAGTCTATTCATGGAAGTCAATGTTAATAAGACAATGTAAAAATAATATTATTCAGTATGGTTACTTATGGAATTTGAAAATACTTTTCTGATATCTCATAACAAAATTAATTATCCAGTACTTGTTACCTGTATTAAAATTCTATAATGTATATGTAGTGTTCTCATATAAAGTGTCTGCCTATGGATATGCAGTAGAATTAGACCCTATTTCCATATACAGATGATCATATCAGCAATTAAATATTCATTGTTTTGTAAATACAATACATGACCAGTACCGTCTACTATACCATCTATTTATTAAATTTTTGGACTGTATAGACTTTTGAGTAAATCTCTGGATTTTGTTTAATTAATGGAGATTATAGAATGACATGAATGTTTGTAACTAGATTTTGAAGGTAGTTATAATGTAAAACTTTCAAAATAAACAAACCAAAACTGAGACGACACATTTGTTTTTGGCATACTTCCCAAATTGACTAATTCCTTGAATGTGACGATAGTTCGTTGTTATATGTGTGATTATTTGCTTGGGAAACAGATTAACTTGCTCATCTAGTAATGTACACCCTATGTGGATGATTGTGTTCTTTTATTTATAAATTATTAATTTGCTTAAGCGTTGTTTCCGCATAGCGATTTTGATAAGGCCTTTGTCTTTTTACTGTGTTTAGTTTGTGTTTGTTTAGTTTGCAAGTTTTACATTTTAATTTATCCAAGTTTTGGTTTGTTTATTTTGCAAGGTTTACATTATAATTTAGACCATTTAAGCTATATTTATATGTTACCCTTTCCAGCTGGGGTTTTTTCCCACTTCTCTCTCCAAACAACTATTCTACTCTTTCTTAATGTGTATCTGGAAATGTGTACATCCTATCCAACACTACCAATCACCTCACAGTGAAGCACTCAGGGTGTCACTCTTATGTTCTTCTATATGTTCATTGTTTTCTATCTTCTATGTACAGTACAGTGCTACACCAGGAAGGGTCACCATAGCGAACACGATAGGCCTCACGGAAGCAAGACCATAACAAATCTCTTCCAAAACACCCCAGGGGCTCTCAAAACAAAGGAATATGTCATTAGGTGAGATAATTCCGCTCTAGTACTTCCACCACTCATGCATATGTTTCTCCCCTCCCCCCCTCCTCATGCATATGTTTCTCCCCTCCCCCCCTCCTCAATTATCACCTATTTATCCTATTACTGTATTTTCATAATTTATCAGTTATTTTTCGTGAGAATTTCTCTCCCTCGGTTACGTACCATGAGTGAGTTACATAAGAGTCCTTATATAACACTGAGACTTCACCCGCTTGCTTCAGTATGGCGAAAGAGGTGGAGGAGGAAGGATGTAGGTCTCCTCACCTCCCGCCTGTGGTTACGACCGGGCGGCAAATATTCTGGTTTTTACCACCCAAATGCTTTCCCCACTTATTTTATCGCTCTTCAAGATTCATATATTCATCATATATGTAAAATAAAAGCACAATGAAAACAAATAATGTTTTATATCGTAAATACATTTTTTTTTGTCAAAATCCAAGGCTAGAAATTCACAAATAACTACCCTAGCCCCTAGGGCAATTTCGCATTTTAAAGGCTAATTGGGGCAGAGAAAACCTTGTTACTTTCAATACTTCCAAAACTCAATTTCTTTAGCTTCTTACTCTGTACAGGGGCACAGTGCGTCCATGTATTGAGTATTGTTCACACGTGTGGGGAGGATCCTCTCACACAGCACTTATAGACAAAGTAGAAAAGAAAGACTTCCATCTCATTAACCCGGGAACTGCGGGAAGACTCTTAAGAGTTTTTTTTTTTTTTTTTTTTTTTTTTTTTCCCCTGGGCCATGCAAAATATCACTCCTCTACCTCCCCTCCTTCCCCACTTTCCTCCCCTCCTTCAGTTATCACCTATGTTCCCTGTTATTCCCTTATTCTGAGGTATATTTTCGTGCTAACATTAGCGAGTTGCAAGCAGGGCATTGTCATCTCTGTTAGTAAGCGAATGCAAGAGAGAGAGAGAGAGAGTATCGATCGACTGTGTCTCAGTGGCCTTGGGGGAAATTGGCGGGAAATCAGGTTGCCTCACCCATACATTATATAACTCGCGGCCTGTATCTCTGATTTTGACCATCCAAACGCTGTTTTCACTCGTTTTATTGTTGTTTCAGGTTAATACCTTTATAATCAACCCATAATAGGCGCGTATGGATAAGTATTAATGCTATTTATGGTAAAATTAATATTTTAGTGATGGAAACAGCTCAAATACGTCAGCACAGGGGGACGTTTCTAATTACCCCCATGCGCACTTCTTAGGTTAAAGGGGCCCTCGCACAGTCAGGAGTGCGAGCTAGAGTTACTAGTAGTAGGGGAAAATTCGGACTCGCGGGCCTATTCGCGGTGAAAATCGATAACTCCTAGTGACTCTAGCGACTCCTGTTAGACTCCCACTAACTCGCACTCCTGACTGTGTGAGGGCCCCTTAACTCACGTCAACTCACCAATTCTCTGCAGTCTCTCTCTCTTCGCCACAATGTTGCATCTCTCTCACTATTCTACCGCTATTACAATAATCAGTGTTCCTCAGAGCTCTCTCAGTGTATACCAACCCCTCTTCGTAGAGCACGTAGCACCCGTCTTGCAACACAATCCCACCCCTACTCTGTGCAACTCTCCAACCCAAGAGTGAAACGTTATTCTCAATCTTTCTTCTATTCAACAGCTGAGCTCTGGAACTCTCTCCCAGAATCAGTCTTTCCCTCTTCCTATGACTTAAATTGCTTCAAACTCCCGTGTGTCCAGGCATTTTGGCTCGAACGTCCCTTGATTTTGGCCCTGTCACTCTTTCAACTCTGGGGGAGGCACTTGCCACAGGCAGTTCTGCCTTTTCCCCCTCAATGTCAAGCCCCTGGGTGTGGTGAGTGGGCTTATGGGTTGGCACGCTAATCCTACTAATTTTGCTTGGCCCTTTTCCTCTTCCTGAACTTTCTTCATTTCTTCTGTATTGTAGATTCGCCTATTTTTTTTTTTTTTTTTTTTTTTTAGTACAGTATAGTTTCTTCTAGATAGTTCACTCCTCCCTTTGTGTGGGGGCTCCTGAGTAGAAAACGTGTGTGCTTGTTATCTGGTACTTCTATGAGGTTATCATATACGGGCCCCTTGTGCCTTGTCTTCTCCCATCTTTTCCTCTTTCCTTTGCCTTCCCTCCGCCTGCTGCGAGGGCTGGCATCGAGGCGTTGATAGGGAGCACGATGCTGGTGAGTACGTGCGGCCTGTGAGACCTCCGTTAGGGGGCGTATGCTTTAGCGGAATAGGGCATAATGGGTCTCGGTACGGTTAATGGGACGGGCCAATCCCAGGTACCGAAACCTCAGCTCGGCACTCCCACCGAGAATTCGAAATAGTAGCAGGCATGCTTGTCGATTAAACTGCCAGTCATGTTTGCAGCTGCAATGTCTTTATTATTTCAATTTGGTATGTCCTACAGTATGTCCTCTATTATCGTAATGGGTCTGGCAGTTCACATGATACTGAGTATAATCGGTACTGCCTGTTAACCTGTGTCCAATACCGTGGTCCAGGAGCCCTGGATCAACAGTCGTTCTCTCAGTCAGCTTCTGCCAGTTTTCCCTGCGGCTATGATCATGATAGATCTGATTCTGATGTGCTACAGGTTCCGCCTCGTGAAGAGTCCATGGTGGTTCATGGGCCACCCAATGCTGAAAGCGTTGTACCGACCCTGACCGTTTATTGAACAATCCTTCTGACTCCTCCCCCCCCCTAATCCTGCGACTGTCACTCTTGCAGTCATGCAGTCTGCCGCTATTACCACTACATCCACATCTACCACTGATGTTACTGCCAGTAGTATGGTCTCACCTACTCCATCGAGTGCTATCTCGACCAAGCCTTCTACCTCGGCCTCATTTACCTCATTGGGTGCCACTTCAACCAAATCGTCCGTCACTACCTCCACTCCTACCTCGTCTCCACTGATTACGACACTATTACCTCATAATCCTTCTCAATCTTCTCGCCGTAGGCCTAATCGGAAATTTGTGCCGAGCCCGTCGCTGGCACTCTTCGACTCCCTCTTTGGCACTGACAACTGGCCTCGCTTCCTCGTTGACATCACCACTCTTATGACTGCTGCACAATTAGAGAACGCCCTTCTCACCCACTACCCATCTGCTGATGTGTCACTTCGAGGTACTACTCCTAGTCAATGGCTAGTAGAAGCAGCCACTAAAGAGCATTCGGAAGTGTTACTGTCACTTACCTCCCTATTTGACATTGATGTTATTGTCACCAAACATATGAAGTTAAACTACATTTCGGTTACGGTCATTTTACCCACTACCCGAGATGACGATGGTCTCCCTGATAAACACCTGCTGCTATCGTCTCTCCAAATCCGATATTCTAATGTTCATGATGTTGCCGTCTACAATATCCCAAACAGACGTAACCCATCTCGTCCATTGCGTGTGGCCATATTAAGTTTGAAGGTGGATCCCTCCCTACTACCATTAAAATTGAGGGACAAAGACGAGAGGTGCAACCATATACCCCCAGACCTCTTCAATGTTATTGCTGCTCTACTTTTGGTCACTCCCTCAAAATGCAAAAAAAGTGAAGTGTGTGCCTTCTGCAGTTCCTCTACTCATCCCACTAAATGGAATTGTGGCCCTCCTCATTGTGCCAATTGTGGACTCGATCACCACGCTAGGTCAAAGCAATGCGTGTACTACACTTACAATGCCTAACTGAAACTTCTCATGGATCGATCGGGGATGTCAGCCATAAAAGCTAAACACAAACTAAGAGTCAGAGGGTATAGACCCTGCATACAATGTTCGGGCACGTGCTCATACATTGTCTCAAACCACGACCACGACCACTAAAGAATCTATTTGGACTAGACTTCCCACTCCCTCACCTGTCTGTGAAACCGCCTGTATTGTATCACCTATTGCTCCTCTTTCCAATAGGTTTGATGCATTACTAGAGGTCCCAACTTCTGATCCCTCCATGCATTCTGTGTCAACCTCTCCTGGCGCTTCTACGACCATTACCGCCTCCTCTCAGCTTCCACAATCCAGTAATCGCCGCCCTACTATACGACATGGATCTAAGTTGTCCTCTCCCATACGTGTATCAAAACCTTCTGCCCGACCACTTAATGTTACTTCGTTGCCTGCACCCGGATCCACTACGTCCCATGCCGATGTAACTTGTATGGACTATGCCTCTGCTTCTAGCAAACGTCACTCTGATGCTATTGATTCTCCTTCCCCTGAACTTCCGACTCAACCGTCGAAACATAAATCCCTTGCAGCTCGTCGGTCTGTTTCTTCTTCACAACCCAGTCATAGTTCTCCCTCCCCTCATTCTCCTTATCCCAACTTTTCTCACGTGACTAAACGTTCAACTGTTTCCGCTCGATCGAACACTACACCCCGACCTACAACTAAACTTCCCCTTCCTACCTCCAAATCTTCCAGCCGATCTGCCAAATCTGCTCGACCCTCAACTTCTAAAGTTCCTCCCTCACATTCTTCATCCCCTCCGTCTGATCCCGTCACATCCTCCCGTGTGCCTCATCCCGAAGGATGTGAGTGCATGGCTTGTGTTAGTTCCGCCATCTCTCACGCTACGATTGACCTCCACGATCCTCGCTGCGGCGGCCATCTCTGTTTTGTCAGGGAATGCCGCAGTGTTCCGGATCCCTCTCACGAATCGGTCTTGGCAATTATCCATGATTTTATGCGTGAGCGTCAATTGCCTACTTCTGACGATATTTCCACACATGGCCCCTCGTGCTTGTGTGCTGTCCACCCAGTCTGATCGGTCTCGATTAAAAGTGTCTACCATCCTCCGGGAGGCGACTTCCCTCTCATCATCTCGATCATCAGAACGGCGGAACTCATTACCGTCCGCCGCCCTTGAACCACCAGACCCATCTCCCCGTTCTAATTCGTCTTTCCATCCACCGCCTCCTTTACGTTATTCCAATAGCGCTGACCCCACAATCTGACTTCCCTTACTTAACCTGTTCAATTCCTGTCTAATACTGTACAATGAAATGTGAATGGACTCTTTTCTAGAATTTGTCTAGGTGAGGTCCAACACACTAGGAATTACAATAAATCCATCCTTAATTATCACCTTCATGCCACTTGCTTTCTCCTAATGGCGAGTATGGCACTGCTATTTATGTACACCATAGCTTGACTTTCGACCTACTTCCCATCCGCGATACTTATCTTCAACATTCTCTTCTTACTCTTCATCTCCCTGATGAAACCTCAGTTACCATCTGTAATATGCATAAAGGACCATATTACCAGTCTTGCTAAGGCAGCCTCCCAGAAGCTGGGTGTGCTCAACTGCCTTAGTTTTTTTTTTCCCCCAGCACAGCTTCTTGCTCTGTACAGGGGCATAGTGCATCCTTGTATTGAGTATTGTAATGTGTGGGGAGGTTCCTCTCACACCGCTCTCCTAGACAAAGTTGAAAGGAAGGCCTTTCGTATCATTAACTCCCGTCCACTCACCAACCCTCTGCAATCTCTCTCTCTCCGCCGCAATGTTGCATCTCTCTCGCTATTCTATTGCTACTATAATAATCAGTGTTCCTCAGAGCTTTCCCAGTGCATACCACCTCCTTTACGTAGGGCACGTGGTACCCGTCTTGCAACTCAATCCTACCCCTACTCTGTGCAACTCTCTAACCCAAGAGTGAAACGTTACTCTCAAACTTTCTTCTACTCAACAGCTGAGCTCTGGAACTCTCTCCCAGAATCAGTCTTTCCCTCTTCCTATGACTTAAATTGCTTCAAACTGTGTGTCCAGGCATTTTGGCCCTGTCACTCTTTCAACTATGGGGGAGGCACTCGCTATAGGCAATTCTGCCTTTTGCCTCCCTCAATCACATAGAAAAAAAAAAAAAAAAAAAAATAGCCTTCCATTATGATCTTTCCCTCCTCTCCAGATTTGTTAACCCTCTCAGACATATGACACGATTTTGAGCCTATTAGGGATACTTTAAAGCCTTTGTTACCATCAGGGGTATTTAGAAACCTTTAGTTTAGTTACTTCAACCTCTGCAGTTGTCTTTTGAGTTAGCTGTGGGCAGAAAACTAATTTTGGAGAGGTAATTATACGAGTGAGATAACTCTGCTAATCTGGCAACCTCTGCGTCATATGAGGCTGAAGGGGTTAATGTGTTACCGTCCCCTCTTCTGATACTAGGAGATTTTAATGCTCATAGTCCCCTATAGAATCCTTCCTCCCCCACTGCAGATACTGCTGGGGTGCACATTGAGAACCTTCTATCCCTCGATTCCTTTTGTTGCCTTAACGAACCTGATTCCTACACCTATTTCTCCAGTACTCATCATACTTTTTCCTCGGTTGACGTCACCCTCTGTTCTTCTACGATAGTTGATAAGTTTGAGTGGCGTCACTGTGATGATTCGTTCTCCAGTGACCACTTTCCTATTCTTCTGTCTTATTTCCATCCATGTTCCCCTCCTGCTATTCCACGTTATAATTTCCACAAAGCTGATTGGAAGAAGTTTGGATTACACACACGCCAAATCCCTCCCATTCATCCATTCTGTGATCATAACGAAACTACTACATTTTTCACTGCATTTATCATCTCTGCAGCTTCTAAATCTATACTCCTTTGCTCTACTTCTGCTCGTCGCCACCAAGTCCCTTGGTGGAATGAATCCCTATCCGGCCTCGTTCACTGCAAACGTGAACTTGGTCGACGTTTAGATCGTCTTAAGAAATGTTCCCGTGCTTTGCTTTCTCGCTTTACCCTTCATATTTCTGATTTACATGCATTCACCTCCATTGCATTAGATATCCATGCACTTAAGCCCCTTTATAACAGAATCTCTGCCAAATTCCGTAAGGAGGTACTGTACGCCGTTGTCGGTCTGCTTCCTGGGAATCTTATATCTCTAACATCTCCCAGTCCACTCCTATATCACGTGTCTGGCAAAAATTCAGGAAAATTAATTATCTCCACATTGGTCGCGCCGTTCATAGCCCCCAAGCAGTATCTGATCTCTTAGGCCAACATCTTGCTGATGTTAGCAGTGATACTACTGTACCTATGATGCACGCTTTTGTCTCCATAAGCACCGTATTGAATCCGTCCCTGTCAATTTCCAATCATTTGATGTTTACGACTACAATGCTAGTTTTTCAATTAATTAATTTGACCATGCCCTCTCTACCTGTTCTAATTCCTCTCCTGGTCATGATAACATCAGCTTCAACATGATTACTCATCTAGCCCCCCTTGCCAAATCTTATCTTTTACAGCTTTATAACCATTTATGGACCCACAACCTATTTCCAGATTCTTGGAGACATGCTATTGTCATCCCTATAGCAAAACCTGGCAAAGATACCAGCGTACCCGCCAATTATAGACCAATATCCCTCACAAGCTGTCTCTGTAAATTAATGGAGAAAATGGTTAACGCTAGACTTGATTGGTTTCTTCACCAACAATCAGTTCTCACCCCTCTACAGTTCGGTTCCCAGAAGAACCGTTCTACATTAGACTCCCTTGCACTCTTAGAAACCCAAATCAGACAGGGATTTGATCGGAAATAGATCACTGTTGCGGTCTTCTTCGACATACAAAAGGCCTATGATACTACGTGGAGACATTTCATCCTCCAGTCCCTCCATGATTGTGGCGCCCGTGATCATCTCCCATTATTCATCTCCAACTTCCTTACCAAACGCACTTTCCAAACTCGTGTGGAGAATATACTTTCTGCCATTTTCCCTCTTCACAATGGCATACCCCAGGATAGTGTACTAAGTAGCATGCTCTTTGCCATTACCATAAAATTATAGTGTTATCCGCCAACTGTCACCAGGCGTCCGAGGATCCTTGTATAATCGACGATTTTGCTATATACTGCACCACCCACACCCTTCGTCATGCTCAACGCATTCTCAACCTGTCCATTCAGAAAGTTGTTGCTTGGGCTTCATCAGTAGGCTTCAAGTTTTCCTCGGAAAAGACTAAGGCAATTATTTTTTTCCGTGATAAGCGCTGGCTCCGCGACCACACCATCGAACTCCGGATGGGAGAGTCACTACTCTCTTTCCACTCGAGCGTTAAATTCCTAGGGTTAATCTTTGACCAACACCTTAATTGGAAAGATCATATTCATTACGTCAAATGTAAAGGCACGCGAACTCTCGGTCTCCTTAAAAACTGTCTCACACTATCTGGGGTGGCAGGCGTTCCACCATGTTAATGCTTTACAAATATGTTGTTCTATCTATCCTTGATTATGGCTGTACTATTTATGGTTCTGCCTCAGACTCCGTCTTACAAACTTTTCCGTTCTTCCCCGACCTTGTCCATCTTAGCCGAAAGTGGTGAACCCCCACTTTCCCTCCACAGAAACTTAGTTACAATGTGTCGTGCCCTAAAGATCCAATTTAGTGACTCTCCCACCAATTCCCTTTTCTGCAACATTGACATTTCTGCTTGAAATTCCCACTTCCTTTGCTTCCCTCGCCGTGCTACCCTTCTTCTCAATTCCACTGGTCTTGATATTACTGTCTCCCCTCCCATAGATCATCCTCCCCCTTGGACTATCTCCCTCCCCAGTGTTTGCATACACCTGTCCTATTTGTCTAAGAAGTATCCATTTGTACCAAGCCACCATCGTCAACACGCCCTTGAACACATACGCCGTAAGAGCCCCCATTTTGCCATATACACTGATGGTTCCAAGTCTCCTGCTGGTGTTGGACTTGCAACTGTCTCCCGCACCACCACCCTTCAATTTTCCCTCCCACGACATGCATCAATATTCACTGCTGAGATTCTTGCCATCCAATCTGCCATTGACACTATTCACAATATGCCTCCACATACGTTTGTCATTTACAGCGACTCCCGTAGTGCACTTGATGCCCTCAGTACCTATTCTCCCTCCCACGTCTTGATATCATCAATCCAGTACTCTCTTCATATGTTACGCACAACTGGCGTGAGGGTGCGGCTCTGCTGGATTCCAGCCCATATTGGGATTCAGGGTAATGAAGACGCTGATAGAACTGTGAAAGCTGCTGTTACCAAGACGCTCCGACAAACTCATCTTCCTTTAGGTGACTGGTTGTCTCTGATTAAGCCTTATATCCTCTCTTCATGGCAAACTCTTTGGAAGGCTAATCCCTGTTGTACTAATAAACTTTGTGCCCTTAAACCTACTGTGCGCCCCTGGCCCTCCTCGTCTCAGTCACATAGACGTGAAGAGGTACTGTTAACGAGACTCCGAATAGGTAATTCCCGCCTAACCCATGGTTACTTAATGTCCACCCCTCACGATCCGTCCCCTGAGTGCGCCACTTGTCTTACTCCCCTCATTATTCATCACATCTTTTAGTAACTGCCCTGCTTATTCCCATTATCGTACTGCTTACTTTGGTAATAAATCCCTTGCTGACATTTTATCCGATTCTCCGACTTTTTCCTTGGTTCCCATATTTCCGCCATTTTAACCTTTTAACCGCAATATGATTTAATCCTTCGGGCCAGCCCTGTGAGAATCTGGTTCTAGACTCAGTGGTCTGGTTACCCCCCCCCCCCCCGGGGGCCCCCTCCTAAGGACAATGTCAGGTACCCGGGCGATTTGGCCGAAAAATGTCTAGGCCTAGGCTACCGTATCTTTGTCATTTTAACTGCTAGAAATTTCCCACGCATCTCTAAACGTAGTGCGGTTTCCAATCTGTAGAATGACGTTGAGTAGAGCTCTCTAAGTCAACTGGTTCAGTTGTGATGACGATTTCCATGGAGCGAATTTTTCCGCGATGTTGACAATATCGGAGCTTTTCAGACACTAATTTCGTCATAGCATACAACAACAACATTGATCCGACGTCTCCTTGTTTTTGGAGGTGCGGTGACGCAATGATCGGCTTTGTTTACATGCGTCGGACGCACGGCGTTCAGACCAAGCTGAATAGGCTTTCAAGCTTACTGCCTGTTATAAGGACACCCGGGGTCCTGTCCATCTGCCGCGATGTCCTTATAAAAGGACAGCCGGGCTGGAAGGGTTAAACAAACTTTTAATTAATTAAGTTCTACCTTTTGTCTCCCTCACTCACATAGAAAGAAAAACAAATAAAGAAAAAGTAGCTAAGAACACCCATGAATTTGATTTAAGATTTTATTGATAAATTGACTACACAGTTCCTCTTTACCTGCATAAGTAGAGCGACAATATTAAAGATGAAAATAAAAGACCCATAATACAACTACATGTTAAAAAATCTAGGCTCAAGTACACTGTAACATTAATATTTGCACTGTTTTGAATGCTGAGGCCGGCGTCACACGAGCACTTCTAGTGGCCAATTTGTACCAGAGTCTGGTAGGGTAGACTAACCAATTCATAAGTGTTGGTCCAATAGGCAAGTTCACAGATATAGATATTGTGTTCCAATCATGTAAAAACGGGCTTTAAGTGAGCCACAGGTGCTTAACGAGTAATCCAAACACTTACATGTTCTCAACGAGTCCATTCAAGATCACTATGTACAAATGGTAAGGATCTTACATGGCATTGATGGGCCCTGGCAACATTTTGGATTGTCACAGTGGCCTTTACCTACCGGTAGCCATCAACAAAATGAACCTGACAAAAATGATCAGATATGTTGCTTCTGTGACCATGCCTATTAATGGCTAAGTGAAATCAAGGATAAAAATTCCACTGTGCAAAAAAATAATATTGAAGTTAAAAAATACCCTTAGTGAACTTAGCATTATTACTTATTTTGACTATTCATGATTATGAGCTACAATATTAAAAACTCCTGTCATGATGAAAGTGAAAATTGCAATATCCTACATTTTACTGTACAGCAGGCTGGAAATGAGACTGTTCCATTCTTATTAGTCATTATTATTAAATATCTATCAATCTATTGCCATATGCATTAATCAGTGAGGGGTGGCCAATTATTAAATATGCATAGTTAAAGTTATGCTTTACAGATTGTATATTATGTCTTTGAAAGATATAAAATGACCAAAACAATGCAATTTAATGTAATATTTTTACCTGTATTCCTTCTCAAATTTATTCCAGTCTTAAAACTTAATTGTCTCGGGTTGACACCTCGTTGTACAGTATATTTTAGACAGTGAGGTGCCCATGTACTTAGTGGCAGATAGTCCCGAAGTCAGAGTTATGCTTAAAGTATATTATCTAACCGTACGGTATTCGTCTCCATTATGATATTATATCTTGTACAGTACGGTACCTCACAGTCTTGAATAGTCACTTGTAATACAGGAAGTAATAGTAAAACATCTCCAAACAACCTGATAACTTGCAGCGGATTCCAGACTCGGACACATTACACCACAAAACTGACCGTGTGACTGGGGCTAAAGGCTGGTGACAGTAGATACCTTCCCTCCAAACCTTTGCTGGGCTACAAAATTATAGGTTTGATTCTCGAAGGGAAGTAGAGAAAACCTAATATTTAGTAGGGCCCCGTAATCATTGACGACTTCGCCTATTAGTATAATAGTCTCCATTCAACATCCCGCGCCAGCATCTTGAATAGCCCGCACGGAAGTTAACCTGGAGTACTCGTCATAAGTGCACGCTTAATTCCCTTACGGGATCGTCATTTTGATCGGGTACCTACAGAAGAAAAAAATCTGTAAATTATAAAAAAGAAAAAAGAACTTAATATCTGTTATCATATGACTTGCCATATGCGTGGATTTCTCATGTTTCGCTTCCCCAATACCAGGCCCTCTAGCGGCCATCGTCTTCCTTCACTGATATACCAAGAATAAACTATAGATATCAACGAATGGGAAGTGGGATGGTCGGGAGGGACAGTGTCGTCAATGATTACGGGGCCCTACTAAATATTAGGTTTTCTCCACTTCCCTTCGGGAAATAAACCTATAATTTAATAGGGCCCCTCCATCATTGACGACTTCGCCTGATTAGCAAGACTGGAGGCGGGACATTCGTAAAATATCCTAACCTTAGGGACGAAGAATCCAAGTAAAAAAATTTAAGTTTTATTGTATGCAAACAATATATAAAAAAGTATAAAAGATTTGCAAGCAGTGCGTGACATCTAAGAAACTGCTTGCTCATGGTCAGATCTTTACATTAGATCGTATGCATGATAAAGAGGGACACGCATGTGTTCCCGAGAACTGTAACTCTGCAGTAGTTATTCGTTCCATTCTTAAAACTATTTGTACATTAAATATATTTGTACAATCTTGTAAAAAACCTACATAGTTGCAACTATGCGAGATATCTTCTTAGAATTAACATAAAATTAATATTGGACTGTAGAACCCGTCCTATCACAGCTCGTGATTCATCACAATCTTCAGGGGCACAGAGGGGATATGGACTATTCCGCACCCCCCCCCCCTTTTTAACAACAAAACTTAACTTAATAGAACATTACCTACTGTACCCGTTGACGTAAAGCTACACAGGTACGCTTTGGTTTATCTAGAGCGACGGACAGGTAGCGTGTTAGGAACGTATGATTGGAAGCCCCATAATTGAGTATTAGCAATGTCTTCTACTGAGAAATTTTGTAGAAATCTGAGAGAGACTGCCCATTTCCTGATATCGTGAGCCCTGCCTATCACGCCGGGATTACTTTCCCTAATAACGTCCACAAGCAAGGAAGCTAACTTTCGTTTTGTAACACGCTTACCTGTCCGGTTGACCCATAAAGCACCTGGTTGGCGAGGCTGCGCAGTCCTCAAAAACATTGCGAGTGCTTGCACAGGACATAAGAGGTGATGAGTGAAGCCCCTCTTTAAAGCCGGGACGGAAAATTCAGAAAATACATGTTCAGAATGTTCGTTCTTAGCTATAAATGTGGGAGACGGCGCAATTTGCACATGATCGTGCAGTCTCCCAAACCTAAGGCAATTAGGTTTGTTGCTCATCGCCGCCAGCTCAGACGCCCTGTTTCCGGTGGCTAGAGCCATGAGGAAAACGGCCTTTTTCAAGAGTGAATCAAAATCCGGCGCATTATTATATTTGCGCGATTGAAGTACTGATAAGGCTTTGTCAAGTGACCAAGTGGGCATGAGCTGACAGGGCGGTGGACGTAGCTTGAAACACGCCCTCATAAACCCTTTCTCCTCCGCCTGCAGTATGGAAAGGCCAGTGAGATAAAAAAAGGGGGTTCTAATGGCAGACAAATGATTTTTTTAAAGTGGTTACTGAAATTTTGTTTTGTTCGAATAGATAGTCTAAATATTTGAAAATTACAGCCCCTGAGGCAGTAGTTTGCCCGGACTCTACAATCCAGGTTGTGAAGGTTTTCCAATGGGATTGATATTGTCTCCTGGTAGACATAGTGCACTGGTTCATTAATTTATTAGTGACACTTTCCCCAAATTGAGCTAACCATTTGGCATGGTAAATATCCATAAGGCAAAACTGAGCGAGGTCCGAAGGTTGCCAATTGTTTCCAAGTGGAAAGCGAAGACCTGGAGGGACACCGGGGTCCTGCACCACTGTTGCAATTGGTGGTACCACACCTGGGCTGGCCATAGCGGCGCGATCATCGCGACTCGGCCCCGGTAATCCCTCAGCTTGTGAATGACTTTGCACATTAGCACAGAATCTGGTGGAGGAAACAGATAGATTGAGGTCCACCTGTTCCAATCTACCAACAATGCATCGGGTCCCCCCGCCGGGGTTACCTCCTGACGAGTGAGGAAGAGGGGAGTTTGTGGTTCTCTGTGGATGCAAAAAAGTCCACTTGTGGACGGGACGGCTTTGCAATCATCTTGTCGAAGATAGCCTGTTTGATTGTCCATTCTACTAGAGTGCTCCGCCGGCGAGAGAGAGCGTCTGCCCAGACGTTCGCCACGCCGGGAGATATGTTGCATGCAGGGAAATTCCTAGCGATTCGGCCAGAGCAAAAATTTGTTCGGAAACCTTCAGCAACTCTCGTGACCTCACTGAGCCCTGTTTCTGAATACAAAAAAACTGCAGTTTGGTTGTCCATTCGGAACGCTATTGATTTGTGTTTCAAAGTCATGCCGTGAGTTTGGAGAAAAAAGAGGGGGACTAAAAGCTCTTGCTTGTTGATATGTGACTGACTGTCGTCTGACCATGTGCCTTGACCTTGATGGCCCAGGTTGGACTGATAGCCCCAACCTAGTGCCCCTGAGGCGTCTGTGTCTACCCATACCGTAGGAGGGGGAGAAACCCATGTCGTGATAGAGTGGAGGACTTCTCGCTTGGTCCAGACCGAGAGTAAGCTGTGGATTAATGGAGAAATTGGCCATAATTTCTTCTCCGGCGAGAGAGGGAAAACTTTGTTGCCTTCCAGGATTAATCGTTTTACTTTCAACCGGCCCAACTTCACAGTTAATTGTATCCAGTTGAGAGAGCCGACTAGGAAATCCCACGTTTTCCTGGTCGTATCCAGACTGTGGAGAAAACGGAACAGTTTCTTGCGGAACCTGTTCCGGTTGTCCACACTCTGAGTAAGAGTCAGATTGGCGGTGTCCCAGACCAGCCCTATCCACTGAATAGTCCTTGTGAGGACAAGGCGAGACTTCGCCAAGTTCACCTTGAACCCTAGGGTTTGTACATGAGCTAGCGCTTGGTTTACATGATCTTGACATAATTCCATAGAGTTCGCCACTACTAGCCAGTCGTCTAGATACCAAAACACCTGTATGCCCTGGACTAACAGGGGTAAAAGAGCTTGCTGGACGAGTTTTGTGAAAATTCTCGGTGCCAGGTTCAATCCAAAAGGCATTCTTTGGAAGACATAAGTCTCTTGCCTGACCCTCAGGGCGAGGAATTTTTGGAACCGTTTGTTTATAGGGACATGCCAATAGGCATCTTTGAGATCGATCGAGCACATCCAACCTTGCGGCGGAAGCGCGAGTCTGAGTTGCTGAACTGTAAGCATCCTGAAGGGTGAATTCTCTATAAATGTGTTCAGTTGCGAGAGATCTAGAACTGGTTGCATCTGCACACTGTCCCTTTTTGGCACTAAGAAAAGTCTTGAAGTGAATACTGGGTGATTGGCATTGACCGGGATAAGGACTTGTTTGGTAATCATTTCCTTAAGTAGAGACTCCTCCTCCTGAGACACATTGGTGTATTCCCGCGGCTTACGCAGTCGAGGCCGCCGGAGCCACCGCCAGGTGATTCCTTTGCTCACTACTTTCCTGGCCCAGGTTTTCTTGGGCCAGGCCGAGCGGAATGAACGGAACGAACCCAGGTGCAACCGGGGTCCGACCTTCAAGGCAACTCTCAAATCCTGTGTCCTTAACCCGGGAACTGCCGGGAGACTCTTAAGAGTTCCCCCGGCGGACTGCGGGAAGACTCTTAAGAGTAAGAGAAAACAAAAATCCATTTAACCCTTCCTCCCCGGGTGTCATTTTAATATGACACCACAGCAGATGGGCAGGTACCCGGGTGTCATTTTAATAGACAGTAAGCTTGAAAGCCTATTCAGCTTGGTCTGAACGCCGTGCGTCCGACGCATGTAAACAAAGCCAATCGTTGCGTCACCGCACCTCCGAAAACAAGAAGGAGAAGACTCGTTTGTTATTGTATGTCTGTATGTCGTTGTTTCAGTAGTGAAAAGATCGTCGTATTGCTAACATTGCCTGAAAATGCTCTCCACAAAAATCGTCATCACAACTGAACCAGTTGACTTAGAGAGCTCTACTCAATGCCAGTCTACAGATTGGAAACCGCACTACATTTATAGATGCGTGGGAAATTTCTTGCAGTTAAAATTAACCAAAATACGGTAGCCTAGGCCTAGACGTATTTCGGCCAGATCGCCCGGGTACGCCGCACTGTCATTAGAAGAGCTAGCCCGGGCCAGGAGGGTTTTAACCCTTAATTAGCGGCGAGCAACATAAGTCGAGTTAAATAAAGCTGGACTATGTGGCGGCGCTCGACGTAGGTCGAGTGGCAATTTCAGCACGTAATGTTGCTGAGAGAGAGAGACAAGTGGTGGCAGGAGAGTAGCGAGCGTATGACTGCTCCAGACCACCGCGGCGAACATACTGACACGAATCCCAGCTCCCTCCTCCCTCTCTCACTCGCTATATAAGGAATTGTATCGGGAAAGTGGCTAATTACATGCTTTTTGCACTCGCATTGCACGGTTATTGCAAGAAAACTAGCCATCATAAAAGGATCGTTATGGTGTCATTCGAAAGCTCTGTTTATGCCCTTTCAGGGATAGATACTTGTTTTACGTTCTGGGTCTTATTTAGGCATGAAAATGATCACGTAAACAGCCCTATTTTGGCTAAAAACACCCCGCTGGGCGGTACATATAAATAAACCGCATAGGCCGCTCTTAAAGTGTTAAAACACCAAAACAAAATTTATTTATTTTTTTTATTTTTTTTTTTGCCCCTGGGCCATGCCAAATATCACTCCTCCACCTCCCCTCCTTCCCCACTTTCCTCCCCTCCTTCAGTTATCACCTATTTTCCCTGTTATTCCCTTATTCTGTGGTCTATTTTCGTGCTAACATTAGCGAGTTGGTAGCAGGGCGTTGTCATCACTGTTACCAAGCGTGGGAAAGAGCGAGAGAGACTATTGCGTAACAGTGTCTCTCCAGACAAGGGGAGGGGAGGAGGGCAGGGAGGTTGCCTCAGCCATACATTATGTAACTCCCGGCCTGTATCGCCGATTTTGACCATCCAAACACTGTTTCCACTTGTTTTATTGTTGTAACAGGTTAATACCTTTATAATCAACCTATAATAGGCTCATATGGATAAGTATTAATGCTATTTATGGTAAAATAACGATGTTAGTGATGGGAACAGCTCAAATACGTCAGCACAGGAGTGTGGTGTCTCATACCCCCCATGTGCACTTCTTAGGTTAAGCATGGCATTGGGATGCTGAGAGGCTGGGTGGCTAGTTTTTTTGAGGGGGAGGTGGGTTGGCATCTGACGCTTGGCTAGATTTGGCTGATGATTGGCCCTGATTACCCTTCTGAGGGGCCTTACCTTTATACCCAGAATGTTTACCTTGTTTGGACTTGTACGGATTACCTCCCTGCTGCGGAGGGAGTCTGGGATCCCTTGGTGACTGTTTACCTTGTGGCTGGTATGGCTTGTCACCACCCTTTGATTTATGAAAGGGCTTCTTAGCAGGGTCCTTCCGAGCTTGGGAGGCAACCTGCTTCCAACCATTAACCATATTAAACACTAGACTCCATGTTTCTGAGTTAAGGAGGGTGGCAGTAAGTACCGGCGAGAGAGTTACCCGGCGACCTATGTCCGCCGGCAACTTCCTAACCAGATGGACTCTCAGATCTTGGCGGGCTCGAACCGCCTCCATTATTGCAATTCTGATGTCTCCTAAGGACTGAATAGAATTTTGTAGCAAAAGACTCCTAGACAATTCAGTAGCTTTCCTAATTTGGGGGTCAGCTATAGCTGAAATAGTATGTGAAAGGGAGGCGGCGATCCGGTGACTAATCAAGTACTGAGAGAACATCCGGTAAGCCTTATTTCTTAACTTAAAGTCCCTGTCAAGGTGAGCAGCCGGGGGATTAGAGAAGGGTTCATCAAGGGAGTGCAAGGAAACTTTGGACGCCGCCAGAAAGGTTAGTAAATCTGAGGACACTCCTTCCGCTTTGGCTACTGGCAAAGAAAAGTAAGCATGATTTTCTTGGGGAACCTGATGTGAAGACTTAGAAGTAATTGTAGCAGCAAAAACCTGAGCTTCTATCTCCCAATCTACCCAGGGGCCTAACCTCACCGGCCCCATCTGCAGGACTGGTGTATGCGTGTGGTCTAGGACCGGAGTTGTAGCCAATTCCGGCGTGAGAGCATTCAAAGCTTTGACATCGTTGATGCCATCAGCTTTTGACCAATCCGCAAACAGTCGTGCAGACGCGGCGGGAGGGATCGCCGGGGCAGCTGTATACACAAAATAATCCGGGTTGTACAAACTTGGTACAGCCTTAATTGATACATCCATCACTCTCCCTGCCTCATCTTTTGCCCTAAATTTCCTGGTCTTATTAATTTCAATATACCACCCGCCGGGTACTGGAAGTTCCCCTGACACAGAAGGTTGAGCTAATTGAGGGTTCACTGGAGTCACAGGGACCCAGGAACAATCCAGGCCATAAAAAAGGGGCATGGGGCCCTTCTTCAGAGGCACCTTATCTAAAGGAGGGGGAGGAATATCTGCAATAACCCTCAAAGAGGAGGTAGCCAGCGCCGCCGGCACTGTAGTGCCTGGAGCCGCGGCCGGGGTAGGACATGATGGAAGAAAACCCGGGGAAGCTAGGGGTCTGACTACAGAAGTATAGTAGGGTCTCACATAAAACGAGTTTATGGTCGATAAACGAGGGCGTTTTATGCGATTTAGTTTTATGTGAACACAGCATTTTGGTGGCGCAATATCGTCAATGTTCACTGTAAGCGAAAATTTTCGTACAAAGCGAACGATATTTTGTACGTTTTGTACGATATTTCGGCGCTCTATATGAAAACTCCTCGGATTTGCCCCACTTTGGCGGCGGACTCGTTTTATGTGATCACATTCGTTCTGATCGAAAATTAAATATTAATATTTTAGGTCGGTCGTTTTAACCGAGACTCGTTTTATGCGAACACGTTTTATGCGGGACCCTACTGTACTAGGGGTCACCACTGGTTGAGAAACCGGGGGCTCCGAAGAGGCAGGGAGTTGATAATGTTGCATAACCTTGTGCAATAAATCACTTATCTGATCTGAAGTCACACACTTACTGTGAGAGTCCCTGGATGAGTGGGAACTTGCTTCAGAATCTTCTCCTGCGAGTGAATGGGGAGCCGGAGAGAACACAACCTCCTCCGGCTCTCCACTCAGCTCAGGATTCTCCTGTTCTAACACTATTTCATTATCCGCCGGGGGCCATGTTAAATCTGGAACCGATGATGGCAACATGTCTATGCTACCTTCATCAGTTCTCGCGTGATTGACTTTAAAAAGAGGTTGAGAAGGTTCAGATTGATGCCAGTAACCCCCTGCCACAAAGGGCCGAGTCTGGAATCCCTTGAGAATGCAATTGTGACCCCGACGGATATCCCCTGTACTGGTCGGCCATAACCCTACATGGGCCTGCCGACTTAACACTACGAGGTACGGTCGCGCTAATAAGTCATGTCCCAGCTGTCATTACGTTTGGCTCGCTCTGTGCTGTATTAATGTCTGTCAGATGTTGAATAGGGTGGTTAAGTGTAGGAACATGCTTGTATATTTCACTCGATATGAAGAAATTAAGCTTAGATATTTACCAATTATTGATCAAAATATACTTGGTGCCGAGACATCACTTAATAGCGCGATTGTACATAATTCAGTTTAGGTATGGCAAAGGTAACATTAGGAGACACACTCAAGGATTGTTCATGACTAGGTGTGAATTCCAGTGCATCAGACCCCACTTCTGAGTCCCCAGATTCCTGTTGAGGTGTGTCAGAGGTAGGGATGGGGGGCGGTTGCTGAGGGGTGTCCCTCCGGCTGCCGCTGCTTGCCTGACTCGTTACTCCCCCAGAGTCCTCTCTCCGGCGTTTGGTAGACCGGGAAGACTCTGCGGAAGAGTGTCTAGACTGTTTGCGGGGGGATCTAGACCTTGACCTCGAATCCGCCTCGGAGAGGGTGATCGTCTCCTCTTGGCACGGTCGGAGGGGGGAACCTCGGTGACCTCACTCTCACTGCTACTACTCACTACCTCTTTGCCGAGGGCTTTCGACTTGATTTTGGGTCTCTGACAGATTTCGAGGAACCGGGTTTCACAAGGGGTGACTTTATAATAAGATGTTCCCATAGAACTTCATCATCACAGTGAAGTACCTTATGGGCCGTGTCTTTGGCATAAGAATTAAATGTACTCTTAATTTCTTGTAAGGCCGCTAGGCACGATAAGTCTTTGTTAGTAACTAACGCAGTTTTCAATTCAGAGCAAATGGAGCAGCGTCTAGATAACCACAAGCTTCGGGAACGATCCAAGCACTTGACGCACTTAATGCAAAGTTTGTGATCAAAAATTGGCAAAAGAGAGCAGGTAGGAGTAATGCATAGGCCAAACGTCGTCATGGTGCTAATAAGGGGACCCCCCCCCCCCCTGCCGTGATCAGCCGTCCAAACCTCCGCCGGAGTAGCAGTCAGGAGCCTGGAAAATAAAATTTCCAGGAATCAATGCTCATAAGGATAACCTGCGAGGTGTTATACATCCTAACTCGTGTCCGCCGAAAAATTAGCTATAGTGCACCACTACTCTAACCTTCCGCTGGACTCGTCTAAGCTGGGTTTAACTACTAACCTGTGACAAGTGTTACGACCGGGGCTACGAATAAAACAAGGGCACTTAATGATTGGACTAGTAATATGGCACTATGCAACAACGGTACGCTAGATCCAAACCCTTGAACTTATATGCCGGCGAACAAAAACACCTATACCCTCCAGAGTTAATCTGCGATAATGGGGTATCCTTAACTGGGCATAAATGTACTCTACTTCAGGCTAACCCACACTGGTATAGCCTGATAACAAACAAGATGCAAGTTACGTTAAAATGCATAAAAGGGAAGCTATGGAAAGCTCAATTAAATCACTGCAAGATTTAATACAATAATAAAGATGCTTCAATACAGTTACTCTAAACAACAATAAACTCTTCACTCCTATCTGAAAGATAGTGAAGTCTAGTCCTACAGCATAGACCTGGAAACTTCTGAAGAAAGTCTGATGCTCATAAGATGCTCGTATCTTAAACTATATAAATGCAGGAGGCAGGACACCACACGTGTAAATGAAATACACAAAAAGATAGGACATATAATGTTAACTGACACGAGAATACTATAAATGCGCAACGGTAGTAATGCTCGACGCTTATGAGAAGTACTTCCTTATATACAAAACAGTCTACTATGGTTGTGCAACTCAACAACAACCTAGACTAATAAATGCTTGTGAATAATAATGCATACATATCAAAGAGCTTATATTAAATACTAATAAGTGTCTACTCAATTAATAATGTCTAGCTGGGATACTCAAGGTAAGGAACTGGGGTGAGCAAGACTGGCACGTAGCCTAGCGATGTCCTTAAGGCTGTATCCTTTAAGTTACGTTAATTGACTAGGGTGCTCTCTTGATAGATCCAGATCACGAGTATCTGGTTCTATCCTGGCGACCCTCTAAAGCAAAGCAAAGAGGCAGCAAAGTGTGGAACTGGCACAGGCCAAAGCCCTCAGTCAACACAAAGCTGCACTCGCAAAGGACACAACCGAAAAGACAGCACAGGCTAACACAGGACCGGTCGAAGTCGTGTAGGTATAAGCGAACCATACACACATCAATGACAACGACTACAGTTACCCTATCCCAGTCTAGCATTAAATAAAAGAGCAGAACCACTAAATCAATAATGGAGACACACAGAGTTCATAACCTATAATAACTAAGAACCCTCAAAACCTATTCTAAGTACAGTACATGTAAATATCTCAGAGGACGGCGCATACAATACAATGGGCCGGCTATGGAAACCGTATGCAGAACCCAAGGGGACAAGTAATTGAATAAAGATGAGAAGTAATGGAAAAGAAGAAGTTCAGAGAGAGAGAGAGACAGTGGTAAAAGGGGGGGTGATCGGGAGAGAGTTTGCAAAGGGATGTTAGATGCATGCGCGCCAAGCCTGTCCTGAGGAAGGAAGCTTCTCCGGACCCCCAGGATCACACAAAGGCGCTGTGGTTCGGCCAATCACGGGCCGATACGTCACAAGACAGCAGGCCCCCAGAAGGCGCCAGGAACCACCAGCCAATCAAAACCGAGAGAAAGGCCACGCGGGCGGAAAACTCCTCCGGGAGGGAGGAAGGAGGAGGAGGAAAGCAACACTCACTGCCCCCACGCTGCTCGCTCACTCTCTCTCAACTCTACACAACAATGCATCTTATATTCAACTCATGATATAAAATACTTCCCGTTGTCACAGACGAAAAGAAAGACCACCACTGGACTGTCTGTAACAACACGAGCACTATGAAAGAGAGAACAACATTCTCTGACAACTGTAGCCCATTTCACTGCCCTGGCGAGCGCTAGTGGCCACCGTGAGGCGATTCTGCCAACGCTAGTAGGTGTCACACAAGTGTCCCAGGTCCCTTGACTTTTAGTGTCTGAACATCAATGAAAAAGTTTGCAAAACTAATCTTATCACACTTGTACACTCGACTTGTGGCGCCGCAGGGCGAGAAAATCTAATCGTGTAACTGGGTCAGTTAGGGCGAGTTACTCGGCGGGCTGAGTTTGCAGCCCCCTTAGGAATGCAGTTCCGCCGGGAGAATGTGGTTCAGCCAAACCACGCCGGGACCTTTTGAATGTTCCTACCCGTTTATAAGACGGATAACTCGGGCCCACCGCACGGGGCCGTTAGAAAAGACAATAACTCGAGAGAAAAGGAGTTGGCACAGCTCCCCAAACCTGAGTCCCACTCATAACACATCATAAAGAATATATAGGGACGTCTCCCTTACCCCAAAACATGCCAACATGCATGTAATAACACTAGGGGCATACATAGGCATATAATCAAAATACAGAAAATTTAGCATCCTAAATTACCTGAAGCCTACGCCGGAGACCCCTACTAAAGGCTGACCACGAGGTACGATGAACATCACTGGCAGACGACGCTCCGAAAACCCAGCACAGCGCCCAGATGAGGGAGGCCCACTCAAGGGGCCCAAAGCAAAACACGAACTCTGAAAGGCGGAGCACCAAGTGCAGACACCCTTAAACCAGAGCATTTGCTGATATATAAAAATACTGACATGTACTTTCCTCAATAATGACAGTCTGTATCATGCCTTGTAGAGTGGTAGCCTTCTAGCTAAGTAAACACAAAAGCTAAAGGCGTATCACAACAAACAAAAACACACGCGGTACGACAATCCTGGACTCGTAGACGCCTGTTACAAAAGTACCCTATTTTAACACATACTTCCTGCGGACATACCAATCTGGCAGCTGTGCTAGCGAAGCTAAACCTTGTTACTACAACACAGATGTATACAAATGAGTAAGGACTCACTAGAAGCTCTGGAACGTCGAATGAAGCGGAGCACGGCGCAAGTCTTGTTGACAGTATGAACGCGGAAGTTGGGAAGGAAGACGATGGCCGCAAGAGTGTTGGGAAAGCGAAACATGAGAAATCCACGCATATGGTAACAGATATTAAGTTATTTTTTATTTTTTATTTTTTATTTTTTATAATTTACATTTTTTTTTTCTGTAGGGTACCCGATCAAAATTACGATCCCGTAAGGGAATTAAGCGTGCACTCATGGTTAACTTCCGTGTGGGCTATTCAATATGCTGGCGCGGGATGTTGAATGGAGACTATTATACTAATAGGCGAAGTCGTCAATGATGGAGGGGCCCTATTAAATATTAGAGAGCATTTCCTCATCAGTCTCAATAGGACAACCCAAGCAAATTAATTAACTCGATAGACTCTTAATGGTATTACAGTAGTCAAAATTTATCATATGTAGTTACAGTTGTCCACATGAATTCACACCCACTCTCTGATGTATGTATGGATTTAAAAATACTGTAATGTGATTGGCTTACAAGAATAATATATTATAAGAGCATTAATTGATCATATAATTGAACTAATTGCTGTACAGCATAACAAGCTGCACTCCTAATTCATTCATACTGTTTTTCTTTCCACATATATAATCACAGAATGAGTACAAATTCACACGGGAATTGTAGCACGAGAGTTGCTTCCAAGATATCAAAAACAAGATATTGATTTTTAGTCCATGAGCCAGGGTGAAAATCGATCCCATCAGAGAGAGCATTTACCTACAATTATAACTGACAATAATTTGTTATTGTTGTGGAGATGATATTTCAATATGAAAACCATAGTACTGTAAATAAGTTCCCATATAACTTAAAAGCCGCTTCTGGATATTATGCTGAAAGATTGACCCCCATAGATGGTGCCAATTTGTGGTACTGTATTTCAGAATCTGGGCCATTTGACTGTGTTACTGTATTGTGTGTGCAAGGAACCCCAAAATGGAGTTGTTCTGATAAAAAACTGGGGCCAGTTACTCAAAGATGTCATAAGTTACGGTGAGGTGAGGGGCATAACAAACAAGTGAATCAACTGCTTATTGCCCATTACTTCATAACTTCCTCACACTAAAATAAAAAATAGACTATCATAAGTTACAATACCCAGTTATGACTTGCTTTTTGGAATTAATAACATTAAAATTATGTTTTTGGCATTTAGGATACAATGACCAGGAGATAAGGCATCTAAAATGTTCTGAGTATCCGGCCCCTGATCTCTATAGCGTCTTAAACTCTTCTATATGAGACCCCTACATAGCGATTTTGATAATTTAATTTGACTTTATATTGTCCTTGTCCCAATTTTGGTTTGTTTAGTTTGCAAGTTTTACATTTTAATATGATGCTGTCATATGCAATATACTTAAGATAAGATTAGATAATTTCATGCAGTTTAGTAACACTGGGAATTAAAGGGGTAAAACTATCTTAATTACCCTTTTGACTCATGCAGGTGCTTCCAAAACTGAATAGATAGCTAGAATAATAAAAAAAAAAACCCATCTGATTGAAAGGATTTTTATTATGTTTTTACTGCTATAGGGCAATTTAAATTTAACTCAGCTAAATATGATCTCCATGAACCCAATAGCTAAAATATATTTCAGTCAGCTATTTAACTCCAAGAAGTTTTTACCAAATGGAATTAAATTGTCAGGAGGTACCCAGCTTGTGCTGGATTATTACTTTATACAAAATGGCAAAACATTTGATGTGCTGTGAGCAGAAAAGTGTGAAGGTGTGTGAATGTCCTAGTTTATGTTTCCTTTGTATTTGTTCATGTTTTGGGGGGCCCACCTTGCTCATGCGGGAAACACGGCTAACGTACGTAAATAAAATATGTGATGGAAAGTAATAATGACTCGGGAGAAGTAAATTATATCAGCCATAGAGAAAATGCCTCATAACAGGCCTTTACTACAAGCTAGTTCACCTCGTATTAGATAGCAAAATTACAATCAAATACATTTCATACTATCCATACATGTGATTGTTATTACTGTACTATAATAACAAAATTCACAACATATGAGACTTAACCCCTTCAGTATGATGACGTTATTTTCATCATATTCTGGTTAGCATTACACAATTTTCTTCAGTTTATGATCCATCTCTAGGACTCAAAGGGGTAACCATGATCTCAATATACTCTCTGAACGTAGATGCTTCTTAAGCTGCATAAAAAGCAAAATGGCATCATGGTGCTGAAGGGGTTAAGAGGGTATTATACAAGAGCCCTTTTCTACAACTCTTATCTGTCAGCTTCTGAAGTACATATACTGTATATAAGATTCTGTAATCTATAATATTCTACCACCAGTCAATACCCTGTAACAAATAAGTAGGGCAAAACTATTGAACATTTACCTCTAAAACTAAGAAACCACTTGAGTAATCAAGCTAATATTTCTACCATTTGGGAAGAGTCATCCAGGGATAAGGTGTGGACATTTTCAGCCCATTTACTAAAGCCCTTTGAGTTACAGAGGTTAGGGGTCACGGTTTCTGGACTACCTATTTGGAACAGGGTATAGTTGTTGATACCAGTGCAAAATTGTCTCAAGATGGTGTAGGAATAAAGTTGTGGATCAAAGGTTGACGATAAAAGCTCTCATGTGATACCAGTTCTATTTTTCAAGTCTTTGCCATGCTATAATTTGCTATATATGCATAAATAAAATCCAAGCTGATGAATAATGTTGTTCACTGTAAAATGTCCTAACGATATTGGTGGAAAATGGCAAATTTACTTCAACGCTACTTTGAAATATTGTGGCATTCATTTCTATTATACAGTATATATTTTGTACTTTGTTTTCTGCACAACAGTAAGAATGATGACTATCTTTGGTTCTCACTACAGGCATTCCTCACTTAAAGTCGCCTAATTTCAAGTTGCTTCTTACAGTGTTCATTAATTAGGAAACAAACTCACTTGCAGTTGTTATTTTTCAATATTAAATTGTAAATAAGATAAACAAAAAGTAGGCCTATACTGTACATTAACAAGAACATTTACAGAAAAATTCATTTCACCTAAAGTTGAAACACTTACGGTAAATTTCATTATTCAGGAACATAACTATAACTTTAAATCAGAATCACTTATAATGATATAACACGTTCAATCAGACAATAAATATTTGTCATTCTATTGTAAGCAACACAAATTTACCACTGCATTAACACCTAACTGTCGGTGCCCGTCATATGACGGGCGAGAGATAAGTGGACAATCCCGCGGTACCCGTCATATGACGGGCGGCATTCTGAGCACATTAGGGGCTCTGAGAGAGCGTATGTGCGTTGGGAGGATGATAGGCGGGCTCTGACCGTTCGGCACGATCACAGTGCCGCGACTGAGACCGCCACTGCAACATTCCACACACTCGGCCTCGCGAGACCAGGAAAAAAACTGGGGAAATTACCTTATTTTAGGGTTTTTCACCTCCGGTTGCTCGATCGCTACAGGATAACCCGTGGTCGTACAAGGTGTCATTGGAAAGCTCTATTATCGCCCTTTCACGAATACATGATTGTATTACGCTCTGGCTCTTCTTTATGCATGAAAAAGAGCATGGAATGAAGCTCGTTAAGGGTAAATATGCCCGCTTGGCAGGTAGTAGATGTTACATACAAACGGCCCCATTTTTTGGGAGTTGAAAGTCGCTATCTATCTATCTATCTTATCTATTGCCAGACAACTTGATCCCCGAGGGGATGGCCACAAATGAATCGCCTCCATGCACCTCTGTCACCCATCAACCAGTGCCCCTCCTCCCACCCAACACCACTATCACTCGTATAGCTTTGAACTCCATCCCTCCACCTAACTCTCGGAGTGCCTCTCCCTCTCTGCCCTTCCACCACCTTGCCTAAAAATAACAAGTAAAATTTCATAACTATTAGGGGACCTTCGAGGGATGCTAAAGGGACCGTGCAAAGAAAGCGGCCGTCAGGTACACAAGACATACCCGAGCAACATCATTGTAGTACAGTAAAAGTCCGTTAATCCGACGACCGATGATTCGAATCTCCCAATAGTCCGAATTTTTCAATTTGAGGCCAAATCCGAATTCACCCGATGGTCCGAATTTCAAGAAGTCCCAAAGTCCCCTTTTTGAGGCATTAGGCCACTCAAATGACACATAATGGAGCACACACATATCATATGTTCATGAATTCACTTTAAAAGTTTACCATTGTCATTGTAGCCTATTACCTACTTCAAAACATTCAGATTAATGGTCAAAGGAAGCTACTGATATAAACGTAAACACCTTCTTCTTCTTCTTCTTCCACATCGTCTGCTAGAGAGTTTGTTTTGCTCTTGAACGCATCCTTGGGACGCTCCGATGCGCTACTGGCTTGCACCGCATTTTCTGGAAGCGCATTCAGTCTTGAGCTTGAAAACGCACCTTTGGACGTATTAGTCTTGAGCTTGAAAACGCACCTTTGGACGTTCCGATACGCTACTATTTATAGTTCAGTGATCGGAGCATCCCAAGGGTGCTTTCAAGATAACAAGACAAGGGTGCTTTCAATACAATATAATATAACAGAGCACGTCACAAAAGGAAAATCACAAAAGGAAAATTACAAGAACCTCTCAGGGAAGTGCCGTTGTTAAGGCATTACTTCCCGAACCACATCTGATCTTCAAGAGCAAGACAAACTCGCTAGTAGACGGAAGAAGAAGAAGACGTTTATATCAGCAGATTCCTTTGACCATTAATCTGAATGTTTTGAAGTAGGTAATAGGCTACAATGACAATGGTAAACTTTTGAAGTGATTTCATGAACATATGATATGTGTGTGTGCACCATTGTGTCATTTGGGTGGCCTAATGTCTCAATGTTTTCGTTATACACAGGTTCATAGGGGTAAAGTCCGATAATCCGAAAAATCCACTAATCCGAACGAGGGCCGGTCCGCTGCCCTTCGGATTAACGGAAGTTTACTGTATATAAATTACAAAAATACCGTTAACAACACTAACAAATTTACATTAGGTTTCATGTTTTGAATTAATACCGGTAACATAGCAGTACCTCCTCTGTAGATATTTTATGTCAAGCCATTAATACAGTGGTGACTAAGTTTTGTGCATGTTAGATTAAATAATAAGAAGCTCTCATGGGGTTGTCACACTGGCAATTCTACCAACAGATTGGGAGTCTTGGTCTATGATGCCAATTGTCATACAATTTTGAGTTATTATGGTTTGTAAATGGTGAAATGTGGCCCAAGCATATATATAAAATACAAAAAATAATATTAATAATAATAATAATGCAAAAAAATAAAATACTGGTAATAAATAAATAAATTAAAATTTAAAAACAAATCTTAGTTTACTTTTAATATTGAAATATTGGGAGCTACTAGATTAATAATCCCATTTCCTCTCTCTATATCAGAAATATATTCTAACTGGAATTCCATCAGTAAAGCAAAACACCACCAATTTATAGAATTTTTGTTGGAGATAACAAATATGATATTATTAGTGGAGTAAGCCCACACAGATAGTGATGGATATATTCATCTAAAGACCTGGGCTTGGATGTTCAAGGTGGTCATAAAGTTACATGGTGAGATATTTACAACTTACTGTAGGTTTGTAGTGTATTCCTAGACAAATCGCTGTATAGTATTCATAACCAGTCAATATGATCCAATAGTTGTTTTATTTGCAATGAGAAGTACAGTACAGTACTAAGCTAATATTTGTTCAGTTGTTGTTGTTGTTGTTGTTCCCCAGGCTGCCTGGCCGAACAGCCCCAAGGTCCCGAGCAAGGCCAAGGCCATAGAGTGCCCCCACAAAACCCTCCCTGCTTCAGTGCTTCTCATTGCATTTAGTGTCTCAAGCACTTGTAAATTCCTGTGTTTTGGAAGAACTGGCGCTTTTGATTAAGAAAAGATCAGATTATTATTATTATTATTATTATATTGAAGCATTATTCGGGGTGTCGAGTCATTGCCTCCTGTAAATATGTAAACAGTAATTCTTCATTAAAAAGTTGTACTTTTGTTCCTGAAAAATAAGACATTAAACGAAACGAAGCAATAATTTTGTGTTACTTTTCTTGGAATTATGCACCAATTTTGTTTCCTTTAAACTTAAAAATGTAGTATAGCAACTTTCAGTTAATTCTGTTCCCTAATTAAGCTAGTGTAATAATGAAATAATTTAAATTGAGTAGACTTAAGTGAGGAACCCCTGTATAACATTCATGCATAAAAGGCTACTATTGATAATTTCCTTCAATATTTTGTCACTGAGTAATGTAGAAAATCATCCGTACTTACAAAGAATAGGAATGCCTACAGTTGCAAAATTATGTGAATAATGGTTTAAAACGAGGCCCAAGTGTTCATCGAAGCCATCCAAAAGCTTACAATTGATCATCAAGGCCATCAGAGATACACAGATAGAAATGGTAAGGCATATCGGTTGGCCATAATAAATAAGCAAGGATAATCGATGGTGAGATGCCCCTTTTGAGCCATCCATCATACAAATTGGACTAAAAGTATGGCAATGTGAGCATTCCTATTGGTTGTTGTCGTTCCCTAGGCTGCTTGGCCGAACAGCCCCGTTTTAAGAATGCATGGGTTCCCTGCTGACATAAGCCTACATAAGTCTATTGTCATAAATTGCCTCAACTGGCAGTGAAGAATGCGTTAACATTATGCTCTCACTCAGCACAGTATATACAGGTTGACCCTTTCAAAATGAGGACACCAGTACTTTCGACATTGAATTTTGTTATTCATTAACTATTTTATATGTCCCAGTTTTTGTTTGTTTAGTTTGCAAGTTTTACATTTTAATTTTAATTCAGCTTAGATAGACCTCTAGGAATCAAAAGGGGTATAATTGATCTTAATAACCTTTTGACTTGCAGATAATTCCTAATTTGAATAAGATCATCTAATGATAGCCATAATATAAATATAATTGGTGTCATCTGATTGAAAGGGATAACAATGTGTTTATCAAAAACGGTTGATATTGCAAAATAACGAGAACACACAAGCTACTACATTGATCAAAAGATAAGTAAATTCAATACATAAATTAATCCAAAACAGTATCGGGTATATATTTACAGTTGCCCACGTGAGTTATTTCCCTCTCCATGACTTTATGTACCGGTATACAGTAAAGTGCAAGTCAAATTTATTATTGAAATTTGTGTAGGCTATACAGTAGTTTGGTATGCAGAAATAAATTCATTGGATCAATAAAATAGTTTCATTACAAATCACACTATTAAACAGTGATTAATTCTTCTGATCAATAAATAGCTTCATTACAAATTATATACACTCTTAAGTCAATCATACTCTTTTACTTCCATACATAAAATTATGGAGAGGTAAGGAACTTGTTACATGGGCAACCGTACACTCATAGACACAAATGTTTCCCTGGTGATGTTGGACCCCCTTTTCCCTAATGTTTAGTCCCATTAGTTTTGAGATTTTAGGACGTTCGATCAAATTGTTTGGCGATTCTAAGACTTTTTGAGCCATTAAGGGTTCAATTTTTTCCTGGCAAGCGATAGTGAGCCTGTAATTTAGGAGGAACCGGCCTACGGCCAGGACATTTATCTACCGAAAAATGTACACATTTATCTTGATGGGGGGGTCTTGGGGGTATTTTTCTTTTTAGCTTGATGGGAGGTCGTGGGAGGAAAATAAAATAACATTAATTATATAAATAAATGAACAAATTAATAAGTCTCCCCTTAGGAAGTTTGAGTCAAGAGAGAAATTGTGTCCAAGATTGTACATATCTATTTGGCAACTTGAAAGTTTATAGAAGGGTTGCCACTAACACATCATCACCTTCTCTTGACGACACTAGTACAAAATGAGGTAACGTTCTGGACGCACAACCTTCTCTATTTGCTGTACTACATTTATATTAGCCCTTTCAGTAATATGACACCTTTCTGCCTTTTATTCTGGCTATTATTAAACTATTTCTTTGTGGTTTAGAAAGGACCGGTGGGAAGCAAAGGGTAAAGATTTCATATACCCTTTCTAAACCGAATAAAATTATCTAAAGTAAGCCAAAATTATATATAGAAAGGCAACCTTAACTACTGAAAGGGTTAACGTGGTGGCTTATTCCACCCTTCTCACTGTTGCTCTTGACTGGTTCATTATATTTGTATGTAAATAAAGTTACTGTATTCAGTACTGTATTCAACTTCCGCCCACCACTGTCAATCAACACGTTCGTCAGGGTGAAGATTTCCTGCCTAATTAACCCTTTCGGAATTCAAGGACACTTCTCTTTTGGCTACTATTAGACCATTTTATTCATTTAAAGAAGTATCTATTGAGTGAAGGGTAAAAATTGTATCATGCACTCTCCAACTCCTACAATTTCTTTCTAAATTGAATAAAATAGTTTAAGGATATCCAAAATATATACAAAAATACGTCCTCGAATACCGAGAGGGTTAATTTGAACAGAGTATTTTTATTCTCCTAATCTTGACATTCTGGGCTCAGTATACTGAGGTCTGAAGTTACAGTATTACATTGTGCGTCATATTGAACAGTTGTGCACTTAAGTTCTTCCCTCAGTTATATCATGCTTGGTAGTAAAAATAGTATGAGTTTGTTAAAAAATTGTTAATCATATTAATTAACTACTGTACTGTTAACAAACTGCACTCCTTATTCAGTTTTAACACTTTAACATCCATACATAATATTATAGAGAAAGAAAGAACTCATGTTCACATCTGTATTTATAATGTAACAACTAATTACTTCCTTACATAATAATCTGCCATACCCAGACACATAAGCAGTTGTAAGCTTGTCCTTCACGTTAGTTAGTTTGCTTTCATTAATCTTATTGGGAGATGTTTGGTGTTGGAAGTGAAATTAATAAATTAGATTACAAATTCCAACATTTCTGTCTGACTGAAGGCTAGAAACGGGTCATGACTATCCTAAACCTTGCCATGGCTAATCCGAGTCACCTAAACTCCTAACTCTGCCTGTCGATCTTGGATGGTCTGCTTAGGCAAATGCAATAGTTTTGGATGGCCTCAATGAGCATGTGCCTCGATTCAATGCTTATTCTATTCTCAAAATCCCTCTAGGTATTATCACTTGTGTATTTAATCATCGTTGCCTCCCTTGTATGAAAACTAGGATATACTGTACAGTATAAACCATGCGATAAGGAGCACTTTACAATGTGTTCGGTTTGATCTTACATTTTTGTTATTGCTATGTTCTTTTTTATGGATATTTTTATCTTTGCTGAGAAGTTGCACTTTGATAAACAAATACTCTATTATAGTGGTACAGTAGTATGAAAGGGTTGACTAGCCACTTTACTTGTGGTAGTGATATTAGTTATAGATTTACAGTACTGTATATATATTTAGTGTCAAAGAGTGCATTAATTATTGTAATTTTGTTTACTTAATTTGTTTAACTAACTTGACTAGACAGTTAGATAGCAAGAATATCAGTGATGAGATGCATACTAGCAGGGTTGGATGGTTTGGATATGTGGAGAGGATGGATGAACCAAATTAGGTGAAAAGACGGAAGTCAGTGAACGTGGAGGGAACTGCACAAATTGACTCATTTATCCTATACAGTTCTGTAGTTTCCAAGACATGAATCCGAGATAAAGACTGTGGAGACCTGGCTGTACTTTCCCTCCAAAGACCATTCATTGCCTAAGTACAAACCAAACATGATAAGGGAAAAGGTTTGGTTTAATAATAAGTGTGAAGTAGCAAAGCACAACAGAGAGACAAAGATTGGAACAAAGCTAGGAAAAGCCCCAATGACAGGACAAAAAAGGCAAGAGTACAACCAAGCAAGGAATAACTATGTTAGCATCAGAAGAGAAGAAGCCAACTATGAGAAAAACATAGTTAATAAGGCCAAAGATGTACACCCAATGTGGTGGATTGTGTTCTTTTATTTCAAATGTTATTTTATTAAGCATTATTTTCACATAGCGATTTTGATTAGTGCCTTTGCGTTTATCTTGTGTCGTCCCAGTTTTGGTTTGTTTATTTTGCAAGTTATACATTATAATTACTATGATGGAGATATAGTACAGTACTTTTATATATTTTCATGGAGTATTGAGAGCTCAGCTGAAAAGAGATTATATTTTCCCCCAGGTATAACAAAATAGACTGTATAATATGATTGTTGACCTTTTCAGCATGATGGTATAATTTTGATATTATTCCTGCAGAACACTGGACTATTTTACTCGGCAATTATGACCTCAAAGAATCAGAGGAATAAAAATTATCTTGATTAACCATCTGACAGATCTTTTTCAAGCTGTTTGAAATAGTTTCATGATAGCCGGGAAAATTATATAGGCCTATATACAAAAATAAATAAATATAATAATAAAAAAGAAATAATATATATATACTGTAAATACTCAGGCACATACCCCATAGCTGGGGGTGACCGACTCGAGAGAGCCCGAACATGGACAACACAACAGAAACAAATATAACAAACTCACACACATCAATACAAATATTAATAAGCAAATAACAAATTTATCGTATTGAAAGGTGTAGTTAAGACTCCTATTTTGTACTTTTAAAACAAGAAAAATCAAGAAAAACTGAGGATAAAAACACTTCTAGGACATATAATATCATATTAATATCAAACTTTAATGAATCTGGACATACAAAATTACACAGATGACCGCACTCAATATTCATAAAATCTGTAAGAATAATAAATAAAGGACATTCAAAATAAAACAAAAGCATCGTCAGTACTATTTAAAATGGGAAACACAGGGATAAGACACCATGTTAAATTCTCACAATAAACTCCAAATAAAAAATACTGAGTGTACTAAAGATCAAGGTTGTATCTACGACTTCTAAAATAAATGAGGTAAAGAGAGAAACCTTCAGACTTGCGTAAATAAAAACTGGTACCGGTAATAATGATAGTGTATATATATTGTTTTGTCATAAGTTAAGGGTGTTGATCGTGTATGAAGATGATACATATGAAAGTCGATAGATGAAGTGCACAGGTAACTACTAAAATGTGTTCACCTCTATGACAGTTATCCTCAAATATTGTGTCCAAACTATAATGTTAACTTTGATGTTAAATTTGGCAAAGGTATTATGTCTCCCATCCCTGATATAGGTTCAGAGGAGCGAGCTCCTTCCTTGGCATTTATCTTGTCGTCACAGTTTTGGTTTGTTTATTTGAAAGTTTTGTATGTATGTATGTATGTATGTATATACTCAGGCACATACCCCATTGCTGGGGTGGCCGATTCGAGACAGGGCCCGAACAGCAATAACATTCAAGGGTTCTAATTCTCAGGGTCCAGGACCACTTTTGCGTTCCCTCGCCCCTAACTCTGTCTCGATGAGTAGGAGAATTTTGCAAGGGGAGGAGGATTCCTAGCCTCCTGCCCCCTATTTTGCAAGTTTTACATTATAATAAAACTATGGACCATTGAATTTCAGTGGTGATAGCAGTATGAGACTCAAACAGACTGTAGTAGTTCCCTGTACATCCATCAATACAAGCTAAAGCATCATAATAGAGGAATTATGAGGTGCAAACAGTGAACAATGCAGCTAATTTTAAGTGTAGTTTTGGGCTATAAGGAAGTTTAAGCTGTAGACATTGATATTCAGCAGATATACACACTAAAACAAGTTTGTAGTATAATCATAAGTACATTGAATCAAATTAAACTTATTATTCATCTACTGTATTACAAACCCACATACAGGTATTCATATTTCTGCTTAATATTGATATCCACAACTTGTGACTTATTGACCGAAATTCACAGGTAGTTTTAAAATTTAAGTGTATAGTTTTGGCCGTTAATCCACACACACTTTCTTAGCTTAATAAAACCACAATGGTTCTGTGGCAAATAAATATGTAGTGACCCACAATTTACCCTTCCAAGAAGACCCTTCCACATTAGCCTAATAAGATAAAACCAATTTTGTTTTAAGTTACCGAAAGATGATTTATATATATATACTGTATATATACAAAATGTGTATCCAAAATTGTATCTAAATGTAATTGGGAAAGGTATCATCCGATTGAAAGGGTTAAAGCGGAAAGAAACAAGGAGATTCCAAGCCTTTCGTCTTTATTTCAGGATCAGTAAAATTAATAACTTTGGACTTTCCTGGCTGACTTGCAAGATACCAGTTATAGAAAATTGGCTTATTATTTAGCCGCAGGCTCCTGGGGATGTCCTGGAAAAATTAAACAAATACTGTATATTTGCAGTGTGTGAATGTCCTTTTTGTTCTTATTTACATTTTGTCCTGTATCATTATTTCTTCTCTTGGTCTTTTTGTTTTTCTGTGAGTATCCTCCTCAAGGCTGAAGGCAGTATTTATAGGGGTTTTCTTCAACCTGGTAAAATGTATACTTGCTTGCTTTGGATTCAACACTATATCAAGGTGATTGGCTGATGGTACTGTGTAATATATGTCTGGTGTTTATTTTTAGAAGTGAAAGATGTTATTCAGACACAGTACTATCAACCAATCATCTCAAAGTAAAGTTTTCAAGCCCAAAGCAACCAAGTGCAAATTTGCCAGGTTAAAAGAATAAACTATAGTTGTTGTTATTTCTATAATATCAAGCAATTTCTCAGAAATGTTGGAAGTATACCTCCGAAGTCAGTCTATTTTACGGTACCCCTGCAGATACTGTATCTTGATATAAAGACAGAAGGTTAGGGATCTTCTGGTTTCCTTTTTTTTGTTTTAAATTGTCGGTCACTACAAATTTACTTTCCTAGACTACTGGAAATAAATAAGTTAGACCTTGAACGTCAGAAAAGGATCGTACTTATGGTATATTTTTGGCTACTCATATGGAATATACTTTTAAATTACGTACTGAAAATGTTCTACAGAACAAAACTCTACATTATCTACAATGCAATGACCAAGGTTGAGAACAAAATATCATTTGACCTTAGCATTTCATACACAACCAATAAAATTATAAAATATATTTCAAAACACTGGAAGCAAACACACCACAACAGGAAACCATAACATTTTGGTAATACCCATTATTTACCAAAAAATTATGGCTTGCTTTACTCTTTCCCTTACAACCTCAACTACAAAATCTTGTAAGGCTTTCTTTTAAAAAATACTAACCTGAATTTCAGTATGAACAGAATACCAAGTGTATTTTCAATAGGCCTATCCATAATCCTGAAATGCAAACCTGAACTCCTGTTTTAGTTTGTTTTGCAAGTTTTACATTTTAATTAAATATTCATATACGTATCAATAGTCAAAGGTCAATTTAATTAATATGATAGCTTACCGCCATTCATATCCTTAGCTTTCTGTACATTTTTTCTGTGTACTCGGGATAGATCAAATAATTCCCACCTAATACACATATCAGCAGTTCCCTTCTATCACATATTCTCTGGACTCCATGTTAAACTGGGGTTCAGCCTAGTTAATTTACAATACCTAAAGAAAACATACGGGAAAATACACTTTCTCACCAATGTATTTCTTTCTATCCCAGGCCAGATTTAAAGTGCAGCAACTAGGCACATGGGCTTCAATAAATATACCTTTCAGTATACAATGATGTATTACTTCACTTTATTCTGACTGTTTATTACACAATTACTGAAAGCTTAGAAACTCTGAAATAAAAGGGATAATAAAGATTTTACCTTACCTCATTTATTCCTAGAGATCCTTGCTAAACTACATCAAATTGTCTAACAGAAGCCAGAATAAAAAGTCACCTATACTGAAAGGATTAAAACCCCTCTCTTCCAGATTTATTGACCAGAGACCTTGCCCGGAAATGCAAAATTTTCAGTAGTGTAAACCACTCAGAAAAAAAGAATATACATATACTGTACTCTTAAAAAATTGCAACAAAACACTAAACTCTCAAAAATATATTAAATTTCATTGCTAACCTTTCAAAGTGAAGAATCTTGTTCTCGAATTTGGGCCTATGGTTTCTGGACGCGATGGGTCTGAAAGATGGGGGTTTACTGTATAACTATTTAGAGTGGGTAGGGAAATAACTTTCTAGGGTACCGTACTGTTTATGATGTAGATATGTGTTTATTTGTTTTTAGCATGCTGTATTTGTTATGCTGGAATGCACAAGTCATAGCATGTACCGGTATAGAGGGGTGATCCACAATGTAGGATACCTATTTAATCAGGAGTCCTAAAGCCATTATGTTGCAAAATTTTGATTCAACCACTATCCTAGATCCATAATGTTAAATGGTTCACATTCAATCAGTCCTATAGCCAATATGTTGTAAACTTCCTATTCAATCACTGTCCTAATCCAGCTCCACTTTCACAATTTTCTAACAAACTACTTTACTTCCCTGCTTTGTACAACTAATCGAGTTCCTCCTGTGCAGTGCTGAGTGGTTCCTCTCCCTCCAAGCTGGAGGAGGAGGGTTGTGAGGATGAGGAGAGCTGAGAGATGGAGGAGATTGACATGGGGGTGGCTTCTTCCGTCTCCGCAGCCCCCGACGACGATCCCCCTGCCATCTCTGTACCACCGTTTTCCTCGGGTGAGTGTTGGGGTGGTGGTGGAGGAGCCAGGGGGCGGTGGATGGAGAAGGGAGTGTCTCGGCGGCGGTACAGAAGGAGGTAAGCCTGCTCGTTTACCACACGGGACTCAGGGCAGAAGTTGACACGGGAGTCGTCGAACAGTCTCCAGTCTAGTGCCAGTAAGGAACACATAATTTAACCAAAGGGCAGATAATTATTATTTACTATGAAAAAAAAAAAAAAAAAAAAAAAAAAAAAAAAAAAAAAAAAAAAAATAAAAAAAATAATAAAAAAAAAAATAAAAAAAATAAAATAATAATAATAATAATAATAATAATACTGAAGGACTTACAGGATTGACCACTCAATTTAGGATCCGTCCGACTCCGAGGCCCTCTGTGTATCTTGTTAGCACTATTTTTCTACAGTGGTGTTCGGCTAGTCCATCCACTAACCTGCCTTACCCTTCGGTAAGCAGTACGGATTTGTATCAGGTTATCATCCCCTAGACAGGTTGCCAACCAAGGCTGAAGAGTCCCATCCACCCAGATTTTTATAAGGTTGTCTCCCCTAGATGGGTTGCCGACCAAGGCAACCAATAATAATAATAATAATAAAATATAATTAAATAGAAAATAAAAATAGGAAAGGTGGGGATTGGGCCTGAGCATATAGATAGATAGATAGATAGATGATAATTACAGTATAACAGGGAGAACAGGATTATCTGCACTAAGATGTTAATAGTCTATGGCAGAAAGGACAAAAATACAAAGATTGTTAACTGAGAATCTAAATAGCACACATAAAGAATACTGTAGAAGGATTACCAGTATATATCTTAAATTTCTAATAGTCTTTAGTCATCTGCATTTATCTTAACTTAAGAATCTAACCATCTTCATTCAACTACAGAATGAGAGAAGAGAAGGATAACTGTCCTGACAATCATGTATGACAGTATGTATATACTCTGTCACTTACCCACATTTGGGTTTTTTTTTTGGCCGATTCGAGATAGAGCCCGAACATGGAGATCACAACACATCAATATACAGACAATCATAATTTACTTTAATCAGAAAATTAAGAAAAACTCAACCTTGAATGTCTTACCTCTGTCTCTTCCCTAATTTTCCTATGCTGAATATGGTCATATAGCATTGTCTAAAATAATATATACTCAACAAGAACCCAAGAATAAAGTCCTTGGTCGACGATGGCTTAGCTATGAATTTGCTATTCACCAAGCAAAAGAGTGATGCACACACAAAGACTGCGGTAGTAAAAATGTCACCTGAAATACGCTCTTCCATTGTGGATGATGGCAATTCTGTGTATGTTGGACTTGTGAGATGTCGTGCATACGATCGCTTCTGGGTAACACAATGTTACCATTGCCAGGGCTTTGGCCATACCAGTGACAGGTGTTATCGGAAAAATGAGGATCCAAAATGCAATTTCACTTCTGTGCCGGTACTCATAACTCAAAAGACTGCACCAACAAGAACTTCAGCAGAATGAAACTATCCCAATTTTTCAGTCTGCTTACCGACAGCATCATTCAACTGAAACAGCATTGATTAGAGTACATAATGATCTAGTTGAGAACATTTGCAATGGTGTGGCCTCACTATTGGTCTTGCTTGATCTCTCTGCGGCTTTTGACACAGTGGATCACGAGTTACTATTGAGTGATCTTTATGATTGTGGTGTGCGTGACTCCGCTCTCTTGCTTCTTGGGTCGTACTTGTCAGGTAGATCCCAGAGTGTGATGGTAAATCAAATGGTCTCGGACTCGACACCCCTGCAGTATGGTGTTCCGCAGGGATCAGTTTTAGGTCCTATCCTATTCATAATTTATATCAGCAGTTTGTCTCTTCTGCTTCGTGCACATAATGTCACCTTTCACTTTTATGCAGATGACACCCAGATTTATGTGAGAATCACAAATATAGTTGATATACGGAGTAAGATGGAATTGTTGATGTCTGATATCAAGAAGTGGATGAGAGCGAGAAAACTTAAACTAAATGACGGTAAAACTGATATTCTCATCATCCGAGGAAATAGAAGAGCTGATGATATAGTAGGTGCCCTCTCCATCAATGTGGGTGGATCTCAGCTGCGACCGGCCAACCCTGTTCGAAATCTGGGTGTATATGTGAACTCCCGATTAGATTTCAAAGAGCATGTAAACCAGATAGTTAAAAGTTGTTACTTGCACATCAGAACTCTCTATTTGGTGAAGCCGTTTATAACCAGACGTTGCCTCCTGACGTTGGTTCGCTCATTGGTCTTCTCTCGTGTTGATTATTGCAATGCCCTGTTGGTGGGTCTTCCAAATTATATTTTAAAGAAAGTTCAGTCTGTTCTTAACAGGGCCGCAAGACTCATTTTTGGTGTTCCACCTAGAACTCCTACTACATCTCTTCACATAGAACTGCACTGGCTGCCAGTAAGAGCAAGAATAGAATTTAAGTTGTGTTTAGTGACTTTTAAGGTTCTCAAATTTGGTGAGCCTAGGTACCTTGCAGAGCTGCTCAGGCGCCCACCGGCACACCATGGTGTAGTTGTGCGTCATGACAATGACCCTTTTCGTCTTGATGAACCAAGGGCTTTCCAGCAGTCTTCTTTTTTTGAGAGGTCATTCTCCTACATGGCTCCGAGGTTGTATAACAGGTTGCCGCTGTCCATGAGACAACTGAGTTCTGTTGAATGCTTCAAGAGACAACTTAAGACTTTTCTCTTTGAGAGAAGCTATGATCTTGAGAGAGGTGTCATGACAGATGGCTATAGAGTTTAGGCTATTTTGCCACTGCTAGTGATTGTTAAATGTGTGTTGTATATAAGCTTTCTTTTGATGCATTGAATTTGTTCTTTTTCTTTCTCTTTCCGAGCGCTAGTGAATTCTTCGGAAAAATTGGCGCTTATGAGAAATAAGTAACATGCTTATTATTATTATTATATGGCACACCATCAAATATGGGAAAGGAGAAAGTATGGCACTGTACTACAGAAGCAGAAAGTATAATAGAATATACAGTGAACCCTCAAATTACGCGGGGGATGCGTACTGTGCTGTCGGCGCGTACGTTCGTTTGCGCGTACATGGGAGTTAAATATAAATGGGGAAAATAGGTATTGGTCTGGGTCCGACCGAAAGTTGTACTATTTCTACCTTTCATCACCTAAAAACCACAAATATATAACATATTACTGTACAAATATGTTTTCATAACCTAATCTACCACACAAAATATATTTAATGTATACAAATAAGACACAAACGTAAATTAACTCACATTGGTAGTGGTTGAGCAACGCCCGGATCTGCGCCATCGATCGATAGCACTGCGCCCGAAACGGATCGACCGAAATAATAGGCCTAGCCGTCTAGGCTTACTGGTAAAGTTTTGAGTCGAAAAGTAATACACCCTGTATAGCCTATAGTTTCATATAGCCTACATAGTGTCAAGTGAGATAGTTCAATAGCTCATATACATATTAAGGAATTGGCTTCACATCATTTAACCAGGGGAGAGCAGTGGGCTTTGAAGTGACTTTCGAAAGAAGTGTAAACAATCTCGCCTCCAACTCCTGAACAGAAACAGATTTTCCATTTCCGATTTTGTTAGCTCAATAAATGATACATGCAATGTAAAACGAAGAACAGTCTTTTAATAGATTCATAATATCCTGTTGTGCTTTATAGATACATAATAGTTTGGTACGGGAGATGTGTATCTCTCCAGTCAACAGTGACGACGTCGGAGGGCCCGGCGCCACGCCAATATGGCCGCCCAAACTCTCCAACAGATACGAATCGACTCCCGCTCGTTCGCTCGGCGCGTACATTTGAATAATTGAGCGTACTTTTCGATTTGTTGCCTCAATTGTGGTTCAAGCGTAGTTTTGAATACGCGTAGAAAAATTGCGCGTATTTTGAGGGTTCACTGTACAACAAATATAATTCCAAAATATAGTACCAATCTCTGGTTGTGAAGTATCCTGTGTTGATAGAGTGCGGGCGTATGCAGTGTAGTGTCCCCCCAGGAGGCGACCCATGTGGTTGATAACACCATAAAGGTCATAGGTAGCTGGACCATCCTCAGGCTCCACCGACATGTATGGTCGCAGGTTTAGTCCTCTGTCACAAAACAAAACAGTATACCGGTACTGTACATATATTTTTACTTATTAATATGTGATTCTCCAGTGACCCAATGAGGAGAGAGAATGTATCTAATTTGTTTATGTATACATTATAATGACAAGGTATGAGATGCCTATAATTTCCTTCAACATACAGTACATTGTACAAGATTACTTAAGGTAGGATGGAGACTGGCGAGTAAATTAAAAAATATATAATGCCATCAAATGATACACATGTAAGTAGAAGTTTCTAAAATGTAGGCATCTCACACTGGCTAGAAAGTTTATCACTTCCATACAAGGTAAAAGTATTGTTGAGTGGTACTTGAAAAGTACTTGAAATGGATAAAAAAAAACATCTGAGGAAGAGCACTTTATTGAAGTTTCGCAGATAGCTTCATCAGGTCACTAACAAATTATTATTAATTTGTACTAGTAGAGTTGTTACCCTGTATGCATGTTTGTATGTCTGATTTTGCTTGTGCCTACTGATGTATTTTACCCATATCTAGTTTCCGCCTCCCCTCCCCCCATGCTTCTGCCCCCTCCCTGTCCTGCCTCCTTCCTCCCTCCCAACCCCCGCATCCCCACTCCTCCCCCGCCACCTGTCGTGACGGATATTTAAGGCCTCCTAGATACCAGTATTTGTTAGTGACCTGATGAAGCTATCTGCAAAATGTTGTCAATAAAGTGCTCTTCCTCAGATGGTGTTTTTTATCTAAAAGTATTGTCTATGCCCAATATTTATTAAAATGTATTAGCGTAACGGCAATATTATTATAAATTATGCATACAATGCATATACTGTACAGTATATCACACTTTAATTAGTCAAATACAGTATCCACAAAATAAAGTGTTTTAGTATATATTCCATAACATCCATGCTAAAATATATATACTGTACCTCAATAATTATGAGATACTGAATATACATTTCATGAAAGTCCTCAAATGCAGCACTTACCTTACTGGATATTGCACAAATTTATCGATCTTGTCTGAGTAGAGGACGTATTTGAACGAGAAGCGTTTGAGTTGTATGATGAGAATATTGGGTAACCTCCACACACTCATCTGTTTGGTCGCCTCCACTGGCTTCTTGCATCTGTAAATGTAAGTTTAGTTCAGTGTGTTGGGAAACCTGTAGAGGGCTGGGGGGAGGAAGATTTGGAGAGGTACAGTTGTGGGAGACAGATTTGGAAACAAAAAGGATCCCAAAATATTTTAAGTCTAAACCCAAGGGTTGCAACACTCCTTTAACCAATTCAGCACGATGACGTATTTTCATCGTATTTTGGTTACCATTAAACAATTTTCTTCAGTTTATGATCTACCTCTAGGACTCAAAAGGGGTAAATATGATCTCAATATACCTTTTGCATCACATAGGTCCTTCTTAAACTGCTTCAAATTGTCGAACTATAGCTAGAATATAAGGTAAAAAGACGTCATCGTGCGGAAGGGGTTAAGAAGGTTTTACTGGGCGAATGTGACGCTCCTTTCGGTTGATTGCAAATAAATATAAGCAACGCCGCAGAGCCTAGAAGCAATATGTGATTAGGTGTTGTCTCTGTATCACCACTTACTGTCCTCCCCTTACATGTGTCTTACACCTATATATAATATAATTACCGGTAAGTCAGTGTGGCGGATGAAAGCCTAGGATTCGGTGTTTACTCCCGATTATCGGCAATTACCGATACTCATATCTATGAAAATTAATAGCCTAACCAAGTTTTTAAGCATACCAGAGGCAGATATGGGCGTTGCCGTGAGATGAGTGAAGACTAGAACACTCTACATTGTGGTTATTGTGTGAGGTGAGAAATAAGACCGAGAGTTTGGCGGGAATTCCGAGCTTCGTGCGGCGGTGCCGCACTACCGACCGCGGCTACGGTCTGTTTCTATTCGTTCAACAATTTATTATTTATTTTTGATTATGGATTATTTATTATGTACGGGTGCATAATACGGCCATGAGCAAGACCTGTCACATGACATACAATATATTATTGTGCTATTATCCCCATCTACAGTATTATCACCATCATGATTACTACTGTACTACCTTTCGTTTGCATTTTCATTCACTTCTCTAATTTTCCGTTTTGCCTCTCCTTTTCTCCTTGTATCTCTTCCATACTTTAACACTAACATCCTGTAAAACCCTCTCAAAACACTGTCTCTTCTCCTCAACTGACTTTCTCACCGTATCATTCCACCACTCGCTTCTCTTCCGGATACCTCTGCCTCCTACTTTCCTTTTACCGCATACTACCTATGCACTTGTAATATTTGTAATACTATATAATAATGACTGAAAAGAAGGAACTCAGTTTTATGTCTGGTTCTGAATAGTCTCTTGCTTGCTATCCTAATTGTCGCATTCAATATTCTATACTATAGTCCGTTTTTTCTAAGCTGGCAGAAATTGTCATATCCCTATCTTAATTCAATTATTACAAAGGTTTTCAAGCCATATATAAAAATTAATGAATGAAGAAAAATAGGCACTAATATGATATAAAAACATAGTTTTTGTTGTTGTTGTTGCTGCTGTTCCCCAGGCTGCCTGGCCGAACAGCCCCAAGGCCCTGAGCAAGACTAAGGTCATAACCGAGCGCCCCCTCAGAACCCTCCCTGCCTACCACAATAAAGCCTGGGTGACCGAAGCCACTCCATGGCGGGGAGCTGAGGAGGGTGCGGAAACGCCCGGGAAACCAAAGCCCCACCCAGGGCCCTGTGCCCCTCAGCAATTATGAAGAGAAAGTTGAGGGGCAAAGGAAAAATGTGATGCTTTGGCTTCCAATCTTGGTAGATTGGGAGGTCAATCCACGGAAGAGACGCCGTCACTTGAGATTTAGAAAATATATAAGTAAAAGGAACAGTCAGATTAAGCTATGGGTATGGCAGAGATCGCTCAGTTCTCACTCTGATAGACCAGCCCATCACCACTAAAAACATAGTATAGTAATGTACTTTCATATTATTCCATTAATTATATATACAGTATTATTAATTATAAAAACAGAGTACAGTTGACCCCCGACTTAAGAACGTCCATTCAGCGAAATTTTGGTTGTACGAAGATCATAAATTACTGTACTACCATTAGCTCACTTAACATACCATAAATCAAATTAACAAACTTTATACCGAAGGCTAGCCTAGCCCCAAACCGTCTCAACACTCAAACAACTCAACTTCTAGTGAGGACACTCCTTAAACATTGTTATTAGTTCAAAATGATGATAGATTCTACATGTTTACAAAATCGTTTCACGCACTAAAGTGATTATCGTACACAGTGTATTTCCCCATTTTAAGCATGAACAAATTTAATTGAATAACACATAAGAACTGCTGATTTAAATGCTATTATTGACCCTTTTCCCATAAGTTTGTCATGTATATGCTATAGCAGAATTAACTTATGGTTGCGAAAAATACTTCAATTGGTTAGCCTAACCTCAATGTCATTTCGCTACCAATTTTTCGCCTGCTCACACTATCCACAGTGCCTTCGTGGTTCATTACTTTTTCCTAGATCTACTCATTTCATTGCTAATCTGATTTGTTTTCATAAGTTTGTCATTTATATGCGTATGGCATCATCAACTCGTTATTTCGAAAGAATTAAATTAGTTAGCCTAACCTAGGGTAGGCGTAGCCTAACTGTTGTTTCGCTTACATGTTTGTTCTTGGATTTGTAAAAAAAAAAATTGTGATCTGCAAAATTAATGGCCAATCTAGAATTCCTATCATAGCTTAAGATTGCATTCATTAAAGCAACCATGGAACATAACGAAAATACCGTTTGTCTGCTTGTTTAGACAAAGATGGCTAGATTGTTTATTCCGACAACTGTAGCCTAGCAGACGACAGCAAAGCTCAGGGTTACCAAATCAAAACATCATAATCCGCTAGATCCATTCTCAAATGTCGCTAGAAGGCAGCTACATAGTAAATTTGTGCCAAAATATCTTCAGAACAATGCAAGTCCCGTGAATATCTATCAGATCTGGCTCGAATCTCCATATTATCACCAGAATTTGTGTCGCTAGATGTAAACATTTGCCGCTATATAAACCTCAAGGTCTAGCGATAAAGTTAGGTCTAGCGGAGGAGTAACAAAATTGACACCACTCTTGCTGATTCCTTACGATCTCATAACTTGGTATGTGGGTTTTATTGGCCAGTTGGATGTTATATTAAAATGTAAAACTTGCAAACTAAACAAACCAAAATTGGGACAAGGACAATATAAAGTCAAATTAAATTATCAAAATCGCTATGTGGAAACAACGCTTACTAAAATGAAAATTATTAAATAAAAGAACACAATCCACCACATAGGGTGTACATTACTACATGAGCAAGTTAATCTGTTTCCCAAGCAAACCAATCGCACATATAACAACGCACTATCGTCACGTTAAAGGAAGTAGTCAAGTTTGGGAAGTCCGGGACGTTCTGGCAAATTTTACTAAACTCTGCATGAATAAAGAAACTACATGTTAAATGTCAAAATATTATTTAAAATCAAATTTGCAACATGACAAGACATTAACAATAGTAAAAAATACAAATATTGATAAGATATCTATACTATTACAAAATAATATATAAAATACAGTACAGCACTCACTAACGATAGTGCTATCGGGTAGGTACCTGTAAGCATAGCATGCCTCAAGTGACCCCTATCAATAACTACCCTACAAATAACCTACATTTATAGCACAAATAAACTAAGGAAATCGCAAAAGTAAGCAATTGATACTATCGACAATGAATACATATAATATAAAGAGAAATAATTGCAAAATATGAAGTAACAACAGATTTAAACAAAGAGTACTCTTTTAACAAGAACAATAAATTTAAAAAATCATCAATATTAATAATAATAATAATAATAGAAAAAGAAAAAGATAAACAATAAATACAGACAAAAAGTAAGCAGAGGTTATACAAGAAACTTCAAGTTAAAAATGCTTGATTAAAATTATTGATGTCAAATTTTAGAATACAGTCACAATAATTGACCCTAAAAAGATTAAATTTATGGAACAATTTACTTGCCAGATGTAGTTATAACTACATCTGCAATATAACCTAAAATACTCATATAATGATTCGGTTTGAGCTAAAAGGTGGGTAATATAGGTGGATAGGGGAACAATTCGGGGTCCTAGAACCAAACTAATTAATCCCATAAGGCTGTTGTTTCGCCCAACGTAATATCGCTCTGCGCACGATATTTTCGGAATGGAACCTGTTCGCTAACCGAGGGTCTACTGTATACTGTGCATACATATTACATACATACATACATAAAATGTGAAGACTGAGTGCTCCACACATAAGTGCAGTTTGTCTCTTGTCCTAATGGTGGCATTTTAGGCAACCCTGTTAAGGGCTGCTTCACTTGTCAAGTTTTTGGATTTGAGATCAGCACGTATAGTCCGATCCCAGGTCTTCCTCGGTCCACCCCTTGGTGCAGCTCCCTCCACAATCACAGACCTGCATCTTTTCACCCAATTTTGTTTATCCATTCTCTCCACATGCCCATACCATCCCATTCTAATTGTACGCATCTCCTCGCTAATACTCTTTACACCTAAACGTCTCCTCAGCACACTGCACATGGGTATGCACTGCTCTTTTCCACATTGCCTCGTCTCAATCTACAATGCATAACTTTGGTTTTGTTAATATTGACTCTTAAACCCTTGCTCGCCATGCCCTCTCTCCATCTTCTGAATTTGGACTCAGCATCTTGCACATAGTCAGCTATTAGGACTAAATCGTCTGCATAGAACAGTTCCCAAGGGAGTCCGGATCTAAAATCTCTAGACAGTGCCTCCAGGACCATAATAAAGAGAAGGGGGCTTAACACTGAACCCTGATGAACTCCCAACACGGACTGTGAACTCCTCACTCGGTACACCTTTCACCCTCACCGCAGTTCGCGAATCCTCACACATCTTCATTATCACACGCACCAGTCACTCTTCCACACCAAGTTTCCTCATAGCCCACTGCACAACATCTCTAGGCACCCTGTCAAAGGCTGTGTGAGCACTGCCGAAACTCAGAGACGTTTGCCATATCAATGCAGTTACACATAGTGAAAACAGCTCAAAACAGATAATTTTTAGCAATTTTGGCTGACCTTTGCAAGATCGTTATAAGAACACCAGATGTCGTACTGAGATTATGCATGTGTCATTGGAAAGTTTTATTACTGTACTTTCACGGCTATATCATTGTATTACGTTCTGGCTCTTGTTTATGCATGAAAATGTGCAGGGAATGAAGGTCAATTAAGGCCAAAACCCCCGCAGGGAAAGAGTTAACTAGTGAGTCTCAGTAATATGATCTTTATGGCTCAAGTGGTTTATCAAAATAGTTTGCCAGTGTATCATGACTGCGCTTCCAAAAATTGTCAGATATTCCTGACCACGACTGTATGTTACTGTGATTACCTGGGGCAGCGCCAAGAGTCTCCCTCGGACAGGTTCTCCGGTTGTGTGAAGAGATCTATACAGGCCTCCAGGGTGGTGGGCTGGTTCCTCTGTACTGAGTAGGAGCCTTCCACCTCGCACTCAACCTGATATACATTATTATTATTGGTAAACAGTAAAATATATTAATAATGGATGGACATACAGTACTATACTTATATAATTGAACCAAGAGATGATGGATGATGGGTGCATTTATCTGTACTAAGCCTATATACAATCCCTTCACCTCACTCAACTGACAAACAAAATTATTGGTTATTGGCAAAATCTATACTGTACAATCAATCAATCAATCATAAGAAGTTGATATACTTATAAACAAAATACCGGTACTGAATGTATAGGGTGGTGGGTGGATTCCTCTGTAGTATTGATCCCTGCATCTCACACTCAACCTGACACAAAATTTAGTATGAAAAAGTAAAATGCTCAAAGTCAATAAATCCAAAGAGCTCAATTATTGCTCACACAACTACAATACAGGCCTCCAGGAAAGTTGGCTGGTTCCTTGATAATGGGCCTCTTCACAAAAAAAGATACTGTATACTGCTTACCTAAGGGTGAAGCAGGTTAGTGGATGGACTAGTCGAACACCACTTTAGAAAAATAGTGCTAAAAAGATACATAGAGCGCCTCGGGGTTGGACGGACCCTACATTGAGTTTTCAATCCTACAAGTCCTTCAGTAAACTGGCATGGGTTGTCCCTTTTACAGGGGATAGGTATGCTTGGGGGCCTTCTGTGTATGGCCACCCTCATTAAGGGGAGTAAGGCGTTCGGCAATAGATAGACAAGGCAAAGAAAATCATACAGGACCTGGTCATAGACCAAGTGAGTAACGCAGAAAATCCAAATGGGATCTTCAATTTAGCTAAGCGAGTTAAGGAAGAAATTAGAGATGCTTGGAAGGTACACTACGAAAGATTACTAACGTGGAATTTGAATGGAATAGAGAGCAGCTTAGTAACGAAAAGCCAATACACCCCCCCCCCCTTTTGATAGCGCGGTAGCGGTTGCACGCCGTGCAATAAATAAAATGAAGGACAGAAAAGCTGCAGGATGCTCTGGCATTGTAGTTGAGATGATTAAAGCCTCAGGTGACATAGGAGTGAGTTTGGTCACAGAGCTAATTAACTCCATCATTAGGGAGGAAGTAATCCCTGATGAATGGCACAAAAGTGTAATAGTAAATATACTGTATATATGGGCAAGGGGAACTCATTGGATAAGAGAAATTATAGGGGGCTGAAAATGCTTGACCAAGTCATGAAGGTCTGTGAGAGAGTCTTTGAAGGTATGATAAGGGAAAGCATTTCTATCAACGATATGCAGTTCGGTGTTATGCCAGGATGTGGCACGATCGACACTTTCTTCACTGTCAGGCAGCTGCATGAAAGATACTGTATCTACTTAAACATAGGGATCTGTATCTTGTATTTACCTAATTGTATTTACCTAATTGTAGTTTACAGGAGTTGAGCTAAGCTCGTGTTGTCCCGTCTCTCTGTCTACTTTTTATCCAATTTTTGTCTTTAAAATATGGATGTTCCTTGCTCCTACCACCTCCTCCTCCAGCTCATTCCATTTGTCAATACATCTATAGGGGAAGCTAAACTTCCTGATATCGTTCTTGCAGGTACAGTAGGGTCTCCCAAGATGCGAGATCAGAAGATGCGAGGACCCCCAAATAATAAATTAATTATTTTAAGATGCGAGACTGACCATAATTTGCGAATCGGAGGCTCAAAGTGTGCTAAATCCGAGGAGAAACTTTAAGATGAGAGATTTTTTTTTTTAAAATGAGAGCCTTAGGCTGGACGTTTTTCCGTATTTTTACGTGATCGTAAGATGCGAAATCGTAAGATGCGGACGCATCCATCGACCATAAACTCGCATCCTAAGAGACCCCACTGTAAGTCTTTTTACTTTGTAGCTGTGGCCTCTAGTTATTCCTGTATCCATAATTAATATATCCTCCCTATCCAGCCTCTCCAGCCCCCGGGTGCATTTGTACATCATTATCATGTCTCCCCTCTCTCTCCTCTCTTTTAGACTCTGTAGATTTAATTTGTCTAGCCTCCCTTGTGTTTGTGTTTGTAGACCTGGAGAAAACCTTTGATAGGGTGCCCGGAGAAGTTGTGCAGTGGGCTATACGAAAACTTGGCGTAGAGGAGTGGCTCGTGCGTGTGATAATGAAGATGTACGAGGACTCACGAACGGCAGTGAGGGTGAAAGGTGAACTGAGTGAGGAGTTCACAGTTCGCGTCGGAGTTCACCAGGGATCTGTGTTAAGCCCTCTCCTCTTTGTTATGGTTCTGGAGGCACTATCTGGTGATTTCAGAGTTGGACTCCCCTAGGAACTGCTATACACAGATGACCTAGTACTTATCGCAGATAGTGCGCGGGATGCCGAGGCCAAGTTCAGAAGATGGAAAGAGGGCATGGCAAGTAAAGGGTTAAGAGTTAATATAAATAAAAAAATAGTTTTACACAGTGGATTAGGACTAGGAAAGGTAGAAAAAAGTGAGGCATACCCATGCGCAGTATGCAGAAAAGGAGTGGGCGCTAACTCAATACTGTACAGTGTAGCGTCTGCTGCAACTGGGTATGGTACATCACGTGAAGCACTGCACTAGAATAAATGCAGGCTCGCTATTGCTCGCCCAGAAAAAATCGGCACCTGAATGGTGTGAAGCGTCTTATAATCGCCAAACTAATGAGGTTTGGAGTGAAACAAGAAGGGTTAAAAAAAGACCAGCCTCACATCAAATAGGGTTAAGGGTAAATTTCTAACAAGGTCTGTCCAAAGAATCTAATAGTACTGACCTCCTTATTCTGTACCAGGCAATGAACGGGCTGTCTCTCATTAGTTCTCCAGTCCATGGCAATGTAGTACTTGTCATTCAGGTCTAGTGGCTCCTCTCCTGTGTGGGGTACAGTACATTACCACAATTATCTCTTTTATTAATACAACAGCTCTTTCTGTAGGGGAATGATAGCTAATTATCTCCTTAATATATATACAGTAAACCCTCGCTATCTCGGACTAATTGGGGGGAGACCCAGTCCGAGATGACCGAAAATCCGAGATGTCCGAAGTCCGACTTATGTCCGATTTAAGAGAGGGAAAATTCCGAATTAGAAGAGGAAAGTCCTCGTCACCAGAGAAATTGAGATTTTTTGTTTGTTTGTTTTTTGTTTTTGTTTTTATCTATCTATTTAATGCATCTATCTCCCTTATACATATATATAACTATGTCTTATTTGGTCTTTTTTTAATCTATGAATCAATTCTAATATGATGGAATTGAAAACAATATTACCCTTCTAACACACAAATAATAAAATGAAAAAGAGAGTAAATAGAAATGTCTCCTTTGTCTTTCAGAAACATAAGTCCGTCTCCTATATGTTAGTATTTTATCGCTCGCTCGCCCCTAGCCACTCTCTCTCTATCTATTTATCTCTCTAATGCATCTAACTAACTCCCTTATACATTAACATAACTATGTCTTATTTGGACTTTTTGTAATCCATAAATAATTTCTAATGCAATGGAATTGAAAACAATATTATCCTTCTAGCACACAAATAATAACATGAAAAAGAGTCAATAAAAATTTCTCCTTTGTCTTTTCAGAACTAATTAAGTCCGTCTCATAATAGTTTGTGTTTATCGCTCACTTCCCCTTCTGCAACTCTCTTTCTATCTATCTTGTCTTTTCAAAACCAATTAAGTCCGTCTCATAATAGTTCGTGTTTATCGCTCACTCCCCCTCTGTAACTCTCTTTCTATCTATCTATCTCTCTAATGCATCTACGTAACTCCCTTATACATTAACATAACTATGTCTTATTTGGACTTTTTGTAATCTTTGAATCATTTCTAATGCAATGGAATTGAAAACAATATTATCCTTCTAGCACACAAATAATAACATGAAAAAGAGTCAATATAAAAGTCTCCTTTGTCTTTTCAGAACCAATTAAGTCCGTCTCATAATAGTTCGTGTTTATCACTCACTCCCCCTCTGTAACTCTCTCTTTCTATCTCTCTAATGCATCTACGTAACTCCCTTATACATTAACATAACTATGTCTTATTTGGATTTCTTGTAATCTTTGAATCATTTCTAATGCAATGGAATTGAAAAATATAATATCGGACATTTTCTGAATACCTGTACTTATATAAAGTCCGACAACGTCAGAGACTGTCGGAACGATGACGGAAATGTCCGAAATACGGAAGTGCATGTCCGAGAGGCCTAGTCAGTCCGACTAGTACGGGTTTCCGACTTCTAGAGGTCCGAGATGGCGAGGGTTTACTGTATATATATAAGGTCTCTTTAAGCTCAAATTGTTTTTAACCCGGGAACTGCGGGAAGACTCTTAAGAGTTCCCCCGGCAGACTGCGGGAAGACTCTTAAGAGTCAGGGAAAAAAAAAATCAATTTAAAACACCGTTTTTTTATTTTTTATTTTTATTTTTATTTTTTTTTTTTGCCCCTGGGCCATGCCAAATATCACTCCTCCTTCCCCAGTTTCCTCCCCTCCTTCAGTTATCACCTATTTTCCCTGTTATTTCCTTTTCCTGTGGTCTATTTTCGTGCTAACATTAGCGAGTTGGTAGCAGGGCGTTGTCATCACTGTTAGCAAGCGAGTGCAAGAGAGAGAGAGAGAGTATCGATCGACAGTCTCTCTCCAGAGGTGGAGGAAAGTGGTGGGCTGGGAGGTTGCCTCAGCCATACATTGTGTAACTCCCGGCCTGTATCGCCGATTTTGACCATCCAAACGCTGTTTCCACTTGTTTTATTGTTGTAACAGGTTAATACCTTTATAATCAACCTATAATAGGCGCATATGGATAAGTATTAATGCTATTTATGGTAAAATAAATATTTTAGTGATGGGAACAGCTCAAATACGTCAGCACAGGAGTGTGGTGTCTCATACCCCCCATGCGCACTTCAGAGGTTAATTGGTCGACAAAATCAAATGTAATCCTTGTAAAGAAACCTTTACTAAAAAGAATAATTCACAAAACTAAGGAAATAATCTTTTGTGGATATACATTACTGAAAAATCCAGGTAAAACTATATATACATAATTATTCACCAACTCACCAATTAATATACAAATACACCTAATTAATGAAATCAATGAAACTAATGAATATATGTGGTACTCCAAGGACTCAATCCTAGGATACTCACACCAAAATTTGGCGCACTAAGCATTAGGCTATCAAGACCGTTAAAGGTTTGTGCACAAGCCTACGACATATTATTCATTCTCTTTTCTATTCTATATACTCAGGCCCAATCCCCACTTTTCCTATATTTTTTTCTTTTTTCTTTTCCCTCTTTCCCCCTCTTTTTTTTTTTTTTTTTTTTTTCTTTTTTTTTTTTGTTGAGGGGTGGCCAACACAAGACAGAGCCAGAATAGGGATAACACAACAGAAAACAATGAACACACATCTAGGTCATCCAGAAGACCTTACGGTCTCATCTTGAATGAAGAAAACCTGAGAAGTGAGGCAGCTCTGAATAGGGCTGCCTGGAGATCCGCCATTAGGACATAAGACCGGAAACGCTCGGTCTATAACCCAATCAGTGTGAGGCCTTCCCGAGGGTTAAGTGCCCCATTAATTACTCCTTCCATTCGTCTATACATTAGGCTACCACAGCGCAGTTGGAATATACGTACATGCTCAGATTAATATGCAGGATTCTAAACGGCATAATAAATCGTAGGCTTGCGCATATTTCTTTAACTGTCTTGATAGCGTAATGCATAAATGCACGGAATTTCGGTGTGAGTATCCTAGGTTTGAGTCCTTGGAGTGCCACATGTATTTGTATTTGTTGTTGTTGCTGTTCCCCAGGCTGTCTGTGCAGCCCCAAGGTCCCGAGCAAGGCCAAGGCCATAACCGAGCACCCCCACAGAACCCTCCCTGCATACCACTAATAAAGCCCAGGTGACCGAAGCCACTGCAAGGCAGGGAGCTGAGGAGGGCGCAGAAACGCCCGGGAAACCAAAGCCCCACCCAAGGCCCTGTGTCCCTCAGCAATTAGAAGGGAAAGTTGAGGGGCAAAGGAAAAATGTGACGCTTTGGCTCCCAATCTGCCAACTTCTAGGTTGGCAATAGGGAGGTCAATCCACGTAAGAGACGCCGTCACTTGAGATCTAGAAAATATATAAGCAAAAGGAACAGTCAGAGTAAGCTATGGGTATGGCAGAGATCGCTCAGCTCTCACTCTGATAGACCAGCCCATCACCACATGACTATACCTGATTTTTTTCCAGCTGAGGATCGAGAATCGTAAATGTGGCAACTGCGCAGTGATGGTGCGTGATTGGTTGGAGTGACTGTGTTTCATTTCTTAGGTTGCTTGTGATAACAATTAAAATAACTTTCATTACAATTATTTGAATCATCATATCTACAAAGTATAATAGTGTCTTTTATTCTAAATTTCGAAAATGCCGCTTAGCATTGATATTTTGCAATACAAGCAGGCATTAACCGAAAAAGCATCTGTACCCAAGTCAACTGATGCCCAAACGAACACTTAACTTTCAGTCAACTTGTTCTAGCTCATTATATTTGAACATTACAAGACATTTGACTGTTTTCAGCACATATAGGAGGCATTATAACACTTAAGTAATGTACCGGTAATATAAAGCAAGGACTACATTTAAAGTAGAAGTTTATTTCAAAATAGCCTAGAGGGGAGGGGCTAAACATGTAGGCTACTTTAAATGAAGTAGATGCCTTATATTTATAAATCATTATTTTACTTAAGCGTTGTTTCCACATAGCGATTTTGATTAGTTATTTTGTCTTTTTACTGTGTTCGTATAAGTTTTGGTTTGTTTATTTTGCAAGTTTTACATTATAATTACATGCACTTAAGTGTTATAATATCTTTTAGAGGCGCTTAACCCTCCTGGCCCGGTTGTCATTTTAAAATGACACCACGAATTAAGGGCCGGTGCCCGGGTGTCATTTTAATATCTGTAAGCTTGAAAGCCTATTCAGCTTGGTCTGAACGCCGTGCGTCCGACGCATGTAAACAAAGCCGATCGTTACGTCACCGCACCTCCGAAAACAAGAAAGAGAAGACTCGTTTGTTATTGTATGTCTGTATGTCGTTGTTTCAGTAGTGAAAAGATCGTCATATTGCTAACATCGCCTGCAAGTGCTCTCCACTGAAATCGTCATCACAACTGAACCAGTTGACATAGAGAGCTCTACTCAACGCCAGTCTACAGATTGGAAACCGCACTACATTTATAGATGCGTGGGAAATTTCTAGCAGTTAAACTAAACAAAAATACGGTAGCCTAGGCCTAGACGTTTTTCGGCCAGATCGCCCGGGTAGCCCACACTGTCATTTTGAGAGCCTGCCCGGGCCAGGAGGGTTAAACAGTCAAATGTCATTTAATTTTATAATAGAATAAGTTGACTGAAAGGTAAGTGTTCGTTTGGGCATCAGTTGACTTGGGTACAGATGCTTTTTCGGTTAATGCCTGCTTGTATTGCAAAATATCAATGCTAAGCGGCATTTTCGAGATTTAGAATAAAAGACACTATTATACTTTGTAGATATGATGATTCAAATAATTGTAATGAAACAGTTATTTTAATTTTTATCACAAGCAACCTACGAAATGAAACACAGTCACTCCAACCAATCACGCACCATCACTGCGCAGTTGCCACATCTACGATTCTCGATCCTCAACTGGGAAAAAATCAGGTATAGAAACCGATCCTCTCAGCATCAGCTAGGAAAGGCCCTAGAAAGCCGCCTTTGGCGGGGGGATGGCTCCCCTATTTCAACTCCTTTCGGGGTTGGGCACCCGCCTATATGTATTTGTTGATTTCATTAATTGAGTTTAGAGGTGAAGTTGGTTGGTGAAAAAATATAATAATAACAGGGCTCATTCAGGCACTCCTGATTGCTTAAGCAAGTGCCTGAATTAAATTAAATGTTTGTAGCAAAAACCTAGAAGAAAAGAGCTTTCAAATGACACCAGAACGAGCTCTGTAGCTCGCGTGGTTCACCCGCAGCATTACTACAGACATCGGCAATGTTGCGCTACATTTGCCTTTGGCAACACTGAATATATTTTGCGAGACCCCACCACAGACCCTCATTTCCGCGGCAGACGTGCCGGAGAGCGGATGGGGGCCTGCCGCACTCCTGATCACTCGCACTTGTCTCCGCAGGCTTTAATGGGCTTTAAATTGCAGGATATTGCCAGGACATACCTGTACGGTCCCCACAGCGTAAGGGTTAAAATTATGTACTGTATGTATGTACAGTATGTATAGCCGGTGTGTGTGTATATATAGGGTAAGACGGGGTAATTTCGCCGAAAATCGCCGTTTTTGATGAATAGAAACTGCCACAAATGGAATTTTTAATTTTGTATCTATACATTCAGCCTTTCTGCTATAGATGCCCAAAAAACAAAAACAAATATATATAATGTTTTGGTCATGCTGCCGATTTTTTTTTAAAAGTTACTCTCGCGGCGAAATTACCCTGCTGGGCGGGGTAATTTCGCCGCGACCTATTTTACGTATCATCTAGCTAGTAAACTAGATAACATTATATGATTAATGGCCAGACAAAACACTAGCACGCAGGTAAAAGCAATGAAAACATTCACAAACCCAAACTGCCACTAAACATGCAAATAGAAAACATTGCACGCACACACACACACACACACAACTGAACAGGGTGGGCAGAGATGCAGTGCGGGTGTGGACGTGTCTAGTGCGGTTGTGGACGTATTTATTAGACCTACGGGTGTGGAAGTACAGTAGGGTCCCGCATAAAACGTGTTCGCATAAAACGAGTCTCGATTAAAACGACCGACCTAAAATATTAATATTTAATTTTCGATCAGAACGAATGTGATCACATAAAACGAGTCCGCCGCCAAAGTGGGGAAAATCCGAGGAGTTTTCATATAGAGCGCCGAAATATCGTACAAAACGTACGAAATATTGTTCGCTTTGTACGAACATTTTCGCTTACAGTGAACATTGACGATATTGCGCCACCAAAATGCTGTGTTCACATAAAACGAAATCGCATAAAACGCCCTCGTTTATCGACCATAAACTCGTTTTATGTGAGACCCTACTGTATTTAGTGCAGGTGTGGACATGTCTCGTGTGGGTGCGGCGTGTAGGGTGCTAGTGCAAAGTACCAGGCAGCAGCTGACGGCTACTGCCAACACTGTGTCACACGCACCACCAGTGTACGCACCCACATACAAACAAACCCACAAACACCCGACCATACCGTCAGACGCACCGCTAGCCCCGGCGCCAGGCCCCGCGAAACTGCAACACAACCTAAGCCAAACTAGCTCTACAACCTAAGCCAAACTAGCTCTACAACCTAAGCCAAACTAGCTCTACAACCTAAGGCAAACTAGCTATACAACCTAAGCCAAACTAGCTCTACAACCTAACCCAAAACTGCTCTACAACCTAACACAAACTGCAGCCGAATCCATGCAATAGTTTCGGAGATATCGGCGTTTGAATGCAAATTATTAGCGTCGCGGCGAAATTGCGTCACGGCAAAATTACCCCGCGGCGAAATTACCCCGTCTTACCCTATATACTGTGCATATATGTGTGTATATATATATATATATATATATATATATATATATATATATATATATATACAGTATATACTGTGTATATATATATATATATATATATATATATATATATATATATATATATTAATATATATATATATATATGTATGTATATACAGTATATATAGTATATATATATATATATTCATATATTCTAATTGGCAAGAAAGCAAATATGTGAGCAGGATAGTGTATGCATGTCATATCAGTTTTGTTTTTCCATTTTCCTTTGGTGTAATTTTTGTTGTCTATTCTCAGCATTTTGTACTTCTGTCAATCACCCTGCCCTGACGGATGCAACTGGTGTTAAAAATGAATACAAATAAATAAATAAATAAATATATATATATATATAAATACATAAATTAATAAATATAAATTCATATCAATCCTACCCTGGCCTTGTGCTGTGTTTCCTTCCTGTAATGAGAACCCACCTTTGTCTTTTAACTGCTCTCCTGCATGTCCGGCAAAGTTTTGTGCCCGGTTGTTGACGGGGCGCATGATGAACAGCTGAGTGGAGGAGGGTAGCTGGACACTCCCCCTAGGCTGTACCGCCCTCACATTGGGAGAGGACGACAGCTGAGGGGGTTCATCATAGCTCCCCCCACCACCACTACCACCACCTTCACCACCACTGTCTCCCCCGGTGGCCCCACACTCCTGGTCCACCCAGTGGGTGGGACAGTCTGCTTGTGGGGGACCATCGCTGGACATGGTTACGTCGCTCGGTTCATCTTTGTCCTCTGCTTCCACGCCATCTTCAACCTGGAAGAGGGGGTATCAACATATGCTAAACACACTCCAATTAACTGGTAGCTTCTATGCTTGTATAAACCTATTTTATATACAGATTACATATAAAGTGATATATACAGATATACAGTATATATATATACCGGTATATACTGTAAATATACTGGTATATAAATATACAATATATACATTAGAACCTTGCCCAACTGGACTAATCGGGGGAGAATACTGTTCAGGCGTGCGAAAAGTCCTGATCTGCCATAGTCTGAATAAGTATTCAGCGAACCTTACAAGTCCGGATGTCAAAGATAATGATGTCCGGTTCCCACAATGCTGCATGTTCCAAATTTGATACAGCCAACCAAACTAGTCCGATTGGCTTGGGATTATGTCCAAAAATAAAATTGTGCTGTTCGAACTCGATGCCTTATTTGCCCAAGCCAATTGGACCAGTACGAATGGCTGGATAATATGTCTGAAATCAAAGATTGTTCTTGTCCGAACTTAATGGGGTTTTTTCCCATGCCATCTGGACACATCCGGATGGCTGAATATATAATATATATATATATATATATATATATATATATATATATATATATATAAACTGTATATATATATATATATATATATTCACTCTCATACACTCTCTTAGTCATTCTCTCGTTTCCCAAACGTTCCACATGGCCGAACCATCTCATGGTGTTCCTTTCCTATATACACCGGGGTATATATACTGTATATAATCTTTGAAAATATCTTATAACAAGAACTAGGTCATTTCATTGTTTTGGGCTATAGAGAAGTGCAAGCTGTAGAGATGAATATTTAGTAAATACAGTACTGTATAAGCCCAAATATGCGGTTATGAGGGTTTCTAAGACAACTTTAATCTAAATTTGAATTTTATCTATAATACTTATGTGTAGTATAAACATTATTCATCTATATTTTATTAATTTCACCACAACACCAAACACCTCCAATGAAATTAATGAAAGCATATATGTGATCCACCGGGATTTGAACCTGGTTTATCATAACAGATAATAATTAGGATATATATCATGTTTATAACTTTAATTTCCTTATGGCCCGAAACTCGCAAGAGGCCAGTTACTGGACATGAAGTGGGCTAAAAGATATGAACTGACCTCCATATCATCGTTCTCCTCCCCCGACAGCTCTACACTGGATGTGGAGCCCCGGTGGGAGGATGAGGATGAAGAAGAGTGGTATACGGGTGGCTGGAAGACATCCACAGAGTAGCGGGCGTAGGCCTCCATTATCCGGGCCAGGCGGGAGTATGTAGCGTGACTCTTTGGTAGTGACACGATGAACGGGCACCCAACTGGCTCCGGTACCAATTTACAGTTTCCCTGGGGAGAACATAATGTTGATAAATACAGATCAGTAATAATAAAAAATATATGTAAATTTGGTAACAAATCAAATCCTCTTATTAGTACAGGTCTCCCTCACTATCCGATGCTCCAATTCATTATATTATTATAGGTTTTTAGGTGTTTGGGATTGGGTTTTGGCTGGTCTGAGAGTACATCCCCATTTACCCCATTAATTTTAGGGTTTGCTATATGATTTTTCTATTTAAGATCGGGTTTTCAGGAACGTAACCCAATCGTAAATCGAGGGAGACCTGTATACAGGTATAAAAGAGAAAGAGGTGTTGGATGGGAGGAGGGGCATCGACTGATGGGGGACAGAGGTGCATGGAGGTGATTCATTCGTGTCCACCCCTTTGGGGGTCATGGTGTCTGGCCATAGATAGAATTATGTAAAAAAAAAAATATTATATTTATATACTGTACCAATATCATTGGGTGAGGGCTGGTCCTATCCAGAGTGAGGTTTGGCATCCTCTACTCAACCTTAGCCATTTTTGTCTGTCTCTTTTGCTATCCTACTTTTCCTTCTGGGGGCAGGGGGCTAGGAATTCTCCTCCCCTTGTAAAATTCTCCTACTCAACAAGACAGAGAAAGGGTTGATGGAATGTGAAAGTGATTCCGGACCCTAACAATTGGAACTTTACAGGTTTCTGTTTGGGCTCTGTCTCGAGTCGGCCACCCCCAGCAATGGGGTATGTGCCTGAGTATATACAAACATACATACAATATACCAATACAGTACAGTGGGCTCCACAAGGGTGCGGTTACCTAAGTCCGAGACATGCGCGCACCCTTGTAAAACGCACCCTTGGAGCTTAAGAACCTATGGGAAATTCACTATGTAGTCCGGGGACTCTTCAAACTTACCCTTTTTTCGCCCAATAACCCCTGAAAAACATGAACTAAGGAAAGAATACCTGCACAGTATAGAAATGTGATTAGATATTAGATAGAATAGGGGTATTACACTCACTTTGGATGGTTTATGTATGCGTGGAGGTTGGGATGTTGGTCTTACTGAGGGTCCGAGGCTGCCCCCATGCCCACACCAAAATGTCTACCCACATTTGCCTGTTTCTCACCTCTAGCCAACATGTCTAGTAACTGTTTTTTCTGTTCTAAATCAAGAACTTTCACTTTTGTTTTGGTGGGTAACACGATCGCCCTGGGCGGTGGGTTAGGGGCAGCAGGTGTAAAATGCCCCCATGTGGGCATGGGGGCAGCCTCGGACCCTCAGTAAGACCAACATCCCAACCTCCACGCATACATAAACCATCCAAAGTGAGTGTAATACCCATATTCTATCTAATCACATTTCTATACTGTACAGGTATTCTTTCCTTAGTTCATGTTTTTCAGGGGTTATTGGGCGAAAAAAACGCACGCTTTGCTTTTTTCGCGCTTTTTTCGCACCCTTGGATTATAAGCACCACACGGACATCTGCCGCACGGTTGGAGAATCGCACCCTTTTAGTGCGCACCCTTGCGGGGCCGACTGTACTGTATTTACAAATAACAATTTGATATTAACTGAATACTGACTATATTTTGAAAGTTAAGAGAATATATATGATAGGACTAGAAAGGAAAAGAAGATTTTCTTGATCTCGTTTAGCTTAAAGGCCTACAGACCTTTGTTCCTCGCTCAGTGGTATTGGAGGCAGCACTTTCATAAGAGCATGGCTCAACCTGTGTGTGCCCAATGACAGTTCACCAGGGGGCAGAGCCACTGTCCAGAAAGACAGGCAATGCATGGTGGTCTCGACTTGCCATCCATGACAAGTTTCAGTATAGCATTTCACAACTGCAGGACTATTCTGGCACCAACCTATTCAGTAACCTCTGATGGCCTGCATTTAGGTATGGAAGGACTATTCTTTTGGCACTGTCTCAAGGCAAAGTAGAATATATCCACCCTAATAATTGTGAACCATCCTAAATAGATCAAAGAAAAAATGCAAACCTTGTGCGTGGGCCACTGGCTATTCTGAATCTGACAGGCCTGGTGACAGAATCCAGTGCAGAAATACTTGTTGGTGTGTCAGTAAAGGAGAAGAAAGAGCAGAGATGAAATGAGTGTAGAGTAGAGGGTACAAAGGAGTACAAAGGAGTACAAAGGAAATCAAGCAACAACAGATCTAGTGACCCTTCTAGGTTGCTTGTCCTCCAAAACACTGAGGATCAAGTGTCCAAACAGTGGTTTAGAGTGGGTAAGGGAACATTGGAAAGGGAACTACTGCCCTGCCACTAACGTGGCAGGACTAGGAAGTTAGTAGGGGACATATGGGTTAGTAACTGAGGGGAGGATAAAGTTATTCATTTACAAACGCAGTCAGTCGCGGGTTTGATGCGAGATATTTGTCTAGGCGGAATTTAAATGAATCAACGGTGCTGCAGTCTATAACGTCTCGGGGAAGCCCATTCCACAAGTTGACAACTCGATTGAAGAAGAAATTCTTAGATTCGTGCGAGTTAAAAGATTTACCAATAATTTTGCAACCGTTTCCCCGCGTGTAATTAGATTGGTCGATAGTGAAGTACTTACTACAGTTCATATTGTCGATGCCTTTGATGATTTTGAACACTTGAATTAAGTCGCCTCTTAATCTGCGCTGGGTTAAAGGAAATAGATTTAATTCTCTAAGACGCTCTTCGTATGGTTTGTTCTTTAGGCTAGGTATCATTTTGGTAACTCTACGTTGAACTCGTTCTAGCTTGTTTATATCTTTTTGGTAATAAGGGCACCAGGATTGAACGCAGTATTCCAGAAGAGGGCGGACTAAGGAATTGTAAAGGGTTAGGATAACTTCTTTGGATTTATGCTCAAATGACCTGCCTATAAAGCCAATTATTTTGTTTGCCTTCTTAACAACTTCTGAACATTGTTGACTCGGTTTTAGGTTACTCGATATTGTTACTCCCAGATCAGTTTCTCTGTTTACATTCTTAAGCTGAGTGCCATTCATCGAATAGTTTGCTTTCTCATTTAGGTATCCGACATGTAGTACTTTACATTTATCCGCATTGAAACTCATTTGCCAAATTTGGGCCCAACATGACAATTTATCTAGATTGTGTTGCATATCGTCAACTTGTTCTTTTGAGAGTACGCTATTTGCAATTTTTGTATCGTCAGCAAATTTTGAGATTGTGCAGGTGAGACCCTCATCTATGTCGTTGATGTAAATTAGAAAGAGAATTGGTCCTAGTACCGATCCCTGGGGTACCCCGCTACTTACATTGGTCCATTTAGATGCCTTACCGTTTATGACTACCCTTTGCTTTCTGTTGCTGAGCCAATTTTCTATCCATTTCAACACACCGTCTTGTATTCCATGCGCTTTTAGTTTTAGCAGTAAACGTTTGTGGGGAACTTTGTCAAAGGCCTTTTGAAAATCAAGGTATATAATATCTACAGCTTTACTCTCATCGTAGAGGTTGAGGATATCGTGGAAGAAGTCTAAGAGGTTTGTTAAACAGGAACGTTTTTTACGAAAGCCGTGTTGAGTATCTTTAAGTATGTTATTTTCCTCCAAGTGATTTACGAGTCTGTCTCGTATGACCGTTTCTAGCATTTTACATACAACTGAGGTTAAGCTAATTGGACGATAGTTACTGGGTAGGGATTTGCTGCCTTTTTTTAATATCGGTGTTACGTTGGCTAGCTTCCACTGATCAGGCATAGTTCCAGACTGCAAGGATTTATTGAATAGTAATGTCAGTGGTTTGGAGAGCTCATTCTTAGCTTCCTTTAGAACTCTAGGCGAGATTGTATCAGGTCCTGGCGTTTTATTTACCTTGAGTTTATCTAAACAATTCAATACTTCTCTCTCTGTAACGGTGATATTGCTTAGAACATCTGAATTATCAATCTGAATCGGCGATGGTGTAGGGATATCACTGAGATCTTCTGTTGTAAAAACTGATGCAAAGAAGGTATTGAGGGCATTACTCATTTGTACTTCGTCTTTGGTGTATTCTCCTTTTTCATCGACTAACGGTCCAACAGTTGAATTAACTACTTTTTTCTTTCTGATATAACTATAGAATTCTTTCGGGTTTGTTTTACTTTGATTCGCAATATGTAACTCTAAGGTCTTTTTACTTTGCTTAATTAACTTTTTGGCTTTGCGTCGTAGCTCTACAAATTTCACCCGTTCTTCGTCATTTTGTGAGGATTTTAATCTATCATTAGCACATTTTTTAGCAAGCAGGCAGTTTGAAATATCTTTATTCCACCATTTGGGCTTATTATTATGGCCTGGACGCCGTATTTTCGATGGTATGCAGTCTTGCACTGCTTTTAGGTAAGTGGTTTCGAATAACTTCCAAGATGTATTTATGTCGTTATTGTTAATTAAAAAGCTCCAGTCAGTTTCTTTAAACATAGCTCTAAGTTTATGGAAGTTTGCTTTCTTGAAATTAGGGACTTTTTCGATGCTACTATTTGGTTCGTTACTAGTAAACTTTAAAGTGAAAGTTATCGTACGATGGTCGCTGTTACTGAATTCATCACCAACATTCAAATTCTCTATCAATTCTTCTTTTGTTGCAAGTACAATGTCAAGAACGTTATTACCACGGGTCGGCATTCGAACAAATTGATAAAGCGAACTCTCTTGCAAGTTCGTATACAAGTCATGTCCGGAGTGTGAAGTAAGAGTATCGCCCCACTTGGTAACAGGTAAATTAAAGTCGCCAAAAATTACGGTATCTTGTGAGTTACTTACATCTGCAATTTGTTCGTAAATTTCTCGGTCAGTTTGCACTGATTGAGCTGGAGGTCTGTATATTAACGCAAGTATTATTTTTGTACCTTTATTATTCTTTATTAGCACAAAAGATGTGTCGACGTTCACAATTTGAGGTTTTGACACGAGGGTCGGGTTAAGACTTTCTTTGATATAAAATAAAACGCCACCTCCATTTTTATTTATTCGGCTGTTCTCAAACATTACATAACCGGGAAGTGAATACTCTGCTAAAAAGTCTCTATCTTGTGTATTGAGCCAAGATTCTGTTATGCCAATCACATCATAATTTTCTGTAAACACTAGTTCCTCTAAATCTGAGGGTGAAGGCAGAAGAGGCGAGAAGACAAGGAAGGAGAGACACGATTAGATTACAGTAGAAAGGCACCACGCAGGGGAACTTGGGGTTACAGATTGGAGGAAAGAAATTGGAATGGGATACACTAGAAGAAAAAGAGAAGAGCATAAGATAGAGAGAGAGAGAGGGGGGGGGGGATTAAGAGAGGACAGTATATGAAAGGACAAATGAGAAAGTTGAATTTGTGAATGTGGTAAAATTAATGTACAAATGCAACCCTCAACAAAAGTAAGAATAAAAACAAACCTTGTGAGTAGGCCAGTGATTCTTCTGACATGCCTGGTGACAATATCCAGCGCGGAAACACTTGGTGCAGCGCCGGAGTTTGGTGCCGGCAGAAGCATTACGGGAACAGTACGCACATCGCCCAGGGGGACTTGGGGTCATCATACGCTGCACCACTGCCACCTCCACCACATCCTCTCCTACCTGACGGAAAAAATATGCAGAGCTTTGTTAATATTCACCAACACCACATCCTGGGTATCTGGGTCTTCTCTTGGGCGACCTAGATTTGTGTTTACTTATTTTTTGTTTTTGTTTTTTCCTGTTCGGGCTCTGTCTCGAGTCGGCCACCCCCAGCTATGGAGTATGTGCCTGAGTATATACATACATGCATATATCCTCAAGGAAGAGCAATGGATATTGGTGTACCCCTGATAAGGGAAGAAAATTAGTGGAAGTGGCCTGTACTGCTCTTTGCTGACATTACAGTTCTGCTGAGTGATAATGAGTGGGAGTTCCAGGGTCTGGTAAATATTTTTGGAACAATGTGAGAAAAAGAACCGAAAGGTAAATACGGGGAAGAGTCAAGTTATGGTCTTTGATAGGGGTGCAGACACAGAGTGTGAGATATGGTTGAATGGTCAGGTTATGGAGAATGTCAGCTCATTTAAGTATTTGGGCAGTATGATGAGTAAAGAGTATGGAGGATGTAATGAGGGAGATTGTGGAACAGGGGAAGTGTTGTAGATACGCTGAAAGTAGTGACAAGGAATAGGGTGGTCAGCATGGAAGTAAAGAAGTCATTGTGGTAATCCCGACATTGACGTACGGGAGTGAATCATGGGTGTTGTTGGAAAGGCACAAATCAAGAGTGAAAGGGGTGGAAATGAGTTATTTGAGAAGTGCATGTCGAGTTACATGGAGGGATAGACAGACGAAGTAAGAGAGTGATGTGATGTGGATGTGTTGGAAAGCGTGAAAAGGAACAGCTTGAGATGGTTCAACCATGTGAAATGTATGGGAAGCGGGAGAATGCCTATCATCCACTTTCTGTGGCCAATGTGTTAGTTAGAGAATGTATACATACATACAGTCTCATGTCCTAAATGGCGGATTTCCAGGTGGCCTTGTCAAGGGCTGCCTCTGTTGTCAAGTTCTATATTCTGAGATTGGACCGGAGTATCAGATCCCATGTCATTCTATTTCTAGGTCTATCCCTACGCGCAGCTCCCCACACGTTCATAGTCCTGCATTTCTTCACCCAGTTCTGATCATCCATTCTCTTCAAGTGTCCAAACCAACCAAGTCAGCTCGTGCGCATCACTTCACTGACACTCCTAATTCCCAGACACCTTCTTAATTCCTCGCTCGATACCCCGTCCCTGAGGTTGTTATTGTTATGTAGAGCAGATTAACCAGACCACTGAGGTTAAGCCCACATATCCATTTCACCATTCTCTTCTCATTCCGTTCCATTCTATTGATATCCTTCACTTTAACCGGCCATGTCTCTGAGGCATTGGTTATCGCACTCCTAACACACGAGGTACTGTATACACCTTCCCTTTAAGGTTAAGTGGGAGCCCTCTCATGGTCAGGAGTGGTAACAGCTCTCTAAACTTCCCCTGGCCACTTCTGACTCTAGCAATGGAGCCAGCTTCAGCGCCACCTCCGGCGGAAACCGCATCGCCCAAATAGCAGAATATATTCTTACAGTATTCTTACAGTAGATCCTCTGGAAAAAGGCAAACTAGGCCTGTGTATCCAGCTCACTACCAATACTTGCACTGCTGCGGTCGTTCACGGTGTTGGCGGCGGCGGTAGCAGACGCAACATTTTTACTATTCTGTATTTTTGCTTTATAATCAAACTTCAAATCTTGTCTTCCCCATGTTTTATCAAGATTACTTTGAAACTCCCTTATTGATTCGGAATCGACTACATACTGGGGCAGTGCGTTCCACTCATTTACCACTATCACAAAATTAGTTCTTTGCCTTCTCAAGCCTATTTCTTTCTTTGTAAATTTTCTTTGAGTGTCCTCTCGTTCTTGTTCCCTCCCGCATCAAGAAGATACCTTCACACACATCCTCATCATACTTTCCTGACACTATCTTAAAAGTCTCTATCATATCCCCTCTCTTTCTCCTATATGCCAGTGTCGGAAGCCCCAGTGTCCTCAACCTCTGCTCATAGCCCGCGTTCTTGAACGTTGGTACTAGCTTGCTAGCTCTCCTCTGCACTTTCTCCACTGCTTCTATATCCTTTACCATATATGGAGCCCACACCTGGTTTGCATATTCCAGGTGCGGCCTAACCAGCGCTGTATAGAGATTCCTGAAGATTTCTTCGTCAAGTGACACAAATGTCCTCCTTATCAGCCCTACAATTCTATTGGCTTTGTTTATCTTTTCCACTAAATGTTCTGAGAAATTTAACTTATTGTCTATCACTACTCCTATATCCTTTTCTGCATCCACTTCCTCCATCGCTTCATACATACTGTATCCTACCTTGTCTATCTTGCTTGTCCCAATCCGCATGTACTTGCATTTTTTTGGATGAAAAGGCATTAACCAATGCTCAGACCATCCCTTCATGCCCTCCACATCTCCTTGAAGCAAACCCACATCTTCCTTACTCCTCACTCTTCTATACAGCTTAGTGTCATCCACATACAGGTATACCTCACTTCCATTAGTTATAACTTCAGGTAAGTCGTTGATAAATATAACAAACAGTAGTGGTCCCAACACAGATCCCTGAGGAACCCCACTTGTAATTTCCCTCCACCTCGAGCCTATTCCATTCACCAGCACCCTCTGTCTCCGATCTTTCAGGAAGGCTTCTATCCATTTCACACATTTCTCCCCTATATTATAGCTTCTAACTTTCTCTATTAACCTTTTATGTGGGACCTTATCGAAGGCCTTCATAAAATCACAATATACCACGTCTATTACATCACCATCCTCTAGAATTTGCATCCAATCATCTACCACCTTAATTAGCTGTAGTACCGTCGACCTCCCCGGCAAGAATCCGAACTGTCTCCCACTGAAAAGTTGGTTTGATTTCATATGCTGCTCCATTATTCCTCTCTAATTACCGTTTCCATTAGTTTACACACAACACTTGTCAAACTGACTGGTCTATAATTTCCTGGGTCATTTCTCTTTCCCTTCTTAAATATAGCTGTTATGTTCGCCTCTCTCCAGTCCATCGGGATTTGTCCTGTATTAAACGATACCTCAAATAAAATTTTCAATGGCTCTACTAACATCTCACCTCCTTCCTTTATGATTCTTGGGTGTATCCCATCCGGTCCCGGGGACTTACTTCTGTTCATTTTTTCTATAGCCCTTCTTATTCTAGCATGGGAAAACTCTATTAGTTCTAGTGCAGGTGCCTGTTTGATGGGAATATTTGGCACTGCATCATCCGACTCTGCTGTTAGTACCCCCCCAAAGTATTTCCCCAGCACCTCTGCTTTCTCCTTATCCGTCTCCGCTCTACTCCCATCATCCAACCCCCCTACCAGCTCCGGGATCCCTACTCTTCTCGTTAACTTTTCCTGAATGTACTTCCAGAATATTTTTGGATTATCCTTCATGTTTCTTCACACACTCCAGCGTTACACTGTCAAAATCAACACTAACAGGTGGGTCATTTAACACAAGTTCTCCCTTGCTCACTGCACATTCAAAGTCTATGATTCTTGTCAAAGGTTCTCTAGCTCCACTACATCTCGCGTACCCAGTCACAACAGACGCAACATTGAATTGAGTTACTTCCCACCCCCTTCCCACATACTGCGCATGGATAGTCGCCGCTTCTTTCCATAGTTCCGCACCCTACTCCACTAATCATGACCTTAGTTTTATCTATGTTAACTCTTAGACCCTTGTATGCCATACCCTCCCTCCATTTTTATAACTTTGCCTCTGCTTCCTGCGCACTATCTGCGATAAGAAATAGATCATCTGCATTATAACAAACTTCCATGGGAGTCCTGTCCTAAATTAAAATGTAAAACTTGCAAACTAACCAAACCAAAACTGGGACAAAGACAATATAAAGTCAAATTAACTTATCAAAATCGCTATGTGGAAATAACGCTTACTAAAATAAAATTTATGAAATAAAAGAATACAATCCACCACATACAGTAGGGTGTACATTACTACATGAGCAAGTTAATCTGTTTCCCAAGCAAACTAATCACACACATAACAACGCACTATCGTCACGTTCAAGGAATTAGTCAATTTGGGAAGTCCGGGACGTTCTGATAAATTTGTACTAAACTCTGCATGAATAAAGAAACTAAATGTCAAATGTTAAAATGTTCTATTAAAATCAAATTTGCAACATGACAAGACATTAACAATATATAGTACAAAATACAAATATTGATAAGATATCTATAATATTACAAAAAAATACAGCACTCGCTAACGATCGTGCTATCGGGTAGGTACCTGTAAGCATAGAATGCCTCAAGTGACCCCTATCAATAGCTACCCTACAAATAACCTACATTTATTGTACAAATAAACTAAGGATAATATGGAACTACAGTACTGAACATTCCAAAACCTTAAAAAGTAGTCAAATTTTACTCTTGGACTTCTATGGAACTTTAAATTTTTGTTACCATTATTTCGCTTTATGCACCTATTCCTACTCTATGAACCAGGCAAAATTGCTCACAAATTATTTTAGGTTGCATTAGATTAACCCTTGGGATCCGGGAGGCCTCATATGAGGCAAAATGGTAAAAAAAAAAATCGCCACTATAATCATCAGAACTCGGCAACCACGCGTTGTAGCGACGTCATCTCTACGGCATTCTACAGATAACAAAAAGTTCTACAATTTGCAAAAACATTGACTGCTCTAGGTAGTCTCAATCAGTAGCTACTGAATTATGAAGTTAATTTACCAAAATTTATATGAGGCCCCCCGGATCCCATGGGTTAAGGGTGATGGTAATGTGATTTCCAAAAAAAGGAAGACCAAAATTGAAAAAATCAATAAAAAAAACTCTATCTTTATATTTAACCCATGGGATCCGGGGGGCCTCATATGAATTTTTGTAAAATCAACTTCATAATTCAGTAGCTACTGATTGAGACCACCTAGAGCAGTTAATGTTTTTGCAAATTGTAGAACTTTTTGTTGTCTGTAGAATGCTGTAGAGATGACGTCGCTACAACGCGTGGTTGCCGAGTTCTGATGATTATAGCGGCGATTTTTAGCCGACCATTTTGCCTCATATGAGGCCTCCCGGATTCCAAGGGTTAAATTAGTGGTGGTCCAAAAGTAATATTACATAAATGCAAGACATTTTACTGAACCCACTGTTAGGTTTTGTTGTTCAATTGAATAAACAATAAATATACAACATACCTGAGAAGGATTGTAGACTTCAAATGCCATGAGTGTATCACTTTGTACCACCGACGACAGTGAAGACCCCTTGACGAATATTTTGTGAATTTTAGACTTAAACATTTCAAAGACCTGTGGGAGAGATACAGAGTTGAATACAACCATTCTTATTAAGTAGGCTAGGCTACAGTAACTGCTCTAGAATCTAAAATTAATTTAAGTAGAATACCAGTACAGTTGGTCACACAAATTTATCTCTCTATCTATCTATCTACTCAGGCACACAATCCATTTTATCTTAATTTTTATTTTTTTAGCTGGGGGTGGCCAACTGGAGACAGAGCCTAAACAGGGATTATACAACATAACAACAAAAATACACAAAAATAAAACACAAATTCACACACATCTAGGTCACCCAGGAGAAGACCCAGAGACCAGGGATCACTAAGGGCACTCCAGCACTCCCCTGGCCCCCGGCCTACTGGAGAAGTTCCGGTCTCAGCAGGCAGACATGCAGCGGAGCACACCACAGTGCCCACCCACCACGCATCCAGGCAAACCCTTCATATATACCGGCTCTCCGGGCCAGGCACCTGACTGACTAGTAACTAGTCCAACTGGAGCCCGACCCCCTCTCCCCAACCACCGCGTTTTCACTTTTCACTTATCTATTCACTAGCATTTTCTATTCCTTCCTATTTATTACCACTTCTCTTGCCTGATCTATAGTCATTCCTCTATCTCCCAACGCTTGTGCTACACAATCTCTCTATCTCCATGGAGGTCTTCCTACCCCTCTACCTCCCCTTGTATCTGACTCACATATTCTCTTTGTAAGCCTTACATCTTCCATTCGCTCAACATGTCCATACCAGCACAGCACCCTTCTGTCCACTCTGGCCGACAAATGTTCCTGCTGCCCCCCTCTCCTACCGTATCTCTTGATTCCTCAATCTGTCTCTACCAGTCACTCCACACATACTCCTCAAGTAGCTAATCTCTATCATATCTATATTTCTTCTCTCCTTTGCCTTTAGAGCCCATGTCTCAGCCCCATACATCACTGTTGGTACAACTATCCCTCGATATATTGCACTTTTAGCTTTCATTCCAAGATTTCTCACCTTCCACATACTTCCACATTCAAATTTATCTAACAAAGGTAAATTAGTACGCCGTGATCCCCGAAGGGGTGGCCACGAACGAAACGGCCCCATGCACTTCTGTCCCCAGTCAGTTGACTCCCTCCTCCCATCCAGCACCGCCTTCACTCATACAGTAGAATCTCGCATCCCTCGATTTATTGGTACCGAAATATTACCGTGGGACCGGAATTCGTGGGATGCAGAGTATTAAAGTAATGGGGAAAATTACAAAAGTACTGGAGGCTATCGTCGGTCGACTATTGACCATCACTTTACATGCCAATAATCCAAAGTAAGTTGCTTTAACCCTCCAGCCTCGGCTACGCATTCTATAATACCGGTATAACCCCAAAACCTGGGGGATTTGGCCGAAAAAACGTCTCGCCTAGGCTACCATATCTTTGTTATTTTGACTGCTTCCGCATCCCCTAGCGTAGATGTGTTTCGTACCTGTAGAATGGCGTTGAGTAGAGCTCTCTAAGTCAACTGGTTCAGTTGTGATGATGATTTCCGTGGAGAGAACTTTGTGGCGATGTCAGCCACTTTTCACTACTTTTCACTACTTAACAATAACACAGCCACACACGAACAAGCGACGCCTTACCAGCTGTTGTTTACATGCGTCGGACGGACGCCTTTCAAAACAAGCTTACAGGCTTTCAAGCTGCTATGAAAAGAAAGGTAAGTAAAACACAAACAAAAAACTTAGAAAAGTTGATGAGGTGATTATTGTGATGGATGTGGTGATAGACGGGAGGCGGATGTTAGATACCACCCTCCGTGGCCCCACTCTCGTTTTCCGTCACCCCACCGTCGCCGCCAAAGCCCGTGAAATCATCGTCCATGGCATCAAATTCGGCGTCCTGTAGAGCTTCCATTAGCTCTGCATCCGTGGGAATCGTGTGGTTTTTCGTGGGATGAGAATTCAGGTAGCCATTGGATAGTACCGTGGGATGCGTAATCGTGGGATCGAAATGCGTGAGATGCGTGACTCTACTGTATACTTCTTCTCTCCATCCTTCCACCTCTCTCTCGGTTTACCTCTCTCTCTATGTCCTTCCACCTCGCTCTCGTACACCCTCTTAGTCATTCTCTCGCTTCCCATACGTTCCATTTGACCAAACAATCTCAAGGTGTTCCTTTTCACACTTTCCAGCACATCTACATCCAAACCACACCTCTTTCTTACTTCCTTATTTGTCTGTCTATCCCTCCATGTAACTCTGCACGCACTTCTCAAGTAACTCATTTCCACCCCTCTCACTCTTGGCTTGAGTCTCTTCACCAACGTCCATGCTTCGCTCCCGTAAGTCAATGTCAGGATTACCACACTGTCATGCAAGGACTTCTTTATTTCCATGCTGACCACCCTATTTCTTGTTACTGCTTTCAGCGTTCCTACAACCCTCTTCCCCTGTTGCACCCTCTCCCGCACTTCTTTATCCATACTCCCATCTTTATTTAACACACTGCCCAAATACAGTCAGGTCTCGATATACACGGTTAATTCGTACCTTGTACATGCAGTGTATATCAAAACCGTGTGTTAGAAATAACAGGCTTTATGGGAATTAATTCAATTCGTTCCAGCCACTTTCCCAAAGTCTCTCATTTGAGCCTTTAGCCTACCTTAACCCAGCAAGTGCGGAAAGACTTATATAAGGCCTACCACTGCACTGCGGGAAGCCTTATATAATCCAAGGCCTAAAAAAAAAAACATTTAAACCAGTCCAGCATAATTTTTTTTTTTTTATTTTTTTTAAATTGCCCCTTGGCCATGGCAAATATCACTCCTCCACATCCCCTCCTTCACCCCCCCCCCCTTCAATTATCACCTATTCTCCCTGTTATTAATAATAATAATAATAAGCATGTTACTTATTTACTATTCCCTTATTCTTAGGTATATTTTCGCGCTAACATTAGCGAGTTGCTAGCAGGGCGTGGTCATCTGTGTTACCAAGCATGGGAAAGAGCGAGAGAGAGAGTACCACGCAACAGTGTCTCTCCAGCCGTCACGGCTGGCAGGCTGCCTCAGCCATAAGTTATGTAACTTCCGGCCTCTATCGCCGATTTTGACCATCTAAACGCGGTTTCCACTTGTTTTATTGCTGTAACAGGTTAATACCTTTATAATCAACGTAAAATAGGCGCATATTTCTTTCTTACAGTTTCTTACAGTAGATCCTCTGGAAAAACTCAAACTAGGCCTGTGTATCCAGCTCAGTACCAGTACTTGCACTGCTGCGGTTGTTCACGGTGTTGGCGGCGGCGGTAGCAGACGCAACATTTTTACTATTCTGTATTTTTGCTTTATAATCAAACTTCAAATCTTGTCTTCCCCATGCTTTATCAAGATTACTTTCAACTCCCTTATTGATTCGGAATCGACTACATACTGGGGCAGTGCGTTCCACTCATTTACCACTCTATCACAAAATGAGTTCTTTGCCTTCTCAAGACTATTTCTTTCTTTGTAAATTTTCTTTGATATGGATAAGTATTAATGATATTTATGGTACGATGACAATTTGAGTTTAGGAGTCTAAATACCTCCGCACAGGGAGGAGTGGCCAATACCCCACCTACGCAGCGGAGAGGTTAAGCAGACATTATACTGTACCACCAACAAAAATATATTTGTGTGTCAGGCAGGCAATAACACCATCAATAAGTACTGTTTTGGACCTGCTACTGACCTATTTGGGTGTCAAGCACGCAATATCCTGCAACATAAACAAACCACAACTATGTTTTGTGTCGTCTGCTACGATCCGCGCGGTGTTTATGTTGTGTCGTCCCTGTTTTGGTTTGTTTGTTTTGCAAGTTTTACATTATAATACACTGATGACCTAGTACTTATTGCAGATAATGTGTTGGATACCGAGGCAAAGTTCAGAAGATGGAGAGAGGGCATGACAAGTAATGGGCTTTCTTTGGGTATTTCTCCTGGGCGACCTAGATGTGTGTGATTTTGTTTTGTTTTGTTTTTCTGATGTGTTGTGATGTCCGTTTGGGCTCTGTCTCGAGTCGGCCACCCCGATAAAAAAAAAAAAAAAAAAAATGGGTAAGGTGCCAGAGTATAATTATACATACATACATTAATAAAACCAAGGTTTTACACAGTAAACTAGGGCTTGGAAAGATAGAAAAAAAGTGGTGTATACCCATGTGCAGAATACAGAAAAGGGGTGGGCGAAAACTCCATTCAGTGTAGCATCTGCCACTGCTGGGTACACCATGAATGGTACCGGTATCGATTTGTATGATTTTGGGATCTGGTCCACTAACTAAAGAAATGCGCTAATATAATATACTTTAACCTATTGTATCTTTTTCTTTTTTTAGAAGAGAAAAAAAATAGGAAAAGTGGGGATTGGGCCTGAGTAAATAGATAGATAGACCTATTGTATTACCTATATTAACTGTCACTGACCTGAATGCAAGACTCGTGGACGCTGGTTCTCTCACAGAGTTCATGCTTCAGTTCCTCAATACAAGCATTAGCCGGCACTCGGATGAAGAACTTTTTCGGCTTTTGGTAGGTATCCTTCCAAAAGAATATTACTTGGATAACCTGCAAGAAAAAGAAATAGGGGTAAGAATGCGCCTTTAATTCATTTTAACAATAATATATTTTCCCTTCCTCATTTGTCCACGTATTTTATGCATGGACTTGAGGTACCATAAGCTTTAGCCAATTAGACCACAGGCCGTAACGCGGTTGGTAGAGCTATGCAGCTCATGATCAAAGACCTCATTTCAGTTGAAAATCAACACCAAGAACGCCTCTGTAGTAACGCTCTTCACCTTGAATAAAACTTGGCCTAAGTGGACTAAAAATGCAATATTTAAGAATCTGAACTAAAATATTTAATATTTAAGTAGAGTAGAAGAAGACACAATGGTTAGAGAAACAACATGTGAGGATGGGTCGTTATTATTATAACATTTTGCTTTAGTTTTTTCAGCTCGCCCCGAAGAAGCTGTAAAGGAAAATGTTGTCATAATAAATCCTGTCCTAATACAAGTATGTTTTTTTTTAAGAATATTCATACTATTAGAGAGATTGAAATTATACTAGAGTATTCACAAAGTGGATCACAGATGCACGATGCGAAATAAAATAACGGTACAGTACTCCTCTATTAATTAAATCTGGGTTTCTTATTCTTCATTCGATATAGGATGTGACCATATATCTCACCTTTTGATCCTTAGGTATAGGGACGGAGAGACAGCAAAACTCATCAAACTTGACAGAGATTTTTCCGCACTCGTGACAGGTGAGCGTAGACTTGAACTGGCCCTTAAAAAGATCGTCGATAATGGAGTCGTTGCGAAGCTTGTGGAGTCGCCACCATTCATCCGCTGCCCGCTTGTCACCCCAGCCATCCAGATCCGGGGGTTCAGCCATGTATGGCTTCTTCTTCACACGGTTCAAATCCTGCATGGGGGAAGGTTAGTTTTCAAAAGATCAATCCAAAGAACTATGGATAAGGTTAAAAACTTATTGCACCTTGAAATGGATTATAAACTAATACTTTAGCAAACAACTTTAGAAGCTGTAATGGGAGAAGGATTATGATAGGATTGGTAAAGTTGAAGTTACTCCAGAAAAATACATCTCTTGGAATAATCGGGGGGATATCCGACTATATATAACAGTCTTTCAAACTTTTACATAGGCCGGGTGATAGACAGAAACTAACAACAAATGGATATTTACCTTGCAATTTCAGAAAAAAAAGGCAAATGCCTGGATTGAATAACTTTCAGACATTTACCTCAGTTTTCAGAAATCTGAATAGTTGAACCTAATCCATAGTCTAAAATTTACAGATTTCATTTAAACCAGGGGTCTGAAATAGCCTACTTCTGTAATGACTAACCTATAATATTAATCCTCCCACTATCTCACCTCATGCAGCCCATCAAGTAGCTCCACCATAAACTCCTGAGCGTCGTGCTGAGCAAAGCCAGAGAACTGGTTGGCCTTCACAGACATCATAGATTTGAGTTTGGTGGGGGCGTGGGAGGAATACGACCCCATCCACAACAGCTTCATCAGGATGGCGAAGGAGATGGCAAGCTTCCCACCCATACCTAGAGGGTTGTCTTTGTTGATCTCTTCTTGGAAGCCCGAATCTAGAACGAGGAGAATTTTCTTTTTTCCAAATTGACCCCTGAAAGGTCTGAATCTATACTGGGATCACTGGTTAGTCCTATGAGTGTATTTTAAATCCATGTCCGAATTCAGACTAGGTGTCCGAAATTGCCCCAAATCCTGTCCGAATTCGGACACCTTTATTATATTTATAATAAATATATGCAATTTATTTTCATTTCTTTAATGCTACGATTGTATAGGCTACCCCAATGTACCAGCTACACATATAATACTTAAGATCTTACATTGAGATAAAAACAAGACTACATGTTACGGAAATACGCAAAAATTGTTCGAATTCGCCCCATTTTACTGTAGTGATTTTGATAAGTTCTTTTGTCTTTACATTGAGTTGTTCCTGTTTTGGTTTGTATATTTTGCAAGTTTTACATTATAATTACCATACCTAAGAAATACTGTCGCAGCTCCTGAGTGTTGATGAGACACTGTAGGACACTGTTCATGAAGCAGGTGTTACCAATGTTGTCCAGACCAGTGGTGCCGCGAGGTACAACTGGAGCCCCAGAACTGCCACCACCCTCGCAGGATGAGGAGGAGGACGATGAAGAAGAGGAGAACCCACGTACACCCTTGCTTACCGGAGATACCAGGCACATCGGCTTCTGTGGGTGGTTACAAAGGAGAAAGAAGGTAGTTAATAGTCATTAGAATGGGAAATATAGGTGTCTGAAACAAATTAAAAGAACCAACACACACCCTTGCTCAATGGAGTCACCAGACACATTGGCTTTTGTGAGTGTTTATACTTGAGAGAAAAAACAGTTAAAGAGGATATTAGAATGGAGATATACATGTCACAAATGCCTCTGGACTTCTGCCGTAACACATTGATAAAGACGAAAAAACAGAAAACCAATATAAACCTTTCCTTCAGACACCAAACACATGGACTTCTGTTAGCAACACAGAAAAAAGTGGTAAGAATGAAGAAAAGATGAGAAATTGAGAATAAGAGTTTAACTCTTGTATCTCAGGTACCAAATGAAGGTACGATACAGAAAAAGTTTAATCAAATTCCATTCTTTTGTTCTCAAGGTTTTGTGAACAAACCCCTGGCCCTTGCCAAGTGCTGAACTACTAGATTTTCAAGATTATGGGAGTCTTTGTTTGTTACCTTAGTCTCGAGGGTAGGTGGTATGGGTGGTGCAAGTGGTATAGCAGGCAGGGCGGGAGGAGCGTTGTCATCCGTCTTCACTGCAGCCACCCACGTATTCTTGGCCACCTTGCTGTTCGATGCTGAAAAGTAATGGGAAAGTAGGGAATGAGCCACATTTTCAACTGAATTTAAAGGTCAACATTGTTGACTTTGGCCAATAGTTGTGTTAATAAACACTGCTTTCTCTATGAACTGAAAGATCTTAACACCTAACGAGCGGCCTAGGCGGTAAATAATATGTAGCCACCAGCGGGGTGTTTTTACCCAAAATAGGGTAAGAAGCAATTATTAGTCATTTTCATGCCTAAATAAGATCCAGAGCGTAAAACAAGTATCTATCCCTGAAAGGGCATAAACAGAGCTTTCCAATGACACCCCAACGATCCTTGTATGACCGCTAGTTTTCTTGCAACAATCGCGCAACACGAGTGCAAAAACCATGTAATTCGGTACTTTCCCCACACAATTCACTATGTAGCGAGTGTGAGAGGGTGGAGGAGGGTGGGATTCATGTCAGTTGGTCCACCGCGGTGGTCTGGAGCAGTCATACGCTCGCTACTCTCCTGCCACCACTTGTCTCTCTCTCTCAGCAACATTACGTGCTGAAAATGCCACACGACTTATGTTGTGAGCCGCCACATAATCCAAATTTCTTTCACTCGACGTACGATGCGCGCCGCCAAAGAAGGGTTAAAGACCCTGCTATGGATGGGGGTGCAAAAACTAAGGGCTACACTGGATACTTCTCTCTTGCTATCAATGATAATGTAAATCCCAGACTTTTGGCACTGGAATTGAACCACCACCCACAGCAGGGTGTAGTCAGGTCTTGATATACGTGGTTAATTCGTACCGTGTACATGCAGTGTATATTAAAACCATGTATTAGAAATAACAGGCCTTATGGGAACTAATTCAATTCGTTCCAGCCACTTTCCCAAAGTCCCCTATTTGAGCCATTAGCCAACCTTCATCCGACATTATACCACCAACTAAAACATATTTGCGTGTCGGGCAGGCAATAACAGCATCAATAAACACTGTTTTGGATCAGCTACTGACCTATTTGCGTGTCAGGCACGCAATATACTGCAACGTAAACAAACTACACCCTAACGATCTCTTCCCTCTTCCTCCCAATCTATCTACTTTATCTAATTATTTCGCTTATTAATGGACATAATAATTTGCTGTTTGATGTATTTTTAATCACTGTTTAGTTTCTAATGCCATGGATATGAAAGGAATAATGTCCTACCATTACAATAATATATATTATGACAAATGAGTACAATATAAATTTATACCCTATCTTCTCTGAAGGCTGAACGAAGGTGTTGACACCTTATCGTTTCAGAAAATTTAGTCTGTGTCATATATTTTCGTAAACGTATCGATCGCATGGACCTAACGACCTTTCTCTCTATCTGTCTGTCTATCTATCTATCTATCTATTGCCTGACGCCGTGATCCCCGAAGGGGTGGCCACGAACGAACCGCTCCCATGCACCTCTGTCCCCAGTCAGTCGACGCCCCTCCCCCCATCCAGCACCGCCTTCGTTCATGCACTTCCTCACTCCATCCTTCCACCTCTCATTCGGTCTACCTCTCCCTTTCTGTCCCTCCACCCTCTCATACACCCTCTTAGTCATTCTCTCGCTTTCCATACGTTCCATATGGCCGAACCACCTCAAGTTGTTCCTTTTCACACTTTCCAGCACATCTACCTCCACACCACACCTCCTTCTTACTTCCTCATTAGTGTCTATCCCTCCATGTAACTCCGCACGCACTCCTAAGTAATTCATTTCCACTACTCTCACTCTTGGTCTGAGTCTCTCAACCAACGTCCATGCTTCGCTTCCGTAAGTAAGTGTCGGGATTACCACACTGTCATGCAAGGACTTCTTCACTTCCATACTGACCACCCTATTTCTTGTTACTGCTTTTAGCGTTCCTACAACCCTCTTCCCCTGTTGTACCCTCTCCCGCACTTCTTCATCCATAGTCCCATCTTTACTCAACACACTGCCCAGATACTTAAAAGAGTTGACGATCTCCATAGCCTGACCGTTCAGCTTCACCTCACACTCTGTGACTTCACCCCTTTCGAAGACCATAACCTTGCTCTTCCCCGCATTTACCTTCAAATTCTGTTTTTCGCACACTGTTCCAAACTCATTTACCAGATCCTGCAACTCCCATTCATTATCACTCATCAGAACTGTATCATCCGCAAACAGCAGTATAGGTAGCTTCCACTCAATTCCCTCCCTTTTCAGCGATACACCAACATCCACTGCTCTTGATAGTATTTCTTTCAGGACTCCATCCATATATACAGTAAACAACCACGGGGACATCACACACCCCTGTTTCAAACCAACATTCAGGTCAAAGAACTCGCTCTGCTCACTCTCCACACGTACTGCCGCCTTTGCACCCTCATACATGCTCTTCACTGCTTTCAGCAACTTGCCATCTACTCCGTATATTCTAAGTACTTTCCACAAACCTTCTCTATCCACTCTGTCATAGGCCTTCTCCAAGTCCATAAAGGCAACATACACCTTTTGTTTCTTCTCCAGATATTTCGCCACAACACAATTCAGGGTAAAAATCTGATTTACACATCCTCTTCCCTTCCTAAAACCTCCCTGCTCGTCGCCTATCCATTTCTCCGTTCTCACTCTCACTCTCTCAATCACTACCCTACTGTATACCTTCCCTACTACGCTTAGAAGACATATTCCTCGGTGGTTACCACACACTCCTCTTTCCCCTTTGCCCTTATATAGGGGGACTATTATGCCAGTCTTCCAGTCATCGGGTGCACTCCCCTTCTCCCATGCTAGTTTGCACATTTTCCATACCCATTCTATCACTATCTCACCCCCACACACTCCATCTGTTCCTGGTGCTGTCCCCAACTTCACTCTTTTCATGGCTTCCCACACTTCTGACCTCCTGATCCCCACCTCCTCCTCCACTACTTCTCTTCTTCTCCCTCCCATACCATATCCAGCTATGTTTGCTGGCTCTTCATTCCTTACATTTAGCAACTCATTGAAGTGCTCCCTCCATCTTTCGACTCTCTCTTGCTTCTCGGCTAGCATTCTCCCATTCTTATCTTTCACACCCTTACTGTTTCCCTTGCTACCTTCCCTAACTTTCTTGACTTCTTTCCAGAACAGTTTCTTACTCTCCACGTACCTCGCTCGTTTCTGTCTCTCGAAATCTTCATTCCCTCTACTACCCAACCACTCTCTATATGCTTTCTTCTTTTCTTCCACAGCTATTCTTACCTCTTCTGTCCACCATGCTGTACCTTTCACTCCCCTCCCTCTTCTCTTCACTCCACACACCTCCTCACATGCTGCACAGATCTCATCCTTAAACACCTTGCTCATCTCCTCCACAACTTCCAGGTCGAACCCACCTAGTCGTCTTTCCACTGCTCTCCTGTACTCCTCCCTGATTTCCTCCTCCTGCAACCATTCAACCCTCCTCTCGCCTCCCTCCAGCTCTCCTCACCCACTTCTTTTGTATCCTAACCTTAGCTACCACTACATAATGATCAGACAGACCCCCTCCAATACCCCTATACAGTACACCCTAGCATCCATCCCAGATTTCTTCATTCGTTCATCCACACATACATAATCAATCAATTACTTTCGTTCCACCACTGTCTTATCCTTCATCGTCAACATCCGTTTCCACGTGTACCTGTGGATCATTCTGTGTCGGAAGGTGTTGGCTATCCACAGCCTCCTCCCCACACATACGTCCACAAGTGCACTACCATTCCCATTCACCTCTGATGGTACCCCCCACCCTCCACCACTCCCTCCACTTTCCTATACTTTCATAAACATATATTTCATATAAACATTTCATATATTTTCGTAAACGTATCGATCGCATGGACCTAACGACCTTTCTCTCTATCTGTCTATCTATCTCCTGTATCTAATTATCTCCAGAGTACCTTATTAATGTACAGAACTATTTGTTGTTTGATGTTTTATTTAATCACAGTTTAGAGTCTATTGCCCTGGAATTGAAATGAATAATATCCTACCATTACAATAATATTTATCATGACAAAAAGTACAATATAAATGTTTACCTCATCTTGTCTGTAGGCTGAATGTAAGGTCTTGACAACTAATCATTTCAGAAAAATAAGTCAGTTTCATATAGGCTAGTTTCACAAACAAATCGATCGCTTTCACTTTTTAGTGAGCTCGGCTGAAATACTTAAAGATTGGGGAATGAAATGTTTAAAATTCTTTAATTGACTAGTGTCATTTTGCTCATTATGTGTTAGTGGAATAATACTATTATTTAGCCCATCAAATCAGAAATTAATCAGAGATCAAATAATAAATATAAGTGCTAATAAATATGGGAGATAGAAATAAATACAGTAGATAGAAATATATGTAATAGAGAGAAATCAGATGACAGGAGAAATTATAATTTGAAATGTACACAAATAACTAGCGGTCTCTGTTTTCTAATGGGTCACTGAGGTTACGATGTTTTCGGTCTGTTTTTGCCTGTTTCGTGTATATACACATTTTTCCGTGTTGTGGCCGACCTTGGAATTTTGGGGGTTACCGTGTCCAAACGAATCTGTGTATACGAAACGTGTGTATATCAAGACCTGACTGTACTGTATATGGTTTTTCAGTAAGAATGAGATTAAAAATAAATTATCTTCTTCTTCCACATTTAAAAACAAATATTAATACTGTTGTTGTTGTTGTTGTTGTTCCCCAGGTTGTCTGGCCGAACAGCCTTAACCCCTCCAACCCGGATGGGCTCTTGAACGCCCATAACAACCTCGGCCCGCGCAACCCGGAAGGGCTCTTGAACGCCCATTGCTTGCATGCGTGCTTTCGAATGCCGCGCGTACATTTTCGGTATCGTGGGACGGTAGGTGGCGCCACCAGGCGTAAACTCCGCCACAGCAACAGTATCTACCCCGACGCCATCATGGACAGTACGCCAAATAGTGATTCCGCTGTGTCCGATACCGTGCTTCCTACGACGCCCTTGCTTGTTCGTCGCGCCTTACCCCGACGCCATCGCCTAAATGTGTTATCTCCCGGAGGTATTGAGACGACATTGAGACTTTATGAGCGAGCTGATGCCAAGCATAATGTTGATGATGAAGTCAGTGACGACTCCAGTAATTATAAGTCGAGTGATTATGGCCATGAGAGTGATAAAGAAGAGCAATTCCTGGGATTTGCGAGAGAACATGACAGTGATGAGAGTGATGAAGGTGATGTACCAGTTGTTGAGGAAGCTGGTTTACCTAAAGACAGTGAACTTGAGAGAGTGAGCGAGTGGGAGAGTTCAAGGTCACTCACCAAATTTCGCTTAAGTGACACGACGCCAAGCCCTTCCCCTGGTAAATCGCCTTTCAAGCTACATTTGTATAAGCAGAAAATACTTGAGAAGGCGGCTGCGGCAGCTAGGGAACAAGCAAAACTACTTGGTGAGGATGAGGCTGTGAGTGAGGGTCAGCGTGGTGACCCTTCTCGTCCGCCATTGTCTCCCTTATCTACCCACGCCACCCAAGATGACCCGGATGCCCCGCATTCTTCCCCACCACCCCCACCATTGCCAAGGGTTGAGGACCCCACACTTTCGGCCTATTTGCCTCCTAGGTCCCCCGACAGGAGACATACTGCTGCCGAAAAGGGGAAAGGTAGGAAATATACCAAGAAAATTAAGAAAAGTAAGAGAGTTTTGTTCGAGGCTCCCGCGGCGTCCACCCCGGCCGGCCCCAGCCATACGTCCCCGCAACTTTCCCCACGGTCCTCCCCACCTCTCCCGCCTTCAACATGTCTTCCTGAAGAAGTCTTTGAGCTCGCATCACCAATACCTGGCCCTAGTGACAGTGAAACATTGCTTTCTGTCACTCGTCGCAGGCCAAGGAGCCCGGGACCTCGGGGGGACACAGCCTCACCTGCCACTCCTTCCCCACCTCGCCCACCCGCACGCCGCCCACGCATCACTGGTTCCCCGCCAGATTATGTGGGGGCCACTGATGATGAAGGGCACCTCTCTGAAGACTCTGGCCATGATTACATAGGTCCACCGTCAGGGCAAGATGACCACTCTGACGATGACTATATGGACATCGACGACCCTCGACCCATCCGCTTGGCCCGGCGTCGTGCTGCCCGTCGTGCTGCCCACCGCCCTGGCCGCCGCCCTCGCCGCCCTAGGGCGCGCGCCTCCCGAGTTGGCCGTGGGCGTGCTGGGCCACCAGCTGGAGCTCCTCGTCAGCGTAGACAAGACCCATTCTACGTTTTTCAGTGGCAAGACGTAGTTGATGAGGATGCATACAACCCTGATGTGCCAGCTTTTGATGAGGTACTGGAGGGTTCAGGCGTTACCCCCAATTTTCCTGCAGGCCCCAATGCTCCACCACACGAACTGTTTGAGGCCTTCTTTGATGAGGAGGTGGTAGGCTATGTTGTCAAAGAGACAAATAAGCAGCACCAATTCCAGGTCCACTTTTTGGGAAAGGTGACCAAGGGCCACATGAGGCAGTGGACCCCAGTGACTCATAAAGAGTTCATGGTGTTCCTGGCACTCACCATGCTAATGCCTCATGTCAAGAAGCATAGGTTGCCTGACTATTGGATCACCAATGATCTGATATCCACCCCTGCCTTCGGGAAATATATGTCTCGCGACCGGTACCTTGATATCCTCGCAGCGCTCCATCTTGTCACCAACCTTGACGTCCACCTCCCAGACAAGCTGTGGAAGATTAGGACGTTGTATGAGATGATGCGAGAACGCTTCACCTCCTACTTCAAGCCCTTCCGCAAGGTCGTCATTGACGAGTCTCTTGTGCTGTTCCGGGGAAAACTCAGCTTCCGGCAGTACATCCCCTCAAAAAGACATCGCTTTGGCATAAAATTCTTTGTGCTGTGCGACTGCCAAACTGGCTATGTCCTGGACTTCCTGGTCTACAGCGGGAAGGAAGGGGACTTGCTTGTGGACCCCCTCATTGGCTTTGGCGGAGCAGTGGTGCAAGCCATGATGGACCGCTACTTTCATAAGAATCACGTCCTCTACACGGACAATTATTACACGTCCCCCACTCTCTCACAGTACCTGCATGAGCGCAAGACGGGGACTGTAGGCACAGTACGAGGGAAAAGGAAGGGCATGCCACCTTTCCCTCCAAAGACCAAAAAAGGTGATGTGTTCAAGAAGAAGTCGGGGCCCATTCTGGCTATCCACTGGCACGACCAGCGGAAGGTCAACCTCCTGACCACCATCCACAAGGGGGAAATGGTGGAGACTGGCAAGGTGGATCGCCGCACCCAGGCCAGGGTGACCAAGCCCGATGCTGTCCTGGACTACAACATCAACATGAGGCTGGTGGACAAGTCCGACATGCAGATAGGCTTCATTGACTGCCTGCGTACCTCGTGCAGATGGTACAAAAAGTTCTTTCTGCATATGGTGGACATGTCAGTTCTGAATGCCTACAACATATACAAGCTTCGGAATGTGAACACACCCATGAAGTTCAATAGCCTGCGGAGGTTCCAAAAGCAGGTGTTGACGGAGCTCCTGGAGAAGTATGCTATGCCACAGAGGGCAGTGGCACATCCTGGGCCCGCCGTTATTGACCGCTTGCAGTCTGCTCAATACTTGACTAGGCACAGGCTTGGTTTCCTGCCTCAGAATGAATCCGGAAGAACACAGCAGAAGCGGTGCCATGTCTGCTACAACAGCAGGGTGAAGCCGAGGTCAGGTAAAAAGTCAACCCTGGAGTGTGTGGAGTGCAAGGTGGCACTCTGTGCTGTAGATTGCTTCTTTGATTACCACTCCAAGCTGGAGTTCTAATAATCATACTGAAATTGCCAAATAAAATGACAATATGTACACTATAATTATATATAGGCAAAAAGTGGAAGAAAACCAATGTATTGTAATACAAAAGTCATGTATTATGAGAACATTGATACAAATACAATTACACCATAATAATATGTGAAAGTGACACATATGTATATACCAAGTGACATTCATATGATTAGAACCTATAGAAATATAGAAATCAGTGAAAAAAGACACAATAAATTGTATATAAATCGTTTACAAATCATATAACTAAGTGAAAGTGACACAAGACCTAATATTTGATGGCCAAAGTATAATAAACACCTGTGATAACGAATAATCAGTGCCTAATACAACAATAACCTACCTCAATTACTAATAAAATGTACGGTATCGAGTGAAAATGAGCATTATCAGTGACAGTGACACTCTCTAAAGCATATTTGTCAAAGTGAAAGTGACACAAGACCTAATATTTGATGGCCAAAGTATAATAAACACCTGTGATAACGAATAATCAGTGCCTAATACAACAATAACCTACCTCAATTACTAATAAAATGTACGGTATCGAGTGAAAATGAGCATTATCAGTGACAGTGACACTCTCTAAAGCATATTTGTCAAAGTGAAAGTGACACAAGACCTAATATTTGATGGCCAAAGTATAATAAACACCTGTGATAACGAATAATCAGTGCCTAATACAACAATAACCTACCTCAATTACTAATAAAATGTACGGTATCGAGTGAAAATGAGCATTATCAGTGACAGTGACACTCTAAAGCATATTTGTCAAAGTGAAAGTGACACAAGACCTAATATTTGATGGCCAAAGTATAATAAACACCTGTGATAACGAATAATCAGTGCCTAATACAACAATAACCTACCTCAATTACTAATAAAATGTACGGTATCGAGTGAAAATGAGCATTATCAGTGACAGTGACACTCTAAAGCATATTGTCAAAGTGAAAGTGACACAAGACCTAATATTTGATGGCCAAAGTATAATAAACACCTGTGATAACGAATAATCAGTGCCTAATACAACAATAAGCTACCTCAATTACTAATAAAATGTACGGTATCGAGTGAAAATTAGCAATATCAGTGACAGTGATACCCTAATAAACATATTTTATATAATTGGCCTCAAAATAACTAGAAAATATCAAATAAACATCACATTCTCAATATCAAACACTAAAATCGTCTAAGGGAGATAAATACTTTGGCGCGGCGAGCGGCTAGGTGCGTCGTAGCCATGGCCGAGGCGACGCGTCCGAACGCGGGAAGAATTTGCCGCCGAAAAGCACTCGTCTTCCCGCGCTCACCATTATGCAACCAGAGGGGCTAGAGACCTCTACTCAACGCCATTCGACAGAGGAAGGTTTGTGGAACATTATTCTTTTTTATTTACAACATTACATGACATATTCATTGACTTACAGAGTAGTTAACATAGGCCAAAGATCGTCAAAACACCCGGTACCGGAGCACAGTCGCAAGCTATAGCCCCCGGGGCTGGAGGGTTAAGGTCTTGAGCAAGGCCAAGGCCATAAATGAGCGCCCCCACAAAACCCTCCCTGCTTACCACTAACAAAGCCCGGGTGACCGAAGCCACTCCAAGGCAGGGAGCTGAGGAGGGTGCGGAAACGCCCGGGAAACCAAAGCCCCACCCAAGGCCCTGTGCCCCTCAGCAATTATGAAGGAAAAGTTGAGGGGCAAGGGAAAAATGTGACGCTTTGGCTCCCAATCTGCCAACTTCTAGGTTGGCAGTAGGGAGGTCAATCCACGGAAAAGATGCCGTCACTTGAGATCTAGAAGATATATAAGTAAAAGGAACAGTCAGAGTAAGCTATGGGTATGGCAGAGATCGCTCAGCTCTCACTCTGATAGACCAGCCCATCACCACTATTAATACTGTAATAATATATTGTCGTACAAGGCGGCTAATATAGGGGATGGCGGTAGACTTGTGGACCAACAGCCATTACAGTACTTTTTTTTTTCAATGTGCATGAAGGAAACCCTGAATTGTGTTGTGGAGAAGTATCTGGAGAAGAAACAAAAGGTGTATGTTGCCTTTATGGACTTGGAGAAGGCCTATGACAGAGTGGATAGAGAAGGTTTGTGGAAAGTACTTAGAATATACGGAGTAGAGGGCAAGTTGCTGAAAGCAGTGAAGAGCATGTATGAGGGTGCAAAGGCGGCAGTACGTGTGGAGAGTGAGCAGAGCGAGTTCTTTGACCTGAATGTTGGTTTGAAACAGGGGTGTGTGATGTCCCGTGATTGTTTACTATATATGGATGGAGTCATGAAAGAAATACTATCAAGAGCAGTGAATGTTGGTGTATCGCTGAAAATGGAGGGAATTGAGTGGAAGCTACCTATACTGCTGTTTGCGGATGATACAGTTCTGATGAGTGATAATGAATGGGAGTTGCAGGGTCTGGTAAATGAGTTTGGAACAGTGTGCGAAAACGGAATTTGAAGGTAAATACGGGGAAGAGCAAGGTTATGGTCTTCGAAAGGGGTGAAGTCACAGAGTGTGAGGTGAAGCTGAACGGTCAGGCTATGGAGATAGTCAACTTTTAAGTATCTGGGCAGTGTGTTGAGTAAAGATGGGACTATGGATGAAGAGGTGCGGGAGAGGGTACAACAGGGAAAGAGGGTGTAGGAACGCTAAAAGCAGTAACAAGAAATAGGGTGGTCAGTATGGAAGTGAAGAAGTCCTTGCATGACAGTGTGGTAATCCCGACACTGACTTACGGAAGCGAAGCATGGACGTTGGTTGAGAGACTCAGACCGAGAGTGAGAGCAGTGGAAATGAATTACTTAAGGAGTGCGTGCGGAGTTACATGGAGGGATAGACAGACTAATGAGGAAGTAAGAAGGAGGTGTGGTGTGGAGGTAGATGTGCTGGAAAGTGTGAAAAGGAACAACTTGAGATGGTTCGGCCATATGGAACGTATGGAAAGCGAGAGAATGACTAAGAGGGTGTACGAGAGCGAGGTGGAGGGACAGAGGGGGAGAGGTAGACCGAATATGAGGTGGAAGGATGGAGTGAGGAACTACATGAACGAAGGCGGTGCTGGTTGGGGGGAGGGGCGTCGACTGACTGGGGACAGAGGTGCATGGGGGCGGTTCGTTCGTGGCCACCCCTTCGGGGATCACGGCGTCAGGCAATAGATAGATAGATAGATGAAGGAAAAAAAAGGCAGAACTGACTGTAACAAGTGTCCACCCCCGCCCCCCAAGGTTGTAAAGAGTGATAGAGAGCCAAAATCAAGGTATGTTAAAGGTAATTTAGGTGTGTTGGAAAGAAGTGTGGTGTGCTTGTTAAGTGTAGGCCTAGTGAAATGAATAGGTGTTTGCGAGAGTAGGCTAAATTACTCTCTGTGTAGGTGAGGCACAAATAGAAACAGTGGGGGAAGCCAAGCAAATGAAACATGAGTTCCAGCAACTCCTTATCATATGCCTATGTGGCTTCCCCTGGGTACTGCCCTGCTCGATTGGTGCCTGCAATCTGTCTTGATGGTGTAATGGTTAGTGTTTAACCCTTCCGCCTCGGCAGTCATCTTACGTTCCGTACCCGCGGAATCGGTGCATGTTGGATGATATGGCCATATTTTCTTAATAGTTAGAGCTAAGCAAAGGTAATAGGTAGAAAGATAAGCTAAATTGGAAAATGAATTACATACTGTTACCTTGATCCTGGTGTTAACCGAACATCGTTATGTCGTCGGGTTATGTTACGTGGCCGTGAATATTACGCGCGCGGGAGTATAAGAGGCCTACCGAGGTCAGCAGTGGAAGTTCAGTGTGGAGTATAAGAGGCTTTCCGAAGTGCGGGGGTTTAAGATCTGTATGTGGTAACGCAGGTTCGAATCCCAGGAGGATCACATGCTTTCATTATTTTTATTGGGAGGTATTTGGTGTCAGGAGTGAAATTAATAAATTAGAATATACAATAAAACTTTGCTAATTGCAGTGTCTTGGTATGGCACTGCCGAGGCTGGTGGGGCGCGGATAGGTGCCACAGGGGACTCTACTAGTCTTACCTTGGCGCTGTTTAGTGCCAAGCCTGAGTCGGCCACAGTGTTTACATGGTGGGGCAGTGTTGTTGCAGGATTTTGTTGTTCTAAAGTCCAAGTTGCTTAATGTACAATAGAGTCTTGGTATGATATTGTCTTGTAGCACTGGTGAGGCTGGTGTGGTTTACAGATACTGCAGGTGCAGGTGCTGCAGTTGGACTTAGTTGAATCTTGCTATGGTACAGTTAGCACTATACCAACATCAGCCAAAGTGATGATATGATGGAGCGGTGTTGTGATGGTATGTATGGAAGATATACATACAAACAATAGCACCTTTTTCCATTACATTGTCATGACTCGGACAGGGTTGTCTTTTAGAAGTTCAACTGCACAGTAGTACAATTAAGTCCTGCCATAACACTGCCACATCATGTCATCACTAGGACTGATGTTGACAATGCTAACAGTACCTCAGCCAGATTAAATAAACTCCCTCTGCAGCACCTCACACCTGCCTTAACAGTACTATAAGTGTGCTATAACAAGACTTTACTGTACTGGTATAGGATGATCGTTAGCCCATACAATTGCCATTCCCCGACCCCGATTTTAGTCACCTTGTACGGCACACAATAGGATATGTGGGGTATTTTCTTATTTCTCCACTAGGGGGGGATAAAGTAAATAAATAAATAAAACAGCTATCCTAACTAAACACCTACCAGAATCTGGTGAGAGAGGTGTAAGTGAGCCCCACTTTTTGTTGGTTTGCTTCTTAAGTTTGATTTCCATGCTGTTGGTGGTGACCCGGTACTGACACTCGGCCAACACCACCTTGTCCTTCAGGGTCAGGTCCCACTCAAACCAGGTGTCCTCCGTGCTACCGGGGTGTTGCTGCAGGAATTTGCTGTCACTGTGTAGGTTAAAACATTTGATTAAATATATAAGGCAATAGATAGATAGATAGATATAAGGCATTTTTATCATGTTTGATGTACGTATGTATATACAGTACTCAGGCACATATATTTTATCATGATAAAAAGTAAAAAATATGTTTTATTTCTTTTATTTTGGGATGTGCAATAAATGTATGTACAGTATGTATGTATATACTCAGGCACATACTCCATAGCTGGGGGTGGCCAACTCAAGACAGAGCCCGAACAGTGACAACGCAACACGACACAAAAAAACAAAATACAAATTCACACACATCTAGGTCGCCCAGGAGAAGACCCAGAGACCATGGATCACTAAGGGCACTCCAGCGCTCCCCCGGCCCGCGACCTCCTGGAGAAGTTCCGGTCTCAGCAGGCAGACATGCAGCAAAGCACACCACAGTGCCTGCCCACCACGCATCAGCTTCATATAAACCGGCTCCACGGGCCAGGCGCCTGACGGACTATTATATAGTCAAACTGACACCCTCTTCCCTCTCCCAAATGACCACGTTTTCACTCACTAGCATTCTCCATTCATTCTTATGTATTACCACTTCTCTTGCCTGATCTACGTATCTTTTCATTCCTTAATCTGTCTCTACAAGTAACTCCACACAGACTCCTCAAACAGCTCATCTCCATCATATCCAGCTTTCTTCTCTCCTTTGCCTTCAGAGCCTTTTTTTTTTTTTTAAAGAGACAATGAACGGAGGAAGGAAAAACACAGATAAAACAAAAAGGTCCATGTGCCTAAAGGCATCCTCCATTCATAAAATGTTTGTAACAACTGGATTTAAACTGTTGTAGATTGTAAGTTTGTGGAAAGCAACTCGAGGGAAGTGAATTCCAAAGAGTAGTAGTTCTGGGGATAAATTAATTTTGCTAAGCAGAAGTTCTGCATTGTGGAGGAGAAAGTGTAAATTCATGGGCGCTCTCAGCTGCCCTAGTTCTACGGGGAAAGATTTGGAGAGGCGGCACAATTGAAGCAAGTTCTTCGGAACAATTGCTGTGAAAATATCTGTAGAATAATGCAAGGGATGCAACGTTTCTTCGTATGGATAATGTAGGAAGGTCCTGTGTGATTGCAGGGTTATTGATTAATCTAATAGCTTTATTTTGAATTTTGTCCAACTGCCTCAATGCAACCACTCAACTTCCACTCCACAGAGGTGAACAGTAATCCATCTGAGAACGCACATGACTTTTATATATTACGGCCAACTGCTCGTCAGTGAAGTATTCTCGAACTCTGTACAGGAGTCCCAGTTTTTTAGAGGCATTCTTAGCAATGCTTCTAACATAATGTGTCCAGCTCAAGTTAGTAGTTAATGTTACACCGAGAATGTCAATACTATGTCTGAACCCCATACATCACTGTTGGCACAACAATTCCTTGTTACATTGCACTTTAACCCTTTACTAGCGGCGCTCGACTTAAGTCGAGTGAAAGAAACTGGGAGAAAACGGGTGAAAAATGGGTGAAGATCGAGTGAAAATGGGTGGAACAGTAATGAACCATACGTCCGACATCTGTGGCCTCCCGGCCCACACTAACTCCAGTTCCCCCACCGCACGGGTGGATGACAGTGTGACCAATAGTTAGCGAAAAGTGAACAATGTAGCAAAATCAGCTAAACTTCCATCTTTGAGGTAACACTGTCAGGGCTCCACGAGTGCTACGTAGCTGTATGTGGTGTCATTGTGTAGCGATTTCCGCCTAGTTTTCGGCACAATACAGTTCCTTTCATGCTGATGGTTGATATAGCAGTCAGAATGGCCTGAAAAGGCCCAAAACGGCTACAGACCCCCCGCTAGACAAGGGTTAAATGTTGTTTCTGTTCGGGCTCTGTCTTGAGTCGGCCACCCCAGCTGTAGTAGCAAAAAGTGAAATCTGCATCAATGATATATATATATATATTATAAGATAAAATTTCTCTCTCCCACTCTTGATAATCCCCCCCCCCCCCCCCCCCCACCCCCTGCCCCCCACGCCCGCCCCCCCCCCCACCCCCCCCCCCCCACCCCCCCCCCCCCCCCCCCCCCCCCCCCTACTACCAGTACCGTACTCTAATTATCTGTAAGAATTTTACCGGAGCATTTAAAGTTACAATAGTCAAGGCGTATATGTATTCTTACTATCACTCCTTTAGTTGGCCAATCTTCACCATACTGGTGCCACAGGTGTTATTAGCCTATCGTGACATACAAATATGTGCATACTCAGAGTAAACATTCAGTAATGCTAGTAAAAGATAAATACACTATGTAGTTCGGTCTTTGGAGCTGAATCTTGCACAATAGAAAATAATATATCACTCTGGGATTTGATAATTACATACATTAAAATGTAAAACTTGCAAACTAAACAAACCAAAATTGGGACAAGGACAATATAAAGTCAAATTAAATTATCAAAATCGCTATGTGGAAACAACGCTTACTAAAATGAAAATTATTAAATAAAAGAACACAATCCACCACATAGGGTGTACATCACTACATGAGCAAGTTAATCTGTTTCCCAAGCAAACCAATCGCACATATAACAACGCACTATCGTCACGTTAAAGGAAGTAGTCAAGTTTGGGAAGTCCGGGACGTTCTGGCAAATTTTACTAAACTCTGCATGAATAAAGAAACTACATGTTAAATGTCAAAATATTATTTAAAATCAAATTTGCAACATGACAAGACATTATAGTAAAAAATACAAATATTGATAATTGATAAGAAAAATATAATATTTGATATTAAACTTTCTGATAAGAACAAGTGCATTGCAAAATTATACATGTTACCTAAATTTCATAAAAGACCTTATAAATATCGCTTTATTGCCGGAGCAAAATTTGCTACCACTAAAACTCTATCAGAACAAGTAGTAAATTGCTTAAAATACATTAAAAGTACTCATAAAAGATATTGTAATACCATCATGAGAAGAACTGGCATTAACTATTATTGGAGTGTTGACAATTCGTTAGAAGTTATTGATAAAATAAATACCATGCCGAAAGTTACCTCGGTACATAGCTTCGACTTTTCAACTTTGTATACCAATTTGCCTTTAGATTTAGTATATTCAGAGCTTTGCTTTATTATAGATTTGCACTTTGACAGGTTCGTTAGGAATGGTAATTATTTCATAAATGTTTATACATATTTTAATAATGCATCACTTAGCTCTACTCCCACTAGTTCTGTATATTTTGATAGAACTAAACTTAAAGATGCCCTTAAATTCCTCCTTTTCAATACTTATGTTAGATTCGGGCCGTACATTTTCAAACAAATATTAGGAATTCCTATGGGTGGAAATGCTAGCCCTTTAATTGCAGACTTATTCTTGCTTGCTTTAGAATTTAAATATATAAAAGACTTAGTTGACAGTAGCAAGAAAAATAAAATTCCAGAAAAATTAGCACTTGCTAAACTGTTAAGTAATAATAGTAGATATATTGATGATATTCTTGTTTGCAATTTGTTAAATTTTAATCAAGTTGCTAAACTTATTTACCCTAATTCTATTCCCCTCACACAATGTAACGTAAATTATAAAGTTGAAAATTTTCTTGATATAAATATAGATTGTTAATGAACAGTGCATACTTAAAGTATATCACAAAGTTGATGATTTTAATTTTAACGTAATAAACTTTCCTTTCCCTAGTAGTAATATCGATAGTAAAATCACTTATAATTGTTTTTATTCCCAATTACTCTTGTTAAAAGAGTACTCTTTGTTTAAATCTGTTGTTACTTCATATTTTGCAATTATTTCTCTTTATATTATATGTATTCATTGTCGATAGTATCAATTGCTTACTTTTGCGATTTCCTTAGTTTATTTGTGCTATAAATGTAGGTTATTTGTAGGGTAGTTATTGATAGGGGTCACTTGAGGCATGCTATGCTTACAGGTACCTACCCGATAGCACTATCGTTAGTGAGTGCTGTACTGTATTTTATATATTATTTTGTAATAGTATAGATATCTTATCAATATTTGTATTTTTTACTATTGTTAATGTCTTGTCATGTTGCAAATTTGATTTTAAATAATATTTTGACATTTAACATGTAGTTTCTTTATTCATGCAGAGTTTAGTCAAATTTGCCAGAACGTCCCGGACTTCCCAAACTTGACTACTTCCTTTAACGTGACGATAGTGCGTTGTTATATGTGCGATTGGTTTGCTTGGGAAACAGATTAACTTGCTCATGTAGTGATGTACACCCTATGTGGTGGATTGTGTTCTTTTATTTAATAATTTTCATTTTAGTAAGCGTTGTTTCCACATAGCGATTTTGATAATTTAATTTGACTTTATATTGTCCTTGTCCCAATTTTGGTTTGTTTAGTTTGCAAGTTTTACATTTTAATTTTAATTAATAAGATTTTGTAAAATCTGCACTAAAGTAGATGACTTTTGGGCTAGAACTAGGTTACTATACAGACTCTTAGTGGACAGAGGTTTTGAGGCAAGTAAATTGTTCCATAAATTTAATCTTTTTAGGGTCAATTATTGTGACTGTATTCTAAAATTTGACATCAATAATTTTAATCAAGCATTTTTAACTTGAAGTTTCTTGTATAACCTCTGCTTACTTTTTGTCTGTATTTATTGTTTATCTTTTTCTTTTTCTATTATTATTATTATTATTAATATTGATGATTTTTTAAATTTATTGTTCTTGTTAAAAGAGTACTCTTTGTTTAAATCTGTTGTTACTTCATATTTTGCAATTATTTCTCTTTATATTATATGTATTCATTGTCGATAGTATCAATTGCTTACTTTTGCGATTTCCTTAGTTTATTTGTGCTATAAATGTAGGTTATTTGTAGGGTAGTTATTGATAGGGGTCACTTGAGGCATGCTATGCTTACAGGTACCTACCCGATAGCACTATCGTTAGTGAGTGCTGTACTGTATTTTATATATTATTTTGTAATAGTATAGATATCTTATCAATATTTGTATTTTTTACTATTGTTAATGTCTTGTCATGTTGCAAATTTGATTTTAAATAATATTTTGACATTTAACATGTAGTTTCTTTATTCATGCAGAGTTTAGTAAAATTTGCCAGAACGTCCCGGACTTCCCAAACTTGACTACTTCCTTTAACGTGACGATAGTGCGTTGTTATATGTGCGATTGTTTGCTTGGGAAACAGATTAACTTGCTCATGTAGTGATGTACACCCTATGTGGTGGATTGTGTTCTTTTATTTAATAATTTTCATTTTAGTAAGCGTTGTTTCCACATAGCGATTTTGATAATTTAATTTGACTTTATATTGTCCTTGTCCCAATTTTGGTTTGTTTAGTTTGCAAGTTTTACATTTTAATTTAAGATAAGTTTAAGTTAAAGACCGTTTTGTCCACAGAGAATGTGGTTACAGTCTCACATCCTAAATGGCGGCTTTTCAGGCGGACTTGTCAAGGGCTGCCTCTGTTGTCAAGTTCTTTATTTTGAGATCGGACCGGAGTACCTGATCCCACGTTATTCTAGGTCTACCCCTACGCACAGCTCCCCCCACGTTCACAGTCCGGCATTTCTTCACCCAGTTCTGATCATCCATTCTCTCCACGTGTCGAAACCAACCCAGTCGGGTTGGGGTGCCATTATGGCACCAAAATTATATCCAAGGAATAAGATGGCCACTCTCTCCAATTCTCACCTGGTCTGAAACCTGGCTGATAAAGAGTCCTCAGTGAAGTTGACCAAGGACGCATCTTTGTTTATATTTTTTACATAGAGGAACACCGCCAGGAGGCACTCGGCATCGCGCTCCACAAAATCCATCTTGACGTTGGACACGGGCATCGCTGAACCCTCAACTTTGATATCTTTGCCATTATCTAGGCTGTCTTGTAGATTCTCATTATTGGCTAAACTGTTGATCTCGGACTGTGGTGTTTGTTGCTGTTGTTGGTTTTGGTTTTGTTTCTTCTCTGGTGTTTTGCTGGCTGGGGATGAAGGCAACTGCTTGTTCTTCTGGGATATTATCTTCTCTGGACTTGTCTTTTTGGCAGGCTGCAAGAAGATTAAGAAATTAGCAAACCTTTACTAAAACAAAAATTATAATTAAGAGTTCAGTAGCCTACCCATATTCATGCTAATTCCCCTAATAATCCAAATATTTTTCAGAAACCCATACAAGTTAACCCTCTCCGAAATATGACGCAATTTTGAGCCTATTAGGGATACTTTAAAACCTTTGTTACCATCAGGGGTATTTAGAAACCTTTAGTTTAGTTACTTCAACCTCTGCAGTTGTCTTTGAGTTAGCTGTGGGCAGAAAACTAATTTTGGAGAGGTAATTATAAGAGTGAGAGAACTCTATTTCTTATTTCTAATCTGGCAACCTCTGCGTCATATGAGTCTGAAGGGGTTAAGTATAAAGAAATTAATGAATTAATAAGATAAAAAGTTCCACATTCAATTTGTAATTTTACAGCCATACTTATGACATCATAAGGCATTTCTCTCTCCAGGTACCGTACCATTCACTTGACACATTTTTATAGACAGAACAAAATTATTACCATTAACTTTTACATTCCACCTCACTCTCTTAGTCATTCTCTTGCTTCCCATACATTCCACATGGCCAAACCATCTCAAGGTGTTCCTTTTCACACTTTCCAGCCCATCCACACCACACCGCTCTTGTAGTTCCTCATTCGTCTGTCTATTCCTCCATGTTACTTCTCACGCACATCTCAAGTAACTCTAAAGTTACTGTATTATAATATACAGTAAGTAAAATACTGGTACTGTTCCTGTTTGTCCCTTCGCTGATAAAGTGTTGAAACTGTATCATTTTACTTACACTTAATTAGCCCTTCATCTCTAACCGAATTAAACCAAAGGTGTAATTTGGCTACTTATAAATTGTACCCCCAACTGGGCCCAGCCCATAATGCTTTTATATTTAGCACCAGGCTCAGCCATTGTGTACACAATGGCTGAGACTGGTGCTAAATATAAATATAAAAAGTTGGAGGTAAAATGCATAAGTAGCCAAATTACACCTTTGGTGTAACTCGGTTCGAGATGGAGGGCTAATTAAATGTAAGTACAGTACTGTAACACGTTACAGTTTCAAGACTTTATCAGCTAAAGGACAAACAGGAACAGTACCAGTATTTTACTTATTATAATGATTTTTACACCAACCAAATTCACATCTAAACTCAATTAATAAAATCAACAAATACATGTGGCACTCAGAGGACTCGAACCCAGGATACTCACATCGAAATTCCGCGCACTATGCATTACGCTATCAAGACAGTTATTATAATACAGTAACTTTAGAGTTACTCGAGATGTGCGTGAGAAGTAACATGGAGGAATAGACAGACGAATGAGGAACTACAAGAGCGGTGTGGTGTGGATGGGCTGAAAAGTGTGAAAAGGAACACATTGAGATGGTTCGGCCATGTGGAATGTATGGGAAGCAAGAGAATGACTAAGGACAGAGAGGGAGAGGCAGTCCGAGAGTGAGGTGGAAGGATGGGGTTAAGAGGTACATGGGTGAAAGCGGTGTTTGATGGGAAGATGGGCGTCGGCTAATGGAAGACAGAGGTGCATGGGGGCGATTCATTCATGGCCACAGTTCGGGGATCATGGCATTTGGCAATAGATACAGCATAGAACTCTAATAGCTATTATAAATATGGTACAGTATAAGGATAACGGTAAAACTCCACTTCCCTCTTACCTCTAGACAGGGCCAGTGTATATTAGGATCATGCTTGAGGAGCTTGATGACACAGCGAGCGCTTTTATAGTTGACAGAAGTAGCCTCGGGAACAACGGGAGCATAAAGCTGTGTGGTGAACTTGCGACCGTCCATGAGTGAGACCCCCAGTGTGCCCTCATCCGTGTTAATGTCCACAGTACGGTTGTCATGGCCACCACCCACCAGCACTGACACCGTCACAAACTCATTCTTTTGGCTCCAGTCATGTACCAGGTCATTCGATATGGAGTTTCCTGAGGAGAACAGGGGTATACATAATATTCAAAAGGGAAATACTGTACAGTAATACAAATATATCATACTATACCATATGAATTAAATCTACTGTAAGTGTAGCCTTTAGCATGGGCCCCCACAGACTATGGAGAGTAAGGAAAGGGGAGGAGTTTTATAAGCAGGTTGTCCTCTTAGATTATAATTTCCATCTGAGGACATCCTCTTGAGCAGTAAGGACAAAGGCAAATACTCCTCGATCCTTATCACCACACAAAGGAAAAAAATTGATGGAATAAAACAAGTCTAGAAAAAGCTATGGGAGGTAGAGGATATTAAACCCCCAATCTGATTGAACCAAACCATCACCTAACATCAGTAGCCTAATGATGCAGTTTTTACCATCATACACTCCCTGCTTAATAGCTGGGCTAGGGTGGGTGCCCTGATGAATCATGGACTTTCGTGAACAGTTGCCACAGATTGCTAGACTGCGCCGTTCACCACAGCACTGACGTCTGCCAATAACACACTGGCTGGCCCGAGACTCCAACCGTCAACCTCACGGTCAGCAGGCGAGCGCTCTACCAACCGAGCTACGGCTTGTGGCAGATAAATAACATACAGTAACTAAAATGTACTGCTCTCCCCATATATATATATACACCAGTATTTTTGCTTTATTGTGAATAAGTTGTCTGTCATGCATGCATATACAATTACTGTATACCAATAAGTCATTTAAAATGAGTTATTTATTTTCCTTATGGATTTTTAATGGGTCCTCTGCTACAAGTGTTCCTAACCTGCTTAACTTTGAACATGGTCTCTTGCCTTAGAAATTGACTATGTGATGATTCAATTTATGGCTGGGATTATGTTAAAATTGACAAGGAGCTGGTAATTTGTTATGATAACCTGCATGTATGTACAGTAGGCCCATGTATAAAGAAGTCAACATTGTGTTTAGAGACGGTATCTCCTCTTTACAAAAAATACTGGTAGCTAATGTTATCTCAGTTGAGCAATAACAATCTATCTATCTATATACATTCCCTATTTTTTTTTTTTTTTTTTTTTTGCTGGGGGTGGCCGACTCGAGACAGAGCCCGAACAGGGACAGCACAAAAAATAAAACAAAAACACACACAAAAACCATAACATAAATTCACACATTATAACAAAAATTATGTAAATTAAATAGTTGGAACAATACTGTACTGTTAAAAACTAGAAGATTACTTACTATTCTCCCTATCCTTTTTCTTTTTGGTGGAGGAGCCAACATCCTGTTTATTGTGATGGTGCGTCTTCTTGCTGGCGGGCTCCATACTGCCAGCTGAGGTGTCGTCGGCTGCCCTGGACGAACACCCGCGCTTCCGCTCTCCACTGATGTGCACCGTGAACTGGGAGTAACTGCGGGGTTATAAAATTATTAGCATTGGTAAAAAAATGCAGCAAAAGGAAGGGTGAAAGCTCCAAAGCCCATATTGGAAGTTTACAAACAGTCTGTCCAAGAATAGGTGGTTGGAGAGTGGAGTCAAGTTCCCACCCAACTGCTATGTACAGTACCGGTACAGTACATACAGTAAATTTGTTTAGGTAAACTAGGTTAAGTTAGATAAAATTACATACAGTATGTAGTCAAGGTATTTCTAACAAAAATTTAATAAAAATTTGGTTGAATAACATCTCACCTCTGAGCCAAGTATTATTGGATAAGTGCACCAATATCATTTTAGTAAAATAAAAAAACATGGTTTTTCTTTTTCTTCTTTTGCTGATTTCAATAAGTCACAGGGGGGTGAAGGGGGGTAGAGTGGGAGCCCTCCCTTAATCCATCCTGTATCCCACGGCAACCTTAATTTGATCCCTCCCTACTAGTGGGGGCTGTGTTTTAAGATTGAAGGATACAGTACATACTGTACATCTATCTATCTATTGCCTGACGCCGTGATCCCCGAAGGGGTGGCCACGAACGAACCGCCCCCATGCACCTCTGTCCCCAGTCAGTCGACGCCCCTCCCCCCAACCAGCACCGCCTTCGTTCATGTAGTTCCTCACTCCATCCTTCCACCTCTCATTCGGTCTACCTCTCCCCCTGTCCCTCCACCTCGCTCTCGTACACCCTCTTAGTCATTCTCTCGCTTTCCATACGTTCCATATGGCCGAACCATCTCAAGTTGTTCCTTTTCACACTTTCCAGCACATCTACCTCCACACCACACCTCCTTCTTACTTCCTCATTAGTCTGTCTATCCCTCCATGTAACTCCGCACGCCCTCCTTAAGTAATTCATTTCCACTGCTCTCACTCTTGGTCTGAGTCTCTCAACCAACGTCCATGCTTCGCTTCCGTAAGTCAGTGTCGGGATTACCACATTGTCATGCAAGGACTTCTTCACTTCCATACTGACCACCCTATTTCTTGTTACTGCTTTTAGCGTTCCTACAACCCTCTTCCCCTGTTGTACCCTCTCCCGCACCTCTTCATCCATAGTCCCATCTTTACTCAACACACTGCCCAGATACTTAAAAGAGTTGACGATCTCCATAGCCTGACCGTTCAGCTTCACCTCACACTCTGTGACTTCACCCCTTTCGAAGACCATAACCTTGCTCTTCCCCGTATTTACCTTCAAATTCCGTTTTTCGCACACTGTTCCAAACTCATTTACCAGACCCTGCAACTCCCATTCATTATCACTCATCAGAACTGTATCATCCGCAAACAGCAGTATAGGTAGCTTCCACTCAATTCCCTCCCTTTTCAGCAATACACCAACATCCACTGCTCTTGATAGTATTTCTTTCATAACTCCATCCATATAACAGTAAACAACCACGGGGACATCACACACCCCTGTTTCAAACCAACATTCAGGTCAAAGAACTCGCTCTGCTCACTCTCCACACGTACTGCCGCCTTTGCACCCTCATACATGCTCTTCACTGCTTTCAGCAACTTGCCCTCTACTCTGTATATTCTAAGTACTTTCCACAAACCTTCTCTATCCACTCTGTCATAGGCCTTCTCCAAGTCCATAAAGGCAACATACACCTTTTGTTTCTTCTCCAGATACTTCTCCACAACACAATTCAGGGTAAAAATCTGATCTACACATCCTCTTCCCTTCCTAAAACCTCCCTGCTCGTCGCCTATCCATTTCTCCGTTCTCACTCTCACTCTCTCAATCACTACCCTACTGTATACCTTCCCTACTACGCTTAGAAGACATATTCCTCGGTGGTTACCACACACTCCTCTTTCCCCTTTGCCCTTATATAGGGGGACTATTATGCCAGTCTTCCAGTCATCGGGTGCACTCCCCTTCTCCCATGCTAGTTTGCACATTTTCCATACCCATTCTATCACTATCTCACCACCATACCTCAACATTTCCCCACACACTCCATCTGTTCCTGGTGCTTTCCCCAACTTCACTCTTTTCATGGCTTCCCACACTTCTGACCTCCTGATCCCCACCTCCTCCTCCACTACTTCTCTTCTTCTCCCTCCCATACCATATCCAGCTATGTTTGCTGGCTCTTCATTCCTTTCATTTAGCAACTCACTGAAGTACTCCCTCTATCTTTCGACTCTCTCTTGCTTCTCGGCTAACATTCTCCCATTCTTATCTTTCACACCCTTACTGTTTCCCTTGCTACCTTCCCTAACTTTTTACATACAATGTACATACAATGGTTTAACGTAATTTTCCATTACTGTACATACATTGTAATGGCTCAGACGTGGTTGCCCATCCGCAGTTGGAATATAATACAGCAGTCTCGTCACAACACTGCCCCATCATGTGATCACTCTGGCACTTTGACATAATGCTAACAGTGCTGCAGCAATACTCGGCTGAGTCCAACTGCAGCACCTGCAGTATCTGCAAACCACACCAGCCTCAACAGTGCTAGGTAAGATCCTGTGTAGCGGGAGAAACTGTTTTTCAGATGACTATTTACTAAGAAACATTGAACAATATCTTTAACCTAACCTAACCAAAACCTAACCTAGTATATTAGTGGAGTATTTATGAATGTAAAATGTAAACATATATTGTAACATTACCAAATTATTGAGATATAAGTACAGGTCTGCCCGCTACACAGGATTATACCCAGTGCTACAACAGGACAGTATCGTACCTAGACTCTACTGTACATTAGGCAACTTGGACTCAACCTATTATTGTATCCCACGGCTGTTAACAAAACAATTTACCCAACAGCTAGCCATGGGATACAATAATGGGTTGAGGGAGGCTTTGCCCCCCTCACCCCCCATGACTTATTGTCATCATCATGTATATACGTGTGGAGAGTGAGCAGAGCGAGTTCTTTGACCTGAAGGTTGGTTTGAAACGGGTGTGTGATGTCCCCGTGGTTGTTTACTGTATATATGGATGGAGTCATGAAAGAAATACTATCAAGTTGGTGTATCGCTGAAAAGGGAGGGAAATGAGTGGAAGCTGCCTATACTGCTGTTTGCGGATGATACAGTTCTGATGAGTGATAATGAATGGGAGCTGCAGGGTTTGGTAAATGAGTTTGGAACAGTGTGCAAAAAAACGGAATTTGAAGGTAAATGCGGGGAAGAGCAAGGTTATGGTATTCGAAAGGGGTGAAGTCACAGAGTGTGAGGTGAAGTTGAACGGTCAGGCTATGGAGATCGTCAGCTCTTTTAAGTATCTGGGCAGTGAGTTGAGTAAAGATGGGACTGTGAATGAGGAGGTGCGGGAGAGGGTGCAACAGGGGAAGAGGGTTGTAGGAACGTTGAAAGCAGTAGCAAGAAATAGGGTGGTCAGTATGGAAGTGAAGAAGTCCTTGCATGACAGTGTGGTAATCCCAACACTAACTTACGGAAGCGAAGCATGGACGTTCGGGAAGAGACTTAGACCAAGAGTGAGAGCGGTGGAAATGAGTTACTTGAGAAGTGCGTGCGGAGTTACATGGAGGGATAGACAGACGAATGAGGAAGTAAGAAGGTGTGGTGTGGAGGTAGATGTGCTGGAAAGTGTGAAAAGGAACAACTTGAGATGGTTCGGCCATATGGAACGTATGGAAAGTGAGAGATTGACTAAGAGGGTGTACGAGAGCGAGGTGGATGGACAGAGAGGGAGAGGTGCACCGAAGGAGAGGTGGAAGGATGGAGTGAGGAAGTATATGAATGAAGGCGGTGCTGGTTGGGAGGAGGGGCGTCGACTGACTGGGGACAGAGGTGCATGGGGGCGGTTCGTTCGTGGCTACCCCTTCGGGGATTGCGGCGTCAGGCAATAGATAGATAGATAGATGTATATTACCAGCAGGGGGCAGATAACAGCTGGGCGCGATATAATATCGTAAAAAAAAAAAAAAAAAAAAAAAAAAAAAAAAAAAAAAAAAAGGCAAATCAGACGCGAACGTAACTGCGAGCCTACGACTCAGACCTATATAAACAAAGCGACGACGGTGAGCCCAGATACTATATTCTTACCGGAGAGTTATAGGGAGTTTTGTGTTTTTACAGTGCTTTATATAGTGCCCATATAATGTATTTCCGATGGTTGGAACAAATTTTAGTATGATCTTTGCAACATCCTTGGGATGGCGTTAGCAGGCGTACAGTCGCTTTGTTTACAAAAGTCGCACGCTCGCATTTACGATCGCAATAAATTTGACTGCTTTTCTTTTACAAAATTATCCCACGGCCAGCTGTTATTTGCCCCTTGCTGGTAATATATATGATGATGACAATTAAGTTATAAGGGGTGAGGGGAGTAAAGCCCTCCTCAACCTCAATTATTGTATCCCAAGGCCAGCTGTTGGGTAAATTGTTTTGTTACCAGCCGTGGGATACAATAATAGGTTGAGGGGTCACCCCTCATGACTTACTCACAGTAGCTTCCCTGGAAGAGGCCCTAGGGGTTCCTGTGGCTCCAGCAGTATGGCAGCCTGAACACTAATTGTTTGTTGGCTGCGTGTGGTGTTAATTCGTGCTTTGTAATTATATTTCTGGTCCTGAGTTTTCCTAAATTTATTTAGCCTAGACTCAAACTTTTCAACCGAGGCAGCACTCACCACCCACTCTGGCAACTCATTCCAGTTGTTAACAACACGATAGGGAAACAAAAAAAATCGCAGATCCAGCCTAGCTCTTGTCTTGTAAACTTTCTTTGTGTTCCCCCGTGTAGTGTTGTCCTCCCTCAGTTCAAAGAGACCCTCACTGTCATATTTACCAATGATGATCTTGTAAGTTGCAATAGCTCCTGCAATGAGCTACTGTATAGTATCCTTAGAGCCTGCGGCAATTCTTCCATCAAGTCAAGAGTTTTTAGAGGAGGACTCCCGTTGGAACTGTTTTATGCAGACGATTTATTCCTAATAGCTGAAAGTATGCAAGATGCTGGGGCCAAATTCAGAGAATGGAGAGAGGACATGGCGAGCAAGGGTTTAAGAGTCAATATTAACAAAACCAAGGTTATGTATTGTAGATTGAGACCAGGCAATGTGGAAAAGAGCGGTGCATACCCATGTGCTGTGTGTGGAAAGGGTGTGGGAGTTAACGCGATTTAATGTAGCATCTGTCGATGCTGGGTGCACCATGGGAATAAGCGCTGTAGTAGAATAAAGGGACCCCTGCCGAAGGATAAGTCAGAAATAGAGAAATTTAAGTGCGTAGGTCTAGTGTGCAAAGGCGAGCTTGTGTTAAGTGATGATCCTGTGTGTGCAAAAGCGAGCTTGTGTTAAGTGATGATCCTGTGGCTGTGAATTTTGGAAATGAGTCATTGGAGCTGGTGAACAAGTTTTATTACCTAAGAGATACCATCTCTGCCGGTGGTGGGGCCGAGGCTGCCACTGTTGCTAGAATTAGATGTGGCTGGGGGAAGTTCAGAGACCTGCTGCCAATCCTGACCATGAAAAGAATGCCTCTCTCCCTGAAGGGAAAGGTGTATGCCTCATGTGTTAGAAGTGCAATGACGTATGCCTCAGAAACATGGGCCGTTAAACTTAAAGTAGAGGATGTCAACAGAATAGAACGTAATGAGATGAGAATGGTGAGATGGATGTGTGGGGCCAGGCTACAGGATAGAATAACAAATGTTAAGCCGAGGAGACGTTTAGGTATAAAGAGTATTAGCGAGGTGATGCGTACAAGTAGACTGGGATGGTATGGACATGTGGAGAGAATGGATGAACAAAATTGGGTGAAAAAATGCAGGTCTGTGATTGTGGAGGGAGCTGCACCAAGGGGTGGACCGAGGAAGACCTGGGATCGGACTATACGTGCCGATCTCAAATCCAAGAACTTGACAAGTGAAGCAGCCCTTAACCTATAAAGCGCAAGCTGTATATAGTGGACACCATGCAACTGGGCGAAGATACTAGGCCTCTTTCCAGCCTAAAATCGTAATTTTACGATAAATATCGTTATTACTTGTTCATATGCGCCTATTTTACCTTTACTATGAAGATAGTAGGTCTAACCTGTAACAACAATAAAACATGTGGGAATATAATTTTTCTGGTCAAAATAGCGAATTATAGTCAGCCGCTCCAGTCATGAGTTGTGAGCCAGCCGCAATGTACAACCTCCCTCTCTGAAGCCTAGAGCCACACTGAACCTCCCCTACCTCATACTCACGCATCTATACCTCTCTCTAGCAACATGAGCACGGTTTAGACCGGGTTTGGAGATATTGGCATGATAAATACACCAATAAAGATGGTAATAAGAGGAAAAATAGGTGATAATTGAAGGGGGGGGGGGATATTGACACATGTGGACAAGTGATATGAGGTATGGAGGGAAAAAAAAAAAAAAAAACATTAAGTGCTACTGGGGCCTTTTAAAATGTTTTGGGATGGACGTAGTTACCGGGTGTAACACTACCGACATACAACATACATCATCTATAAATACTTATAATAAAATAAATACTTATAAATCTATAATACTAGGTTAGGTTAGGTTAGGTTGTTTGGTTAGGGTAATGTATTTTAGTATCCAAAGGCAGTCAAAATAGACGGGAACATGATGGTGAGCGTCCGCGTAGTGTTAACAAGACAGGCGGTACACCCGGTAACTACATTCTTGTCAATGTTTTTTTTAGGCCTGCCCTCTTAAGAGCTTTGCCACCGTTGCCCAGTAAAACCTCTTAACCCGTGGAGCCCCGGCTAGTTTTGTAATGTTTGTTCACCAGAACCCGGCCGGTTTTCAAAAAATGGTTTTATTCCAGAAACAATAGCGAATGGGTTAGGAATGAAGGAAAAACCGCTCAAAAAGCTTAAAGAATGGTCCTACAGAGCCCCCGAAAACGTATTTTACAAGAGTAAAAAATTGAAGGCAATTACCCCAAAAAACCAGGTTATTGCGCGCTCACGCGCACGCACGTGGACTTTGAGAGTTTTCAACCATCGGCACGGTTGCGTGGGATACGTACACAGTTCCCATACAAATCTGAGCCCTCTTGAGTGGCTACACCTGAGGTTACGGTCGGCGCAATTAGGGTGACACGCCAGACGCGTCTCTGGGGCTGTGCGTTACATACATCGCCGACGCGTCAGACGCGTCGCTGGGGCTGTACGGGTTAAGAGCTTTCTCGCCGTTCCCGGGTTAACAGGGTTGCCTGGAACGCCGCCATTAGGACAAGAGAGTGAAACTGCACGTATGTGTGGAACACTCAGTCTTAAAATTTTATGTACAGTATGTATGTATGTAAGTCCTTGATTATCGTAGGTTGTATCCCATCTGGTCCAGGGACCAGGTGACTTGTTTCTCTTGAGCCTTTGTTGCACCTTCCTTATTATATAATTTGTGATTCCTATGTGGTCAAACCTCGGTACCTCTATTGTGGTAGCGGGCGGTGAATCTGCATTCGGTTCTTTGATGAAGATCCCTGCAAATTGTTCTGAAAGTATGTCTGCCTTTTCTTTGTCACTTGTTGCCTTTCCAGTTTTTCCCACATCCTTATATAAGTCACCAATACAAGATTTACATCTAGTCTTTGACATTTCGTACTTCCAGAATATTTTGGATAGGTTAGGTAAGGTTGTTAGGTTAGGCTAATGTCCTTTCAAAGGGGTAGGCTATAGTAAACACTAGGATATACCCGGTCAGAGACTCAGAGCTCAGAGGTAGGTGATACGCCCGATAACACAACTCTTGCCAAATAGCCTATACTGCCTCGTATGGTCGTACCCAAGGGTCACGGGTTCGATTCCCGCCCTGGGTGTACTGTATTTTCGGGAGGCTATTTTCACATCAAACGAAGTTTAGGCCTAGGTGTGTTGGTCAAATTGTCAATATGGTTGGGTCACAGTTGGAAGTAAAATCGGAGCTCCCGAACGGTCGAACGGGCATGGTGTAAAAACCTAATCCTACACTAGGTCACAGAAATATCAATGGATCTCTGGAGGGTGGATAAATAGTAACGATAATTAGGGCCTATAGGGAATAGGCTCGCAGCCTTATTATACATAATTTATTAGGGACAATGTCGGTCTACGGAATCCTTATAGGCCTACTGTACTCATGAAGGCCTTCGATAAGGTTCCGCATCGACGTCTGTTGGAGAAACTCAGGGGCTACAACATCAGAGGTAACCTTCTATACCTACCTTGAGTATACCTTGAGTTGTGTCGGCCTCCTCAGCAGCCTCGGCGAGAGTTGCTCCCCCCGAGTATGTTTGCTTCCAGTGTTTGATGCAGCAGGCTATTCAAGGGGACAGCTCTCCCCCCCGCAAAGTATGGCTGATCAAGCACCGACTTGAGATGGTTGTCCAAGGTTTTTTTGAATACTTCCGTTGGCACGTCCATCAGGTTTCTCACGTTCTCTGGCATTTTGTTGAAGAGGCTCGGTCCCCTGTTTGTCAACCAGGAGTCCCTCAGTGTGCCCAGAGCTCCCCTACACTTTTGGGGTGGGATGTTACAATACCTACCCCCTCTGTCCCTTCAGTTCCATGATATTGTGGTTTGAAGGTTTGGCACTAGACCCTCGATAACTTTCCATGTGTAAATTATCAAGTATCTCTCTCTTCTTCGCTCCAGTGAATATAAGTTAAGAGCCTTCAGCCGATCCTAGATCTTTTTTGATTTCCGATAAAATTATGTTTTACCGAGCTGATGTGGGACGTGAAACTTCTTTGAACACTCTCTATTTCGTATATTTCCCAGGCTTTGTGTGGAGATGTCAGCACACTGCAATACTCCAGTCGTGGGATCACCAACGATTTGAAAAGTGTTATCATTGGCCGTTCTTCTCGTGTCTTATAACCTACAAGTTTCCTCGCTGCTACTGACTTGGCCTGATTATGTTCTTTGAAAGACATGTTTTCTGACATTATTACCCCAAGATCTTTAACCTTTGATTTTCGTGGGATTGGCAGGAGTGACTCTGTTAAGTAGGTTGTGTTTCTTTTAATTTCTCCATTTCCTCCATACCTTATCAGCTGAAATTTCTCTTCGTTAAATTGCATGTTGTTATCTTTGGTCCACCGAAATAAAGCGTTCATGTCTGCTTGCAAGATTTCTTTGTCTTCTATTGTGGTTATTCCTAGACTTAGTTTTGTGTCGTCTGCAAATGATGAAACGCTGCTGTGTTCAATGTTGTACATTTGCATCGATATCACTTATTAGTATTAGGAAGAGTAAGGGTGCCAACACTGTATCCTGGGGAACAGAGCTTTTAACCTCTGAACCTTCTGATACCGCTTGATTTACTGCTACTGATTGTCTTTGTGTTAATGAGAAAATTATAGATCCACCTCCCCACCTTTCCAGTGATACCTTTTTCTTTTAGCTTATGTGCTATAATTCCATGATCACACTTGTCAAATGCTTTGGCAAAGTCTGTGTATATGACATCTACATTTCTTTTCTCTTCCAGGTCATCTAGAACTTTGTCATAGTGTTTTAGTAGCTGCGAGAGACATGATCTTCCTGCTCTGAACCCGTGTTGTCCTGAGTTGTGGAGCCCGTTTTCTTCCATGTATTCCGAGACTTTTCCTCTTAGTACTCTTTCAAAGATTTTGATGATGTGAGATGTTAGTGCTACTGGGCGGTAGTTTTTTGGCAGAGCTTTACTTCCTCCTTTGTGTAGTGGTGCAATTGTTGTGTTTTTCAGACTTTCTGGGATTTCTCCTGTATCTAGGCTCTTTCTCTTTCTCCACATTATGGCTAGAGGTCTTGCTAGCGATGTTTTGCAGTTCTTGAGCAGGACTGAGCTCCATGAATCTGGTCCTGGTGCTGAGTGGAGCGGCATGCTGTTTATTGCCCTTTCTATATCTATTGGCCCAAATTCAATATCCGATATATGGAGGGGGGCTCTGTTCTCGCCCATAAAGAAACTGTTTGGATTGTCAATAGCTTTAGATGGATCGGGTTGACTGAACACGGTTTCATACTGTTTTCGTAGAAGTTCACTAATTTCTTTGCCATCTGTTGTATATGATCCGTCAAGTTTGATGAGTGGGCCTATGCTTGACCCTGTTTGTGATTTTTTCTTTGCATATGAGAAGAAGTACTTTGAATTTTCACTTATTTCTTGAACCGCCTTGTTTTCTTCTTCTATCTGCTGTATTTGATACGATATTCTCAGCTTGTGTTCAATATCCTCAATCTCCCTTTTCATTATGTTAATTTGCCTTTCCCGTAATCCAGCTTGGGAGAGCCGATGTGACAGTAGTTTTCTTAGTTTGTAGAGCCTTCTCCTTTCTCTGTCTTTCTTACTTCTGCACTTCATTTTTCTCTCTGGAATGTGATTCGAGCATACGTTCTTAACTAATTCATTTACTAGGCTAAGGCATTCAGGGGTTGTTTTGTCTGCCATTTGGACTTCCCAGTCTATTTCCTCTATCTTCTGGTTTATGCTTGGCCAATTTATATGTTTATTATTGAAGTTGTACTTACTGAATGGGCCTGTATACGATCTCCTTGTTTTGTTTGTTTGTAGGTACTCGATGTTGGTTTGCACCTCGATTATCCTATGGTTAGAATAAGTAGTATCTGGAATGGATCACAGCATTTCTCAGCAGAAGGAAGCAACGGGTTATTGTCAATGGTGAGGAATCGGAGTGGAAAGAAGTGATTAGTGGAGTCCCACAAGGATCAGTGCTAGAGCCATTGTTGTTCGTGATATATATTAATCACTTACTGGACTCGGTATTGAACAGAGAGATATTTTTATATGCGGACGATACCAAAGTGTTTAACCCTTCCTACCCGGTCTGCCTTAGGTAAGGACAGCTCGAAAGAAGGGCCGCTACCCAGTATGCCTTACCTAAGGCAGCAGCTTAATAGCCTAATTAAGCTTGGTCTGAACGCCGTGCGTACGACGTATGTCACCACACCTCCGAAAACAAGAAGGAGAAGACTCTTCAATGTTATTGTTCTGACGTCAGACGAAATTAGTGTCTGAAAAGCCCCCATATTGGCAACATCTCTGCAATATTGGCTCCACTGAAATCGTCATCACAACTGAACCAGTTGACTTACAGAGCTCTACTCAACGCCAAAATACAGATTGAAAACCGCACTACGATTATAGATGAGTGGGAAAGTTCTAGCAGTGAAAATAAACATAAATACGGTAGCCTAGGCCTAGACGTTTTTCAGCCATTTCGCCCGGGTAGGGGCGACCGTCATTGAGTAAGACAGCCCGGGTAGGAAGGGTTAAGAAGATTAGTGAAAGAGAAGACTGTCAAAGACTACAGGAGGACCTTGCCAGAATGAATGATTGGTCAGAAAAGTGGTTATTGAAATTCCATCCAGGGAAGTGTACAGTAATTACAGTACTGTACAGTATATGAGAATCGGAAAATCAAATGTAGAAAACTTTAGGTATAATATGAATGAGGAATTAAATAATGTGGAGATGGAAAAGGACCTGGGAATCCTGATAGACAGCGAGCTGAAGTTCAAGGATCATATGGCAGACAAGATAAATAAGAGTAACAGGATAGTAGGATTAATCAGAACATTCACAGCATTGGATGCGACAATTTTCAAGGCACTATTTGTGGCACTCGTCCGTCCACACCTCGAATATGCAAACCAGGCATGGTGCCCATTCAGGAAGCAGGACATCCAGGCAGTGGAGGCGGTGCAGAGAAGAGCTACCAAGTTGGTGCCAACCTTGAGGGACTTGCCATACCCGGAACGACTGAAGAAGTTAGACCTTCCAACTCTAGCTTACAGAAGATCAAGAGGGGATATGATAGAAACATTCAAGGTGGTAAGAGGGATATATGATGAGGCAGTATGCGAGGGACTCCTGATTGGGTTAACTGACTCGGTAACAAGAGGTCACAACTACAGGCTATACAAACAACGGCCAAGACTGGATGTTAGGAAGTACTCGTTCTGTCATCGGATTGTAGACAAGTGGAACAATCTCCCCGAGTTGGTTGTGAATGCTAGGACAGTGATGGATTTTGAAAAGAAATTAGACGAAGCCTGGAAGAATCAAAAACAGAAATTTCATTATTCGGAACCAATAGGCTACCGGTACAGACAATATAATAATGCCCACCCGACCATAAGACCTAGAGACAGTAGTGATCCAGAGCTGGAGACACAGGCTTGATAGCCTCTTCCAGGAGTCTTCTGTGAGTATCTGTGAGTATAATCCACTCAGGGAGAATAATTTGGTCAATATTTACGAGCTGCACCACAGCTGGGATCTCATTTTTAATGGTAGTTTTGGGTTCCTATCATTTTATGCTTCATTACTATATAATTTTTATCCACCGGAATTTTTTTTTTTCTTGGCTTTAGTTATTTATTTTTATTTGTTTGCATTAACCTAACCAAAAAAAACGGTCAAATTGGATTTTAGGTCACGTATGTGTTTTTTGTATTATAATCCTTTTTCTCATCAGTTTCTTCATTGATTAGTGTGTTTTAAGGTGTTTTTCCTTCTGGAAATTCATATTTACCCATTATTTTGAAATACCCAAGCGAGGTAATAAGTGGCGTTCCGCAGGGGTCTGTACTGGGACCACTTCTGTTCCTTATAATGATAGGGGATATTGATCATGATCTCCAGCACTCCACGGCCACCTCATTTGCAGATGACACAAGATTAATGAGGAGGGTAGAGTCAGCTGACGATGTGGCCCTGCTACAAGAAGATCTGAATCGCCTACTGGACTGGGCAGATTCCAACAACATGAGGATGAACGGCGAGAAATTCGAATTGCTAAGGTACGGCCCTCTACAAAACATCAAAGAGAGCACCAGCTACCAAGCAAATCAAGAAACCATCACTCCAAAAGAACATGTGCGGGATCTGGGAGTAACAATGAGTACAGATGGAACTTTTTCTCGCCACATCAACCAAACCACCGAGACAGCTAGGAGACTCGCAGGATGGATACTCAGGACCTTCCAAACTAGAGAGAGGGCCTGTATGCTGACACTCTGGAAGGCTCTGGTCCTCCCAAAGGTGGAATACTGCTGTCAGCTATGGACTCCCCACAAGATAGGTGACATTGGCAAACTGGAGTCTCTACAGAGGACCTTCACCAGCAGGATCTGGGGTCTCCAACACATGAACTACTGAGAACGCCTGAAGGAGTTGCGGCTCTACTCCCTTCAGAGACGACGAGAACGTTACCTAGTGATTTATGTGTGGCCATTACCAGGATATCCCAGCACCGCATCCAACTCGTTAGTAAATAGACGGAACGAGGGAGTTGCGGAGCTGCCTGGCTGCAGCGGAAGTCCACTTTAGCTGCGTCCACAGAGGACGGAATTCTACCAAGTATGACCAAGTAAGTAAGTATATTAAAACATGCCCCCTAAAACCATATTTTGTCATTACCCTAACCTAACCTGGGGGCTGCCACCCCCAGACCAGCGCAGGGTTAGTATTGATATAGAATATGACAAAATACTAAAACTACGGTAACAAAATGAAAAATATTAGTTCTCAGCTGATCCAAGATGGCCGCCATCACCCTTATTTAACCCACAAAGTCTAAGGAAAAATAATTTAATCTGCAGCGGTGAAGACATATGAGGCCTCTCGAAGTCAAGGGGCCTACGAACCAAATCACAGAATTTGAGTTTTCACTGGTTCCCAATAGGTGACAGCACGCTCTATCATGCTGTGAAGACCGAATTGGGAATTTCGCCCTTATGTGCACGTTGCATAGGGTTGAGCGTCTCGTGTTTTGACTCGATAAATGTACGGATGAGGTAGGGCAAAGCGGAGGTATATGGGCCTAGCCGCCGTGCGCGGCTGACCAATGGGAGGGCGGCTATGTTCCCGCGTGTTTGTGTCGCGGCTCCCGGCCAATCAGAGCCGCCGTCTCGCACCTCCCCACATCAGTCATGTGGCGGGAGTTTTTTAACTGGTCATTCTCGCTCGCTCTCCCTGTTTTTACCCATATTTCACGGTGTTTGAGGCTGAATAATGAGTGATACTAGTGATCCAGATGTGGGGGAAGGTTCACCGTTGATGCCTAGTAGAAAACGGCACACTGAAACCTGGAAAAGTGTAGTTAAGAAGAGTAAAAGAGATCGTGGTGGCGAGTATGTTTCTCGTAAGGGCACTGTTGTAGGGGCTCGTGTTTTGGGGCCCCCGTGTAGTTATGCTATGAAGTGCTATGATAAGGTTGACAAGCGGATTGGGCAGCAGTTTAGAGGTAAATAATATTCAACTTTATAATGATTTTATTACCATTGTTCACACATCAACCACGAAGGAACTAAGTCTTTTCTTATAATTTATGAATTAAATTATTATAAAATGTAATTATGGGAAGTATGCTTTCTAATTTGGACTAATTCTTAGTTACATCATGGTTATTCAAAAATATGAGTATGAAATAAATCGGCCCATAATTACGGATAAAAAAAAAAAAACCCATTACTATTCGAAGATAAAAACGTCGACGAAACTCTCAGTATCCTCCAGAAACAATGCCTGGAGACCTGTAAAAACACCATACCACCCAAATCAAGCAGGAAGCAGATCAAGCAGATTCCCAGAGATAGAAAAATACTAATGAAGAAAAGGACGTACTTGAGAGCCAAGCAAAGGAAGACCAGCTATGCGCACAATATCACCAAACTACAAGAAGAGCTCGATGAAGTTGAACGTAAACTCATCCAGTCACACCAAGAGCAAAGAACACGCGAAGAACTCCAAGCAGTTGCAAACATACGAGTAAATAGCAAATTCTTCTATGCATACGCAAAAAGGAGACTCAGGAACACCTCAACAATAGGACCACTTGCAAAACCTACGGGCGAACTTGAGAGTGACCCAACCGAAATGGACAAGATACTCAAACAGCAGTACGAAAGTGTCTTCAGCCCGCCAAATGAAGACAAGAAAATCGAGAATGCAACGACTTTCTTTGGCAACGCTCCAGGGACACCACATCAACTCTCCTCGGTAACAGTATCAACAGAGGACATAATAGCAGCCATCGACAAGATTGGACCAAACTCTGCGGCAGGACCAGACGGCTTTCATGCCCAACTGCTAAAAAAACTGCAAACATCAGCTAGCCCTGCCTCTAAAACTGCTGTGGAGCAAGTCCCTCCAAACTGGATATGTACCACAATCCCTAAAAGAAGGTAATGTCACACCAATACACAAAGGGGGTAGTAAAGGCATAGCCAAAAATTACAGACCAGTGGTGCTGACGTCACATCTTATTAAAATCATAGAAAGAACAATACGAGCTAAGATGGTCAGCTTCCTGGAAGATAACGAGGCGTTCAACGAGGGGCAACATGGCTTTAGAAAAGGCCGCTCCTGCCTCTCACAACTGCTATCACACTACGACAAAATCCTACAGGATATTCAAGACGGAGAAAATGTAGACGTCATATATCTAGATTTCGCCAAAGCTTTTGACAAGGTGGACCATGGGATCCTTCTACATAAACTCAAATCACTGGGAATAGGGGGAGACCTTGGAAGATGGCTCCACAGCTTCATCACCAACAGAAAACAAAGAGTCACGGTTCAAGGAAGCCTATCAGAAGCAGGTGGGGTCATCAGCGGAGTACCACAAGGATCAGTACTGGGACCTCTCCTATTCCTCATCATGATAGGAGACATCGACAGGGACCTGGAACACTCAACAGCCACATCGTTTGCAGACGACACCAGACTCATGAAGAAAATCACCTCACAACATGATGCTCAGCTACTACAACAAGACTTGGACAAAATCCTGAAGTGGGCAGAAGAAAAACAACATGGCCCTAAACGGAGACAAGTTCGAGCTTCTAAGGTACGGGAACAAGAGAGCACTACAAAACGACACCAACTACAAAAGTGGACAGCAAGAAATTACCGCCAAGGACACAGTGAAGGACTTGGGAGTAAATATGAGCAGTGACGCCACTTTTTCCCAGCATATTACCAAAGCCACAACAACAGCAAAACAAATAGCAGGCTGGATCCTGAGAACCTTCCACACAAGAAATGAGAGGTGTATGCTAACACTGTGGAAGTCACTGTTCCTACCACGACTGGAGTACTGCTCCCAGCTCTGGTCTCCCCAAAAAGTAGGAGAAATAACAGAAATTGAAGCCACCCAGAGGACATTCACCAGTAAAATCCATGGGTTTCAACACTTTAAGACTTAAGGAGCTGCAGCTGTACTCACTTCAAAGACGTAGGGAGAGATACATCATCATCTACGTCTGGAAGATTTTGGAAAAAAAGGTACCAAATCCAAACATCCAAGAGACTCAGCACCAAAGGCGAGGGAGGCTGTGCTATGTGAGGACTACGCCGGGATCAACACAAAAAATCAAATCCCTGATCCATCACAGCTTTACATACAATGGAACCAGACTGTTCAACTGTATACCAGCCCCTCTCAGGAACATGACCGGGGTGTCTCCAGACACCTTCAAGAAACACTTGGACATGTGGCTGGCCAAAATACCGGACCGGCCACCAACACCAGGATACCCCAGCACCAACTCCAACCGACTTCTGGAATGGAGAGTGGAAGAAAGGGAGCTGCCTGGTCGCAGTGGAGCCCCAGCTCAACTGTGTCACTAACGGACGGAATACAACTAAGTGTAACTAAGTGTAAGTGTACATGTTTGTTTGTGTTTTCTAGGAATTACAGATTTTCACACAAACACTGATACTATTTCATCCATTTATTTACACTCTATCTTTTGATTATGCTATAATATAATTTGTGTGCATTTTTTATGTTTTAATAAAACACCACCAAACAGGCAGATGGAAAAACACTCATAAAACACGCAATTTTAGGAATTTTGCTTAAATGTTTCGGCTGTCTCCTAGTTATTGCAAAATGTTGTAATGTTCCAAGTATGAATGTAATCGAATAACATTTACGGGTATATAAAAAAAAAACACTATGTGTTTGTTGTTGTCTTACCTAATAATTACGGATTTCCACAAAAACATTGCTATGATTTTTCTTTACAATGTGTACACTCATTCTTTTGACCATACTACCATAATAATTTGTATGCATTTTGTATGTTTTGATAAAACACCATAAAACATGTCGAACGAAAAACACGCATAAAACACGCAATTTTTGGAATATTGCTTTCAAATTTGAACTGCTTCTTAGTGTTATCAAGTACTCTGAAATTATCATGTTTGAATTTAAATTGAACAATAAACACACATACACAAAAACACACCCCTTGGTGTTTTATTGTGTTGTATTATTATTTTCAGATTTTCAGAAAAAAACACCAACATAATTTTTATATGTCAGGTCAAGAGCTTGATAATTATCCCGAATAGACTCGCAGCGTTATTATACATAATTTATTAGGGAAAGTGAAGCTCTATGGAATCCTTATAATATACTCACATAGATTCCGTTGTGGTAGAATAGTTTTGATAAGTTTTGTAACTCTCGATTATGTCGATAAAAATAGAGTCCCGCGCGTAAACAAACTCTTCTTCTTCACTCCCGCAATCTTGAGAGCTCCGCTACGGACGTGTTCGCAATGGAGTACACTCGCTACGGTAAAGTGTTATGTTCTACAAAGATGTTATATACACATTTGCAACATTACATTATGCTTGTATTTATGTTTCATAGTTTTCCCGGTACTTGTTCAATCCTTTCTGGCATTTTTCTTTCCCATTTCCCTTGTAGTTTTAGTATTATTACATATATTTGCTCTTGCGCACGAATCGGCGCATATTGTTGCCATTCCTTCTCTCAGCTGACAGAAACGTCAAACAGCCCGGCAGATTTGTAACTGTCATGGCCGCTTGTGCAGGTTGTAGTCTCTCCTGTCAGAAATTGGGGGACATTTTGCGAACCAAGGAAGCTACATGGGATTTTCTTGTTCAGCAGAAGTTAGTCTTGGCAACTGGTAAGTGTAGTACATGTGGCAGTGAATTGCAAGTGAGTGAAAATAGACAACAAAAGAAGTTTAGATGTGACAAACGGAATAAAGAATAGGGCCTACGTTCACCATGCACTCAGGAAATCACGATATAGGTATAATGTTAGTGCTGTGAAAGACACATTCTTTGAAAATGCCCACATCCCCATTCCCAAAGTCCTCAATATTGTGTATTGGTTCTGCATAAACAAATTATCTTATCAAGATGTAGTCCTTCAGTGCGATGTTGGCCTCAGTACGTTAGTAGACTGGTATTAATACACCAAAAATCTGTCTAAAGATGTCAAATAGCGGGGGTGTGGGGGCGGCAGCCCCCACTCATAATACTAGGTTAGGTTAGGTTAGGCTAATGTCCTTTCAAAGGGGTATAGGCACCCATAATACTAGGTTAGGTTAGGTAAGGTTGTTAGGTTAGGCTAATGTCCTTTCAAAGGGGTATACGATAGTAAACACTAGGATAGCCTATACCTGGTCAGAGGGAAGAAGAGTCCTGGTGTAATCTCCTTGAATGTTACCATAAAAAGTGACCCTTTGTGTCTCTGATATTAATGCAAAATCCGAGCCAACTTTGGACAAAACTTTGCTTGCATATTTTCAAAGTTACCTTTTGTGTCTATGAAATTATGGAAACTCCGAGCCAACTTTGGACACAACTTGGCTCGGATTTTTAGAAAATGCTCTTTTGAGTCTCTGAAATTATGGACAATCCGAGCCAACTTTCGACAAAACTTGGCTCGGATTTTTAGAAAATGCTCTTTTGAGTGTCTGAAATTATGCAAAATCCGAGCCAAGTTTCGACAAAACTTGGCTCGGATTTTTAGAAAATGATCTTTTGAGTCTCTGAAATTATTGAAAATCCGAGCCAACTTTCGACAAAACTTGGCTCGGATTTTTAGAAAATGCTCTTTTCAGTGTCTGAAATTATGCACAATCCGAGCCAACTTTCGACAAAACTTGGCTCGGATTTTTAGAAAATGCTCTTTTGAGTCTCTGAAATTATTGAAAATCAGAGCCAAGTTTCGACAAAACTTGGCTCGGATTTCGGAAAAGTGGCAATTTTGGCATTTCACACATTCCTATTCTTCATTATTTTACTATATTACTTTAACCCCACATTTTCCCTGATCTTCATAGCCCTCCCCACTATCGGGGGGGGGGGGGGGGGGGTTATCTTAAGATTGTTGGATAATGGGGTTATATAGGGTTTCTCCCACAGTGGAATTATAACTAATAGAATCAAAACTACCATTGCCAAAAAAAATTGGCCAAAAAAACTCTCAAATAAGGCTGCGAGTCTTTTCAAGAAAATTACCGAGAGCTTTCCATTGATGTATAATATTGTCATAGGAGTATAGTTTTGGAGTGCAGTACCTTTCTTAGACTTTAACCCCTTATTACTCGAAACTGTGATTTGGTTCGTTGGCCCCTTGACTTCGAGAGGCCTCATATATTGTGGTGACTAGGCTAATACAGGGTGTCAAAGCAAATAACTCTGAGTTGAGTAGCACTATTTTCCTGAATCCAGTAGCATTAATGCGCGGACGAATGGCGAGCGCCTAGGCTAAATATGCAGATTTCAAATTTATCGAAGAATAGGTCTAGATGGGATGGTGGCCATTTAGACAATTGGCTGCCATGATGGTGCCATCTTGCCGGCTATGGAACCAAAATGGCAATAATACCGTACTTTGTAACTGTCAGTCAGGCCTAGCCTAATTATATTTTGTGTTAATACTAGCCTATTCAGTCTTTTCAGATAATCTTTTCTGAGAAATTGATTAGCCTATCGATTAGGCTAATCAACTATCAATTCAACGAACAAATATTTTTTGTTATGGGTAGCATTAATTGTAAAGCGAAGTTGAGTAGCATTACGATAATCGGCCTCGTTTTACACCCTGGGCTAATACTCTAATACAAAGCTATAGCATTTAGAACATTATATCCCATACGTGACCTAAAATCCAGTTTGTCCAAAAAACCTAACCTAACCTAACCTAAATGTATTTGGGAGCTATTAGGTTAGGTTATCTTACGTTTTTTGGTTAGGTTAGTTGACTTGGGTACAGATGCTTTTTCGGTTAATGCCTGTTTGTATTGCAAAATATCAATGCTAAGCGGCATTTTCGAGATTTAGAATAAAAGACACTAGGCCTATTATATTTTGTAGATATGATGATTCAAATAATTGTAATGAGTTATTTTAATTGTCATCACAAGCAACCTACGAAATGAAACACAATCAATCCAACCAATCACGCACCATCACTGCGCAGTTGCCACATTTACGATTCTCGATCCTCAGCTGGAAATAAATCAGGTATAGTCAATCTCAGAACTCTTTCGGACATCCTCACTGTTTACAAACTCCTTCTTTATGCAGTAGGCTATAGGCTAATCGATATTTACCCCCTGTTGGCAACATAGATGACGATTTCAATCATTCATGGGGGGGTGAGGGGGGTCAATGCTCCCCCTTAACGGACCCATCGTGTATCCCACATTGGAATTATAACTAAGACCATGAAAACACTCATTTCTCAAAATCTGGAGGAAAAAAAATTAAAATTAAGGGTGCGAGCCTAGGCTATTCCCTATAATTACCATAGTAGGCCTAGGCCTAACTTTGTCCAAAAAGAGTTTGAACCGTTGTAAAAGACTAGCTTTTCGCCCAACAACTGAGTTTGACACCGAAAGTGCAATTTTACCCATACGTTTTTGTATCAAACCCTTCAAACGGCCTAGCCTACAAACGGATAAAATTGTTCCCTTTTTCAACGATGTTACGTAGCCTACATGCACTCCTACCTGCAAATACAAAGTTTAAAATTCAATAATTAAGCAATATATGTCAAAACACAATGAATACAAGCAACAGAGCATTGGCTTAAAGTTCCTTGAACTAGGATAGGCTACATGTCGAAAATATTGTTAAATAAGGGGACTGCAAACACTCCAAGGTAAAGACTCGGTTTACTATTTCCCATTCACTGCATTTGATCCTTTTTAAGCCAATATCATTATACCCCTGCCATCCTCTTACAACCATATCACCCCAGAATCACCTACAAAGACCAAAAGGGGTTCACCTCTGGCTAAAAAATTAAAATGAGTGATGGGAAGCACGACTTTCACTGCAGAACAAACACTGTTGGTCGGCTGCTCACTTCAGGGTTACCAACTCAAAAGCCGCTAGATTAGCGCTAGATTTTGTTTAATGTAAATCATAGATGTACCTGTAAATGAAGGAGACAATAGGCAAAGCTGCCTGTAAAAAGTGTCCCTCCCAAAATTGAAAAACAAAAATTATAGAGAGCCATATTCAAGGTACGTCAGAGTCAAAATGTCTGGACACATAAGCTTGAAGCAGTTTAACCCAAGAACAAGTACGAGTGTCCTCAATTGATTTCGAACTCTACGAGGGCGAACGTCCTCAATCCTCATACGAGCCAAGGCCTAAAAAAAACTTTTCAAAACGTCCCACTGGCACTCAAAACAAAGGAATGTGTGATTAACCCGAGAACGGAGCGCCATTGGTTTTTAAAAGAGCACGCCAAGCGAGCATAGTTTGGTTCATTCCCGCCTAAAGTCGTCATTATCCGATAAATATAGTTATTACTTATTCATATGCGCCTATTTTACATTTAATACGAAGATATTAACATGTAACAGCAATAAAACAAGTGGGAATAGTAGGGGAGAGCATTGATGGTTCGGACAGTGCATTTCCTGAGAAACGTATGGGACCTAAAGCAAGTGTCACACTATGCCGATTTAAGTGCCGACGCTCCACGACTTAAGGGTCGGGAGCAGGTCTTTGTCTACATCGCCACGCGACGTGGGTGGGCACCGACTCAAGAGAGCCGTTGGGAGAGGTCGTTAGGGGCCTCAGGAAAAGTTCGACACGCACAACTCTCATGAGTTGAGTTGGCGGCTAGTAAATGGACGGGACGGGGACGGTAGGCTGGCGGCGTCGGGCGGCGTCCAGTATGCGTCAGACGGTACAAGGGCGCCGGCCTGTCTGCGCCAGACGCCGCTAGATATATAAGGTAGGTCGCCGTCAGGCAGCGACCCGGTAACGCCCAGGCGGCGTCATAGGGGGAGGGCATACTGTGAGTCCGCGACCTGGCAACGTCGCACAGGACATCGTTGATAGAGGGTTTTGGGGGTGTTTTTTTTTTAAGCTTGATGGAGGTCTAGCGAGGAAACTAAAAAATAAATGAATATATAAATAAATACACCCCAAAAATCACCACTGTCCCTTTAATCCGATCCCATCAACGAGTAACATATATCTATAAACCCTTTCAATAGCGGTGACATCTGTTTTGCCTTAGTTCTGCCATACTTAGATGATTTTATGCAGCTTAAGAACGGTCTGTGGGAGTTAAGAGAGATAAATGAAAGGAATGGAGGTCTTGTGATTGCCACAGTCCCTTCGTAAGCATAATACAATAACCTATAATAGTTGCCAGACTATAACAAGAAAAACGTCACCGGTACTGAAAAGGTTAACTATAGATGGCCTTGTTTTACCAATTACTCAAAGAACCACTTAATAAATAAGGGGAGATGGGCGTATTTATTTGCTCATTTATGGATTTTTTTATTATGCTTTTAGTTTCCTCCCTAGACCTCAAGCTTAATACCCCCCCCCCCCCTTCACACACACACACACACACACACACACACACAAACATCGCCTCCGACGGACCGGTTTGCCTCGGTCGGAATCAAGTATGACGGAGTAGGGGTTCAGTGTGACAGGGTGACTGTCCATCGCCGCCGTAGTATCTATCGGCGCCGCCCTACCTCCTATATATGGCGCCGCTCGTCAGGAGCACTGTCGCCAACCAGTTTGCGCGCTACAGCGCATGACGCCTGAAATGCTGGGTGTGAAGGGAATTCATGGTCTCCTGAAATATCCCCAGGCTACCTTTTAGGATCAACTTTTCCTGGTACCTGGCGCGGGGTACGAACCTCTGAAGGGAATTTAACCCCCCTAAAAACCCACAGGTTTTGAGATGCCTTGGGTGGGGTTCGAACCCTGGTTAGTGACCCAACCATAACCACCAGGCCCGCGCGCTAACCCACTGTACTACCACGGACGTACTAAAAGTATAGCAACCTTAGTCCGATTTTTAAGAACCAGGTGATAGTCTCGTGGTGTTATCACGTGATGAGTTTATTGGACTTACCATCTCCGACTATTTTACGCTATACCTGACGTCAACTCGGGTTAGTATTATTGTGGGTGCGGGACATTTTCGAGGGCATTACAACGCCCCAGCAGCGTAATTTATCTTCCTTAGGTCTTGCATCGTTGCCGCTCGACCCCGTCCAGTTGCCATTAGGCGGCGTGCCCGTCCATAGTGCCCGCCGTGGGCACCTACGATACTCGGCAGTGGTCTCTCCCTTGTATCGCCACTCCTTAAGTCGTGGAGCGTCGGCACTTAACTCGGCATAGTGTGACACTTAATTGCTTAAGGCCGTGAGATCTTCCGTGAAAGTGCGAGAGTTTGTTTACGTTAGTCACACGGAATTTCGGGCCTACAAATGCCACACTTTTCGATGCAGATCAGATTTTGTGTTTTTTTGCAGATTATGCCAATTAATACATGTGGCCGTACCATCCCACCCTTCTGGCCGAACCATCACCACTGGTAGGGATGGTTCGGCCGAATTCGAAACTTGTGTTTCGGGAACTATAGCTAAAAACTGAAAAGAGCTAAGGGTTTGATATAATTAGGCTAAAGAACCAAATAACGAGGCAACATTTTAACATCAACTAGATTATGCTACTGCTTAAACCTGAATTTCTATAAATATTAAAAAAAAAAAAGTGGCCGAACCATCACCGTTCTCCTCTATTTGGGGGGTGAAAAAGACAAATTATTGCCGACCCTCCAGTCATTATAGGTGAGAGGTGCACGAGACATACAACCTCCCTCTTAGAAGCCTGAAGGCAGACTGATCGACATTAGGTGAGAGGCGCACGAGACATACAATCTCACTTTTCGAGGCCTGAAGGCAGACTTATCTCTTTTATGCTGTCTTTCTCCTGCCACGCTCTCTCTATGCGTCCCTGATGACCTCGAAACCGGGTGGGAGATATTGGCGCGGTAAATAAAACGATAAACAAGGGAATAAGAGGAAAAATAGATGATCATTGAAGGAGGAAGGGGAAAGGGCATGGGGGGGGGATGACACATGTGGCGAAGTGATAGGAGGTATGGAGGGGAATTATCTAAAAAAAAAAAAAAAAAAATCTATATTCCAACTACTCCCTCTCGGGCATAGGCTGAGAGCCTGTACATTCCACCCCTCAACACGGTGAAGCCCGTGAGGTCTTGTTCCAGTCTGGGGAGTGAGACATGTGAAGCATCCATCATGGCTCGAAGCAGCTCCATCTCTGAAGCGGCTGGTTGCTTCGTTCAAGTGCTTCACCGTCTCACCCTCCAGACTCAGACCCTCACTCTCAGAACGTCACCTATTGAGCAGTGAACTCACTAGGCATTGTCCCCCTGTAACATATTTTGAATATGGGAATATTCATAGTGTTATTAATCAGGGAACAATGAGGGTATTTTTTTGGCATTTCGGTGGGCTTTGTGGTAATGCACTGATACTAGGTACACCACAAATTCAATCCCAATAATATCTTCCCATTGACATATCGGGCTTTGAACCCGGGTCCATTGGATTACCAATCCAGTGGCATGACCACTCCACCACACCTCCCCACATACTCCTTTGTTTTGAGTGCCACTGGGGTCTTTTAAAAGACCTTTTTTAGGCCTTGGATCTTAAAGCCGGCCATACACTTGCAGGCCCGTGCCTGTATGGCCAACGAAAAGGGGCGAGGCTAGAGGCGGCCTCTGTGTGTATGGGGGTGTTTTTCATCCGGCCAGACCTGTTGCAGCGGCCGGATGAAAATCACTTGGCGCTTGAAAATTCCGTCCGGTGCGGCCTGCCGCCTGCGTGTGTGTGGGTGCGTTCAGGCGTGGTCCGCCCCTAGCTCACCAGACTCTTGCTGTCACCCGTCTTGTTAGAAATTTATTGAGAATGACAAATAGATTACAAAACATCCGTTAATATCTATATGCAATTAACATTATAACCTGCATGTCAATGATGTCACACAACAGAATAGGTAGGCTACACAAGACCCTAATACAAATAGGCTAATATGTCCAATTAATGCAGGCCTATACTCCCTTCGTACCTGTCACAACGCAATCAACCCTAGTTTATGGTAAACAAGAACCCAAAACATATACAAGATCGACTAACCCTTTCCTATCACCTAGTACATTGGATACAAGATCGATTAACCCTATATACCTACCACCTAGTACATTAATTGGATACAAGACTAACAAAGCATATAGTACAGGTGGGTTAATTAATGTTACTAATATACATCATTATATCCCAATCTGTGTTTACTCTATCAATCTTCGCTGTAAAACGCTAAAAACTCGCCCCCAAACGGCTCCATTCCAATTCCTTATCGGACAGCCGACTAATGTTATCGACACAGTGGTCCGACATATGCTGTGTATTTTCGTGAGGTGGCCTGTGTGTGTGTGGGTCTCGTCCGGCGGACGATGGCCCGCCCCTTTTCGTTGGTCGGACAGGCCGGGCCTGCAAGTGTATGACCGGCTTAACCCGGGAACGGCGAGAACACTCTTAAGAGGTTTTGGTGGGCAAAGGTGACGATCCTCTTAAGAGGTAAGGCCTTAAAAAAAACTTTTAAAAGGCCCCAGTAGCACATAAAACAAAAGAAATGGTGTTCAAGTGAGATAATTCCCCTCCGTATACCGGCTATCACTCCTCCACATGTGCCCAAATCCCCTCCTTTCCCCCCCCCCCCCTTTCAATTATCACCAATTTGTCCTCTTATTCCCTTGTTTATCGGTGTATTTACCGTGCCAATATCTCCAAACCGGTCTCAGGGTGTGGTCTTGCGTGTCTAATGTGTGGGGAAAGAGAGAGAGAGAGAGAGACAGCTAGCTTTTGTCTGCCTCTGGGCTTCAGAGAGAGAGGGTGTACATCGCGTCTGCTCCACATTTCATGAATGAACGGTCGGTAATAATTCACGATTTCCACCATCGAAACACTATTCCCACTTGTTTTATTGCTGTTACATATTACTATATCTTCATATTAAATGTAAAATCGGCGCATATGAATAAGTAATAACGTTATTTATCGTAAAATTACGATTTTAGGCGGGAATCAAGCCTAATATGGCTGCCCAGTTCTATGGTGTTCACTACATATAGCTCGCCTTTTTCGGGTTAAGAGTCCCTTCGCCTTCGCCCAGTAAAACTCGGGACCCTTGGTTTATGAGGCAGTCACTCTAGCAGTTAGACCAGTGGTCTTCATTGCGCGGCTCGCGAGCCGGCTCGCAATTACCTGATTGGCGGCTCGCAAGAGAGGAGAGAGAGTAAAGTCAAGAATTTCAATGGAATTTATTTTTACTAAAGAATTTCAATATAATAATTGTTACTGGTCTTGTTCTATAAATCTGTGACTATGGAAACCCAAAACAATATGTAATTTAGTTCCTATATATATTTTGTTCTGCTTATCCTTGTGGCTTATTTGCCTTATGCGGCTCTCACTCTGAATATGTCCTGAACTTTTAGCTCTCTTGAAAAAATTAGTGAATAGCACTGAGTTAGACCAATAGAGATATATCTCTATATTGGTCTAACTCAGTGGTTCTTAACCTTTTTAGCACCGCGCCCCCCTTTGGTCAGGACTGTATTCATGACCCCCCCCCCCCCCCCGTCCCGCCTCTGATGCCTAGAAAACTATTTTCTTTTATCCATTCCATATGCAGGCTTAAGACGCAAGATACTGTAAAAAGGGTGAACAAATAACCAATCTGCATGCAAGGATTAAAACGGATTAATGATTTTATGTCAACACTACATGTGGTTGCTCGGAATGACGGTTGTGAATTTTTCCTATCAAAGTTTCTTATCTATATATATCTTTGCGATTACCCTGTATGCATTTGAATGGCCTAGCCCTATTTTGAACTTTGATTATCCCACGCCCCCCCTAGCATTGTCAAACGCCCCCCTAGGGGGGCATGCCCCCCAGGTTAAGAACCACTGGTACTCTAACTGGTAGAGTGACTGCCTCATAGCCTAAGGGTCCCGGGTTGAGGTCTTGTAGGCTTGGTAGCTGACGGAGACGGTTCCTGAAGGCACTGGAGGATCCTGAGGTTCCTCATGATCAGGCGCAGGCACAGCAGGCTTCGATGATGATCTTGGTGGCGTGATGAGGTTTCTAGGTCCAGTAGACTTCCTGGAACGTGGAGAGGAGCTTCTTCTGTCCCAGGTGGATGCCGTTGTGGGAATGGAGTACTTCCATGATCTTCTGGGCTACCGGCGGGCAGAGGAAGATATTCCCTTCGGAGGTGTATAGGGTATCTCCTTTATGGCTGAGTCCCGCAAAGATGGCCCGAGGGATCCATGGTGGTCGAGTCCCGGCGAGGTAGGTTTGTATAGTAAGTCTTGTTGGGGGTCGTTGTCCCGCAGGTTTTGCTGAATGGCTCGCAGATGTTCTGGTTTGGCAGGGAAGGTTTGTGGTAATCTAGAGAGGGCGTCGGTGTTGGTGTGTGGCTTCCAGGGCCGATAAGCGATCTCAAAATCGGATTCTTCTTTTCGCTGCAGTGTGTTTTCTCGCCAGATAGGAGGCCCGGTTGTTTGTATCGGACGTTCGATGACATGGCTGTGTCTTACGTTGTGGGTGGAAGCAGCGAAAAGGTCCTGGAATGACATCAGGAGATGGCGTAGGTTCTCTTGTTGTTGCGGAATGAGATGCTCGGGGACTTTGGGGCTCCTCAGCCGGTGATACGTACTGGCACAGACTCAGTAACCGTGTTTTCCCGGCAAGAGTTATAACTGACGCAGGTTTGCGCCGAGTTACGACCAAGACAGCAAACGTTATAGCTGGCGTGAATTGATCCTCGGCTGGTGCCTGAGTTTTGGTTCAGCACTTGGCTATCCCGGCTAGCATTATAACTGACGCGGGGTAACACTGAAAGAGTTGGACAGCAAGCGTTATAACTTACATGACTTTGTCCCCAGTATGAACTGTAACCATCCTTTCCTACCTTAGGACTGTCTGTGAGGTAACTAAGTATTGGTTTTAAGCCAGCAGGCTGAATGCTTGTCGATGGTTGATTTGGCTGAGGTATACGTCTCTCTTCTGGCTGGGATGTCACAGTTGGGGCATCTCCGGGCAAGAAGGGCACCTTCGGGGGCTGGGGTAGACCCTTCTCCGACTGGAATATGTCGCAGGGGAAGTATATCCGGGCAGCAAGGGCACGGCTGTTTTCAGTCGAATTGGTGATGTCTCTGGTTGAGTTTGCAGGGGTTGTGCAATGGATCCACCAACTGGTGTTTTTTTTTATGCCTGACTAGTTGTGCAGGTTTTGAAATCCGGCTTAGGGGCTATAGTTGTCAGGTAAATCATGTTGGAAGAGAATGAGGTGGTGGGTGCGTCCACGTACGTGCTGTGGTGTTTCCTTTTGTTTGTTTTGGTCAGTAATCGAGGGTTGTGGGGACATTTGATGTTTCTTGCTGGTGCACGCCTTAGGGATGGTTCTCTGGTTAAAGTGGGAGGGTTGTTGGGCATGTGTAGGGGGCATCGGAGATTGTTCAGGATCGGCTCGAGGTGATGATGGTGACTCGATGTATTATTTCCGATGATATAATTTCTCCTAGCTATTCAGCTCCGCTTGGCTCCGTTTTCTATCACGGGCGCCATGGAAGATATTGTTTTGGATGGGTCTCTATGATGTTGATGCTGGTTCTTGACGACGGTAATACGTATAAAGTGTTTATGCAAGTTTGGAGCTGGTACTGCATTCCTATAGGCCGCATTTATCAGTGATGTGGGTCGGAGCGAGAAAGACCCGCGCGTTCCTGTTTAAATTTGACGGGGCAGGGGCAAGGCCACCTAGAGTACCAGGCCACACGGATGGGACCTTTATATAATGTGACGTAGGCAAAGGTAGGGCTCCTTTTTCGCACTACCCTCACAGCTCAGTATACATTTGAGTATGATAGGGGGAAGATCGCGCTGTTTCCAAATTATTTCCCCCTTCTAAATCGTGAATGTAGCACCCCCTTGCTGACGTCACAGTATGGTCGACGCGGCCTGGTAGCCTACTCTCGGTGGCCTCGGCTGGGGTCGCTTCTGCTCTTTACTCAGTATAATGGCTGTGGCGCTCTTTCAATTTCTTCTGTTTGTGTTTCTTTTGTTTCTTGGTGTGGCCGTGTGGGAGCTTGTTTTGTATTGCTTGTGGCGTTTAGAATGGCGTGGTGGGGATACTTCAATTACTGTTTATCTGTGCGGATGGTTCTTCCTTCTCTTCCTCCATTTCATTGTTCAATCGTTCTTTCGTTTGAATCTCATCTTCCCACTCTCCCTGTTTTCTTTTATTCACCCTGTCCGCTTCTTCTCGTATCTTATGAAAGGTCATGCCCATGGTCATGCCTGGAAGTAAGGTGGGCGGGCATTGTGGTGGTAGGGCTTCGCTGCGTGTCTGCCTGCTGAGACCGGAACCTCTCTGGATCGGTCTGGGACCGGGGGAATGCTATATATAGTGATCCTTGGTCGATTTTATATGAGTGAATTTTGCATTTTGTTTTCTATGTTGTGATGTCCCTGTTCGGGTTCTGTCTCGAGTCGGCCACCCCCAGCTATGGGGTATGTGCCTGAGTATTCATATACATTATAGGTAAACGTAAAAAATTGCGCTAGATGGAAGTAAATATATCTAGATCTAGCAGATAAAGTAGCTATATTGGTGATTCTGTTTAGTGATCGCAGGGCTATCCGGAAACACTGAGTCATTCTATATGGGATTTTATCGTTAAATATGATGGTTGTAGGGGGATTTATGGCTGTATTTATCTTTTCCCAGAACAACTTTAACTACATTATGAGAATTAAGAAATAAATTCTACCGGAAGCTGCAAAAGGGCATACATGTTTATTGCAAAGTAACTGATAACCACGATACTGCTGTTTAGTGCATTATATTAATTAATTAATATAATTGAAGGAGTTTTAAGGGCAATACCATCTAATTTGTTGATAAAATACGAAATTAAAAGAAATTAAATGAACCATTCATCTCTGATTTTCGGAAAATCTCGAGATGAATCTCAAATGCATTATGCGCCTTGTGAATTACATTGAATACACAAAATGTTTCTAAATAATAATTATAATCAATTGCGTATAACAAAGTTGTCATATATTAGGTACCGTATATAATTTAATTCCATCAAAATAAAGATAGGCAGTGTCTGCAAATATGGCGACTGGAAGTGGGACGTAAATGGAAACTGGTGAGCGTATTACCTACTATTTCCCAGGGACCAGTGTCGATCTACAGCTTAAATGTGAGTCAGAAACACCAAAGCCGCCGTCTGTGTCAACATTTGTGAAGCCCAGTGTCCCAATTGAAGGGAAAGGATAATAAATACAGGTGGTGATAGAGGTAGGTAGAAGGGTTGTGTTTGGCCTTGGAGGTGTGACAGATGTCGAAATAGGAAGTAATAAGACACAATTCGCCCCATAGACCTATAGAAACATCTTGCCCACTGAAAACTACGGGGGAGCTATATTTACTTTGATATTAATTCTTATTGGGTGTAAATTTGACCTAGAGAGGGAAATATAGGGCAAGTTAAAAGCACCAAGGCCACAGTTCTGGGATATCATCAGTGTGCCCCACTTATTTATTTTTATCATAGCTTTTCAAAATGCTTTTCGGTATAGCCTAATCCCAATAATTGGTAGGCCTACTTATTACCGAAACTAGGCCTACCACTAATTATTTCTCAATATTTGAAGGCTAGTAGTAGCCTAGTATAGGTCTAGGCTAGGCCTAGAATAAAGATGTTGCACAGTTGCAAAGATCATATTAAAATGTGTTTCAATCTCCGGAGATACATTGTATGTGCACTATATAAAGTACTGTAAAAACAAAAAACATATCCCTAGGCCTATTGATGGCAGTGAAACTCTTATTTAGCCCCTTACTGTTAAAATAGATACTGATTTCAAAGTATTTATTACTGAAACTAGGCTAGGCCTACCACTAGGATAATTAGGCTATTTCTCAATATTTGAAAGCTAGCTGCTAGGCCTAGGCTAGCATAGAATGATTTGTATGTTGCAAAGATCGGAACCACAAATTTTCCCATGGTTTTTCTTTTTGGTTTTAGGTAGTTTGCATCATTAGCCTAGCCTACAGTAGCCTAGTTGAAATTATTTACAATCCTTGGAAATTTTTATTTCTCCCATTATCCAACGATCTTAATTTTTATTCTTTAATTCTTAAAACACTCAGATATAGCCTAGGCTAAGTAATTTTCAGAGTAAATATACAATTTGTGGAAAAATGTTATTTTAATACCACAAATTTTCCAAGTGTTTTTTTATAAAAGAAATTGTTCATTTGCATCAATATATAGTGTTTGTAATTATATTATTGTTATTAATCTCACCACCACACCCCCAATGAAATTAATTAAATAAATTAAATAATTAAATAATTAAAGTATATATGAACCACCGGGATTCGAACCCGGGTTATCACACACATACTTTTGCCACCTTAACCATTACACCACCAGGACGGTTAATTAGAAATCTCGGGAAAACCTATTTTTCCCATTAGGCCTATTGATCGATGTTGAGACACGCCCCCGATAGTGATTTGAAAAGACATTAGCCTAACCTAACAACCTTACCTAACCTAACCTAGTATTATGGGTGGGGGCTGCTGCCCCCACACCCCCGCTGGTTGAGTACTAATCCCTTGGTAAAAAAAAAAAAAAAAAAAAATTGGCTGTCGATTAGGCCTATACGAAGGTGAAAGAAAGTCGATGTAAGTCTACGGTGTTTACTCTGCAATCTTCAGCTTTGATTGTACATTGATAACGGGAAAGTACCGTATTGACAATCTTGTTACGAAACTTAAATTTTAGTACCATACATTTATATTAGGGTTTTCCGAGTGTTTAACACATTTTCATATGATCTTTAGAGCTATCGATAACTGGAAGTACCGTATTGACAACCTTGTTACGAAAAAGAAATTTTAGTACCATACTTTTTTATTAGGTTTTGCCGAGGGTTAAAACAAATTTTCTTATGATCTTTAGAGCATATAGATTCAATATTTATCTTCAAACATATCAACAAAATTTGTGGTATTAAAATAACATTGAACCCAATTTGTTTTGCCTTTGGATACAGGATGGGTTGAGGGGGGGATTTGCCCCCCCCCCCCCCCCATAACTTATTGAAATCAGTATCTATTTTAACAGTAAGGGCTTAACCCTTTCACACATTTATGACACTGAGGTTGCCAGATTAGCAATAAGAAATAGTTCTCCCAATCTTATAATTACCTCTCTAAAATTAGTTTTCTGCCCACAGCTAACTCAAAGTCTCAAAGACAACTGCAGAGGTTGAAGTAACTAAACTAAAGGTTTCTAAATACCCCTGATGGTAACAAAGGCTTTAAAGTATCAGATTTTGTTTATTTTAATACCACAAATTTTCCGAGTGTTTTTTATAAAAAAAAATTGTTCATTTGCATCAATATATAGTGTTTGTAATTAATTAGAAATCTCGGGAAAACCTATTTTCCCCATTAGGCCTATCGATTGATGTTGAGACCCCCCCCCCCCCCCGCTCCCCTTTCCATAGTGATTTGAAAAGACATTAGCCTAACCTAACAACCTTACCTATTACCTAACCTAACCTAGTATTGTGGGTGGGGGCTGCCGCCTCCACACCCCCGCTGGTTGAGTACTAATCCCTTAGTATATAAATAAAAAATTGGCTGTCGATTATACGAAGGTGAAAGAAAAGTCGATGAAGTCTAAGGTGTTTACTCTGCAATCTTCAGCTTTGATTGTACATTGATAACGGGAAAGTACCGTATTGACAACCTTATTACGAAAATTAAATTTTATTACCATACTTTTATATTAGGTTTCGTAAATTTCTATAATTGAACCTATACGAGCTAAACAAATTATTACTGTATTTAACAGAAAGGTACGACGAGGTAAGTGATCTGGTATAGGTGGCAATATGCGGAGATGGATTATAAGGGCATTCCACCCCCTCTGACAAAAGTCTATCAATCTAGATGTGACACGGCTTTTACAATGTTTCAGAGAGACATTAGCCTAACCTAACAACCTTACCTAACCTATCCTAGTATTATGGGTGGGGACTGCCGCCCCCACACCCCCGCTGGTTGGATAAAACGGTATAAATCCAGTTGGGGTCGAGTGAGTAACCGTAGATTATCGTAAGGGGGTCAGAGGGGGCGGATTGCCCTTATAATCTATTTCCGCATATTGCCACCTATACTACATCACTTAGCCTACCTCCGTCCTCGTCATACCTTCCTTTTAAACACAATAATATTGGTCAATATTTACGAGTCGCACCACAGCTGGGATCTCATTTCTAATGGTAGTTTTGGGTTCCTATCATTCTATGCTTCATTGCTATATACTTTTTATACACAGGATTTTTTTTTTTGTTTATTTATTTATTTTTTTTTTTTTTTGCATTAACCTAACCAAAAAACCTAACCTAATAATAACCTAATACCTACATGTATTTGGGGGCTATTAGGTTAGGTTAGGTTTTTTGGTTAGGTTAATGCTAAAAAAAAAAAATCCTGTGGATAAAAAGTATTGTATATAGCCTAGCAATGCTTACCTATTGAATGATAGTGGGGAATTAAGAAGCAGGCTTCTTGTGTGAACCCCACCTCCAAAGACTGGTCAGCCAATATTAACTAGGTTAGGCCTATGTTATGTTTGTCGTATCTGGCTTTAAAAGTGGCAATCGTTGGCGCTGTAACCACACTCTCTGGGAGTGCGTTCCACTCGTCGATGACTGATAGAGAACCAATTCCCCTTCAATGAAGCATAGAATGATAGGAACCCAAAACTACCATTAGAAATGAGATCCCAGCTGTGGTGCGACTCGTAAATATTGACCATAATATTTTGTTTAGCTCGTATAGTTGCAATTATAGAATAATTCCTTAGGTTTTTCAGAGGGTTTAACACATTTTCATATGATCTTTAGAGCTATCGATAACTGGAAGTATCGTATTGACAACCTTGTTACGAAAAAGACATTTCAGTACCATACTTTTTTATTAGGTTTTGCCGAGGGTTAAAACAAATTTTCTTATGATCTTTAGATCATATCTATAGATTCAATATTTATCTTCAAATATATCAAAAAAAATTGTGGTATTAAAATAACATTGAACCAAAGTATCCCAATAGATTCAAAATCGCGTCATATGTCGGAGAGGGTTAATAAGAGTTTCACTGTCGTCAATAGGGAGAGTTATAGGGAGATTTTTTTTTTTTTTACAGTACTTTATATAGTGTACATAAAATGTATCTCCGGAGATTGAAACACATTTTAATATGATCATTGCAACATCCTTATTCTGTACTAGCCTTCAAATATTGAGAAATAATTAGTGGTAGTTTCGGTAATAAGTAGCCTACCCAAACATCATATTAAAATGTGGGAAAATATTACCGAAAGTACCACCAATTTTCCCATGGTTTTTCTTTTTGGTTTTAACCCGGGAACGGCGAGAAAGCTCTTAAGAGGAAAGGCCTAAAAAAAACATTGGCAAGAATGTAGTTACCGGGTGTACCGCCCGTCTTGTTTACACTACGCGGACGCTCACCATCATGTTCCCGTCTATTTTGACTGCCTTTGGATACAAAAATACATTACCCTAACCAAACAACCTAACCTAACCTAGTATTAGGCCTATAGATTTATAAGTATTTATTTTATTATAAGTATTTATAGATGATTTATGTTGTATGTCGGTAGTGGTACACCCGGTAAGTACATCCTTCCCAAAACATTTTAAAAGGCCCCAGTAGCATTTTTCTTTTTTCTTTCTTTCCCCATACCACTCCTCCACATCCCCTCCTTCCTCCCCCCCCCCCCTTCAATTATCACCTATTTTCCCTGTTATTCCCTAATTCATTGGTATAGTTTCGTGTAAACATATCCAACCCGATCTTAGTGTGTGTTCATGTGTCTGTTACGTAAGATAGAGACAGTGAGGGTGTGACTCAGTAGCTCAGTACTACCTCAACCCTCGAGAGAGGAGGGTGTGTTGCCAGCTCTCTCACACTTCATGAATGAACCGCTCGCTTACCATTCGCGATTTTGGCCAGAAAAATTATATTCCCACTTGTTTTATTGTTGTTACAGGTTACTATCTTTATATTAAACGTAAAATAGGCGCATATGAATAAGTAATAACGATATTTATCTTAAAATGACTATTTTAGGCAGGAAAGAGGCCTAATATTGCCGCCCAGAACTGTGGTGTTCACTACACCCTGCACGCGCTTAATGGGTTAAGTAGTTTTCATCACTATACAGTACTGTAGTTGAAATTAGTTACAATATCCGGATTTTTTTTGGCAAGAATGTAGTTACCGGGTGTACCGCCCACCTTGTTTACATTATGCGGATGCCTTTGGATATAAAAATGCATTAGCCTAACCAAACAACCTAACCTAACATAACCTAGTATTCATGCAGTAATGACAGGGGGCAAATAGCAGAAAATATAGCGTCGAAATAGACGGGAATGTAAGTGCGAGCGCACAACATGACAACCGTACACCCGGAAACTACATCCTTCCCAATGTTTTTTCTCCCATTATCCAACGATCTTAAAACACTCCGATGTAAGTCATTTTCAGAGTAGGCCTAAATATAAATTTTCATTTGCCTTTGGATACAGGATGGGTTGAGGGGGGGGGGCCTTGCCCCCCTCACCCCCCCATGACTTATTGAAATCACCATCTATTTTAACAGTAGGGGGGGCTTAATAAGACTGTCACTGCCATCAATGGGGAGAGTTTTTTGTTTTTTTACAGTGCTTCTATATAGTGCACATAAAATGTATGATCTCCGGAGGTTGAAACATATTTTAATTGTGGGGTTGTGTGGGACAGGGATCTGCCTTGCTTAGGCCAATCGGCTTTCTGCAGACTCCCATTTTCTTATGTTCTTATGTTCTTAACCCCTTCAGACATATATGACGCAGAGGTTGCCAGATTAGCAATAAGAAATAGAGTTCTCTCACTCTTATAATTACCTCTCCAAAATTAGTTTTCTGCCCACATCTAACTCAAAGACAACTGCAGAGGTTGAAGTAACTAAAATAAAGGTTTGTAAAAAACCCTGATGGTAATAAAGGCTTTAAAGTATCCCTAATAGGCTCAAAATTGCGTCATATGTCGGAGAGGGTTAATATGATACCTTACCTTTTGATACCTTTTGATGTGTTCGCCACTCTTCTAGCGGCACCAAGGAGCGCGACGCCCCTCGTTATGGGTGGTGATTTGGTGCAGTAGACTGTTTGAAGCGACAGCTCGCTCCCTTGCGAGGATGGGCTCGTCTGGCACTTTTTGCAGTTCGACATCTAGGGCTCTCTTGAAGTTGTCTAGCGAGATGTCCCTCATGTCTCTTACTCGCCGTGGGAGTTTGTTGAAGAGACGTGGGCCTCTGTGTGATAACCAGCCCTCTCGCAGAGAGCCCATAGCACCCCTGTTATTCATCCTGGGGATTTCGCATTCCCAGCCTCTCCTATCACTGAATTTTATGACTATCGGAGTATGTAGGTTTGGTACTAAACCCTCTGCGATTTTCCACATGTATATTATTAGGTAACGTTCTCTTCTACGTTCCAGTGAGTACAGATTCAGTGCTCTTAAACGCTCCCAATAGTGTAGCTGTTATATCGAACTTATATGCGAAGTGAAATTTCTTTGTACACTCTCTACGTCATTTATTTCACCTGCTTTGTATGGGGATGTTAATACGCTACAGTATTCAAGCCGCGGTAGCACTGGAGATTTGAAGAGCATTATCATAGGTAATTCACCGCGTGTTTAAAAGTATGCAGAATCCAACCCGTTAGACGTTTCGCAGCCGCCACTTTGATCTGGTTATGTACTTTGAAACCCATATTTTCAGACATTAACCCTTCCTCCCCGGGTGTCATTTTAATATGACACCATGAAATAAGGGCAGGTGCCCGGGTGTCCTTTCAGGAGATAGTAAGCTTGAAAGCCTATTCAGCTTGGTCTGAACGCCGTGCGTCCGACGCATGTAAACAAAGCCGATCGTTGCGTCACCGCACCTCCGAAAACAAGAAGGAGAAGACTCGTTTGTTATTGTATGTCTGTATGTCGTTGTTTCAGTAGTGAAAAGATCGTCGTATTGCTAACATCGCCTGAAAATGCTCTCCACTAAAATCGTCATCACAACTGAACCAGTTGACTTAGAGAGCTCTACTCAACGCCAGTCTACAGATTGGAAACCGCACTACATTTATAGATGCGTGGGAAATTTCTAGCAGTTAAAATTAACCAAAATACGGTAGCCTAGGCCTAGACGTTTTTCGGCCAGATCGCCCGGGTAGCCCACCCTGTCCTTTGGAGATACAGCCCGGGCCAGGAGGGTTAATACCCCAAGGTCTTTCACACTGTCTTTCCGTTCTATTATGTGGTTAGACTCTGTTAAGTAATTTGTAATTTCTTTAACACCATTATTATCTCCGTACCGTATTAATTGGAATTTTTCTTCATTGAATTGCATGTTGTTTTCCCTGGTCCACTGGAACACTACATTCATGTCTTCCTGCAGTCGGCCCGTGTCCTCTTGTGTGTTTACTATCTTGCTTAATTTTGTGTCATCAGCAAAAGACACCGTACTGTGTCTGGTGTTGGTATCTATGTCGCAAATTAGTATGAGGAACAGAAGGGGCGCTAGCACTGTTCCTTGGGGCACTGAACTTTTGACATCCGAAGGCTCAGATGTGACTTGGTTTACTGCTACTGATTGTTTTCGGTTTACGAGGAAATTGTATATCCACCGTCCGATTTTCCCAGTTATACCTTTTGCTTTCAGTTTGTGGGCTATTATACCATGGTCACATTTATCAAATGCCTTAGCAAAATCGGTGTAAATAACATCCACGTTTTTCTTTTCTTCTAGCGCTTTAAGAATTTTGTCTTAGTGTTCCAAAAGTTGTGAGAGACATGATCTTCCCGCTCTGAACCCATGTTGACCGGTGTTGTGTAGTTCATTTGCCTCCATGAATGTTGAATCTTTGCAACATCCTTATTCTATAATAGGCTTCAAATATTGAGAAATAATTAGTGGTTGTTTCGGTAATAAGTACCAAAATGTGTTTCAATCTCCGGAGATACATTTTATGTGCACTATATAAAGTACTGTAAAAACTAAAAACTCTCCCTATTGACGGCAGTGAAACTCTTATTAACCCGGTAGCTGCCGGGAGACTCTTAAGAGGTTTTACTGGGCGACTGCGGGGAGACTCTTAAGATCCTAGGCCTAAAAAAAAAAACTTAAAAGGCCCCAGTAGCACTTGAAACTTTTTTTTTCCCTCCATACCTCATATCACTTCTCCACATCTGTCAAAGTCCCCTCCTTTCCCCCCCCCCCCTTCAATTATCACCTATTTTTCTCTTATTCCTGTAATTATCGGTTTATTTATGGCGCCAAAAATTCCACCCGGTTCTAAGGTGGAAAGGGAGGGTGTGGGAGGAGGAGAGAGAGAGAGTAGTAGCCCAGACTACATCCAGTCTCTCACCAAAGCTCGTGGAGGGAGGGTGTACTCTCGCTCACTGCCAACTTCATGAATGAACTGCTCTGCAATATTTCATGTTTCTCACCCCCCAAACACTATTCCCACTTGTTTTATTGTTGTAACATGTTACTATCTTCATATTAAACGTAAAATAGGTGCATATGGATAAGTATTAATCAACTCTGCGTAAGCAGAGTTTGGTATCGCCCCCCCGTATAGTGGGTACCACGGAAAAAAAAGTGTCGTCGTTGTCGTTGTCCGTCTGTCTCGGAACTCCTCCTAGACCTTTGGACGGTTTTTCACCAAATTTCACACGAACATTTGTTACGTGAATGCGAACGTCAGTCAAAAAGGATTTTTTGAATTTATGCAACAGTTATGATTTTAGGTCCAAAATATGGTTTTACACCCCCCCCCCCCCAGCAATGATGGCGTTATTTGTGTAGAACGCATTCGTTCTGGGGGCGAAAACATCTCGCTCCGCGTTTGCTAGGTTAAGTTAGTTTAGTTGGCATTAGAAGTGATGGTTGTAATAGTGGGATTGATGGTGATAGTAGTGATGATGGTGATAATAGTAGTGATGATGGTTGTACAGTAGTTGTATTGATGATGATGATATTAGTGATGATGATAACAGTAGTAGATAGTAGTAGTAGCTGAGCGATCTCTGCCATACCCATAGCTTACTCTGACTGTTCCTTTAACTTATATATTTTCTAGATCTCAAGTGACGGCGTCTCTTCCGTGGATTGATCTCCCAATCTACCAAGATTGGAAGCCAAAGCGTCACATTTTTCCCTTGCCCCTCAACTTTCTCTTCATAATTGCTGAGGGGCACAGGGCCCTGGGTGGGGCTTTGGTTTCCCGGGCGTTTACGCACCCTCCTCAGCTCCCCGCCATGGAGTGGCTTCGGTCACCCAGGCTTTATTGTGGTCGGCAGGGAGGGTTCTGTGGGGGCGCTCGGTTATGGCCTTGGAATTGCTCGGGGCCTTGGGGCTGTTCGGCCAGGCAGCTTGGGGAACAACAACAACAACAACAGTAGTAGATATGATGGTGACAGTACTAGTAGTAGTGATGATGGTCATAATAGTAGTGATGATGGTGACAAGTAATGATGATAGTTGTAGTGATAATGATGATGGTAGTGAAGATGGTGTGAGTATTAGTGATGATGGTGAGTCAGTGATGATGGTGAAAGTTGTAATGGTGATGATGGCAGTAGTACCGTAGTGATGATGGTGATAGGATACATGATGGTAATACTTGTGACAGTAGTAATGATGATGGTTATAGTAGTAGTGATGATGTTAACAGTGGTAATGATGATTGTAAGATGGTGGTGATGATAGTAGTAATGATGGTTGATAGTTGTAGTATCAATGATGATATTAGTGATTAAGATGGTAGTGACAATGGTGACAGTAGTAGTGATGATTGTAATTTTTTTTATTTATTATTATTTTTTTTTTAAGAGACAATGAACGGAGGAAGGAAAAACACAGATAAAACAAAAAGGTCCATGTGCCTAAAGGCATCCTCCATTCATAAAATGTTTGTAACAACTGGATTTAAACATTTGTAGATTGTAAGTTTGTGGAAAGCAATTCGAGGGAAGTGAATTCCAAAGAGTAGTAGCTCTGGGGATAAATGAATTTTGATAAGCAGAAGTTCTGCATTGTGGAGGAGAAAGTGTAAATTCATGGGCGCTCTCAGCTGCCCTAGTTCTACGGGGAAAGATGTGGAGAGGCGGCACAATTGAATCAAGTTCCTCGGAACAATTGCTGTGAAAATATCTGTAGAATAATGCAAGGGATGCAACGTTTCTTCGTATGGATAATGTAGGAAGGTCCTGTGTGATTGCAGGGTTATTGATTAATCTAATAGCTTTATTTTGAATTTTGTCCAACTGCCTCAATGCAACCACTCCACTTCCACCCCACAGAGGTGAACAGTAATCCATCTGAGAACGCACATGACTTTTATATATTACGGCCAACTGCTCGCCAGTGAAGAATTCTCGAACTCTGTACAGGAGTCCCAGTTTTTTAGAGGCATTCTTAGCAATGCTTCTAACATAATGTGTCCAGCTCAAGTTAGTAGTTAATGTTACACCGAGAATGTCAATACTAGGGGAAGTGGGAATATTTACATCATTAAAAAATATATGGGAGTCAGTGAGATTCTGTTGGTTAGAAAATTGAATGTACTTGGTTTTCTGTGCATTAAAGGAAACTAGATTCTTTTGTCCCCATTCATTAATTCTAGAAAGGTCCTGGTTCAGAGAAATTGCAGTGTTTATTTTTGAATTTATAAGATCGGGTTGGGTGAAAGAATTGGTAAATGTGAAGGAACTGTGGAGTGTTGAGTCATCTGCGTAGGAATGTATTGGATTATGAGTGGTAGATATGAGATCATTGATATGAATGAGGAACCGAGTTGGGGCCAATTGTAGTAGTGATGATGATCATAGTAATGGTGATGATGACTAGTCGTGATGATTGTGGCAGTTGTAAGGATGATGGCAGTAGTAGTGATGATTGTGATTGATGATGGTGATGATGGTAACCTATCGCAGAGTTGGGTATGCCGTTTTGATTTTGGGCAAAACGGCACGTCTACTTTATTATATTTATGGTAAATTAACGATTTTAGTGAGGAATGAGTCTAAAGACCTATGCACAGGGGTATGGTGTATACTACAGGGGCTGCGTAGCTGGGAGGTTAAGCCCCTTACTGTTAAAATGGATGCTGATTTCAATAAGTCATGGGGGGTGAGGGGGGGCAAAAGCCATCCTGTATCCAAAGGCAAAACAAATTGTATATTTATTCTGAAAATTACTTGCATCTGAGTGTTTTAAGATCGTTGGATAGGCCTAATGGGAGAAATAACGGTCAATATAAAGATCTTGTAATTAAATTGCTAACAAATTTTTTCGCTTGTTTTGATCTAGCTTAGAGAGTTGTGTAAGGGTGTTTTGATGTGTGATAATACAGTTGGTCCTCCGGTAACGCGCACTTTGGAAACTCAGATTTGGTGGCACGCGGTACACCCCAAATATCCAAAATTTTGCTAACGCGGTCAATACTTACACTGGCGCGGGGTCCAGCTGGGCGCCGAACCTTTACTCCCGACTTTCGTAATTTACCGATGCTCATCTCTCTGCAAATATATGGCCTAACCAAGTTTTTATGCATACCGGAGGTAGATATGATCGTTCCCGTGCATTGGGTGAAGACTAGAACACTCCACATTGTTTAGTTAATGTGTGAGGTGAGAATAATTACCGAAACACACTTATGTTATTGTTTGGCTGTCAGGTGAGTGTGTGTGTGTGTGTGTTGTCATTGTGTGGAAAACATGGCTAGGCTATCTCGGTCGACGAATCTTTACTCCCGACTTTCGTAATTTACCGATGCTCATATCTCTGCAAATAAATGGCCTAACCAAGTGTTTATGCCTACCAGAGGTAGATATGATTGTTGCTGTGCATTGGGTGAAGACTAGAACACCCTACATTGTGTAGTTATTGTGTGAGGTTAGAAATAATAAGACGGCGAGTTATGCGGGAATTCCGAAGTTACGATTTTCGCCATTTACCGATGCTCATATCTCTGCAAATAAATGGCCTAACCAAGTTGTTATGCATACCAGAGGTAGATATGGTCGTTGCTGTGCGTTGAGTGAAGAGTAGACCATTCTAAAATGTGTAGTTATTGTGTGAGGTGAGAAATATGATGGCAGGATTTCAGAGCCCTCCCTCACCCTTCCCCCAGGATTTATTGAAATCCTCATATATTTAAACAGTAGGGGGCAAAAACCAAATTTTCCCCAACGCGAGACGCCGAGGCTACACTCGCGGCGGATGTAAACAAAGCCACCCGCCTCTTGCGAGGTAGGCGATATAGAGGATATATATTTTTTTCTTCAGGATCAGTAATAAATTTTTACGGGCATTTAGACACATACTGTATAGGAATGAAATACATGGTATGAGAAACCTATAGGCCACGATAATATCTATGTATGAATTTAATTACAAGATCTTTATATTGTCCGAAATAAAATTTTCCTATGCTTACAGGTACCTACCCGATAGCACTATCGTTAGTGAGTGCTGTACTGTATTTTATATATTATTTTGTAATAGTATAGATATCTTATCAATATTTGTATTTTGTACTATTGTTAATGTCTTGTCATGTTGCAAATTTGATTTTAAATAATATTTTGACATTTAACATGTAGTTTCTTTATTCATGCAGAGTTTAGTAAAATTTGCCAGAACGTCCCGGACTTCCCAAACTTGACTACTTCCTTTAACGTGACGATAGTGCGTTGTTATATGTGCGATTAGTTTGCTTGGGAAACAGATTAACTTGCTCATGTAGTAATGTACACCCTATGTGGTGGATTGTGTTCTTTTATTTAATAATTTTCATTTTAGTAAGCGTTGTTTCCACTTAGCGATTTTGATAATTTAATTTGACTTTATATTGTCCTTGTCCCAATTTTGGTTTGTTTAGTTTGCAAGTTTTACATTTTAATTCAACTACTGTATAATGATGCAAACTACCTAAAACCTAAAAGAAAAAAACATGGTAAAATTAGTAGTAGTTTTGGTAATATTTTCCTTTTCAGTGAGACTTCCATTTATTTATAATAGTTAATTTATTTAACCTAACCTAGGTTAGGTTTTGGTTAGGTGAGGTAAAAGATGGGCCTATTGTTCAATGTTTCTTAGTAAATAGGCATCTGAAAAACAGTTCTCCCCACTACACAGGATCTTGCCTGCTTTTCAAATGAAATTAGTTTAGGCCTAGGCTATAAAAAGATGGGAAAAATAGGCAAGGATGTAGTTACCGGGTGTACCGCCCGTCTTGTTTACACTACGCGGACGCTCACCATCATGTTCCCGTCTTTTTTGACTGCCTTTGGATACAAAAATACATTACCCTAACCAAACAACCTAACCTAACCTAACCTAACCTAGTATTATAGATTTATAAGTATTTACAGATGATTTATGTTGTATGTCGGTAGTGGTACACCCGGTAACTACATCCATCCCGAAAAATAGCCTAACCGAGACAACCACAAATTTGTTCATGTTTTTGTTTTTGGTTGTTTTCATCAATAGCCTAGGCTATAGGCCTACAGTGGTTGAAATAATCGTACTACTGTAGTCTAGAAGTGTTGGTGCCGATTAATCACCTCCATATTTTCTCTGTGAACGCAATTTCCGGTAATCCTACCCGTGAAACTAGGCCTAGGGATGTACCAATACAGTACTAATATTTTGACCGATACTATAAATACTGCTTTCTAGAAAATTCAGTTATGAATGAAAGTACAGTAACAGTAGGCTATAAATTTAGCCTCATACTGTAATCATATATCTTAAATCAATCTTAATTAACCTCATTGACATCCATGACATGAACTTAAGTCATTCAATAGCCAATCCTGAAGTTACTCACCTGGTTTACTCACTGAAGTCCCTAAACAGGGAAAGGATTGATCGACAAATTATAAATAGGGAAAATACTGTACAGAGCGTAAATACAGTTTAAAGTATCGGAAGTATTTAACGTCATGCGACATCTTATACGCTGATCATGTGATAGGTCATGCTGAGGGCCGTATTCTGAGGTGCTTTTGTTGCATAATTGTGTCGCCCGTTTCCGCGACTTTGCTATTGAAAAATAGATGCATGCCGGTAAACCTACCACGCTGTAGACTATGAGATAATAGATTTAAAATAATCTTTATCTATCTAAAACCGGATGCTTTGCTGAAGTTTGCTCCCCTTTATGATGGTGGCCATACTCAAAACGCCCCCAAGCGGACTTGTCTGCCGTGAAAAGGATAACCCTCGTCAGTTTATTCAAGGACTTACAGGACTGACCACTTAACTTAGGGTCCGTCTGACTCCGAAGCCCTCTATATATCGTCTTAGCACTTTTGGAGAAGGTCATCTTTAGGACCGACAGTAGTCCCATCGATCTTTTTAGGCCTTATACATGTAGGTCCGGTAGAGCATATACATCATTGCTATATACCGGTATGTCATTACGAGCTGAAATGTATAATAACAGACATGGGCATGATTATGATTATTAATAAAAAAAATCATAATCAAAGGCTGTGATTACATAATCATAATCAAATCATAATCAAAAGTTAAGCAACAGGTATAATCATAATCAAATACAGTATGAAGCTGCAGCTTTAATCATAATCAAATCATTATCATATTTTTCTTCATAATAATCAATGATTAAAATGTGATTGTTGTGATTATTTCATTGTATTTTCCATGTAGCAATTCTATTTCTCCTAAATAAATTAGCCAATTTCATATATATATGTTCCAGGTCCAAGCATGTTTGCAAAGCATGACACTAACTAACATGTTTGTACATACAAAATTTATGTTTTTTTTATAACAATAGTTTGTAAGTGATTTAAATACAGTGTAGTTATTTATATTACTCAAATATAAAGAAGCAAAATGCACCAATTAGATGTGGTTTCCTTTAAGCTAGTGTCAATTGCAATAAAAAACACTGTTGACTAATGTATAACTGAACAAAAAAATGACCTTAATAATAATCATTACTGTGTACAAATAATCACAATAAAATGTGATTATAATCATAATCAAGCAATAATAGAAAAAATCTAATCATAATCAAAAATACGTAAAGCGAAATAATCATAATCAAATCATAATCATAAAAAGGAAAAAACAAGTAATCATAATCTAATCATAATCAAAAATTATTCCGGATGATAATCAAAATAAAATCATAATCATTTTTTATAATCATGCCCATGCTCGATAGCACTATCGTTAGTGAGTGCTGTACTGTATTTTATATATTATTTTGTAATAGTATAGATATCTTATCAATATTTGTATTTTTTACTATTGTTAATGTCTTGTCATGTTGCAAATTTGATTTTAAATAATATTTTGACATTTAACATGTAGTTTCTTTATTCATGCAGAGTTTAGTAAAATTTGCCAGAACGTCCCGGACTTCCCAAACTTGACTACTTCCTTTAACGTGACGATAGTGCGTTGTTATATGTGCGATTGGTTTGCTTGGGAAACAGATTAACTTGCTCATGTAGTGATGTACACCCTATGTGGTGGATTGTGTTCTTTTATTTAATAATTTTCATTTTAGTAAGCGTTGTTTCCACATAGCGATTTTGATAATTTAATTTGACTTTATATTGTCCTTGTCCCAATTTTGGTTTGTTTAGTTTGCAAGTTTTACATTTTAATTAATAAGGGATATACCGGTATATATAATACGATAATAATAGTCTCCTTATAAACGACCCGGCCACCATCTTTTCTATAGTTGTATGTCTGGAAACTGTCTACTGTCTTGAAAATTGATGTGAAATAATCGGTGACAGGTCAGTTGAACCAGTGCCACTTCAACCAGTGCCACTTTAACCAGTGCTAACTCAACCAGTGGCCACTTCAACCAGTGACCATTTTAACCAGTAGGTTAGGTTAGGTTAGGTTAGGTTACTGGTTAAAATGGTCACTGGTTGAAGTGGCCACTGGTTGAGTTAGCACTGGTTAAACTGACATGGAACCGAAATAATCAATCAATAGCAATGGAATACGCTAGATGACGTCACACTCATTTAGCCAATCAACTGTCACGTGCAGCTGCGCATATCCCATAATGCAATATATTGGAGAAGGTGAGGGTGGCTGACTAATGTGCCCAGTGCCCACAATGATTTTCGTTCATATCCAGTGGATTTATATATGGAGGACTATCGGAACCGAGTATTTACGGTACGGTACCTACTGTATTATCCAAGGTTTGTCGGAAGCGAGTATTTACCCATTATCCAACAATAGGGTCATTTAGGGAAAATTGGGATTTTGCCCCCACTGGCCACATAGATGAGGGGGGGGGGGGGGCTTGCCCCCTCAACTTATTCTGTATCCCACGGGAAACGGTTATGGCCAAATACAGCTTATTTTATGCCTTATTTCTTCTTTAACCCCTCATTTTCCCTGATATTCATAGCCCTCCCCACTAGTGGGGGGCATATTTTTAGATTGTTGGATAATGGGTAAATACTTACTTCAGCTCCTCTTCAGTAGAAGAGAACACTGTAGCTGAAAGAATAATGCAAACAAAAATAAAAATAATAGTTGCTAAAATAACTGTCGGTCCTAAAAGTAACCTTTACCGCATTATTTTTCAACAATGGCGGGTGGTTAGCCCATCTACCAACCACGTCTCTTCCGTGGATTGACCTCCCAGTCTACCAAGATTGGAAGCCAAAGTGTCACATTTTTCCTTTGCCCCTCAACTTTCTCTTCATAATTGCTGAGGGGCACAGGGCCCTGGGTGGGGCTTTGGTTTCCCGGGCGTTTCCGCATCCTCCTTAGCTCCCCGTCATGGAGTGGCTTCGGTCACCCAGGCTTTATTGTGGTCGGCAGGGGGGTTCTGTGGGGGCGCTCGGTTATGGCCTTGCTCGGGGCCTTGGGGCTGTTCGGCCAGGCAGCTTGGGGAACAGCAACAACAACAACAACCAACCTGCTTTGACCGTAGATAAGCAGTAAGGATTTGTATAAGGTTTACTCCCCAAGACAGGTTTCCGACCAAGACTGATGAGTCCCATCCACCCGGATTATTTCCAACCCATTCGACCACTAGCTACCTTACCTTCATACCTCGGTATCTCTTATCTGGCCACTCACTCCATATCTAGCTACATACCTTTGGTCAAGTTGGCGTTTTCACTACACATCTAGTAGCACCGACGAGCGTGATGCCTTGCATGATATGCAGCAGGATACATGGGGTATGTTCTCTTTTCCTTCATTAAATGTGAAGGGCCCCTTACCCTGTAGGGCAAGGGTTCCCAACCTGGGGTACATGTACCCCCAGGGGTATATTTGCACTTCTCAGGGGGTACATAGGGGTCTCAGAGAATAACCATAGTGTACAAAACATGGTGTTCTAATCTACAGGCAGATTGCACAAAGTTGTGTTTTTATCAATTTCCTCATTTCAGTAAGCAAAACTTATAATAAAATTGGCAAGAAAGTAGTTACCGGGTGGACCGCCCGCCTTACACTACGCGGACGCTCGCAATCATGTTCCCGTCTATTTTGACTGCCGTGGGATACAATAAATAGGTTGAAGCGGGGCTTTTGCCCCCCTCACCCCCCGTGACTTATTGTCATCATCATATATATTGCCAGCAGGGGTCAAATAACAGAAAAAATATACGGGAACTTAACCGCGAGCGATCGACCTATGTAAACATGACGACCGTCGGACCGTACACCCGGATACTACATCCTTCCCTTAAAATTATATCAGTGAGGTGACTATTCCATTTTTTTCACTATTATGTGACGTCCTGTAGCCCACAATCTGTATTGGACGTGAAACAATCAGGTATGTATACCAACTCGAGACAGCTGCAGTACCGCCCGATAATGTCTGTGTATGTGACAGATCAAAATATTTTATAGGCACTGAGTTCATTTTATTGATAATATCAATACTAAGATCCCTATGCAGTCTACACATACATATTTCATAATAAAATAATATAAAATTTACATTATTTTATCAATTTTTATCCTAAATTGTTAGGGGTACATGGGTACCTATCAGAATGCCCAAGTGGTACAGAGGAACAAAAAGGTTGGGGACCCCTGCTGTAGGGTATAGGTACAAATCGGTCCATAAGGGATGTGTAACTGTATTCACCAAATACAAAATTAATCCACTTCCAACTCGGCCCAATTTTTTTTTTTTTTTTTTTTTTTTTTTGAGCCTTTAAATTTACAGGTACAATAGGCCCTTTAGTTTTTACTTCTATCTCTACACAAAAGGTGTCGCTAGCACTGGCATATACAGAGTACGGTACCAGTGCAGTATGTGATAGATTACCTGTGTACAGTAGGTAATTTTTTTTTATTTCTCCTCGATTTTGGTCTAATGTTTTCTTCTACTTCCAGGATCTAGCATGATGAATGAGCCCAGTGGCCTCGGTGGGAGGGGGGCGATGGGGGGAGGAGGAGGAGGTGGTGGAGGGGTCCGCACTCGCTCCTATCCCCCCTTGGCCCCCCCTACAGAGAGAGGTGGTGGTGGCGGTGGTAGCAGTAGTAACAATAACAACAACCCCTCTTCCTCGGCCTCATCTTCCTCGTCAGGCTTCCCAAGAATGTCCCTCCGCTCCCTTCTGCTCAACAGTCCCTTCTCCCTCAGGACTCGACCCAAGAGAGTTCGCACACCAAGCTCCTCATGTAAGGCTTAATGCAATTTTTTACCATAAGATAGATTAAATTTGTTACTTTGGAAATTTCTGGATAAGATGTAATGAGCCACAGTTATAGGAAAATTATGGAAAAACACTGCCTACATATTTATATATTAAAACTATCAAGCCATTTGTTCATAACTGTCACTTACTTCATTGTAGTCCAAAGTTAGTCAATTTTTGTGGTACTGGTACTTTACTTGCTGCGGTAATTTTTACTGCTAGGAAGATAGTTCTGTCAGTCCTGCCCATATATAAATTGTTGGTACGGTACCATACAGCATGAATCAGTGTATGTACTGTATGTACAGTATATACTCGGGCACATACCCCATAGCTGGGGGTGGCCGACTCTAGACAGACCTATGAGAGTTCCGTATGGAGCTCAGTGGTCTGGTTAATCTGCTCTACATAACTGTCTAGACAGAATCCGTGTACTGCATCAAAAACAATACATGTAGGCCTACTGTATAATATATTTATACATGGTCAGTTTGAATTTGGTTACCCTAGAGACCCTATAGTAACAGAATTTGGTAAACTTCCTTCATATTGGTGTCATAGTCTCTTTACACTCAAGTTTGACCATTCCCACAAAAAATATTCTGCAATACTAGTGTAGAATATGTTATTTAATCTTTGTCTAAATTCTACTTCTATCAAAATATGATATCTCCCCATTGTTTGATAGGGGTGCACCGGATAATGTATCCGGCCGGATATTGCAATTATCCGGTATCCGGCCGGATATATCTCTTATCCGGCCGGATCAGCCGGATAATAGCAATAGAAACAAATAACTTAAATGAGACTTGTACTATGTATGAATCTGAGTAATTATGTCTGATTTAGCAGACACAACCTTGAATATATAACCACCAGTGAGAACTACTGCTCTGCATGCACGACCTCCCGAAATCCATCCTTCCGAATCCTCCCTTCCTCGCGAGGACAGAGTCCACCTGGCCAGGCTGAGATGCGGACACCATCCAGCTCTCCTGAGCTATCAGAAGAGACTGGATGACTCCGTTGTCGACGCCTGCCCGGGATGTAACACAGCACCCCATACCATTAAACACATCATAGAAGACTGCATTTCACACAACCACTTACGCCAACAACACAATCTACACTCAATGAGAGCTCTGTGGGAAAGCCCGATCGTGGCCATGGTCTTTCTCAGGGACTCGGGGCTGTTCGGCCAGGCAGCTTAGGGAACAACAACAACAACAACAACAACAACAACAACTACTGCTCTGACTACTGTTGTGACTCAACTGGCAGATGATATAACAGCCCAAGGCCCCAAGTGGTACAACCAGTTTCCTTTATTGGACCTCAAGTGAACATATTCAGTTTACAACTTTGCTGCACCAGATCCTTACTTGGGGAGTTAGATTATTTACTTAACTTTGTTTAATAATTACCTTACCTGTTAGTACTGTTATACTCGTACAGTACATATTTCCAACACTTGAGCGTACGGAACATAATTATGGTGTTAGTCCTGTTGGAATACAAAAATGTGCTTCTATGCTGACTCCCTGCCTAGGCAAACTACTTCGTCTCCTTCTTTTGTCTATCACCTTCCCTTCTTGCTGTAAGTTTGCCCTCATTCAACCTGTCCGAAAGAAGGGTGACCAGTCTTAGCCTTCCAACTACCGGTATCGTGCAATTGCTCTCATCTCTTGCATCTCTTAAATTTGTTTAATCTTCTCTAATTCAACATTTCTTGAGCGTTTATCTTCCCACAATCTTCTTTCAGATCGCCAGTATGGTTTCCTTAACCCCGCTGAGTGCCAGCCAATTTTGACGGTGTTCTTCTGCCAGTGCCATTTTTTTTTTTTTTTTTTGGCTAAATCTATCAAGTTGGGAGAGAAAGGAAGGATAATGGTAAAAAAAACACCCCTTGTCCATTTTCGCCAGAAATCAGGTCCCCGATGGTCCCGAAAGTAGCTGAAAAGACACTATAGACTACAGAGACTTTTATGGTATCGGAATGTATGGGTGGGAGGGTGGTGGGAGGGTGGTTTGGGGGTTGGTGGGGGTAAGGTAGAAGCGTAATTGACTCGTGTTACAAATATGAAGCCGATTGGTGAGGTAGTTTCGCCACCACAGATTTTCCTTTTTTTCCTTTTCTTCGTACGGATACGCTGGAAGTGGGTGGTGGGAGGCGGTTGGGGGTGTGGTGGGGGGAAGGCAGAAGGGTAAGGGACTTGTCACACAAATATGGAACCGATTGGTGCAGTTGTTTCGCCGCCACAGATTTTCCTTTTTTTTCCTTCTGACGGGACCGACAGTCAGCGAGTGGGTGGGAGGAGGGATTTGGGATTTTTGTGGTGGGTAGCCAAAAGAGTAAGGTACATGTGGTAAAAATATGAAAGCCATAGGTGCAGTCGTTTCGCTGCTACGATTTTTTTTCGGCGAGGACGTATATATACGTCCCTGGCACTGGGCGTGACAACACCCTAGGACGTATATATACGTCCCTGGCACTCAGCGGGTTAAAGGATGCTCTACTGGTGATCTCCTTTCTTGTCTTACTAAATCTTAGTCATCCTCCTTTAGTTTTTTTTGGCGAGACCTGCTCTATTGCACTATACATATTCAAAGTCGAAGTCTGTGAGGAGAGGCCCCACGAGTGAATAAAGTAGAGGTTGAAGTTCATGGTAAAGCGGTGAGTATGAAGAGTAGTAGAGGTAAAAGCATACCTATTGAAATCAACCCTTCGTCTTCTCTCAATATTCTTGGTCTCTTTTTCTTCTGATCTTTCTTTGAAAATCAAAATCACCACTCTTGCTAAAACATTTTCCCAGAAGTTGGGTGGGCTCTTTTTACCCCCACACAGATTCATGGTTCTGGTGGGGCGTACCGAGGCCACTGGATCCTACCCCCTTGTAATCTCTTGGGGGGAAGGTGCTGGGAATGGTCCCAGGGTAGACTGGAGCCGGAGTTCTGGGGGGGCTGATGCCCATCTGCCAGCCAACTTACCGAATATGACTAAACAGGGGCACAGTGCACCCATGTATCGAGTATATACTGTTTGCATGTTCCACCCATACCGCACTTTTTGATAGGGTACAGTCAAAAGCCTTTCGTCCCATCAACTCACCTCCTCTTACTAATTCCATACAACTTCTCACTACACGCCGCAATGTTGCGTCTGTCTCACTCTTCTGCCACTATTACAATAATCCGTGTTCTTCAGAACTCTCTCGGTGTATACTCCCTCCCTTACAGAGGGTGGAGGTCATCTGCCCTTCAACACATTGCCACCCCTATTCTGTTCAACTCTCTGTCCTAGCCTTATCAGTGGCCTCTGGCTCAGTAGGCTAGTATAAAATCTTTATCATCATCATCATCTGTCCAACTATCTAACCCAAGAGTGAACCAATTTTCCATCTTTCTTCTATTAAAATGTAAAACTTGCAAACTAAACAAACCAAAATTGGGACAAGGACAATATAAAGTCAAATTAAATTATCAAAATCGCTATGTGGAAACAACGTTTACTAAAATGAAAATTATTAAATAAAAGAACACAATCCACCACATAGGGTGTACATTACTACATGAGCAAGTTAATCTGTTTCCCAAGCAAACTAATCGCACATATAACAACGCACTATCGTCACGTTAAAGGAATTAGTAAAGTTTGGGAAGTCCGGGACGTTCTGGTAAATTTTACTAAACTCTGCATGAATAAAGAAACTACATGTTAAATGTCAAAATATTATTTAAAATCAAATTTGCAACATGACAAGACATTAACAATAGTACAAAATACAAATATTGATAAGATATCTATACTATTACAAAATAATATATAAAATACAGTACAGCACTCACTAACGATAGTGCTATCGGGTAGGTACCTGTAAGCATAGCATGCCTCAAGTGACCCCTATCAATAACTACCCTACAAATAACCTATATTTATAGCACAAATAAACTAAGGAAATCGCAAAAGTAAGCAATTGATACTATCGACAATGAATACATATAATATAAAGACAAATAATTACAAAATATGAAGTAACAACAGATTTAAACAAAGAGTACTCTTTTAACAATAACAATAAATTTAAAAAATCATCAATAAAAAAAAAAAAAAAAAAAAAAAAAAAATTAGATAAACAATAAATACAGGCAAAAAGTAAGCAGAGGTTATACAAGAAACTTCAAGTTAAAAATGCTTGATTAAAATTATTGATGTCAAATTTTAGAATACAGTCACAATAATTGACCCTAAAAGATTAAATTTATGGAACAATTTACTTGCCTCAAAACCTCTGTCCACTAAGAGTCTGTATAGTAACCTAGCTCTAGCCCAAAAGTCATCTACTTTAGTGCAGATTTTACAAAATCTTATTAATTGGGAATAAAAACAATTATAAGTTATTTTACTATCGATATTACTACTAGGGAAAGGAAAGTTTATTACGTTAAAATTAAAATCATCAACTTTGTGATATACTTTAAGTATGCACTGTTCATTAACAATCTCTATATTTATATCAAGAAAATTTTCAACTTTATAATTTACGTTACATTGTGTGAGGGGAATAGAATTAGGGTAAATAAGTTTAGCAACTTGATTAAAATTTAACAAATTGCAAAAAAGAATATCATCAATATATCTACTATTATTACTTAACAGTTTAGCAAGTGCTAATTTTTCTGGAATTTTATTTTTCTTGCTACTGTCAACTAAGTCTTATATATTTAAATTCTAAAGCAAGCAAGAATAAGTGCAATTAAAGGGCTAGCATTTCCACCCATAGGAATTCCTAATATTTGTTTGAAAATGTACGGCCCGAATCTAACATAAGTATTGAAAAGGAGGAATTTAAGGGCATCTTTAAGTTTAGTTCTATCAAAATATACAGAACTAGTGGGAGTAGACAAGTATACTCTGGAACACTCTCCTTCAATCTATGTTTCCCTTCTCCTATGACTTACCAACTGCTTCAAGCTCTGTGCGTTCATATTTGAATTTGGCGCCATTTCACTTTCAACTTTAGGGGCGACTTGTTACAGGAAGCATTGCCTTTTGTCTCTTTCATGCACTTTTTGCATTATAGTTTCTTCATTGGTAGCCTTAAATTAGGAATTTTAAAATACTAAAGTTTGTTGACATTCAAATTGGCATGAATGCAAGACTGGAAGAGATAAAATTATAATTGTGTTATAAGTATTCAATATTGAAAAACAAACAGGTTTATAACAATGTTATATGGAGCTCATGCAAGCTATCTTAGTGCAGTAGTTCTGATAAGCTGCAGAAGTTTAAAAACTATGGTATCCTTGGTAGGTAACCAGTTGTTTTTTGTTTAAATAATTTTTTTGATATCCGGCTTATCCGGTATCCGGCCGGATAGCAAAATCTACTATCCGGTGCACCCCTATTGTTTGATCATTACGGTACCAAAATGGTGTACTACTGGATCTCTAGGTTACCCAGGCCTGATGTCTATTTGTTTATCTTTCTATCTATTGCCGGACCCCGTGATCCCCGAAAGGGTGGCCACGAACGAATCACTCCCATGCACCTCTGTCTCCAGTCAGTTGACGCCCCTTCTCCCATCCAGCACCGCTTTCAGGAATATACTAATCTCTATCCTTCCACCTCTTTCTCGGTTTACCACTCCCTCTTTGTCCTTCCACTTCACCCTCATACACTCTTAGTCATTCTCTCGCTTCCCATACGTTCCACATAGCCAAACCATCTCAAGGTGTTCCTTTTCACACTTTCCAGCACATCTACATCCACACCACACTGCTCTTGTACTTCCTCATTCGTCTGTCTATCCCTCCATGTAACTCCGCAAGCACTTCTCAAGTAACTCATTTCCACCTCTCTCACTCTTGGTTTGTGTCTCTCCAACAACTTCCATGCTTCACTCCCGTACGTCAATGTCGGGTTTACAACACAATCTTGCAAGGACTTCCATGCTGACCACCCTATTTCTTGTTACTTCTTTCAGCATTCCTACAACCCTCTTCCCCTGTTGCACCCTCTCCCGCACTTCTTCATTCATACTTCCATCTTTACTTAACACACTGCCCAAATACTTAAATGAGCTGACATTCTCCATAGCCTGACCATTCAACCTCACCTCACACTCTGACTGCACCCCTTTCAAAGACCATAACCTTACTCTTCCCCGCATTTACCTTCAGATTCTGTTTTTCACACACTGTTCCAAACATATTTACCAGACCTTGCAACTCCCATTCACTATCACTCATAACTGTATCGTCAGCAAACAGCAGTACTGTACTATACTGGCAACTTTTACTCATTTCCTTCCCTTAGTTGCGGTACACTAACATCCACTGCTCTTCCTTGTATTTCTTTCATGACTCCATCCATATATATATATTGAAGAACCATGAGGACATCACACACCCTTGCTTTAACCCAACATTCATTCAAAGAACACTCTCTGTTCATTCTCCACACGTACTGCCGCCTTTGCACCCTCAATATGCTCTTCACTGCTTTCAGCAACCTGCCATCTACTCTGTCATGGGCCTTCTCCAAGTCCATAAAAGCAGCATACAACTTTTGTCCCTTCTCCAGATATTTCTCCACAACACATTTCAAGGCAAAAATCTGGTCTACACATCCTCTTCCCTTCCTAAACCCGCCCTGCTCGTCACCTACCCATTTCTCCATTCTCGCTTTCACTCTCTCGATAACTACCCAACTGTACGGTACATCTTCCCTACTACGCTTAGAAGACATATCCCCTGGTGATTACCACACACTCCTCTTTACTCTTATACAGGGGGACTATTATGCCTGTCTTCCAGTCATCAGGCACAATTCCCTTCTCCCATGCTAGTTTAAACATTTTCCATACCCATTCAATCACTATCTCACCACCATACCTCAGCATTTCCCCACACACTCCATCTATTCCTGATGCTTTCCCCATCTTCACTCTTTTCAATGCTTCACACACTTCTAAACATCCTGATCCCCACCTTCTCCTCCACTACTTCTTTTCTTCTCCCTCCCATACCCCATTCAACTATGTTTGCAGGCGTTTCATTCCTTACGTTCAACTCTCTCCATTTCTTGCTTCTCGGCTAACACTCGCCCATTCTTATCTTTCACACCCTTGCTACCTTCCCTAACTTTCTTGACCTCTTTCCAGAACAGTTTCTTACACTCCCTCCATTTTACATTTAAATTCCTTCCAAATTCCTCATCTACTCTTCTCTTGCTTTCCTTCACTACTCTCTTCACCACTCTTTTTCTCCTAGTACCTTTCCCTTTTCTGTTTCTCCAAATCTTCATTCCCTCTACTACCCAACCACTCTCTATATGCTTTCTTCTTATCTTCAACAGCTATTTGTGGGTGACTGAATTCAGCACCACTCTTTATATATCGTGTAACTATCACTTTACTATGTTCAAGACAAGAAAAATCCATAATAGGGATTTATTACTGTACTAAATGTTCCCAATACCCCTACAGATAAGCTTACGATAGAGCCAGACAGCAATACAGACTCTTCAGCGGGTGTCCTAAGTGAATCTGGTAGTGGTAGCGGTGGTGCTGGTGGTGGTGGTGGTACAACATGTAGTGGTAGTAGTGGTAGTGGTGGTGAGGTGGGAGGGGTACCAACAGCAGGGGGTGGAGCAGCCAATTGGTCCTCTTCCATACGTCGACATCATCACAGTGGTCGGAGTTTGGTATCCAATCGGAGAGGGTCGGTGGGGTCCAGAGGTACTGCGCGGGGGGACTCCTGCTCTTCTTCAGATGGGGTATGTGCATGAAAATAGACCATGTTTGTCACCAGTATCATTGCCTTATTGTCGTCAGATAAATACTGTATATTTAAAAACAAAAATAAAAATTTTAACTTTTCTCTTTCTTTTGTCCTGCCTGTTTTTTTCTCTGGAGTAAAAATATGAAACATTGATTTAATATGATACCATAATTTCATAAGATACAGTACTTAATACAGTATCGTAGTTACTGATTAATTTAGGTTAAATGCATTAGGTACAGGATATTGGTAACATTCACAAATGCTTATTTTCAATGTGCTTTGTGTTTGTATAGGGGGCATGTGCCACAAGTCTACCAAGCAGTGAAACAACAGCGGGGGGGGTGGCAGATGCAGCGGGACCCTCACGCGATGCTGGCAGCACCACCTCCGACACCACTTCTACTGAGGGTCAGAGTAGTGGTGTTGGTAGCCGGCGTGAGTGTCCCCTCTGCCTCCAGGAAGTGTCTGAGGACCTCTTCCCCACATTGATATCCTGCCCACATTCTGCGTGTCGCTTTTGTTTACGCCAGTACCTGAAGGTGGAGATCACTGAGTCCAGGGTCTACATCAGCTGTCCACAGTGTAGTGAACTCATGCACCCCACAGGTCAGTTCATCATCTCTATTTCTTTCATTAATTTTCTTAGTTTATAATGTTATGATCCAGTACTACATGTAGTCTGTTAGTTATTAGTTCTCTCTCTCTCTCTCTCTCTCTCTCTCTCTCTCTCTCTCTCTCTCTCTCTCTCTCTCTCTCTCTCTCTCTCCTCTCCTCTCTCTCCTCTCTGGCTCTCTCTCTCTCCTCTCTCTCTCTCTCTCTCTCTCTCCTCTCTCTCTCTTCTCTCTCATATCTCTCTCCTCTCTCTCTCTCTCTCTCTCTCTCTCTCTCTCTCTCTCTCTCTCTCTCTCTCCTCTCTCTCTCTCTCTCTCTTCTCTTCTCTTTCTCTCTCTTTCTCTCTCTTTCTCTCTCTTTCTCTCTCTTTCTCTTTCTCTCTCTCTCTCTCTCTCTCTCTCTCGGTAGACATTCATGTTTGTATATATACTGTATGGATACGTCTTTAACTTCCTTTTGACTAGTTTTTTTATAAAGGATTTCCATCAGAAACGGGTAATTTGTTTCATCTTTAACTTTTCACCTAACCCTTTTGTTTGCCTGGCAAAAATATAATTTTCAATATATGTATGAATGTATAGACTCGGGCAAATACCCTAAAGCTGGGGGTTATCGACTCGAGACAGCCCGAAGAGAAACCCAAAACCTTAAAAAACAAGAAAAAATAGAATTCACACACATCTAGGTCACCCAGGAGAAGATCCAGAGACCAAGGATCACTAGGGGCCTACAGCAATCCCCCAAGTCCCAGACCTTCCGGAGTGGTTTTGGTCTCCGCAGACAGACAGCCAGACACGCAGCGGAACCACACCACAATGCTCACCCACCTTACTTCTAGGCATGGCCCTTCACTATACACCGGCTCCCCAAATGCAGTCATAAATTAATCAAAACAACCTAAATTACCAGTACCGGTACCTACTTTATACAAGTGGGCATGTATTCTTTTGTGTTTGATATTCCACTGCTTCGCATTTGTTTACATAGGTCTATTTTATACATTATAAGTTAACCCGTACTCTACCGTAGGATACAGTAATAAAAGTCCCCTGCAGTCCCAAGCACTGTGGCCAAAATGGCAAGAGAGAACAACTTTCCACCTCAAGAGACACAGCAAGACTGGCTCTCCCACCCTTCAGTGGGTCTTATATAAGCTGAGAAGTGTTGCCATATCGAGAGCAGTGCTTAAACGGTCGTGGTACCAGGTACAGGCTTGTACAGGCAGTTACAAGGAAAATACATTACTGACGGCAATTCACCGTCGCTGGGACTGGGGAGTGACTATTGACTGACGGCGATTCACCGTCGCTGGTATTGGATGGGTTAAAAAGGACGTCCTCAAAGTCTAACTTGCTCTGAACCGCTTTAAAATTTATGACGTTATCTTTGACTGAAAGGGAAAAAAAAAATCTTTAGTGTTCATCGCAGACAAGTATTTACATTCCATCATCGGCAATTAGTAATTCAATGGGTGCGTTGGATGTTTACAGACATTAATAATTTCATATTACTTATCAGTCTTCCACATAATCTTCTATTGTACTGTACCTCCAATTTCTCTTTCATTCATAATTGCTCCTACTCCACTTCTACTATCTAATCCATTCTAATTGCCGGTATGTAATTGTATGCTCGGGATAATTTTAAGCACACTTTCTTGTATCATTTGATCAGCAGATATCCTTATTTCATACAAACTTGTAACTATGTTTCACTCAATAAACTATATCTTTTTTATCTATTTCCACTACCATAACTATTAGATGTTTTTGTAATTGTATCACATTATCCATTGGCACTGAAGTCTGTCTTGATGCTTGAATAGGCACACTCACAGATGTGGATAAATAGCTTGAAATGAGGCACGAGTACCAATCCAGCACATTCTAAAGCTTGCATTAGCTCACTGAGGCAGTCCAAAATTAATAAGTAGAAATGGTAGGGATTTTAGATGATATTGATGAACACTAGCAATATTGTGGATGGTCATTATGGCTCATGTTTAGCCATCAATCAGATGAATCGGACATAAAATATGGGACTTGTGGCTTCTGTGAGCGTACCTATTGGAGCTCCCTTTACTAAATTTCTTGCGATGTCTTGTTACAGATATCCAAAACAAATCTTAACGTACTGTGGATCTTCGAGTTTACGGACAAAATGGGGGGGGGGGGGTGACCGTCTGTTTCTGGAAAATAATACAGTGCAGAAGTCCCACAAAACTCCCTCAAAACTGCCACTAGCGGTACCTAGCGTAGCGGTGATCCTTTAGAAAACAGACCGATGCTGCTCCCTCGCCCTCCCTTTTCATTGGTAGTAAATTTCGTAAAATATTTGGCAGATAATATTAGTCATATGACTATTATATCAAGTCATGCCACCAACATCGTCTACAAGCTATATTATTCCCAATTCGGTTAAATATCTGTTCACAACATTATAAGATTCACGGCAGAACAGTAGCTGCGGTGACCATTTAGTGAACAGAGACCAATACTGCTTCCTGAAACAGCTGATCGAACAGACCAGCAGGCCCATTGAATTGTGGTCCGTAAACTTCAAGGTCCACTTTATTCCAGTTCTCCTTGAGCTGTGAAATATTCTGTTTAGTATATTTATTTAAATAATACCTGTAGTTACTTTTGCTAACTTCCTTGCGATGTCTTGTTACAGATATCCTTATCATCCTAAGTAACTCCTTTAACATAGTCTTTTTACGGACATTAATAATTTCATACCTTATCAGTCTCACATAATCTTCTATTGTACCTCCGATGTCTCTGTCATTCATAATTACTCCTGCTCCACTTCTACTATCTAATCCATTCTAATTATGTAATAGTATACTCGGGACCTATTTAACCCGGCATAGGCTAGACTATGGTATTTGAAACGTCTAGCCATGCAAAGGTATTTTGGTTCATTCCCGACGAAAATAGTCATTTTACCATAAATATCGTTATTACTTATTCCTATGCTCCTATTTTACGTTTAATATGAAGATATTAACATTTAAGAGCAATAAAACAAGTGGGAATAGTATTTGGGGGGTGAAAAAGACGTATTTTTGCCGACCGGTCCATTCATGAGTTAAGAGCCATGGCGGCATATATCCTCACCTCCCGAGTTCTCAAGCGACACTGGCGGCTCTAAGTAGAAATCTCTGTTGCAAGGATCTCTAGATGCCTCGCCCATGCTATAGAGACTGCATGAAGGAAATTCGCTATGAAAATTACCCGATAAAAGGGGGAATAAGAGGAAAAATAGGTGATAATTGAGGAGGGGAAGGGGGGGTGGGGGGAACACATACATAGGAATGGTAGCAAGTAACGGAGGGGAATTATCTCACCTAATCACATATTGCTTTGTTTTAAGTGCCCCTGGGGTGTTTTAAAAGTTTTTTTTAGGCCTTGGATCTTATGAGGACCTTCGCCTTTGCCCACCAAACCTCTTGTGAGGATTTTCGTTTTTCTCGGGTTAAGCACCCGCAGCTATGGGATATGTGCCTGAGTATATGCATACATACAGTATTTATATCATGGTTGCCTTTGCTAATTTTATTGTGATGTCCTGTTACAGATATCCACAGCATCCTGAATAACTCTCTACTCTCGCACAAATTTGAGGACTTCATGCTGCGTCGAGTCCTCTCCATGGATCCCGACACCCGATGGTGCCCCGCGCCGGACTGTGGGTGAGTGACACGTACAGACATGTACAGTCTTGAGCATGAAATGTCCATACCCATAATAATCATTCAGTAATAGTGGCAGCTACATGATTTTATATAGTTCTGTCTTTGGATCTAAATTTGATGTGATACAAAATCTAATATCACCTCTTTGTTTCATAATTATACTACCTTACCAAAATGGTACTAATGTGTGCGAGAATATTTTTTAATTGGAAGATCAAACTTGGGTGAAGTGTTGCAAGTTTTTAAACATGGAGGGATCTGCACGAAGTGGTAGACCTAGAAAGGTGTGGGGTCAGGTAGGCTACTTAAATTGTTCAATATTGACTAGTGAGGCATCTCAAAACCGCGTTGCCTGGATCGCCACCATTAGGACAGGAGACTGAAATCATACCTCTTTTGGATCTCTGTCTTCAAAGTTTGTGTTTGTAAGCAAAAAAATTATGTGTTAATAATCTGCCTTCGGTCTAGTTGCAGATACCATTGCAAAATAGTCCTAAAATATGTGTATTTTTGAAATATCGGTACCGGTACAGTACTATCACTTCATGTATTTATAATTTCACATTCTAGAATTTATAATGTAAAACTTGGACAAAGACAATATAAAGGCAAAATAACTTATCAAAATCGCTATGTGGAAACAACGCTTACTAAAATAATTTTTTTGAAATAAAAGAACACAATCCACCACATAGGGTGTACATTACTACATGAGCAAGTTACAGTAATAACAAGAAAATATCTTGGTCTATAGATTTCACATATTGTTGTCAAAGTTTTCAGTGAATTGTTGATTTTGAATATACATTTAATATTTTTGTGATATGACCCAGCCAGGGCTCGAACCCAGGCCAGTTGCAGAAGCAAGTTGGCAACTTATGAGTTGTATAGTGTACATAGACCTTTAAATGACTAGGTAATCCATAGGAGGTGCAGTATCAGTCTCATTTATTATATTTAAGGTAAATGTACACATGCTTTTTATTCATTCTGGTAAGTTTATGAGAAAGATTTTAGTGAAACCTGTTCTCCATAACCCATTAATTGAATATTCCCAGGTACGCGGTGATAGCCACAGGATGTGCGGGCTGCCCCAAGCTAAAGTGTGAGCGTCCGGGGTGCGGGAGCCACTTCTGTTACCACTGTAAGGCTGAGTGGCACCCCAACCAAACCTGTGATATGGCCCGAGCGCAGAGATCACCTAACGTATTACTGTCATCGTTCACCTTCCTACACGATATTCATACCAGTAAGTTAACTAAGCATAATTTTGGTTCCAAGTCCATTCTACCTTGCATCCTTCTATCATTTCAACCCCACGTCTTCCTAACTTATTCTAAAATACCCTAACCTAACCTAGTCTATAATGCCCAAATCTAACCATTGTAGCTGTCTTATCTTAAATAATCCAACCAAACCTGTGATATGGCCTAGGTGCAAAGGTCACCCAGTGTACTGCTAATATTTTTCACTTTCCAACACAATATTTAGACAATTAAATTACCAGTACATATATTTGGTTCCACATTGATTCAACCCCACTACATCCTAACCTAGTCTAAAAAACATACGCCTAACCCAACTTATTCTAACCTAACCTATCCTAACATTACATGTATATGCATACATACATAAATACATACATGTGTATAGCATTACATATGAGCACAATTTATTTTTGGCAAGGACACAGAGATCACCCAGCTTACTCTGTCATCATTCACCTTTCTACATGGTATTCACTAGGATTTTAAATATACCTTTCACTGATAACTTTGTACAGCTTTAGAACCAAACAATCATTCGTTCTTTGCTTCATTACCTCTACTTTTAAGGGGTTATTGTATTTTATACTTGGTTTAATCTATTTCTTGGTGAACTATGTGTGCCGGTATTTGGTATATTACGCTCATTGTTAATACAGTACTTCCAAAACTGAGAGTAGTGGATTAAAGACATTTTTGCTTCCAGTAATAATTTATTTTTTAAATAATGTTAATTATAGATATATATACCTATTTATATGGTTATTTCTCCAATTTGCACAACCTTCATCCAACCTTTTGTCTTTGCAAAAAACACACCTTTTTATCATTTTCTTATAAGTAACCTGACCTTGACCTCAACTGTCATTTTTAACCCTTTCAGTATACTATGATCAATCATGATTTTATTCTGGCTACTATTAGACAATTTTATGAAGCTTGGAAAGGAGCTGAGGGAATTAGAGTTATTTGAGATTGATTTTACCCTTTTTAATTAGTAGTGGTCCTTCCTAAGCTCTGTAAAATCATAGTGTGAGCAAGAATATAATATATAAGATGCCATGTTACTGAAAGAGTGTAAATATAGTTATAGGTTCGAGTGGTCAATCTGTATGGTGTACATTGGTCTAATTAGTATGTGGATTAGATAAACAAGCCCTACTCATAAAGCAACAATAAAGATAGATAAATAAAAGTACCATTGAAATGTCTCGGTCTAGGTATGTTTTTGCTAAATTAATTAATCTTACTACAGTAATTTTTTGTGGGTAGTATATTTATTTATTATGACTACAAAATGGGATGCCCCTTACTAATTGGCCATTATACCCTATTCATATAATTATTTTATATATATATATATATATATATATATATACCGTATATATATATATGTATATATATATATATATACCGTATATATATATATATATATATATATATATATATATATATATATATATATATATATACACACATTATATACACAGTAAACCCTCGCTAACTCGGACTAATGGGGGGGGGGAGACCACTTCCGAGAAGGCCGATTTTCCGAGATGTCCGAAGTCCGACTTAAGAGAGGGAAAATTCCGAATTAGAAGAGGAAAGTCCGCGTCAGAGAAAATTGATTTTTTTTTTTTTTTTTTTTTTTTTTTTTTTTTTTAAACATGTGAAATTCATCATATTAACCCTCGGAATCCGGGAGGCCTCATATGAAGCAAAAAGAAATATTGGCAGGAATCCGGGAGGCTTCACACGAGGCAAAATGCACGGGTAAAAATCGCTGCTAAAATCGTCATAACACGGCAACCACGCATCGTATCGATGTCAACTCAATGGCATTCTACAGAAAACCAAAAGGTTTACATTTTGCAAAAAAGTGGACCGCTCTAGGTGGTCTCAATCAGTAGTTACTGAATTATGAAGTTTGCCTGTACAAAAAGGGCCCTGGATACAGCGATCGGGATCGTATGAAGGCACCCGGATTTCGTGGGTTAACCCTTCAAACTCGGATGGTACACGTGTGTACCATTAAGTTTTGCCCCGAGGAACCCGGGTGGTACAACATTGTACCATTGCTTTAAAGCCTGTGAGCTTCGTGTGCGAGGCGTCGGTCCGACGCATGTAAACAACAGCCGGCTGGACCGACGCCCCGCATCTCCGGCCACAAGAAGGAGAGCGTCGCTTGTTTGTGTGTGCCTATATTTTGTTGTTAAGTATCGAAAAGTAGTGTAAAGTGGCTGTTTTGGCCATAAAGTTATCTCCAATGAAATCATCATCACAAATCAAGCACTTGACTTAGAGAGCTCTACTTAACGCCATTCTACAGGTAAATAACACAGCTACGCTTGGGGATGCGCGGGAATGCGGGAAGCAGTCCGCATAACAATGATACGGTAGCCTAGCCTAGACGTTTTTCGGCCAAAACACCGGATTTCGGGGAATATTTATGTAATGCGTAGCCGGGGCGGGAGGGTAATGACAAATACGAAACTTATTATGTTTTCAGAGACCGTACAGTACATAGTAATTAATATTAACACAATAATTAAAAGGCACAGGCTTCAATTCATCCTAAAATCACTTAAAACCGAGTGAGAGAACATTGTAAACCGGACACAAAACCCGTCCAACTCGGAAATTTCCGAGATATACAGGGACATTTCCGAGAGGCCGATGCCATTCCGAGAAGTGCGGGTTTCTGAGTAAAAAGAGTCAGAGTTAGCGGGGGTTTACTGTATATATACAGTAAATCCTCGCTATCTCGGACCTCTAAAAGTCGGAAACCCGCACTTCTCAGACTGGCATCGGCCTCTCGGAATTTGCCCTTAGATCTCGGAAAATTCCGAGATGTAAGGGGAAAACTCCGAGGGCCCACATGGTCTGTCGGACAGGTGTCCATATATCTCGGAAAACTCCGAGATCTAAGGCTACAGTGAGGTGGAGAAGGACAGTGAAATGGAGAAGGAAAGTGATATTTATATTTATATGTCTGCTGTATACTGTACAGGTACTGTAATTTATCTTGAATCTACGTTGTTAGTGATAGGGAAGTCTCTGTTTTCTCTAGTGGCTCGAACTCCCTCTTCTAATTCGGACATTTTCCTCTCCTAAGTCGGACATCGGACATCTCGGAAAATCGGACATTTCGGACTGGGTCTCCCCCCAATTAGTCCGAAATAGCGAGGGTTTACTGTATATATATATATATATATATATATATATATATATATATATATATATATATATATATATATACATATATATATATATACATATACAGTAAACCCTCGCTATCTCGGACTAATTGGGGGGAGACCCAGTCCGAGATGACCAAAAATCCGAGATGTCCGAAGTCCGACTTAAGAGAGGAAAATGTCCGAATTGGAAGAGGGAGTCCGAGCCACCAGAGAAAACGGAGACTTCCCTATCACTAACAACGTAGATTCAAGATAAATTACAGTACCTGTACAGTATTCAGCAGACATATATTATAAATATCACTTTCCTTCTCCACCTCACTGTAGCCTTAGATCTCGGAATTTGCCCTTAGATCTCGGAATTTTCCGAGATATATGACACCTGTCCGACAGACCATGTGGGCCCTCGGAGTTTTCCCCTTATATCTCGGAATTTTCCGAGATATACGGCGAACTTTCCGAGAGGCCGATGCCAGTCCGAGTAGTGCGGGTTTCTGACTTCTAGAGGTCCGAGATAGCGAGGGTTTACTGTATATATATATATATATATATATATATATATATATATATATATATATATACATTTAACTCCTTGCGACATATATGACACGATCGCGTCATATGAATAAGTCCACCAAAAACTCATATGACACGATCGCGTCATATGGACTTATCTCTATACCTCTCCAATAAGTTTATGACGCAATTTTGCGTCATATGAGCTCAGGAAATCCGATAAGTTACCATACGATAAAACCGTTGGTGGCAACCTCAGCCTCCTGCGATAATTCTACCGGCCGCAGTGTTGTGAGTGTAGTGCGAGGCAGTGGCAATGATCCTGGGGCTCCCGCCTCCTTGGACTTATTGGAACATAATATGTCTGGGGGAGTTAATAGGGCCCCTCCATCATTGACGACTTCGCCTATTAATAGTAATAGTCTCCATTCAACATCCTGCGCCAGCATTTTGAATAGCCCGCGCGGAAGCATCATGGAGTATTCATCATAAATGCACGCCTAATTCCCTTATGGAATCGTCATTTTGATTGGGTACCCTACAGAAAGAAACTCCGTAAAAATTAAAAAATAAAATTTAATTTAATATCTGTTATTATATGACTTGCCATATACGTGGATTTCTTATGCTTTGCTTCCCTGACACCAGGCACACTAGCGGCCATCTTCGTCCTTCCTTCTTACGCGTTCCTCCCGACAACAGGGCTCGCGCCGTGTCCGCTTCATTCGTCGTTCGCAGAGCTTCTAGTGAGTCCTTACTCATTTGTATATATCTGTGTTGCAGTAACAAGGTTTAGATTAGCTAGCACGGCTGCCAGATTGGTCGGTCCGCAGGAAGAAGTGTTAAAATAGGGTACCATTGTAACAGGCGTCTCGAGTCCCGGATGGGTGTACCGCGTGTGTTGTTTTGTTTTGTGATACGCCTTAGCTGTTGTGTTTACTGAGCTAGAAGGCGACCACTCTACGAGGCATGATACAGACTGTTAATATTGAGGTAGTACATGCCATTTTCTTTTATTATCAGCAAAAGCTCTGGTTAAGGGTGTCTGCACGTGGTGCTCCACCTTCCAGGGTTCGTGTTTTGCTTAGGCCCCTTGGGTGGCCTCCCTCTGCTTGGTGCGGCTGCTGGTTGCGGGGCCGTCGTCTGCTGGGATGTTCTTCAGTCCATGTGGTCGACCTTGTTAGGGGGTCTCCAACGTAGGTTTCAGGTAATTTAGTGGTCTAAATTTTCTGTTATTATTGTTACCTATGTATGCCCCTGATTCTGGTTCTTGCATGCGGTCTTGTTCCTTCGGGGTAGGGGAGACGTCCCTTATTATTATTATTATTGCATTTATTTTATGTGTGTGGGACTGCGGTCAAAAGGGGCTGTGCCAACCCTTTTTTTCCGGCGGCCCCGTGAGTGGGGCCCAGGTTATTCGTCTTCGACGGGTAGAAACATTCCAAAGATCCCGGCATGGTTTGGCTGAACCATTCTTCCGGCGGAATTGCATTCCGAGCAAGGATACAAACTCAGCTCGCCGAGTTAACTCTCCCGGCCTGACCTAGTGACACGTCAGACCGGTCCAGGTCCCGGCTGCTTCTCCGGCGGAGTTGGACTTCTGATCCCGGCGGAAGGGGGAACCTCATTTACGGCACCATGCCTAGGTTTGAACTGCGCTACGCCCTCTTGTTCCCTTTTACCAGTTTTTGCTCATTCCCTTTGCATCAAATGCGTGAAATGTCTGGACCGCTCTAGGGGCGTGTGGTTGTCCAAAAAGTGCGCCATCTGTGCTGAATTAAAATCCGCTTTGCTGGCTAAGAAAGACCTGTCTTGTTTAGCGGCCTTGCACGAGGTGAAGGCTGCGTTTAATTCATATGCTAAAGACATAGCCCACAAGGCCCTCCAGTGTGATGATGAGGTCCTGTGAGACAAACTAATTATCAAGTCTCCCTTTGTTAAACCAGGATCCTCCAAAGCGGTCAGACCCAAGGTCAAAACTAAAGCTATCAGTAAAGAGTTTGTCAATAGCAGTAGTGAGAGCGACTTCACCGAGGTCCCCTCCTCCGACCGTGCCACGCGGCGGAAGTCGAGGTCCAGGTCGAAGTCTCCCAGGAAACACGCTCGCCACTCTACTTCAGATTCTTCCCGGTCTCACAAGCGCCGCAGAGAAGAGTACGACACCTCGAGCAGCCGGCGTGAGACTCCGCCGCCGCTCCCTCCTACACCTCCCTCGGATACATTTACACGTGATTCTGGGGAGTCGGAAATAGGATCTGAATCATTACCATCTACATCTAGGCAGGAACAGGCTATACGTGAACCTCCTAATGTGACTTGCAATACCAAAATTAATGGTAGTTCCCCGGGGTGTGAAGGCGGCAGGCCCTAGTATAGTAGGGTGCTAGCCGATCAATTCAGGGGATATCCGCCGGGGGCCCAATTAAGCTCACAGTTGACGCAGGACTCCCTGCCCATGGCAGCAGGGGGTTACTGGCGCCATTCAGACCCATCTCTAAATATAATTCCAGAACGGACTGAGGACGGCGACATCAACGTGTTGCCGTCGTCAGTGCCCGATTTGTCATGGCCCCTGGCAGATAATGAGATAGACTCACACGGGCTAGAATCACCAGAGACCTTGGAGCAGAGTGAGGAGCCGGCAGATGGTTTGTTCTCCCCGGCTCCTCAGTCTCTCCGTCTCTCCCTAGTAATTATTCTGAGGCTAGTTCAAACTCATCCAAAGATATCTCTAGGGAATGGATGACTTCTGATCAGGTAAAAGAGTTATTTCACAATGTGATACAACATTATCAAACCCCTGCCTCGTCTCATCCCAAAGTTACCCTCTCAGCTCAGCCCCCTAACACGTCTGTTTTTAGACCTTTAGAGTCGCCGGCTGTTCCCCCTACTTATCCAGCCCAGTTGGTAGCAGCTGCCCCAGGCCCCACAGGGCCGGCGGCACTCGCTATGCCCAACTTTAGGGTGGTTACTGATGTTCAACCCCCTCCCTTAGATAAAGAGCCTATGAGGAAGGGCCCCATGCCCCTCCTTTATGGCACAGATTGCTCTTGGGTACCTGTAGTGCCAGAGAACCCCCTTATAGCTCACCCTTCGGTATCAGGGGACCCTCCACTTCCAGGCGAGTGGTCCATCGAACTTAATAAGAACCGTAAATTTCGGGCCAGAGACGAGACAGGGAGGGTATTAGATGTCCTAATTAAAGGTGTCCCAAGTTCACTTAACCCAGCATATTTTGTGTATTCTGCAGCACCAGCCGTTCCTTCTGCCATTTCTGCACAACTTTTTGCTGACTGGTCGAAGGCTGATGGCATTAATGATGTCAAAGCCTTAAATTCTCTTACGCCGGAGTTGGCTAAAACTCCGGCTCTGGACCAAGCTCAGACTCCGGTACTGCACATGCGGCAGCTGGGAGTAGGCCCTTGGGTTGACTGGGAGATAGAAGCACAGGTATTCACCAAAACTATCACCACCAAAGCTTCACATCAAATCCCACCAGAGAATCATAATTATTTTTCCCTACCAGTATCCCAAGCAGAAGGGGTGCCCCCAGCATTACTAACATTTCTGGCGGCCCCCAAAGTGTCATTGCATGCCCTTGATGAGCCTTTCTCCCCCCCCCCTCCCCCCCCCGGCTACTCACTTGGACCGAGATTTTAAGTTACGCAATAAAGCCTACCGGATGTTCTCGCAGTACTTGGTGAGTCATCAAATAGCCGCCTCTCTTGCACGCACGATCTCGGCCATCAATGAACCCCAAATAAGAAAAGCCATTGAACTTTCTCGCAAACTTTCACTACAAAACGCCATTCAGTCCCTAGGGGACATTAGAATTGCAATTTTGGAAGCGGTTCGAGCTCGCCAAGATCTGAGAGTACATCTGGTGAGAAAGTTGCCGGCGGACATAGGTCGCCGGGTAACCCTCTCCCCGGTTCTGACACCCACCTTGCTTGACACTGAAACGTGGAGTTTAGTTTTTAATATGGTTAGTGGGTGGAAGCAGGTTACCTCCCAAGCTAGGAAGGATCCACCTAAGAAACCCTTTCATAAACCAAAGGGCGGTAGCAAACTGTACCAACCTCACCCTAAACAGTCACCTAGAGACCCCAGACCACCTCCTCAGCACGGAGGTAATCAGTACAAACCCAAACAAGGTAAGCACGGGTATAAAGGGAAAGCCCCATATAAAAATCATCAGGGCACTGCAACAGCCAAAGCTAGTCAAGCGTCCGATTCCAACCCCCCTCCACCTCCAAAAAACTAGCCACTCACACTCCCCGCATCCCAAGGCCAAGCTCAAAGGCCCAGGATTGGGGAGTTGCCTTGCAGGACGAACCCCGGCTGCACCTGGGTTCGTTCCGTGCGTTCCACTCAGCTTGGCCCAAACGTACCTGGGCCAGGAAGACCGAGCAAAGGAATCACCTGGCGGTGGCTCCGGCGGCCTCGACTGCGTCAGCCGCAAGAATACTCCCCTGTGTCTCAGGAGGCGGAGGTCATGAACATGATACAAGAAATGATTGCCAAACAGGTCCTTATCCAGGTAGATCCCCTTCAACCAGTGTTCACGTCAAGACTCTTTTTAGTGCCAAAAATGGACAGTGGGCAGATGCGACCAGTTCTAGATCTCTCTCATCTGAATACCTTTATAGAGAATTCACCCTTTAGGATGCTGACAGTTCAGCAGCTCAGACTCGCACTTCCGCCGCAAGTTTGGATGTGTTCGATAGATCTCAAAGATGCCTATCAACAAGAGGTTCCAAAAGTTTCTCGCGCTCAGAGTCCAGCATGAGACTTATGTCTTTCAAAGGATGCCGTTCGGGTTAAACCTAGCACCAAGAGTATTTACCAAACTCGTCCGGCAAGCTCTTTTCCCCCTGTTAGTTCAAGGAATACAGGTGTTTTGGTATCTGGACGATTGGCTAGTAGTGGCGAACTCTCTAGGATTGTGTCTAGACCATGTCAACCAGGTGTTAAATCATGTACAAGCCCTAGGGCTCAAGGTGAACTTGGCAAAGTCGCACCTTGTCCCCTCAAGGACGATTCAGTGGTTAGGGCTGATCTGGGATACCGCCGCTCTGACTCTGACTCAGAGTGCGGACAACCGCAACAGATTTCGAAGGAAACTGTTCCGGTTCCTCCACAGTCTGGATACGACCAGGAAAACTTGGGATTCCCTGATCGGTTCTATCAACTGGGTACAAATAACTGTCAAGTTGGGCCGATTGAAAGCCAAGTGATTAATCATGGAAGGCAACAAAGCCTTCCCTCTCTTGCCGGAGGAGAAATTATGGCCAATTCCTCCATTAATCCATACCTTACTATCGGCCTGGACCAAGCAAGACGTCCTCTACTCAGTCACGTCATGGGTTTCTCCCCCGCCTACGGTATGGGTAGACACGGACGCCTCGGGGGACCCTGGGTTGGGGGTATCAGTCAAGTCTAGGCCACCAAGGTCAAGGCATTTGGGGGACAGACAAACAGTCACATATCAACAAGCAGGAGCTTTTAGTTCCCCTGTTTTTTCTCCAGACTCACGGCACAACATTGAAGAACAAATCAATAGCATTCCGAATGGACAATCAAACCGCAGTTTTTTGCATTCAGAAGCAAGGCTCAGTGAGGTCACGAGAGTTGTTGAGAGTTTCAGATTTTTTTTTTACCCTAGCCGACTCGCTAGGGATTTCCCTACATGCTACCTACCTCCCCGGCGTAGCTAACGTCTGGGCAGACGCTCTATCTCGCCGGCGGAGCACTCTAGTAGAATGGACAATCAAACAGGCTATCTTCAACAAGATAATTGCAAAGCCGGCCCCGTCCACAGATAGACTTGTTTGCATCAGCAGAGAACCACAGACTGCCACTCTTTTTGACCCGGCACGGGGTAACCCCGGCGGGGGGACCCGATGCATTGCTGGTGGACTGGAACAAGTGGACCTCAATCTATCTGTTTCCGCCACCAGACTCTGTGTTAATGTGCAACGTCGTTCACAAACTGAGAGATTACCGGGGCCAGGTAGCGTTGATCGCACCTCTTTGGCCGGCTCAGGTATGGTACCACCAATTGCAACAGTGGTGCAAGAACCCGACGTCCCTCCCGGTCTCCGTATTCCACTTGGAAACGATTGGCAACCTTCGGACCTCGCTCAGTTTGGCCTTGTGGATATTTACTATGCCAAATGGCTAAATCAATTTGGGCCAAGTGTCACTCAAAAGCTCATGAATCAATACACACCGTCGACCAGGCAACAATATCAATCACATTGGAAAACCTTTACAACCTGGATTGTTGGTCAGAGCAAACGACTGCCTCGGCAGCCTTAATCTTCAAGTATTTAGACTATCTATTTGAGCAGATTTTTTTTTCGGTCATAACGTTAAAAAAATCATCTGTCTGCCATTAGGACCCCCTTCCTTGACCTCACCGGCCTGTCTGTCCCGCAGGCGAAGGAGAAAGGTTTTATGAGGGCGTGTTTTAAGCTTTGTCCACCTCCCCGCCAGCTCATGCCAACCTGGTCCCTTGATAAATCTCTAGAGTTGCTGCAATCACGCAAGTATAATAATGCGCCGGACTTTGATTCAATTTTAAAGAAAGCCGTTTTTCTCATGGCACTTGCCACCGGAAACCGGGTCTCTGAGCTGGCGGCGATGAGCAACGAACCAAACTGTCTCAGGTTTGGGAGACTACACGACAATGTTCAAATCGCGCCGTCTCCCTCCTTTATTGCTAAGAACGAACATTCGGACCATGTTTTTTCTAAATTTTCCGTCCCGGCCTTAATTAAAAAGAGGCCTCATTCATCACATTTTATGTCCTGTGCAAACCCTCACAAAGTTTATGAGGATTGCGCAACCTCGCCAACTAGGTGCTTTATGGGTTAACCGACTAGGTAAGCGCATTACAAAACGGAAGTTAGCTTCCTTGCTTGCTTGTCGACTTGATCAGGGAAAGCAATCCCGGCGTGATAGGCAGGGCTCACGACATTAGGAAATGAGCAGTGTCCCTCAGATTTTTACAACATTTTTCGATTGATGATATTGCTAAAACCCAACTTTGGGCTTCCAATCATACGTTCCTAACACGCTACCTGTGTGTGTTTTTTTTTTTTTTTTTTTTTTTTTTTTTTTTTTTTTTTTTCTATATTCCAACTTACTTCCTCTCGGGCATAGGCTGAGAGCCTTAACATTCACCGCTTTACAATGAACAGTGAAGCCCGTGAGGTCTTGTTCCAGTCTAGGGAGTGAGACATGTGAAGCACGTAGAGTACAACGAGCACCTGCCATCTTGCCTTCACATGAGGCACGGTGCTCACTCATGGCCCGAAACGACCCCATCTCTGAAGCCACCTCGTTCCCGTGCTTCACTGTCTCAACCCCTACACTCGGACTCTCACACTTACACACACACAACGCCACCTGTTGAGCAGATAACTCACCAGGCATTGCACCCCTATAGCATATTTTGAATATGGGAATATTCATACAGTGCTATTTAATCAGGGAACAATGAGGGTATTTTATTGACGTTTCGGTGGGCTTGTGGTAATGCACTGATACCAGGTACAGCACAAATTCCATCCCAATAATATCTTCCCATTGATACATCGGGATTTGAACCCGGGACCTTTGGATTACCAGGCCAGTGGCAAGACCACTCCACCACACCTCCCCTTGATAAACCCCCAGATAAACCAAAGCGTACCTGTGTAGCTTTACGGCAACGGGTACAGTAGGTCTTATGATATTAGATATTGTTTAGTTTTAAAAGGGGGGGGGGGTGCGGAATAGTCCATATCCTCCTGTACCCTTGGAGAATTGTGATAAATCACGAGCTGTGATAGGACGGGTTCTACAGTCCAGGATTAGTTGACTTATTTTTAAATCCTAAGAATTTATCGCATAGTAGCAACTGTCTGTTTTACCAAAGTGTACAAAGATATGAATGTACAATTAAGTTAAGAACAGAACGTATACCTACGGCAGAGTTATCGTTCTACAGGACACAGGTGTGTCACGTTTTTTCATGCAGATGATCAAGTGCAATGATCTGACCATGAGCAAGCAGTTTCTTAATGCCACGCACTGCTAGCAAATCTTTTTTACCTTTTTTATGTTTGTATTACATACAATAAATCTGAAGAAAATGTTATCCGGATTTTTCTTCCCTAAGGTGAGGATATTTTACGAATGTCCCGCCTCCAGTCTTGATATTCAGGCGAAGTCGTCAATGATGGAGGGGCCCTATTAAATTTTAGGTTTGATTCCCAAAGGGAAGTAGAGAAAACCTAATAATTATTTAGTAGGGCCCCGTAATCATTGACGACTCGGGCCCTCCCAACCATCCCACTTCCCATTCGTTGATTTCTATAGTTTATTCTTGATATATCAGTGAAGGACGAAGATGGCCGCTAGTGGGCCTGGTGTCAGGGAAGCAAAGCATAAGAAATCCACGTATATGGCAAGTCATATAATAACAGATATTAAATTAAATTATATTTTTTATTTTTTACAGTTTTTTTTCTGTAGGGTACCCAATCAAAATGACGATTCCATAAGGGAATTAGGCGTGCACTTATGATGAGTACTCCATGATGCTTCCGCGCGGGCTATTCAAAATGCTGGCGCAGGATGTTGAATGGAGACTATTACTATTAATAGGCGAAGTCGTCAATGATTACGGGGCCCTACTAAATATTAGGTTTTCTCTACTTCCCCTTGGGAATCAAACTTATAATATATACCGTATGGAGCTCAGTGGTCTGGTTAATCTGTTCTACATATATATATACATATATATATATACAGTCTGGCCTGCCAATACACGAGCTTTTAATACGCGATTCATTCCGCGCATCCATCTGCGCAGGGACGCCAGTGACGTCTGCATGCAGGGCATTGTGGGATACGCCAGTCTACCCTCAGTCCACGCAATATAATAAACTCACGCAAGGTGAGTTTATTATTATTGTTATATTTTCTTATGATTTGGATGTTTATGTATACATATATGTACCTTTTGTGGCAATTGACGGAGATAAATAGGCCTAAAGTAGACAACTTGGAGTCAGTGCCGCCCATATCGATTTATTCCCATATAATACTCTATTGCTAATACGCGAATTTCCATTCCGCGCCCTCGTGTGTCGCCCATATATTCGCGTATTGAGAGGCCATACTGTACTGTATATATACAGTATATATATATACAGTATATATATATACTGTATATATATATTTATTTATTTATTTTGATATACTGTTCTGTATTCCTATGAACTATTCCTATCCTTCATGTAATCTGTCTTGTCCTTGTGATACCACTGTAGTTGAGGTGGAGTCACCTGAGCATTTATTTGGCCAATTTTGTGTAGTCCTACATGTCTAGTAACTTATGAATTTAATTGTAAAACTTGCAAAACAAACAAACCAAAACAGGAACGGCATATTGTAAAGGCAAAAGAACTTATCAAAATCACTGTGGAAATAATAATTTAGCAACATATAACTTTGAAGTAAAAAAAACACAAAAGCACCACATAGAATGTACATCACTAAATGAGTACTGGTAAGTGAATTTGTTTCCCAAGCAAATTTGTCGCACATATATTAACATACTCTTGTCTTATTCAAGGAATTAGTCAATTGGGAAAGTTTACGACGTTCTTGTTAACAATTCAGCCACTTAAATTAATCTACCTTCAGTCTAGTTACCGATTCCTTTGAAAGTAATCCCCAAAATGTTGGCAGGAAAAGGTGCAGCTCAAATACAGTATTGTTAGAGTAAATTTCCCAGAAAGAATAGTTTTTGTTCTGCGTCTTATGGCCTATTCACAAGGACTATCGGGCAGTTTTATTCTAATAACAGTTTAGGACTTTTCTACAATAATATCGGCGATCAGATAAAAGTTTCATTATTTTAGGTGACCAAATTCTTAAGAATGATTGTACCCTGTGCCAGCCAATTGTAGAATTGAGCTATGTCCTCTCAGAGCATGTGGCGAGCTGTAAGATGTCATAGTTTAATTTTTAAGCTGGCCGGCATGGGGTATATTACACAAGATTACAGACCAGAGTTGCTGAGTAAAGTTGCCAAAATGGTGCACACATGACTCCACTTTTTCTTGTGTACCGTACTGTATATAATGTTATCGTTGGTGCACCATCTCCTGGCCCTTCCCTGATGTTGTTTATTGACCCGGTGTTGTGTAGCCCTGCGCAACTTTCCAGGCGAGGACGTGAAGGCCTGCCCCCGCTGCCAGGTCCTCATCGTCAAGATGGACGATGGCTCCTGCAACCATATGACCTGTAGTGTGTGTGGTGCCGAATTCTGCTGGCTCTGTATGAAGGAGATATCAGACTTACATTATCTAAGGTCAGTCTCATACTATTATTTGTAAAAAAAAATTCTTATTCGTGAATAACCATAGACAAATAATAGATAAATGGAACTTATTTACCCTTGACAAGCAACCTCTCCAAGAGGAAAAAACAAAGCTAAACAAAAGCTGTTTCCATGCATGCGGATCTTCACATACAGGTTCACGGTAGGAAAAGGCATCTGGTAATGAAAACAGCCATGCTGCTGCCACGTGATAATTCGAGGATATGAATATGCTGACTGTCTGCTCTTGAGACCAGTAACTCTTCTCCCTGGGTATACACTAGCTGAACCATGCTATCATTGATATATTGGTACGGTAATAATAATAATTTGGTCTTTTATTTCTCGCAAGCGCCAGTTCTTCCAAAGGAATTCACTAGCGCTTGTAACACATTGCACCACAATCAAGAGAAGTGTGATGCAGTTCACCTGCAGTTCAAGCAGCAACTGTTATTTAACATGGCAGTAGTTAGAGCATGTAACGACCTGTCACTGTGCCACTTGCGAGATCATAACTCTTACAGAAGAGGAAGATCTTCAACTGTTTCTTGAAGGAGTCTATGGAGTTCAGCTGTCTAATTGATATAGGCAATTCATTATATAACCTAGGAGCCACAAAAGAAAAGGACAGATCAGAGAAAGAAGACTGGTGGATGGCTACCGGTTCGTTAAGACGCAGCACAAAATTACTGCTTCTCAGGATCGCGCCATAGGACATCTTAAGAGATCAGCAAAATACTTAGGTTTGCCAAACTTAAGTGCCTTAAAAGTGATAAGACACAGTTTAAACTCTATCCTAGCTTTAACTGGCAACCAGTGCACTTCTATCAAATATGAAGAAGTGGGGGTTCTTGATGGTAGATTAAATATGAGCCTTTCTGTTCTATTTAGTATGGACTGAACTTTCTGTAGCAAGTAATTAGGAAGACCAACCAACAAGGCATTACAATAGTCCACACATGATAGGATAATCGAATGAGCCAATGTTAGAAGGCAGCGTTTGTTAAGAAACTGTCTCACTGAATAAAAGTTTCTGATTTGGAGATTACAAGTTTTTACGACCTGATTGATATGATCCTCATAATATAATTTAGAGTTGAAGTATACTCCAAGATTTCGCACTGAGCTCACTGGGTGAAGTTGAGATCCTCCCGTATCCAAAGTCAATAAATACATTTTCAGCATCATTCACCCATCTATTTCTACGTATGATAATGATTTCTGTTTTGCTCTCGTTCAGTATAAGTTTCCGCTTTGCCATCCAGACAATAAAGATTCCATTTTGGTTTTAGTATCATTAATGTTTTCAGATCTTCACATACAATTGAATGTCATCAGCGTATATATGATAGGCACACTATGAGCATCAAGCAAGGATGACCAGCTGCTAGTGTAGACTATAAAGAGGACCAGTCCCAAGACTGATTGCTGAGGAAGTCCAAACAACAGGGGGGCTGGGTCAGAGATGGCATGGCCGAATCACCACACACTGAAATCTATCTGATAAATATGATTTGAGGAGTAAGAGTGCTCTATCACGAACACCATAGGAGTACAAATCTTTTAGCATCAGCTCGTGGTCCACTGTATCGAAGGCCGCAGAAAGATCCAACAAAGCCAGGAGAGACGCCTTCCCATTGCATGTGTTCTCCACCAAGTCATTATGAATCCTACATAAAGAGGTCTCAGTTGAATGGTATTTCCTATATGCTGACTGAACAAGACGAACAACTCTGTTCTGTTCAAGCAATGGTAACAATTGATCAAGCAGGGCCCGCTCAAATATTTTTGAAAGAAATAACAAGTTTGAGACAGGTCGGTAATTTGACATATCCTCGGTATCAAGTCCAGGTTTCTTTAGAAGAAGCAACAATATAGAGCTTGTTTCTCAGATTGAACAAAGTTACCCTCCATGAAGCATCTGTTTACAATTTTACAGATGAAATCTGCGACATGCAGATAGACAAATTACATCTTGGATACATTAATAGGATTAAGCTTGCAGAATTTTTATTCATGTTTCTGATATAACTGATGATTTGATTTGTGTCCAGATGGAATGATGAAAGAATACGATTAATTACATGTAGAGGTTGGAAATCCATTGAGAACTTGTCATTGATCGATGCATTATATAGCTAGTTTCTAATGCGTGTTAATGCGAAAAATAAGAGGTCAGTCGAGCACTTGGTATGGAAGCAGGACAGGGAGCCATGTTCTTCCGACCCAACAAACCATTTACAACTTCAGCAAGCTTCTTTTGATCATTGCCACAGGAATCAACTCTGTCTTGATAATACATAGATTTTTGAGCTTTCACCACAGAGACTACATATTTTCTTGCAGATAGATATTCCAGTCTAGTGTCCTCTGTTCGTTGCGAGCTCTATTTTCGTTCTGCTCTCCTGCGTTGCCTACGAAGTGAGTTGACTGGTGGGCCATACCAAGGTGAATCATCATGCACTGTAATTGTCTTCACAATCTCAGGGCAATGATGATCGAAGACAGATTTTAGTACGGTACCCTGTTATGTGTGTCGATTAGTTCATCAGATGAAAGAACAGAGCAGTTAATGGCCATTAGAGACTGGTCAATGGCATGGCAGATTTGCTCTTGATCAATGTTTTTGTAATTTCTGAACCTAATTTCCTTTCTATAGAAGACGACTTTGGGTATGCTGATATGAAAAGTAATCAGAGCATGGTCCGAGACTAGGATCTATTAGATCAACTTCAATGCCCGACACACGGCTGCAACCAACTGGAGATAAAACCAAGTCAAGAATGTGTCCACAGATATGAGTTGAGTGGGACACATGGTTGAACAAATGATTGTGGCCGATTAGTTAAAGAAATTCAGAGGAGAAGGGCTTCAGAAATAGGTTATCAATCCAATAATTAAAGTCACCACAGAACAGTAACCCTACTAGGGTTGTAATGGGTGGGAAAGTTTCCGGGAATTTTGGAAACTTACCAGGAAATTTTCCAGGAATTTATAAGGCCTGGGAATTTTTGGGAATTTTGGTAATTTTTGTTTTTCTTTATTATTTTACAGAAATTCAGGAATTTTCAAATGTTTTATATTTTCATGGAGATATTTAAGAACCAAATAAATAACTTACAGGTATATTACTGTACTTTAACCCTCTCACCACGGAAGGGCTCTTGAACGCCCATAAAAAAGCATATAACAGGTACCCGGATGGTATCTTGAACGCCCAGTGGTTGAAAGCCTGTGAGCTTCGTGTGCGAGGCGTCGGTCCGACGCATGTAAACAACAGCCGGCTGGACCGTCGCCCCGCATCTCCGGCCACAAGAATGAGAGCGTCGCTTGTTCGTGTGTGCCTGTATGTTGTTGTTAACCCGTTGAGACCCAGCGTCGCACGTGTTGCGTCGGCAGTCTTTGATCACCAACTCCCAGCGACGCATCACGTGCGTCCGACATATAAAAAACACTTACGTGGCTCGTAAGGTAGGAAATGGCGGGAGAATAGGAGGAGGAGGTACCGTAGTGTGTGGGGGAGCCGGGCCAGTAGGTGTGAGCGGGCCGAGACAGCCGCGCGGCTGGTGGAGGGCTTAGTGGGGATAGTTTACACCCCTAGTTTACCGCCACTTTGAACCTTCATTACTCCGGTCGTATGGGAGCTAGAGGCTTGAGATTTATGTGAGATACTCCTTAGGATGTATGCCGTACAATGCCATACTCAGTTTTTACCCTAGTGCTACCGGGCGGGTGGTCATGCGGGGGAGACGAACTATTGAAACCCCCCCCCTGCCCCCCAAATGACCGAAATGATTTTTTTTTTATATGTGTGTTCATTTCTCACCATTCTCTTCCATTTTGGCTCAACAAATTTTTTTGAAGCTCCCCCCCCCCCCCCCCCCCCCCCGCCCCCCCCCCCCAAAAAAAAAATACAAGGGGATTTTTTTTTTTTTTTTTTTTCATTTCTCATCCTTGTCTTCCATTTTAGCAAACAAAAAAAATAAGTGAAAATGGCTTGGGACTGGGGTGAACAAAATATTATAACTAGCCGGGGCTCAACGGGTTAAGTATCGAAAAGTGGTGTAAAGTGGCTGTTTTGGCCATAAAGTTATCTCCAATGAAATCATCATCACAGCTCAACCAGTTGACTTAGAGAGCTCTACTTAATGCCATTCTACAGGTAAATAACACAGCTATGCTTGGGGATGCGCGGGAATGCGGGAAGCAGTCTGATTAACGAATATACGGTAGCCTAGCCTAGACGTTTTTCGGCCAAAACACCCGGGTTTCGAGGAATATATATATAATACATAGCCGGGGCTGGAGGGTTAATATGCATCAAATTATTCACTAATTTGCATATTTACAAAGGAGATACGTTCCTGAAATATTTTAATTGTGCCTTTGTCTTTTTCTACATACATATACTGTACATACACACATACAAGTTTAAAGACTGTTTTGTTTTGTCCACAGAGATTGTGGTTAGTCTCACGTCATAAATGGCGGCTTTCCAGGCGGCCCCGTCAAGGGCTGCCTCTGTTTATTAAGCTCTATATTTTGAGATCGGAGTATCTGATCCCACATCATTCTAGGTCTATCCATATGCGCAGCTCTCCCTACGTTCACAGTCCAGCATTTTTCACCCAGTTCTGATCATCCATTCTCTCACCATGTCCAAACAAACCAAGTCGGCTCGTGTCCATCACTTCACTGACACTCCTAATGCCCAGACGCCTTCTTAATTCCTCGCTCGATACCTTATCCCTGAGGTTAACCCCACATATCCATCTCACCATTCTCTTCTTCTCATTCCATTCCATTTTATTGATATCCTACACTTTAACTCTTTGGCTGCGGGCTGTTTTGGGCTATTTAGGGCATATTCAGGCACTCTTGAATGATGAATCCAGCATCTGCATTAAATGAACTGTATTCTGCTGAAAACTAGGCGAAAATAGCTTCAAAATGAGACCAGAACGGGCCTCGTACGTGGTCTGGTTCACCCGCAGCGGTGCCATAGAAACGCGGGAAACCCGCTATTTGTTAGCACTCGCTCGCTTGGCAACACTGTTGTGAGAGGCAGTGAGAGACCCGTGCGAGACACAGTCTACCTCAGTGGGCCGCTCGCTGCTCTGAGGAACGGAGGTGGGCCCCTCACGCTCACGCCCACTGACACTCAATTTTTACGTTTTTTACAGGTTTTTGAAGCCTGGAAATTGCTGTAAATTGCCACGACGTTCCAGAACGTCACCCGCAGCGAAAGGGTTAACCAACCACGTCTCCAAGGCATAGGTCATCGCACCCCTAACACGAGGTATACACCTTCCCTTTAACCCTCCTCTAGCGGGTGCTCTGTGGCCGTTTTGGGCCTTTCTGGGCCGTTCTGACTGCTATATCAACCATCAGTATGAAAGGAACTGTATTGCGCCGAAAACTAGGTGGAAATCGCTACACAATGACGCCACATACAGCTACGTAGCACTCGTGGAGCACTGACAGTGTTACCTCGAAGATGGAAGTTTAGCAGATTTTGCTACCTTGCTCACTTTTAGCGAACTATTGGTTACACTGTCATCCTCACGCGCGGTGGGGGAACTGGAGTTAGTGTGGGCCGGGAGGCCACAGATGTCGGACGTATGGATCATTACTATCCCACCCATTTTCACTCTATTTCCACCCTTTTTTCACCCGTTTTTTGCCAGTTTTTTCAACACGACTTAAGTGGTGAGCCGCTTTTTAAGGGTTAAGGTGAAGTGGGAGTCCTCTCATTATCAGGATTGGCAACAGTTCTCTAAACTTCCCCTGGCCACTTCTGACTCTAGCAATGAAGCCAGCTTCAGCGCCTTTTCTGGCGGAAAACGTATCGCCCAAATATCATAATTTATTCACACACTCCAGCGTTACACTGTCGAAATCAACACTAACAGACTGGTTATTCAACACAAGGTCTCCCTTGCACACTGCACATTCAAAGTCTATGATTCTCGGCAAAGGTCCTCTAGCCCCACTACATCTCTTGTGTACCCAGTCACTACAGACGCAACATTGAATTGAGTTACTTCCCGCCCCCTTCCCACGTACTGCGCATGGATAGTTGCCGTTTCTTTACACAGTTCTGCGCCCTACTCCACTAATCATGACCTTTGTTTTATCTATGTTAACTCTTAGACCCTTGTATGCCATACCCTCCCTTCATCTTTTTAACTTTGCCTTCCTGCTTCCTGCGTACTATCTGCGATAAGAACTAGGTCATCTGCATATAACAACTCCCATAGGAGTCCTGTACTAAAGTCCCTTGACGAAGCCTCCAGGACCAAATCAAACCGTAATGGGTTCAACACTGAACCTTGGTGAACTACAACTTTCACTGGGAACTCTTCGCTCAGAACCTAATTCATTACTGCTGACTGTGACTCCTCATACGTTCTCATTATCATATGCACCAACCACTCTTCTACTCAGAGTGTTCTCATAGCCCACTGCATTACTTCCCTTGGCACCCTGTCAAAGGCCTTCTCCAGATCTACAAAAAACTAGGTATAACTCCCTGTTTTTCTCTAAGAACCTCTCGTGCAGTTGCCTAAGAATGAAGATAGCATCAGTTGTGCCACATCCCGGCATAAATCCAAACTGAATGTCGCTGATGGCAACACTTTTCCTGATCATGCATTCAAAGACCCTTTTTTTTACTTTCATGACATGGTCAAGTATTTATAAACTCCTATAATTTCCCCTGTATAAGGAGTCACCCTTGCCTTTATATATAGGCCTATTTACTATCACAGTTTTCTGCCATGCATCGGAATTTTTTCCACCTTTATGATAGCATTGATTGGTAAATTGAGGGGAGGTGTGGCAGAGTGGTCTTGCCACTGGCCTGGTAATCCAAAGGTCCCGGGTTCAAATCCCGATGTATCAATGGGAAGATATTATTGGGATGGAATTTGTGCTGTACCTAGTATCAGTGCATTACCACAAAGCCCACCGAAACGCTAATAAAATACCCTCATTGTTCCCTAATTAAATAGCACTGTATGAATATTCCCATATTCAAAATATGCTATAGGGGTGCAATGCCTGGTGAGTTATCTGCTCAATAGGTGGCGTTGTGTATGTGTGTAAGAGTGAGAGTCCGAGTGTAGGGGGCGAGACAGTGAAGCACGGGAACGAGGTGGCTTCAGAGATGGGGTCGCTTCGGGCCATGAGTGAGCACCGTGCCTCATGTGAAGGCAAGATGGCAGGTGCTCGTTGTACTCTACGTGCTTCACATGTCTCACTCCCTAGACTGGAACAAGACCTCACGGGCTTCACTGCTCATTGTACAGCTGTGAATGTCCAGGCTCTCAGCCTATGCCCGAGAGGGAGTAAGTTGGAATATTAAAAAAAAAAAAAAAAAATTAGAAGGCTGATATGTTATGCACATTGCATGCAATGAATGGTTTTGTTATTATTGCTAGTAATTTAGAAAAATTTGTCTATGGTTTTGTTATTATTGCTAGTAATTTAGAAAGATTTGTCTGATTTTTTAAAAGGAAAATTTACTATGTTGTCTGTTTCGATTTTGAAATTAAAATATTTGAGGCTTCTAAAATGTTACTTCTAAGTCAATTTTATTTTTCCCTTTCAACCTGAACTGAAAGCCCAGCTTTGAAAATTTCCAAAATTCCCGAAAATTCCCCCAAAATCCCGGAAAGTTTCCGGGAAATTTACCCTACAGGTACAGTATTTTAAAATTTCCGGAATTTTACAACCCTAATCAGTACCGGAATAACCTGGTCGGTAAACAGTTGCAATTCTAAAAGTTTGCTGACGATGGTTAATTACTACTTCCGGGAATTTGAAAGATGGAACAGAATATTAATTCGAGCGAAAAATACTTGTGATCGTGAGAGAATGAATGAGTACTATGCCTCGATCAGGGTGGTCTACGGAAGGTCTGGGCACGCTAATTATGGAGTATGATTCGGGCAAAGCGCTGCAAATAATATGGATCAGATTCACTCAGCCAAGTCTCTGTCAGACACAAAATATCCAGATTGCATTCATCTAAGATATCATTTACATGATGCATCTTATTACGAATGGATCGAATATTCAGCAGGCCCACTGTTAATTGGCACTGTGGAGGTGTTAGGATTTTTTTTTAACTAGGCCTAGTGAAATATGTATTTTCTGTTGATCTCTTTCTTTGAGTAATCATAACCGGGCAGTGCCTACTTGAAGCAAAATGAGAAGCCACTCAGCTTAGCAATTTTCACACTTAGGCGAACTCTTATTAGTGCAGTCTTCAGATTTGTGGCCACCAGCACAGAAAATACACCTGGGTCCCTCTAACTTCCTATTACAATTATCAGTATTGTGCCCAAAGCCTTGACAGTGATGACATCGAGTTACCCAAAATCTATCATTTGCACGACACCTCGTGAGGCCGACATAGACGTAACTGTGTTCTTGCTCAATTAAAATGTAAAACTTGCAAACTAAACAAACCAAAATTGGGACAAGGACAATATAAAGTCAAATTAAATTATCAAAATCGCTATGTGGAAACAACGCTTACTAAAATGAAATCTATGAAATAAAAGAACACAATCCACCACATAGGGTGTACATTACTACATGAGCAAGTTAATCTGTTTCCCAAGCAAATAGCAGATCGTATCACTAGAGAAATCTTTATTATAGCAATCTTGCTTTTTTTTTTTTACTTTGGTAAAAAGCACTTTAAATTCATGACCATCGTCTATCAGAGACTTGATCCTCGAGTTCTTATTAGTGATGCTTGAAAAGATCTCATCATCATTCATTGTAGTTAAAATTCCTGTTATGGTCATCTTAGGAAAGATTTTTTAGGTTCAGAAACACTGTAACCACTGTCACTGCCGAGGAACGACTTGATTGCCTCGCTGGCTTTGCTTTTAGCAGTTTTGGATGGAAATTTTACAACCATCTTTCCAGACTGAGTTTTGGAGCAACTATCAAGTGGTACAGAGCCAAGTGCATTTTCGATGCTTATTGTTATCTCAGGGGCAATATGACTGGGTGCCTCCCTAGTTTGCTCAACAATCAGGACCTGCTGATCCTGGACCATCCTTGGCTTCCCCTGGTTGATCACCTTAGTGGTGCCCTTTGGTTTCTCCTTTTTGATGCTCTCATTGGTCTCCTGGAGTATGTTTGCATATGAGATATGAGGCTTGCCGGATTTATTTTCTAATTCCTCGAGTCTCAGAGAAATACCACATACAGCCGTTGTCACAGCCCCAATCTCAGTGACCAATGTTTGACCCAGATTCGCCAGGCCGTCAATGATCTCCGCGGTCAGTGATTTCCTTAAGTCATCCAGGTAAATTTCAGGCCTAGAGGTGATGCTGCGGCAGTTGGTGCAGAACCACCTGAAGCCAACATCATGGATCTTAATGATGACATTGTATTTGAGGCCTATTGTCTCGACTCCAGCGCATCCAGTATGGTACCAGGCCCCGCAGGACCCAGTCACCCAGCACACTTCAGTCCCTTTTGAGCAAACTGGATAGTTTGCGCTCATTGTTGCGCAATTAATAATATACTAAACACTTAATAAAATTGCAAGTAAAAAGAAATTACTACCTGGGATAAACCCACCGACCCCGTTTGTGTCACTCTATTTGGACAAAAATATAATAAAACTGGGTGTCTGCGAGGTCACCTCGAGCAGGTGGGGTACTACTTGGTTACCCTCCTCATTCATTTTCATTTTCATTTTCTATGGAGCTCGTCCTGGAATCTTTACGACTCTGAACCTCACGATTCTATACAGGACTGGCCATTTGTATCGGCACTAGCTCAGAGAAGAGTGTTGAGAGGGGAGAAGGGGTGTTGGAGAGAGAGGAAGCTGCTAAGAAGGTAACCCAACCGAGGTGTCGCAAGTACTAGGCGAAGATGGAAAATGAAAACTTTACCCTTGTTTTGAGCCTTTTGCAGTAGCATGTACTGTACATCACTTGGAAATTGACCACATTGGTTATGATACTGCCACTGCGCAAAGCTACTTCAAATTATCAAATAGCACTACCCTAGAGGCAACTGAAGGGTTATATACCAAATATACAAGCAGTCATTCATTCATAGCCTACTGGTATTTCTTGTTGCTGATTAATATAATTATTATTATTAAGGGATTATTATTATTAATGCCATGATTCATAATGTTTTTTCTCCGTATCTCTCAGTTCCTTCAGTTGTATTAATATATATATAATTTTTGTTTTATTTTAATGTTTTATTATATTTTTTATATTTTTCACTTCATATCCTGCCTACTGTAGGCCAAATGGCCAGTTCTGTGTATTTTGTATGAAGTGCATATTGAGTGTTATTGTCCTGTTCGAGTGGCTGTGGTTGTGAGTGTTGTCTGAAACCAGTGTAATCAGCACCATGGGCTGTGGCATGGTCGGTAGCGCGTCTGGCTGCTAATCAAAGGGTCGGCAGTTCGATCCCAGGCCGTGCCATTGGTAGATGTCAAGAGTTTGGACAGCTCGGTCTAGCGATTCGTGGCAAATGTCCAGTTAAGTCCCAGTAAGTCCCCATACTGTATACTGAATTGGTGCAAGTAATGATATTGTAAATGCGACATTGGTCTGTTGGACCTCTGATGTTTGCCACTGCAGAGACTCGTTGGAGGCCATAAGGATGAGTGTCAACTTAGCACTCATCCAGTGTGGGTTTGATCCAAGGCCCCCTGCATCCAAATTTAGAATGCTATCCCTGCTTCATACAGCCTCCAAGTTATTGCTTTAATGTGTTTATTTTTAATATTATTCTTGTCCTAAATCTAAATCCCAACGTCTCCCCCTATCCCTCAGCCCCTCTGGCTGTACGTTTTGGGGCAAGAAGCCATGGTCTCGTAAGAAGAAGATCCTGTGGCAGCTGGGGACGTTAGTGGGGGCACCGCTGGGTATTGGTCTCGTGGCCGGCCTGGCTGTACCTGCCATGATTATAGGTAAGTTGGTACCATTTATTTTAGTTAGCTAAATAGGAATATTTAATAACTTATTAACTGTTGCAGTATAACAATTCCAATTTTATTATTGCTATTGGAAATTGATTAGAAGAAAGAAACGATTGTGGGAAAGACTAAAATTGTTAAAAAAGAACAGGGGGTCTAGTATAGAAGCTAGAGAAGTGGATCTGGAACGCAGACAAATAAGCAATAAAATAAGGTGGGAGACAAGGAGGGGGGTAAAGAAGAGGGAGAAAGAGATTGCAAGAAACATGAAGGATAATCCAAAAATATTCTGGAAGAACATTCAGGAAAAGTTAACAAGAAGAGTAGGGATCCCAGAGCTGGTAGGGGGGTTGGATGATGGGAGTAGAGTGGAGACTGATAAGGAGAAAGCAGAGGTGCTGGGGAAATACTTTGGGGGGTTAATAACAGTGGAGTCAGATGATGCAGTGCCTACTATTCCCATCAAACAGGCACCGGCACTAGAACTAATAGAGTTTTCCCATGCTAGAATAAGAAGGGCTATAGATAAAATGAACAGAAGTAAGTCCCCGGGACCGGATGGGATACACCCAAGAATCATAAAGGAAGGAGGTGAGATGTTAGTAGAGCCATTGAAAATGTTATTTGAGGTATCGTTTAATACAGGACAAATCCCGATGGACTGGAGAGAGGCGAACATAACAGCTATATTTAAGAAGGGAAAGAGAAATGACCCAGGAAATTATAGACCAGTCAGTTTGACAAGTGTTGTGTGTAAACTAATGGAAACGGTAATTAGAGAAGGAATAATGGAGCATATGAAATCAAACCAACTTTTCAGTGGGAGACAGTTCGGATTCTTGCCGGGGAGGTCGACGGTACTACAGCTAATTAAGGTGGTAGATGATTGAATGCAAATTCTAGAGGATGGTGATGTAATAGACGTGGTATATTGCGATTTTATGAAGGCCTTCAATAAGGTCCCACATAAAAGGTTAATGGAGAAAGTTAGAAGCTATAATATAGGGGAGAAATTTGTGAAATGGATAGAAGCCTTCCTGAAAGATCGGAGACAGAGGGTACTGGTGAATGGAATAGGCTCGGGGTGGAGGGAAATTACAAGTGGGGTACCTCAGGGATCTGTGTTGGGACCACTACTGTTCGTTATATTTATCAACGACTTACCTGAAGTTATAACTAATGGAAGTGAGGTATACCTGTATGCGGATGACACTAAGCTGTATAGAAGAGTGAGGCATAAGGAAGATGTGGGTTTGCTTCAAGGAGGTGTGGAGGGCTTGGTGTGGTTAATGCCTTTTCATCCAAAAAAATGCAAGTACATGCGGATTGGGACAAGCAAGATAGACAAGGTAGGATACAGTATGTATGAAGCGATGGAGGAAGTGAATGCAGAAAAGGATATAGGAGTAGTGATAGACAATAAGTTAAATTTCTCAGAACATTTAGCGGAAAAGATAAACAAAGCCAATAGAATTGTAGGGCTGATAAGGAGGACATTTGTGTCACTTGACGAAGAAATCTTCAGGAATCTCTATACAGCGCTGGTTAGGCCGCACCTGGAATATGCGAACCAGGTGTGGGCTCCATATATGGTAAAGGATATAGAAGCAGTGGAGAAAGTGCAGAGGCGAGCTAGCAAGCTAGTACCAACGTTGAAGAACGCGGGCTATGAGCAGAGGTTGAGGACACTTGGGCTTCCGACACTGGCATATAGGAGAAAGAGAGAGGATATGATAGAGACTTTTAAGATAGTGTCAGGAAAGTATGATGAGGATGTGTGTGAAGGTATCTTCTTGATGCGGGAGGGAACAAGAATGAGAGGACACTCTAAGAAAATTTACAAAGAAAGAAATAGGCTTGAGAAGGCAAAGAACTAATTTTGTGATAGTGGTAAATGAGTGGAACGCACTGCCCCAGTATGTAGTCGATTCCGAAGCAATAAGGGAGTTTCAAAGTAATCTTGATAAAGCATGGGGAAGACAAGATTTGAATTTTGATTATAAAGCAAAAATACAGAATAGTAAAAATGTTGCGCCTGCTACCGCCAACACCGTGAACGACCGCAGCAGTGCAAGTACTTACTTAAAGTTTCTACAGTTTCTACAGTTTCTACTGGTAGTGAGCTGGATACACAGGCCTAGTTTGCCTTTTTCCAGAGGATCTACTGTAAGATAACTATCATTAGACAATTGTATAATCTTAAACACAAGTTCTGATCCAATATGAACCCTCACACAACTTATATGAGCTTTTGAGAAGTAAATATTAGGTATAATTTAAGTGGAAGATTAGATTCAGTTTGGGATAGATTAATAACCTTGAGGCCATGATTCAAGCCCTTGAGTGTACAGTATGCAGTTATGAAACAACCTGTAGCAGTCGAAGAGTTCATCAAGATCATATTGATGATGAACTCTTCTAATCCTTGCCTAATATAAAGGCCCATTTTATTCACCATGATCTTAGGTCAGTTGGCTAGCTATAAGGGCATATGTGGTATAATAATTTAATTCTCCTCATCACAATCCACACACATTAACCCTTTCACGCACGTGTGGACGCAGGGGTTGCCGATTAGCAATCATAAATAGAGTTCTCTCAATCTTATAATTACCTCTCCAAAATGAGTTTTCTGCCCACAGCTAACTCAAAGATAACTGCAGAGGTTGAAGTAACTAAATTAAAGATTTCTAAACACCCCTGATGGTCACAAAGGCTTTAAAGTATCCCAGAATAGGCTCAAATTGTGTCCTGTGCGTGAAAGGGTTAAAGGATTGTCATACTTATTTATGGCTTAAGTATATATGTACAGTAAACCCCCGCCCTTTCGGAATTCCAAGATTTTCGGACGAGCATTTCAATTCGGACTCATGGTTCAGCCTTTTGGATTTGTCCGAAAGGCTGAGAAATTACCTCCGTCCTTTTTGGACTACATTTAAGTTCGGACTAATGGCTCAGCCTTTCGGATTTGTCCGAAAGGCTGAGAAAAATTAAATCCCATTCGGACCAAAGAGCCGAGTTTCGGACTTGTCCGGTTAGGTGAATGCTGGCTCCCATAATGTTTCTAATATAGCCTACATTAACGACATGCCAAAGGATATAAATGAATATATGAATATGTTCGCAGATGATGCCAAGATCATAAAGTATATAGAAGATGAAAACAGTGGAAGAGAATTACAGAGGGATTTGGATAGGATAGATCAATGGAGCAAGAAGTGGAAAATGGAATTCAACACAAAATAAATGTCATGTAGTGGAAATGGGAGTAAGTAAAAGAAGGCCTCATATGGAATATAAGTTAGGAGAACATACCATTAACCCATCAGAGAAAGAAAAGGACTTAGGGATAACTGTTAGCGGTGATCTTTCACCTGAGAATCATATTACTGTAATAAGATAGTGGGAGAAACATATGGACTGTTAAACAGAATAAAAATAGCCTTTAACCCGTACAGCCCCAGCGACGCGTCTGGCGCGTCGGCGATGTATGTAACGCACAGCCCCAGAGACGCGTCTGGCGCATCACCCTAATTGCGCCGACCGTAACCTCAGGTGTAGCCACTCAAGAGGGCTCAGATTTGTATGGGAACTGTGTACGTATCCCACGCAACCGTGCCGATGGTTGAAAACTCTCAAAGTCCACGTGCGTGCGCGTGAGCGCGCAATAACCTGTTTTTTGGGGGTAATTGCCTTCAATTTTTTACTCTTGTAAAATACGTTTTCGGGGGCTCTGTAGGACCATTCTTTAAGCTTTTTGAGCGGTTTTTCGGGGTTTTTCCTTCATTCCTAACCCATTCGCTATTGTTTCTGGAATAAAACAATTTTTTGAAAACCGGCCGGGTTCTGGTGAACAAACATTACAAAACTAGCCGGGGCTCCACGGGTTAACTATATAAATGAAGAGATGCTGGAGAAAATAATAAAAACATTGGTGAGACCAAGACTGGAGTATGCGGCAGTGGTGTGGGCACCACATCTAAAAAAGCATATAAAGAAGCTGGAAAAGGTTCAGAGAGCTGCAACTAGGATGATACCAGAACTGAGAGAATTACCATATTAGGAGAGATTAAACAAAATTAGATTTACCATCTCTAAGGGATAGGAGGGAGAGAGGTGATATGATTATGATGTACAAATGTGTGAGAGGACTCAAGAAGATGGACAAGAAGGATTATGTTGTGAAAGATAATGGTAGAACTAGGGGACATAGATATAAGCTAATGAAAGGAAGATGCAAAGGAGATGTGAGAAAGTATAGTTTCCCTTACAGAAGTATGAGTAAATGGAATCAGTTAGAAGAGGAAGTGGTGTGTGCAAAAAACATTCATATTTTTAAGGCAAAGTTAGATAATTGTAACTCGGGAAGCGGGACAATATGAGCCTAAAAAGCTCAACTCCTGTATACCACAAATAGGTAAATACAAATAGGTAAATGCACACACACACACACACACACACACACACACACACACACACACACACACACACACACACACACACACACCCACACACACACACACACACACACACACACACACACACACACACACACACACACACACACACACACACACACACACACACACACACACACACACACACACACACACACACACACACACACACACACACACACACACACACACACACACACACACACACACACACACACACACACACACACACACACACACACACACACACACACACACACACAGGGGTCATGATTGTAAGTTGAGGAAAGTTATATGTAAGTCTGATGTAAGAAAGTTCAGCTTCCCGTATAGAAGCATTGAGTGTTGGAATAAGTTGGATGGGGAGGTGGTGGGAGCAAGAAATATCCAAACTTTTAAAGCAAAATTGGATAAATGTAGAGAGAGAGACAGGACAACACGAGCTTAGGCTCAAATCCTGTATACTACAATTAGGTGAGTACAATTAGGTGAGTACACACACACACACACACACACACACACACACACACACACACAGACAGACAGACAGACAGACAGACAGACAGACAGACAGACAGACAGACAGACAGACAGACAGACAGACAGACAGACAGACAGACAGACAGACAGACAGACAGACAGACAGACAGACAGACAGACAGACAGACAGACAGACAGACAGACAGACAGACAGACAGACAGGACTGTGGGGCGGGTTGAGGGAGTATTATTAAAGTGGATGGAAAACTATTTAATTGGGAGGGAAATGCGAACAGTAATAAAAGGAAAGTTCTCCTCGTGGAAAAGGGTAAAAAGCGGAGTGCCTCAAGGATCGGTGTTGGCCCCAATCATGTTTTTGGTTTTCATCAACGACCTTCAAATGGGAATAGGCTCATATATATCTATGTTTGCTGATGATGCAAAATTAATGAAGCATATTACAAGTAGGAGAGTAGTTGTGAAGAATTACAGAGAGACCTAGATAAATTATATGAGTGGAGTCAAACTTGGAAAATGGAATTCAACACGAGTAAGTGTCAGGTTCTTGAGATGGGAAAAAGTAAATATAGACCTTCTTGGGAATATAAAATAGGAGATGAAATAATTAGTACAGCTGGGAAAGCAAAAGACCTAGGGGTAGTTATGGCAGACAGCTTGTCACCTGAACAGCATATAAATAAAATAACTGGTGAAACTTATGCAGTGTTGACTAACATGAGAATAGCTCTGAATTATTTAGATGAAGAGATGTTAGCAAAATAATAGGGACAATAATACGACCAAGACTGGAGTATGCAGCAGTGGTGTGGTCTCCACACCTTATAAAACATAATAAAAAACGAAAGAGTTCAGAGAGTTGCCACTAAGATGATAGCTAGCCTTAGAGACCTGCCATATGAGGAGAGATTGGAGAGGCTAAAGCTGCCAACGCTGAGGGTGAGGAGAGAGAGAGGTGACATGATCATGATGTTTAAGTGTGTGAAAGGTTTTGAGAAGATCGACAAGGGAGATTTTGTGGTGAGGGACGAGGGAAGAACCAGGGGTCATGAATGTAAGTTGAGGAAAGTTGTATGTAAGTCTGATGTAAGAAAGTTCAGCTTCCCGTATAGAAGCATTGATTGTTGGAATAAGTTGGATGGGGAGGTGGTGGGAGCAAGAAATATCCAAACTTTTAAAGCAAAATTTGATAAATGTAGAGAGAGAGACAGGACAACACGAGCTTAGGCTCAAATCCTGTATACTACAATTAGGTGAGTACACAGTACAGTACTTGCATACTGTTCCATTATCACTACCAGAAATTTAACCAATCATCCCTCCCCCCTCCCCCATTTCCTCTCGGCCCTCTCTCTCTCTTCCTAGTCTGGCAGCTCTATTATCAGTGTTGTTATTTACGGCCTCAGGCCACTAAATTTTTATCTGGTTATTTCCTGGTGTTATCAGCTTGGTGAAGGAGACATAAACAAGGCGATGATGGCTACTTCAGGTTTAGCGCCGAATATGACTCGTCATGCTATCAGCAGCTTTTACTTTCAATTACTAATGAGTAATTTTCCTCGGGGTTGTTATGCATGATTAGTTTTACTTTATTTAGCCATATTCATATTTTATTTGAGCAACTAGTTAAGAGAGAGAGAGAGAGGAGAATAATAGAAGTCATAGGGAAAAAAATAAAAGAAAGTGAGGAAATCACAAAAAGGAACAACTTAGAGAGATGGAGAAGTAAAAGGAAAAGAGAGAGGGGTTTAATGGTCTACTCAGTCCCATGGGCAGTGCCTCTTCAGGGACCGCTATACATCCATGATAGCTTGACCTATTCTGTAGCAGTTCCCCAGGGGGCAGAGTCCTTTATATTATTTCTCTCTTCCCTTTTTAGTTGTCCACCCTCTCCTGTATACAAGTTTCAAGCCTTAAAAGTCCCCTGTCCCAGTAGGCTGTAGATTTTTTTTTCTTTCATTCATTCATTCAGGGGGCAGTCACTTGCTCTGAAGGGCAGAGGTAGTGTGCTGGTGGCCATGAGTTACCACGAGACAGAAGTGTGATATTTTTCCTGGTGGCCAGATGCCTTCCCTGGTCCACCCATTTTAGTTACCTCTTATGACACACTGTTAGATATGCGGGGAATATTCCTAGAGCAGAGTGAGACCCCCCTACCCCCTATGGGTAGAGAATTGTAAAGAGGAGAGAAAAGAGGAATGATAGATGAAAAGAGACAGGAAGAAGAAAAGTGAGGATAAAGGAAAGAAAGAGAGAGGTTATATATTTTGTTTTTATATGTGGGTTAACTTTTAAACGGCGAAGCTATGGTAGTTCAAAAGTACCGCTGTGCGAAGGTATTTGGTTCAATTCTGACTTAAATTGTCATATTTACCATATATATCATTATTACTTATTCATATGTGCCTATTTTACTTTTAATATGAACATAGGAACATTTAATAGCAATAAAAAAAGTGGGAATAGCATTTGGGGGATGAAAAAGATGTAGTATTGCCGCCCAGTCGTATCATGAGGCAAGAGGTTGGGAGGAGGGGCGTCGACTAACTGGGGACAAAGGTGCATGGGGGCGATTCGTTCGTGGCCACCCCTTCGGGGATCACGGCATCAGGCAATAGATAGATAGATAAACTATACTATTGTTGATTTAATTATAATGTTGACCATGTTTGTCCTGTGTCTTCCTCTCATAGGTATACCAATCTGGGTGGGTAGAAAACTTCACGCCCGGTACTTCATGAGCAACCCACACCGGCGCAACCTGGCAGTGGTGGGGGGAGTTACAGCATCAGTAAGTTGATAAACACACACATGCACACGCATGCCAGAACACTGTCACTATGAAAATATTAACATACATTATATCACTGGCTTAATGAAATTATTGTAACATAAGATCCACAAAATTAATCCAATTTAGAACTTGTTTTAAAAATAGGTGCACTCACAAGAGCAACATATCCAGCATTTTCTGTCAAATTTCTATTGACTAATGGCTAGCTTTGGGCCATGTTGACTATCCCAGATTCTTGTCAGGGTCCATTTGTCATTTAAATTCCTTACTGTTTCTGCCTATTGATCACGGATGGCCTTGTTAAGCAAATGTATGCTTTTGATTGGGCTTGATAAGCACCTGTGCCTCATTTCAAGTCATTTATCAAATGACTTGAAAATACTGTCTACATATGTGAGCGTACCTAGTGATAGGGTAATAGATATGTTAAGGTTGCGTGAATTATTATCTTGCGTGATAACCCTTTAGACCTCCACTGTCCTGGCCCACTTGTGTTATCTCTGGCCACTAGTAGACCTTTGGAGCCTCACTGGACTTACTGTTAAATCCCTGCATCGATAGGTGGTACAAATTCTGTTGAACGATTATGACACACTGATGAAATATTCCTTCAAGCCACTTTCCCCGAGTCAGAGGTTTCTCTCAATGTTCATTGTCTCAAGATAATGTTGTGTACAAGCAACTAGTGTAGGCGATTGTACATGTACAGTATAGTGTTTGCCACACAACCATTTTATTATATTTATTAATATTATTAATATTATTACAGTATTTTTTGGTCTCGCCTGACCAAATTGGCCTACAGAATGATAAAATTACAAAAAAGTAAAAATGAAATAAAAACAAAAAGACATTCACACACCCTCACACACTGTTTTGCCCACATACCCAGTATATACTAATTTTCTTGGAAGTTATTATGTTACCACTAACTTGCAATATTTATAATTGGAAGATGAAAGGCTTACAAAGAGAATATGTAAGTCAGATACAAGGGGAGATAGGGGCAGGAAGACCCGCATTGAGATGGAGAGACTGTGTAAGACAAGCTTTGAATGATAAAAGAATGACTATAGATCAGGAAAGGGAAGTGGTAGTGAACAGGAATGAATGAAGAATGCTTGTGAATAGATGAGTGAACACATGGTCATTTGGGGGAAGGGGCCGGGTGCAAGTTGGACTCGATAATAGTCCATCAGGCGCCTGGCCCAGGAAGACGATTTATATGAAGGGTGCGCCTGGAAGTGTGGTGGGCGGGCTTGTGGCTTCGGCTCCGCTGCATGCCTGCCTGCCGAGATCGGAACCTCTCCAGGTGGTCGGGGGCCGGGAGAGCGCTGGAGGGACCTTGGTGATCCTGGTCTCTGGGTCTTCTCCTGGATGACCTAGATGTGTGTGAATTTGTATTTTGTTTTTGTGTGTTCATTGTTTTCTGTTGTGTTTTGTGTTATCCCTATTTTTGCTCTGTCTTGAGTCCCCCCCCCCCCAAAAAAAAATGGGAAAAGTGGGGATTGGGCCTGAGTATATAGATAGACTTATTAATTTCAGCAGTTTCTTTCCTCACTAGACTGAATGTGGTCATTCTTTGATACTCGACCATTTCCCTTCTCACTTGATAAGGGTTGGTTTGTGACACCTCTGTTATTTTAGGGTACAGTCACAATCAATGGTTTGCCAACAACCTTGCTCATAAAAAAGTACAAATATTAGAATTGATGTAACCTTACAAATGCTCACGATTGTATGTTAGAAGTAATTCCCATAAGATTACATAATAATGCATAATAATATATATGGTCCCAGGGGATGAAGGTCAGGTTAAGGGGTGGGGGATGTTATGCTCCAGAAAACCTAAGTGCCACACAGCAAGGGAATTTACACTAGTCATAAAACACATGTGTTTGTAAATTTCATTAATCGATTTTAGGAGTATAGTTGGTTGTTGGAAGGAACATAATAATTATAGGTTCAAGAAAGGTGCCATATGAATTGGCTAATGAATTGTCCATAATTATATACCATTACAAGGTTTATTGGTTCTGTAGTTATAAACCCATGTAGTATATTGTAAGGATAGAGAAGTAAGTAACAAACAATATACCCAATTATTTATATCCAGTATCCTTTGTGTATACCCTTGATATTATCCAGTGCATATGTGTGGATTCCCTAATGCCAGAAGTTAGAACACTCATAATCATCCATGGGCCGAAATGATAATTAACACCACCTTTGATGACTACAGCACTTATTCTAATTATAATCTACTAGACAATATTATTATTGTTGCCGAATGGTTATATTGAATTGATAGCCTATGTCAATATGGTATCTATATAATTTAGTAGCTGAATATTGGAGAATGGTAGGGCTAGCAATCCTCCCTATGAATAGGAAAAAGCTAGATGATTGAACTAATTGCCTCGGAATATGGAGGAGATTCATTCGTGGCTTTCGCCCTCAGGGGTCAAGGTGTTTGGCAATAGATATAGATATTGGAGTGTATGTTCAAAATTTGTCCCCTTAGATTGTAGCCTACTGATCTGGGTCATGTACCTGTTAGCATGATAAAAACGATAATGATCAGGTGGTTTGACAGCCCTCTGTCATCTTAGGGTGCAGTCACAATTAATAGTTTGCTAACAACCTTGCTCATAAACTGTATTTGCACTTGATCACTTTGAGCTAGAGAACTATACTTTGAGTTAATAATTAGCTGATAATTCTGTGTCCAAATCAAATCTTTCAGTTGCAAAAACATACAAGAAATATACTACACAGCATCATCAGCCAATGGAAGTAGATTTAAGACTTCTCTAGCGTCAAGCAACTTAGTACGGTAATACACAAACTTGCAAGGTAAATAAAATAGCCTTGTATTATTTGTTAAGTACAGTACAGTATCCTATTAGTATAAAATTAATCCCTCTTGTTAAATTGGTTTTCCACATTTTACCCGTACATTTAATAAGATAATCTGTGGTTCCCCAGGCTGTGATCTCCCCAGTACTAGCGGGCCTGGCAGTGAGTATAGGTGTGCCGATCCTCTTGGCCTATGTGTATGGTGTGGTGCCCATCTCCCTGTGTCGGTCTGGTGGCTGTGGGGTTACCACCTCCGCTGCCGGCGTCAGGATTGCCTTCGACGATGAGAACGACATGGTCTTTGGAATCCCGGGCAGACAGTCGGGTGAGTTATCCTGCGCTAGTGTCTTATTATTAGGTACACTTACAGAAACTGCATGTCCAACATTTACTAGTGTGTTATTATTAGGTACACTTACAGAAGCTGCATGTCAAAAAAATGTTGTTCAAATGATAGCTTGGTATGGGTAGTAGTGACCATTTAAAGTCTTGGCCTGCCCCTTCATTGTCATTCAAAATCCTTACTGTTTTACCTGATAATTTTAGATGGCCTCATGGTAATTTTACTACAAAATTATATCATTCACAAAATCATTCATTCAAACAAAATTCTTCAGGGTGATAGAGTTTGGCAGGATAGCGAAAAATGTACACATTTTTGTCATATACTGTATATAATATTTTTTGTGTACATACAGTACTGTTGTTGTTGTTGTTGTTGTTGTTGTTCCCCAAGCTGCCTGGCCGAACAGCCCCAAAGCCCCGAGCAAGGCCAAGGCCATAACCGAGCGCCCCAACAGAACCCTCCCTGCCGACCACAATAAAGCCTGGGTGACCGAAGCCACTCCATGGCGGGGAGCTGAGGAGGGTGCGGAAACGCCCGGGAAACCAAAGCCCCACCCAGGGCCCTGTGCCCCTCAGCAATTATGAAGAGAAAGTTGAGGGGCAAAGGAAAAATGTGACGCTTTGGCTTCCAATCTTGGTAGATTGGGAGGTCAATCCACGGAAGAGACGCCGTCACTTGAGATCTAGAAAATATATAAGTAAAAGGAACAGTCAGAGTAAGCTATGGGTATGGCAGAGATTGCTCAGTTCTCACTCTGATAGACCAGCCCATCACCGCATGACTAGAACCCAATCCTCTCAGCATCAGCTAGGAAAGGCCCTAGAAAGCCGCCTTTGGCGGGGGGATAGCTCCCCTATTTCAACCCCTTTCGGGGTTGAGCACCCGCCCAATTATGTACTGTACAGTACTGTACAGTATATTACTGTAAGTTCCCTAGGACTTCTACATGCTCTTCCTTTGCTATTTCTCTAAATGGACCCCCCCCCCCCAAAAAAAAAAAAAAAAACAACACTAAAAAGCATTACCAATATATAATGACAATGGCTAATTACTTATTATCGCGAATGTCCGATGTTTTCACCGCAGTCAGAAATTACCCCAGTGTACAGTACCGGTACCTTTCGGCAAGAAGATTATCAACAGGAAATTCTTGACTAAGGGATGACCTAATGGCCGCCATATCAGCTGCTTTAACACGGACATCATTCAAAGAGTTCAGTTCCTACATACAGTACTTTTATTTATTTTTTATTTATATTTATTTATTTATTTATTTATTGCATTTTTAAATATAATTAGTAATTTTGCTTATGAATAATCTTACAAAAACCACCTGGGGATTGAACTCTGGATGTTCACCGGTTGATCAAGTGGTTTAGTGTTGAATTATCAGTTGGGGTTTCATGATAGTGTTTGCAAATTGTCTGTTTCTTCTCTAATATATATTTTTTTTAAAAATATCGTGCCTTATCAATATTTGTACTACTCCAGCGGGACAGTGTAGCCTGGAAAACAAGTTTAGAGAGAAAGTGAGAGATTGTTTTTTAACGCAACATATTACAGAGATGACAAGATATAGAGATGGGATGCAGGGGAGTGTACCTGTACTTGATTTGATTTTTAGCAATGAGGAGGATATAGTAGAACATGTCAATGTGGATAGCCCTATAGGTCGTAGTGACCATGCCTGTATAAGTTTTAGTTGCAATATTAATACAGAGAGGGATAATAGAAGCAATACAAAAATATATATGTATGATAGAGCAGATTATGAGATGCTGAGAAGGTGTTTGGACATTGACTGGGGGGAATACTTGAACGGTGAACACGCTGAAGGAATGTGGAGGAAGATTAGAGTCAAAATGGAGAATGCTATATCCAAATGTGTACCAGTAAGGGAATATAAGGATAAAACAAAATTGAGGAAAAGAACGAACCCAGAATTACCGATGAAAAGAAAGCTTTAGAAAGATTGTGGGATAGACTAAAAGTGTTAAAAAAGAACAGGGGGTCTAGTATAGAAGCTAAAGAAGTGGATTTGGAACGTAGACAAATAAACAATAAAATAAGGTGGGGGACAAGGAGGTGGGTGAAGGAGAGGGAGAGAGATTGCAAAAAATGTGAAGGATAATCCAAAAATATTCTGGAAGTACATTCAGGAAAAGTTAACAAGAAGAGTAGGTATCCCAGAACTGATAGGAGAATTGGATGGTAGGAATAGAGCAGAAACTGATAAGGAGAAAGCAGAGGTGCTGGGGAAATACTTTGGGAAGGTACTAACAGTGGAGTCGGATGATGCAGTGCCTACTATTCCCATCAAACAGGCACCGGCACTAGAACTAATAGAGTTTTCCCATGCTAGAATAAGAAGGGCTATAGAAAAAATGAACAGAAGTAAGTCCCCGGGACCGGATGGGATACATCCAAGAATCATAAAGGAAGGAGGTGAGATGTTAGTAGTGCCATTAATTTTTTTATTTGAGGTATCTTTTAATACAGGACAAATCCCAATGGACTGGAGAGAGGTGAACATAACAGCTATTTTTAAGAAGGGAAAGAGAAATGACCCAGGAAATTATAGACCAGTCAGTTTGACAAGTGTTGTGTGTAAACTAATGGAAACGGTAATTAGAGAGGAATAATGGAGCATATGAAATCAAACCAACTTTTCAGTGGGAGACAGTTCGGATTCTTGCCGGGGAGGTCGACAGTACTACAGCTAATTAAGGTGGTAGATGATTGGATGCAAATTCTAGAGGATGGTGATGTTATAGACTGGTATATTGCGATTTTATGAAGGCCTTCGATAAGGTCCCACATAAAAGGTTAATAGAGAAAGTTAGAAGCTATAATATAGGGAAGAAATTTGTGAAATGGATAGAAGCCTTCCTGAAAGATCGGAGACAGAGGGTACTGGTGAATGGAATAGGCTCGGGGTGGAGGGAAATTACAAGTGGGGTACCTCAGGGTTGGGACCACTACTGTTCGTTATATTTATCAACGACTTACCTGAAGTTATAACTAATGGAAGTGAGATATACCTGTATGCGGATGAAACTAAGCATTATAGAAGAGTGAGGAATAAGGAAGATGTGGGTCTGCTTCAAGGAGATGTGGAGGGCATGAAGGGATGGTCTGAGCATTGGGTAATGCCTTTTCATCCAAAAAAATGCAAGTACATGCGGATTGGGACAAGCAAGATAGACAAGGTAGGATACAGTATGTATGAAGCGATGGAGGAAGTGGATGCAGAAAAGGATATAGGAGTAGTGATAGACAATAAGTTAAATTTCTCAGAACATTTAGTGGAAAAGATAAACAAAGCCAATAGAATTGTAGGGCTGATAAGAAGGAGGACATTTGTGTCACTTGACGAAGAAATATTCAGGAATCTCTACAGTGCTGGTTAGGCCGCACCTGGAATATGCGAACCAGGTGTGGGCTCCATATATGGTAAAGGATATAGAAGCAGTGGAGAAAGTGCAGAGGAGAGCTAGCAAGCTAGTACCAACGTTGAAGAACGCGGGCTATGAGCAGAGGTTGAGGACACGGGCTTCCGACACTGGCATATAGGAGAAAGAGAGGGGATATGATAGACTTTTAAGATAGTGTCAGGAATGTATGATGAGGATGTGTGTGAAGGTATATTCTTGATGCGGGAGGGAACAAGAACGAGAGGACACTCCAAGAAAATTTACAAAGAAAGAAATAGGCTTGAAAAGGCAAAGAACTCATTTTGTGATAGAGTGGTAAATGAGTGGAACGCACTGCCCCAGTATGTAGTCTATTCCGAATCAATAAGGAAGTTTGAAAGTAATCTTGATAAAGCATGGGGAAGACAAGATTTGAAGTTTGATTATAAAGCAAAAATACAGAATAGTAAAAAATTTGCGTCTGCTACCGCCGCCGCCAACACCGTGAACGACTGCAGCAGTGCAAGTACTGGCATTGAGCTGGATACACAGGCCTTGTTTTCCAGAGGATCTACTGTAAGAAACTGTAAGAAACTGTTATCATATTCCCTCTCCTTCTCTCCTTAACTAAACTAAAAGACCACCCTCCCTCTCCTTCACAGAATCAAGTCACACAGGGGGCACGGGCATCGGGTCCGGGGGTGGTGGGGGGCTGTCCGGGGCGGGAGGGATTGCTGGTATTGGGGTAAATGGTCCTGGTGGCATGATGGGTGGTGGTGGTAGCGGAGCGGGAGGTAGTATAGGGGAGGGATGGTGTGGTACCTCCCTCTCCTCCACACACCACCACCTAGAAAGTGACCGGGAGAGCGCCAGTAATACGGCCATAGCCCCAGCATCACTTACGGGATCCATTGCCTCATCTTGCATATCGCGCACTAACAGGTAGGTTTTGTTTTACCTTTCTCCATTATACTATAGAGACAGACAAATATGACAAATACAAGTGCCTTGAAATGTAACCAGTCTAAGGAAAGGAAACTCAAGAATGGAATTATTTTACTTGCATGTAGCTTTTCCTGTACAAATTAGTGTCAGGATAGGTGTCAGATCATTACAACCAATACATTCCTACTGTAATGGGTACTCCAGAGTCTCCAGACTCTCAGCATTCTGACTCTATCATTCAGAGCAGTGATTGTGCTTCCTGGAGAGCTGTCATAGGGTACGGTCGCGCTAATAAGTCATGTCCCAGCTGTCATTACGTTTGGCTTGTTCTGTGCTGTATTAATGTCTGTCAGATGTTGTGATGTGGGTAAGTGTAGGAACATGTTTTTATAGTTCACTCGATATGAAGAAATGAAGCTTAGATATTGCTGATACCAATTATTGATCAAAACATACTTGCTGCCGAGACATCACATATTAGCGCGACTGTACATATACAGTAGGCTGATTCATGCTGTCAGGAATATAGTTACCAGCACATGAACCTGGAACAAATACTGGGGAGAACTGTCTGTATATAACCACCATGGTTTTACCCACTTCAAGCAACATATTTTACCAAAAGGTAAACTAATAAACTCGCCTTCAAATTATACAGTGTATAAATCTACGAGAGCATTAACCCCTTATTGGCGGCGCTCGACTTAAGTCGTGCACCAATTTGCAGCAAGTTAGGAGCATTATTAAGGCTTTTAAAGGGTTAAAATCGAGTGCAAATGGCCGGCAGCACAGCGGGCCAGACAGCCGACTCCCAGGGCTTACCGCCGCCCATTAACTCATGTTCCCTGTGTTCTCGAGAGGCCGGCAGTGTAGCCAGTAGTGAGCATAGCTGGGAAAAATATACCGATATATGCTAAACTCCCATGTTCGTGGCATCACTGCAAGAGAACCAAGAGTGCTACGTAGCTCGTTCTGGTCTCATTTTGAAGCTTTTAGTGCCTAGTTTTTTGCTAAATAATTTTTGTTCATGCAGATGCTTGATTTATCATGCAGGAGGGCCTGAATATGCCCAAATGAGCCCAAAACACCCCGCTCTTTAAGTGTTAAATCCCAGGTTTATCCCAGGTTCATGTCTTTGCAAATGAATAGTGGTCATGACTATCACTATCCAAGAAACTACTGTACTTAAGGCTGAAAAAAGTTATTATACTGTATGTTGATTATAGTGAATGAGTGATTTTATCTATGGTACTGTACTTCTAACAACCTTTTTTTTAATTGATAAGCGCATTCATTTACTTACAAGCAATAAACAAATATGTAAATCATATTAAATCTGGTCATACATTGTAAATTTCTATGCTAATTATATCTTGTATATAATTATACAGTACAAGTATAATATGGTATTTCCTCCTGTTTTTTCTGTCTTTTTTTTTTTTTTTTTTTTTTTTTTTTTTTTTTTTTTTTTAGGGGGTACGCTGTATTGAAATAACCCACACTTATGTTTGACTGAACAGATTGGAGGTACATGTGGACATAGCTCAGGGTAGTCGGTCGACAGCCAGTGGAGACACCACCTCTCTGGCTATCTCCACCAATACTCTGGACACTGAGAATGCATCCGTCAGAGGATTGGCTGGCTCACTACTCCAGTACAAGGTCAGTCACTACCCATGTTTATCTAATAAATGTATTCATGTACCAATAGACTTCCAATACTTTTATACAGTACTGCCCTGTAAAACAACGCATGTCTACATAAAGTGACCAGCTGAAACCGTTTTTAGTTTGTACCCTGGTAACTGTTCAGCTTGACTGGGTGATATCAATAGTAGGCATAAATATGGGTGTGCCCTGCAGTGGGCCACTGTTGACCACACTGTCCCAAAAGATGGTGTTAAAGCTGGGGCTCATAAATACTGATAGCTAACTACTACCGTATATTACAATTGGGGCCACTAAACTGACACCTATACATATATACGCAAATGAAAAGACAGAGTGTTCTGAGCAGGGATTGAACGCGGCGCTGCTGGCATGGTAAGCAGAGATGCTATCAAGTTAGCCAGCCGGATGGCTGTACAGAAAAACTGCTGAATCATTTGCATGTCAAAGAGATTTTTTTGCATTGGGGGTTGGGATTTCTAGACTAGTCATAATGATTAGACTATAGTTACTGTACTGGTAGAAAAAAGAAATTTAAATTGTACTGTGATGTGAGTATTTGTAGTAATTATAGGTGTTTTCTCCAGGTGTGTGAGAGTGAGTGTGAGGTAAGCGGTGGTGGAGGTGGTGGTGATAGTGCCAGTGGTGTGTTGGAGGCCGGTGCTGGGATGGTTAATCCCCACGTGACCAGTCTATACCTCCATGGTGGTGGTACCGGGGTTGGTGGTGTAGCTGGAGACAGTTGGACTTACAGTGGTGGTGGGGGTGTTCCTGGGGGAGAGGGACCAGGTAGTGAGAGTGAGGACCTACGACTGGACAGTGTGAGTGCCATTATCACTGCCCGACAGTTCTCCCGGAAGGGTGTAACGTTCACCCCGGATAGCCTAGAAGGAGGGGATGAAGCGGGAGGGGGCCACGTCACCCTTACCCTGGATGACGATTCCTTGTTTGAGGATGAGGAGACGGGGCACGGCAGCGGTGATGTTGGCTACAGGAAGCCCAGGTCAAGGTCTCTGCTGACCCGCCCGACACTGCCCATGGTGCACGTGGGGGGCAGACGGGCATCCAGTGCTGACGGGGGGGCCAGGGACTTTGAACGCCCGGCCCGCTGCGAATCTTTCCCTAGGTTGGAGTGATCTAGATACATCCTATATACATCCATGACCCACCTACCCTCAACCAACTCATATCCCACACATCCCAGTCCCATCCAAATCCTTCCACCTAATCCTTCCACTCCTCTCCTCCTCCCCTCGACTGTGATATAGTGACATCTATCCACCGCCTCTTCAACTTTTTGGCGCTGTGCAATCATTTTCAATTTGCACGGCTGAAATTCCGACCTCATGGCGAGTGGAAAATCTGACGAACCTTTGCCAGATCACTATCGTACTGTGGTTTATACATGATGAAATTTTGAACTTTTAATTTTCCCGTCAAATTCTGGAACCTCTTATTTGTGTTGTTGAGAAAGTTGAAATCTTGGCTGAATTTTTAAAGTCTGAAGCCTATTTTAGTTGTAAAGGTTAAATTAGTGAGCCTTTCAAGCATCTACTATTATTTTGGCTTTCCCTTTTACACTCCTATTTCGGTAACGTTTTCTTTTCTCTTGTGTTGAAGCCTGGAGCGTAAGATAGTGAACTAATACTGTGTGATAATAACCCTTCCAAGGGAAGCTTTACGTTTAGAAATTATAAGCAAGCACAAAGGAGAAACTGCAAATTTATATACACATACAGTATAGTCTGTATATACAGTATATATATATACAGTATATTGTATATCTACATAGTTGTAATGTTTCTAGTGACTCGGTTGAGGTTTTTGAAAGCTCTGACGTGATGTGGCGATATAGGACATTAACGCCGACAATGCTAAGTTGCTACTGCATTATTTTTGTCACCTGTCCAAGAAATCACTTTATAAATCACTAACCAATACTGTACCGTAAATAGACTACCTTAGGATAGGGAGCTACACTTCGGATTTTACTTAATCAAATGTAATGAACCTCCTTTATGGGAAATATCTCTTAATTTAGAAAAACACTATACTGTTCATACTGTATTTGCTTTTCCTCAATATCGAGCCATTCTTTATAAGTGGCTCACTATGTTATATCCTATATCGTCTGAAGTTAAATAACTACCTACCTGTCCAAAGTTAGCCCATTTTACCGGTATATCTTGCCTCATGATACTAGAGGCACAAAGCTTATTGCAAATCACTTGAGCTGTCTCTTATAAATATATACCGGTAGGGTTGGTGGCGACTTTAATGCTGTGGCAAAGTTAGGTTTGTTGAAGTTAGAAATAATGAATAATTCTGTTGATGCATTATAATATGGTGTACCTGTTGTGACGATTGTGTACTGTACTGTGTCCTAAGTGTAGAGACAAAGACTCAGGCACATCTTTTATACACCTGAAATACTTGACTTGTTTTTTATTACGAATTCAGAAATACAGAATGCGTCACCGAGGCGACACACGGATATTGAGTGTTTTCTGTGTTATTTGAAAATACAGAAACTCGTCGAAAAGGACAAAGTTTAGAGTAGAAAGGTAAAGAAATTGATATGTGATATTGTGGTAGTGTATTGTAAGCATATCTAGTATAGTTTTTGAGTGGCCCTTGGAAATATTTTAAAAGTCGCCAGACCTCTTAAGCAACTCAGAAGTCATTATTGGTGCTCAGTAATAATATGAAAACATAATTTATATATGAAGAAAAATGGTTTATGAAAGTAATGCAGATGGGTGCAGATCAAAATTTATATAGGGTAATACTTTTTATTGCAACATTTAGTAGTTTTTATATCTGAACTGCTATACTGTATATTTCAACATATTAATTGAAACTTATTTCGTTCAGCTATTATTTGTGTAATAGTACCCAGTACGTTGCATATAGCATTATTCAGGTGTTATAAGTATATGTTAATCATATACTTGTATTTTATTTTGTTCCCATATGTAATACTTTAGTTTATTGTATTGCAAATTTTGAGTGTTCTTTAGACTTGTGGTAATCAACTGCTTAGTTTAATACCCGGTACTGAACTACCAGTAAGACCTTAACATAATTTTCATATGCTGTTTTGTTATTTTGCCTTTTCATGTTCTGAATCCTGTATAATTCTCAGATATTTTTTACTAAGTGATTGTTATTTAGCCTTTCATGTACGGTACCGAGTCCTATACAGTAATATAATTCCCAGATATTTTTGATTAAGTCTTTTTCGTTATTTTGCCTTTTTAGATTTCTCGTCTTCCACATACTTCCCATTGCTCCGAAAACTTTCCTTCCTTCACACACTCTCTGTTTTACCTCCATTTCCATACCTCCACTCCTGCTTATCGTTCCTCCTAGATATTTAAAACACTCTACTTGTTCCAATATTTCCCCATCCAGCCTCACATCTAGATTCACCCTACAATCACCCCTATTACACACCATTACTTTACTTTTATTGACTTATATCATACTTATCATACTTAGGAGATATTTATATATCATAAGATCTGCACCCTATCTGCTATTTATTAACCCATTCAATCAGACGACCATTTCTTTATGGTACTTTGTTAACACTACTGCCAGATTATTTTATTTCTATATTCTATCTATCTATTAATTACTCCGGCCCAATCCCCACTTTTCCTATTTTTTATGGGGGGGGGGGGGGATGGCCAACTCAAGACAGAGCAAGAACAGGGGGAAAAAAAAATCTCTAGGAATGAAAGGGTTAAAGAATATACAAATTAATTCTCGAACTCTGACTAGTCCTTTCTTAGGTGAATAAAATTGTCTGGAGTTACAGTAGTCAGAATAATACAGTAGGCCTACAGAACATAGTCATGTGATTGGAAGGGTTAAGGGGAGTCACCGTTTTTTTTTTATCTTTCTCTCCTTTTCTCTCTTTCTCTGGCTTGTATCCATTCAGCCCCATTCAGCCAACTGTTTAAGACGTTTATCCCCATCCAGGTGTCAATTTCTTCCTGGCGAGCGATAGCGGCGAGAATAGGAGAAATCCGGCTTTGCCGGAGAAATTTTTCTATCGAAAAATTTACAAATTTAACTTGCTGTCAAAACAAAAATATATGTATGCTGGCTCGCTACTGCTCGCCAGGAAAATATTGACACCTGGATGGGGGTAAACGTCTTAAAACAGTAGGTTGAATGGGTCCGAATGGATACAAGCCAAAGAGAGCAGGAGAGAAAGAGTAAAAGAGAGGTGGGCTCCCTTAAGAGGGTTTTACAGGATTTTTTCCAGCAACTTTAATCAGTAACTTTTGTCTGGTAGATTCTGATATCAACTTTTTGATTGAAATTGCCACAAATAATCTTAACTTGGGCAGGTTCAGGAGATAGGTTACTCACAATGAGTAAAGGTGAGTTACCAACTAAGTCATCTTTTATTAGTTACTCTTGATTGACTTTCCGCTAATAGAACTGTTTATCTACTCACTGACAAGCTGCTAAAGGAAGCATGTACTCAAAATAATTTCCCTTCAATCATTATTATTAAATAGGCATAGCTAAAATTATGCTTTACGGTTCTAAGTCGCCTGATAAAATAGACAAGACAATGCATTTTACTGTTGATATGACTATTCCTTCTCATATTCATTCCAATCTTAAAGCCAAATTGTCCCGGTTTAACATTAAGCTCGCAGATAATAAAACACTTTGTGTAGGGTAGACTATCCAAATTGTAGATGGTGTTTCCAAATAGTATGTATGATGTATTAATTAAAATGTTAAGCTTGCAAAACAAACAATCCAAAACTGGATTCGCATAATATAAAGACAAAAGAACTTATCAAATTCATCAACTGTTGAAAAGAGTTACGGTAATTAGTAAGTATAGCATCAAAATACAGTATACCTTAACCCTTTCACACACATGTTGACGCAGGGGTTGCCAATTAGCAATCAGAAATAGAGTTCTCTCAATCTGATAATTACCTATCCAAAATTATTTTTCTGCCCACAGCTAACTCAAAGACAACTGCAGAGGTTGAAGTAAATAAACTAAAGATTTCTAAACACCCCTGATGGTCACAAAGGCTGTATAGTATCCCAGAATAGGCTCAAATTGTGTCCTGTGCGTGAAAGGGTTAATAACCGTCTTATATTTTGATCTAGGTATTATTTATCTAACCACTGATTTTCTGTGGGTAATTTTTGTGTACGGTACATCTAGATTTTGTGTACTAATTGGAATACCACATGGTAAAATTGCTAGTGCAACCTAAACCTGCCCTAAATCTGCTTGCTGATGCCAGTGTAAAATAGTCCAAAATTATTGCCAAGTAAAGTTGCCCACCAAAACTTGCGGGGAAAAGTAACTCGTGTAAATCCACCGACAGGTTAGAAAATGTTTGACTCAATCAGCAACACTGGAATTATCAATTCTAGTCCTCTATCGAAACACAGAAAAAAAATCAAAGCAAGGTGGTGTTGCAAATAGAAAAGGTGTAAGATTGCCAAGTGGTTTACAGTTACAGAAAAAATATATGTTTGGTGTACGTGTAATTTAAACTAACATGCAGACATTTTGTGGGAATAAGCATGTTACAAACTATGCTGGTGAATGAAATATGCATGAATAATAACGGTTGGAATTGTCCATGCATTTTAGTGAGTTTATAAAGTGACTATGGAAATTGAAATTTAATTAATTGATAGTGTATATATATTTTTTGAGGGGGATGGGGGTGGAAAGACATCTCACAGACATGATTTGCTCAGTGTGATAATGCACAAAAATTATTATTATTACCAAAATATATACAGTACCATGATACGTGAAATGTGAACTGTCCATAAGTGTAAATTCCTAAATTTTCTTATCCTATCTTTCAAATAAATTATCTCATAAGAGCTTTTTTCCTCAGCTTTCATTATCAACACTGGTCTAGCAGCTTATGAAGTAAGCTTCTTTAATAATTTTTTCACTTAAAATTAATTCATGTTAAGTTTAGTGCTTGATGTAAGTGCAAAAAACAAAAAACAAATCAAATGTTGACCATAGAAAATTGATCATAAAAGCGCTTTTGTGAAACTCCTTTAACCCTTTCAGTGCGGGCTTATTTCCTTTATAATAGGGCTCATTCAGGCACTCCTGTTTGCTTAAGCAAGTTCCTGAATTAAATTAAATGTTTGCAGCAAAAAACTAGAAGAAAATTGCTTTAAAATGACACCAGAACGAGCTTCGTAGCGCGCTGGGTTCACCTTCAGCACTACCACAGACATCGGCAATGTCGCGCTACATTTGCCTTTGGCAGTGCTGCATATACCTCGCGAGAGATGGGGCGAGACTCTCAGTGCCCCGGCAGACGTGCTGGAGAGCGGACGGGAGCCTGTTGCGCTCCTGCTCAATCACACTCGTCTCCACAGGCTTTAATGGGCTTTAAATTGCAGTTGTTGTTGTTGTAGTTCCCCAGACTGTCTGGCCGATCAGTCTCAAGTCTGCTAGACCAAAGCTGCTACAGATGCTCGGGCCCCAGAAGGGGCCAGGGAGAGATTGAGATCTGTCTCTGAGAGGGCAGCGGCCCGATTGGGATGCGGCCTAACCGCCATTTTTGCCTTATCTTCTAAAGATTCTGGCTCATATTGATGGGAAAATATTAATCTAATGCATAATAGGTACATATGGTATGATATTTGTTTATTCCATGTACCAGACTTCCAAAATGTAACAAATTGGTATCACCCAAGGATGCACTCATTGGCAAAGGTTATTCAATCAATCAATCAATCAATCCCCGACTCCTTGCCTACGTTTGGGAAGCCCTCGCTAAAGGATGGCCATAGCAGAAATGCCTCCAGCAGGCTACTTTGTCCAGACATGACCATTTGGCCCGCTCCTCAACAATACAAACCTTGTCATATATATTTTAGTATGAAATATTGGCTCTCCAGATTCTTACTCTGGACCATGGATTATGAATCGTAAATTATGTTTAGAAAACTTCTGTCATGAAGTGCAAGTTAGCTATTAAAATGTAAAACTTGCAGACAAAGCAAACCAAAAACTGGGACAAAGACAATATAAAGTCAAAGCAGCTTATCAAAATCGCTATGTAGAAACAACGCTTACTAAAATAAAATTTGTGAAATGAAAGAACACAATCCACCACATAGGGTGTACATTACTACATGAGCAAGTTAATCTGTTTCCCAAGCAAACTAATTGCACTGCTGTAGAGGATCTTAGTTACAGTAGGTGGTATTTAATTGAGAGGATTAGATTTTCGGGTAAAACTTTATATCAATATCATCCATTGCATTTCTTGCACAAATTCTTGTTAGTTTTCTAAATAATTAATTAATTATTTAATTATTACTGATTGTGGAATACCTCTCCGATACAAATTAAGCCAGTATCACGTAAAACAAAAATCACGTAAATGTTTTCCCTCCACAACTATAATATCAACTTTTAGGTAAACTGTTAAAATATAATTGTCACTTAAACTAGTCATATCTTTGTTCTGCTTTCCGATACCAGTGCAAAGGATTCCAGAAATGTTACCGGAAAAGGGTTGACCGTCGAAAATTGCTGATAAAAAATCTTGTTTGATGCCCCCTTTAGCTGTTAACTTTGCTTGTGTGACAGTGATGTGTTTCTTTCATATATTCATTGTTTAATGATTTGGTCAGATAGACAATATGACAGATTTATGAGTAATTGAATGTGAGTACAGTAATACCCCACTTAACGTTGTAGTTATGTTCCTGAAAATATCTTCTTGAATCCACCTTACGCAAAGCTGTGGTTTCCATAAAGATTTTAAAGATTTTAATTTCAATTTTATTAAAATTTACAATTAAATAATGAAGTATGACAACTAAGTGATTTTTGTTCCCTAATCAATAACCCATATACTACTGAACTAACTACTGAATAATAATATTAGGAGATTAAGTGAGGATGGTCTGTTGCTCATTAGGTTGGTAATATAGGGATGAATGTTTAGCATGGTAGGGCGTAGGATAAATACTGTAGACTCAACTTGCAAAATGTTATTGCTAAAATGGAGATGTGTAGCTTAATGTATGTGATGGAGAAATGTTTTGCCTTGCCACCCAATTCACATCGAGAGTATTGAGTTTAGAGGCAAAAAAAATACAATAAAAACGACATAGCGATTAAACATTAACCATACTCTTTAAGTACGGTGCTGCTCTTCTTGATTGTATCCTGGCTATTATTATCCTAAGCTGTGTAAAGGTTGATTCACATAGGCACTTTTCCCACAACTCTGATATACTGTACACTTTTATAATAACGTTGCCACCTATAATAATCGGACTATAGTCTACTTGCCAATACCACTTCAAATTATTCAAAATTATACCAGAATAAAGTTGCACGAGAATTTCTATTTATTTTGTGTAAATCCACATTTACATTGTCTTATGATAGCCAGCATACGTTGTTAACGATGCCATTGTATTTGAAGGAACGAAAAATTGCTATTGGTAACATTGTACAGTAGCTGGCAAATGGAATGTGGTCAGCATCTGAATTATGTCATAGCAATATTTCCGTATTATACTAAATGTGATGTGGTGTATTGATTTGGGTACCGACAACTCCATCAGAAGAACATTACAACCAGTAGATCTTGACTATAGTCTATTTATCTTCACCGGGAAGAAAATATACTCTCTTAACAGATGATATCTAAATACTTAATGGGGAAATATGAAATTACTGTGTCTGCATTATATTAATGCCAAATGTTCACAACTGACAACATATTTCGCTACATAATTGAGTAACAAAATTGTGACATGGCACTTTATTGCCAATTCAGAAAAAACAAACTGTAGGGTCAACAACGAGTATTATTGAGTTAGGTGGAGTAAGATCAGTACTTACTATTGTCACTGGTTTACCTGGAACTGGTAAAGTTGGTGCCGTTTGAAATCTACTGGTCAAAGTGGTGTACTGATTGGAATGGTATACCGAATATAATGGTATACTGGTTTAAATGGTACCGGTATACAAATTGAAATAGTCTACTAGTTGCAATGATCTACAGTAGATACTAGTTGAAATAGTCTACTGGTTGAGTTGTCTGGGAATCATTGATAGGAAGCTCAAGTGGAAATCTGCCTGAATTATAGCTTGTTTGATGTTTGGTAAGTAAATAAGTAAGAAGATTTAACAACTACTTATTGGAGTTTAATGTTTGGTGCATGGAAAAAAACATGCGAAGGAGAAAAATGTGAACTTATTTTGTACACTGTATGTATTGTATGGTAAGGGCATAAAGTATTGATAGATTGTGATGGATGCGCACTGGTGAGAACAAGCCTTTATTAACCCAAGTACTAGATTATTGGTTAGTAAAGTATAATCATCTGGTAGTAGCTTGATTAGAAATTATTTGACACTCTTCTTCAATTGGTATTTACGTTCATTCATTTAACTTACCAGAATATATATTATGATTCAATTCAATCCTTATTTTCTGGAGCGTTGAGTCGGAATACCCTGCTTCCAGTAGATTTTCCACGAATACACAGAAGAGCTATAGCCGGTAGTTGAGAAGTTCCCCAAATGCTATTTTGTGCTTCTATGGTCCACATTGCCTGGCGAGAGGAGGCTGTTTTTATGAAAACAAAATATATACTGTACAGTATTATACTGTACAGTATTATACTGTACAGTATATACAGTATATTTTAATTATTGTCATGATACTCAAAGGGCTATTACAGGTTTGTTCTCATAAACTTGTTCTCATCATGGTTAAATAATTATTACTAGATGCCATACCTATATCTTCTCTTGAGTGACTGAAAATTAAGAGAACAAATTGGCAAGCTTATGTGTTGTCAGGTTCTTAAAGCCAGATTTAAATGAGCACTGAAACTTTATACTGCAAGATGCAAGCATTTAACAAATCAGGCATGCTCTGTGTTGTTGAGTATTTACAGCCAGATTTAACTGAGCTCTGAAACATTTTACTACATGATATGAACTTTTTGATAGACTCTTCCCTCACCTGTTTCCCTGATTTTGATTAGGGCACAAAGCACAAACTTTTTTCTAGCCCTGACCTGCCTCTTCTCCTTTTTCCTAGTGTGATTCCTGCCACCTTAAGAAGTCATTGATATATTTATGAATAGTTCCAGTCAGTTTATGCTTTACTATCCAACCAGACATTGTACCCATTAGTGCCCGGTATATCCAGTACAATAGCTTAGGATTATGCTACTCATTCACACAGACACACACACTGTTTTAAACATCAATCTCTCAAACTCGCTCCATTACAAACACAATCGTTCTTTCACACACTTAAAACACACTCATACTCGTAATCTCAATTCTTACAAAGGCCTTAAATATACCAGTTTCCAACCCATTTGTGTCAGTGCAGTTTACGTACAGTAAAATATAGTATTCAGTTTGCCTTTATCACAGCTGATATTCATAGACTTTTTTCTAACACAGTGGATACAATTACATGATTGCCATCTGTAATTGATGATATTGAGCGGTGCCCACTAGTTTAGATTTGATAAGTCTTGTTATTCTCAACAGTGACAGACTGGCAAGAGAAGCGATACATTTTTGTTTTAATTGATAGTTGTTACATACATAACATATGTATATAACTTCAATAACTATGCGATCCACACAAGGTTCGGTTTTAGTTTAATGTTCTAATGGCGGCAAGGCTATATGGGGAGCAAATTTATGTCTTAAGTTATCAGTCTATCATCTAAACAAAATACCTCCTTGGTTATTTTGACCTGTCATTAGGTCTTAAGCTATATTAAATTGATTGTGTTAGCCAGAATTGATGGAAGTATGTCATTATCCTCATGGATTTACTTAGACAATGCTATCTCCTTAATTATGAATTTAATTTCTTGCGGATTTTTTTTTTAGCTGGAAAATATATATGGACATCCTAATTCTACATGGGTGATAATCTTTGGAAATGTAAAGCAATAACTGGCTGCACCATGCAAGACCGCTAATTCCACAAGCAGTATTTGGCAAGACTATATAGTGTTAGTAGGCTATATTTGTCACATGAGAATCCATGTTAAATTAATGATGTATTTGAATAGAAGAAATGTAAAGGCAGCGTCACACAGGTAGTTTTCTGGCATATTTACTAGTGAGTAACTATTACTGGCTTGTGCTTCTTGGATAAAAAAACATCAAAGTCATTCACCCTAGTATTAAACTAGTACAGTCATAATTAATAGTTTGCAATAAAACTTTCATGATATTTGTTATGATCTAGAGAAAGGGATACAGTATTAACTACATTTTTATGACAAACGAATGCTACTAGTAATCGGCTATTAGAAACAAATGTGGACTGACAAGGGAAAGTGATACAAACTTAAATTTACACAGTTTAAGAGCAATTTTTTTTTTGGCAAACTATTGATTTTGACTGTGCCTGATGGTAATGACAATTGTACATAAATAAGGTACAGTCGTGAGTACATAAACTGTATTTGAATATTTAATCCTTTAAAACAAAGTTCTGAAACATCTGGGATATAATAAACCATAGTATTGTTTCGTTTGTGTTGGATACGGATTCACTTGTTTGGGTGGCAATTTATGCTCTTGTCTGTATCTGAAGGGAACATCAGTGAAAAAGTGGTGAAAAGTGAATAGCCAGAATCGTCAGCCGGCTAGAAAATACGCTGAACGAACTGCCCATGTGACGCCGCCTTAAGGGGACCGGCCGCTTTTTAATAGGGGGTGTCACGGAGCTTCGTCCGATTTCAATGAGATTTCGCACACGTATAGAAGATGATGAGAAAATGCTTTTTTGTTAATTGTTTTTTATTCTAGGTCAATTAGTTCCTGAATTAGGGTGGAAATTAGCTCTAAAATTGAACAAAAATTCGGAAGTCGTATAACTCGAAAGCCAAGCACTGTATAATATTTTCAGAGGGATCAGACAACTCAGGACAGGTGGTTTTACAACTCTCTTGTCCCACTTTTTTCATTTTTATCCAATTGCGGAATTAGGTGAAACGGAAATTAGGTAATGATTTTGTACTCGGTGGTTAGCTACATATGCCAAGGGGCTGTGTCTCAAATTTAAAAAAAGGCTTCAAGAACTTTATAGAGCATTTCACGCTCTTTCCAATGGTATATAAAACATTCTTAGAGGGCCAATAATACATTAGTTATAAGATCCCAAAGTGCGACAAAACAGGTGTTGAGAAAAACATGTGAAAGTCCAAGGTAATTGGGTGAACATTTTTATTTTTGTTTTTTGCTTACAATATTTTACGCAGGAACACGGCAGAGTAGAAGATACAGCTTTTGGGAGGTTGTAGAGTATTGTGCGCTCTGTCCATTTATATATGTATGATCCTCGTACGACCAGTAGTTACTGAGCCTGTCAATTTCAAAGTTCGCTATATAACGTTATTTAGAAATACAGGAAAACATAAAAAAAAAACAATTTCCAATGGGTTTTCACTAATAGCATTTCACTGGCTTATGAAGGGATGTTGAATAAACACATTTTAACACCTAATGGTATTTTCAGGATTTCGAGCTTTTTAAGCCTAAAAAGCGGCCGGTCCCCAGGGGGGTCACCTGCTGTTTTTATCTTTCTCTCCTTTTCTCTCTTTCTCTGGCTTGTATCCATTCCGCCCCATTCAGCCAACTGTTTTAAGACGTTTATCCCATCCAGGTGTCGATTTCTTCCAACATTGTATGGAGAAATCCGGCTTTGCCGGAGAAATTTTTCTATCGAAAAATGTACAAATTTAGCTTGCTGTCAAAACAAAAATATATATATGCTGGCTCGCTACCGCTCGCCAGGAAAATATTGACACCTGAATGGGGGTAAACGTCTTAAAACAGTAGGCTGAATGGGGCCGAATGGATGCAAGCCAAAGAAAGAGGGAGAGAAAGACAAAAAAAGCGAGGTGGCTCCCCTTAATAAAGTACCGTGCTACAGTGTATGCTTGTGGATAGTTTGTTTGTCACCAGTACAGTATATATATATATTTTTGCATTAGGAAAGGCACTGCCACTTTCTCAATATTGTACCCAGCATTTCCTAGACTGAGCATCTGTATGAAAGCTTTATTCGTGTAGACTGAACTGAATTTCCTCACAACTTAAGCCTCCCCCTAAACTTTGTACCACTTTCCTAAATCTCCATGACATTACAATTTTTGTTTTGTTTTTTTGTTTTTTTTAAGTATTAACATTGGCTGTAACCTTTATCATGAGGTTTTCGAGCCGCAGCTCCCTGGAAGCCATAGATTTTGAGGTTAATACAGAAAAGGTTATACACTGTACATTAAAAGAAAAGGAAAAATCTTCCAAATGGTCTAGTTTCTTTTTTCCATTCATGAGTTATATATATTTGTTGTTCCCATAATGGCAGTAAAATAGAAAAATTATGTTTCACAAAGCAATACTGTATTAACTAAAATTGCCCAAAAAAGTAATTTGGCAATTACAATACCCTGTAGATTCGACATAAATAAAGAGGACTAAGGTTATCATTGTGTAAGGAACTGAAATGGTTACTTAGTGGCTAATTTAAAGGTCAAGATAGATTTTGTTTTAATATTTCAAGGCTAAATACTTCATACTGGATAAATAAAAGAATAATACATCAAAAGACACAATAGAAAGGATCTCGCTCTGGATATCCTCAAAATCTATTATGCTTGGGGGTCGGCTTAGGAATGCCTCGGTCGTCCAGAGGTAAGAATAAGGACGTTTGTTTTTATACACTTGCCGGCGCAAGGGAAGAGCTACTCCCCACGCCCCGGCCTATAACTGTTAAGACGGTGTATTAGTAGTAAGGTTAGTCCCGCTCAGTGTTTAGTGTGGATTATTTGGGCAGGGACAAACACTTTCCGACAACTTTTGAAATGTTTTTGGCTTAGACTGGAGTACCGATAAATCATAGCAGTGAGCTGAATTCTAATGATAAAGTTTACTTCAGAAGCTGCCTGATTTTAACTGCTAAGAAAAATTGCCGGAAAAATTGTGTTTGACTCCGCCTTTAGAGATGCTGTAGTAAAAGGGACTGGAAAACTTGACACCTTGACATTTTGCTGCTTCAAACATTTACATTTTACTGTCTTTCCATTTGTCACTAATTATTTTTGGCAAAATTCTCCTCTGATGTAAACCTTGGGTGACAACTGTGAAGAGGGAGCCTGGACCCCAACAGGACAAACTAAACGAGCTGTTTAAGGGCAGATAATGTGTACACAACACAATTGCACTGCCATCAACAATACTGGTAGGTGCAGCTCATCAACTCTGTTAAGCAATAAGGCAGTGCACCTAGGAGAAGGAAACTCCAAAATAACATGAACCTTTTTCTTCGTAAGATGTTGGTGGATGTGCCCCAGCTGCACATCGCTGTGAAAAACAAGGGCCAAGAAAGGCAAATAAAGTTACCAATTGTGGCAAGGGATGGCGCCACTTTTAAGTGTTTTGTTCATGGTCATCCCCTCAGGGACTAAGGCATATGACAATAGATAAGACCGATCTTATATAATTGCAGAAACTAAAGAAAATGAAGAGTACTAAAATATTTTGATATACATCTTATGTTATGATTTCCAGCCTCTTGTTACTTAAGCTTCTCTTGTGTGGATGAGTAGAAGCTGTGAGTGTTGTATCTTTTTTATCCTGGGGTTTTTGTATCAGCTAGGAAGTTTAACCCAGCATTCAGTTCCTTAACGCTAGATTTTTACTTTTACTTTATTGGAAATCTGGAACGAGGGATTTCCAAGGATGATAAGTGAATATTTTTGTTAATACAATAAGGGAATTTTCCCTCAATACTTTTAGATTCAGTAATTCTTAAAGTCTTCCCTCTCTCTGTCCATTTGAATTTCCCTGTGTATATTGTCAAGCACAAGATCGACAGTAATATCTATTTTATCTTTTCTTGGGTAGCTAGATCAGTGGATTATATTGTAACTCTTATTATGTATTCTTTTGTGGTATATATTTTTGTATCAATTTGAAATCCTACAAGAATATTAATTCATTGTACTTTTTTTTACTACTCAAATCATGTGCATGTACAGTAAATAGACATACAATCCCTTAGTGTATAACTTGGAAAGTCTTCAACCTCTGGTATTGAAATGATATGGATTAAATGTTATAGCTACCAAAATTCCAATAGTGAAAACAAAGGATGCCGAATGGACAATACTGTACTGTAGGCCTATACCTGTACATCTATTACTGTACAATATTATTTCCGAGTGTTGTAATTCGGGCAAATGGGATAGCCTTCTTGTTATATGCTTCTGTTTATGACAAGGAAGGTCTCTATTTAGGGTTTATGACTGCAACACCATAGACACCCTTCATAAGACAAGAGACTTGATAAATTGACAACATTGTGCCAATTTGGAGCTAATGTTAATATTGTATGTACAGTCCAGTATATACTGTATACCAAATGCCGCTTCCTGCCTGGGCTCACAAAAAAGCAAGTAGACAAAAATCACAAACACAATCTATAAGAAAAATAAGCATTTTATTAAGTGCCAGTTGTCCTTAATACAGTACAATATATTAAATTTGATAATATATAATGTTTTTAGTATTTAATAATGAATTCTTATTTTGCTTCATAGACAGGACAAATGCAGATAATAATACATTTCTGAAAAGCTGATTTGTTTTTTGTGTAATTCAGTATTACTGTAGTAGATAATATGGACAGGATGATTTTATTCCGTTATACCTGGTTTGGTCCCTTATTTTTATAATTACTACAGTAAAAGTCCGTTAATCCGACGACCGATGATTCGAATCTCCCAATAGTCCGAATTTTTCAATTTGAGGCCAAATCCGAATTCACCCGATGGTCCGAATTTCAAGAAGTCCCAAAGTCCCCTTTTTGAGGCATTAGTCCACTCAAATGACACATAATGGAGCACACACATATCATATGTTCATGAATTCACTTTAAAAGTTTACCATTGTCATTGTAGCCTATTACCTACTTCAAAACATTCAGATTAATGGTCAAAGGAAGCTACTGATATAAACGTAAACACCTTCTTCTTCTTCTTCTTCTTCCACATCGTCTGCTAGAGAGTTTGTTTTGCTCTTGAACGCATCCTTGGGACGCTCCGATGCGCTACTGGCTTGCACCGCATTTTCTGCAAGCGCATTCAGTCTTGAGCTTGAAAACGCACCTTTGGACGTTCCGATACGCTACTATTTATAGTTCAGTGATCGGAGCGTCCCAAGGGTGCTTTCAAGACAACAAGACAAGGGTGCTTTCAATACAATATAATATAACAGAGCACGTCAGAAAAGGAAAATCACAAAAGGAAAATTACAAGAACCTCTCAGGGAAGTGCCGTTGTTAAGGCATTACTTCCCGAACCACATCTGATCTGATCTTCAAGAGCAAGACAAACTCGCTAGTAGACGGAAGAAGAAGAAGACGACGATGCGGACATATGGTGTTTACGTTTATATCAGCAGATTCCTTTGACCATTAATCTGAATGTTTTGAAGTAGGTAATAGGCTACAATGACAATGGTAAACTTTTGAAGTGATTTCATGAACATATGATATGTGTGTGTGCACCATTGTGTCATTTGGGTGGCCTAATGCCTCAATGTTTTCGTCATACACAGGTTCATAGGGGTAAAGTCCGATAATCCGAAAAATCCACTAATCTGAACGAGAGCCGGTCCGCTGCCCTTCGGATTAACGGAAGTTTACTGTATGTATAAACATCCAAAACGAGAAAATACCAAGTTTGAAAATCATATTGGGAGCTAATAAAACCAATACAAAATTCTGAAAATAATGTAAAAATATACTGCACAGACGGTCTAAAGTTTGCCAGTCTCTGTTTTCTGAAGGTGTCTAATTAGTGTGTGAGTCACCGCTCAGTGTTTGTCATTTTATAACGTCAGCCACACCAAAGTAGCCAGTGTATTAATGTCACCATCTACTGTAACCTATAATTGACGGGGCTGTTCGGCCAGGGAGCCTACTACTACCTATAATTAATTCATCCGTATACAGTAGTGCTGTAGGCGACTCTACTATAATTAATTTGCATACTGCTCTCGGCTCCTATACTCAGGGTTTGTTCAATACCCTGCTGTAAAATGTGGCGATTTTCTTTGAAAAATTTAAAAACTTGGATCTAGTATTTTGAAATATTCTTTCTTTACATGCCCCAAGTCAGTATTTTTCCACAATCCACTGTCTCAAGTTTATCATTAATTGGTGTACCAACTACTTGTGCAGGTACACTTAACCCTTTTGCTGCGGGTGACGTTCTGGAACGTCCTGGCAATTTGCAGCAATTTCCAGGCTTTAAAAGCCTGTAAAAAACGTAAATATCGAGTGTCAGTGGGCGGGAGCGTGAGGGGCCCACCTCCGATCCACAGAGCAACCACCGGCCCACTGAGTAAGACTGTGTCTCGCGCGGGTCTCTCTCTGCCTCTCACAACAGTGTTGCCAAGCGAGCAAGTGCTACCAAATAGCGGGTTTCCCGCGTTTTACTGGCACCGCTGCGGGTGAACCAGGCCACCTACGAGGCCCGTTCTGGTTTCATTTTGAAGCTATATGTCTCCTAGTTTTAGGCAGAATACAGTTCATTTAATGCAGATGCTTGATTTATCATTCAGGAGTGCCTGAATATGCCCTCAATAGCCCAAACATATCCGCGGAAAAAGGGTTAACGACTAAAATGCTGCCGTACATTTTTTACGCTATCCCAGACTTGATCGAATCTTCCTAATAATTATATACCTAAAGAGTTTAAGGAGTCTGGGTCAGAATTTATACGCCAGAGTATACAGTAACCTGGATTAAAATGTTCTGTGACAGCCTTGTTTAGAAATCATATAAATTCCATGGAGAAACACACAGGGACTTGTTGGATACATGGCGATATTAATGCAGTGGCTACTTTAATGTTGTTGACATAACATTGTCTGTGTTACTACTATTATTACTATTATTTGTAATTATTGTTGTGAATCCTTGACAATCTGCATAATCACATTTCTAGGGTAATTGCACATACTATAGGCATTCTTTTTTTGTACAGAAAGCACATGAATTTAATGAGCTTGAGATTTGTTTTCAAAGAATGTTGGTTTATGGCTATTGTTATACTTTTGATAGTATGTTAGCTATCTTTAATAGTTTTATGTTAGTTACTCTTTAATAAGTATTATTTGCAATCCTTATAATACTTTGATTTCTCTTGTAACTAGTGAGCATTTTCATTTCTAACTTTTACTGTTCTTAACCCTTTCAGTATACCGTGATGCAGTCTTTCATTATATTCTGTCTATTTTATACAATTTTATTAAGTTTACAAAAGGGTCTGTGGAAGTTATAATTATAACATTGACTTCCTGAGGTCCTTAAGCAGTATAAATTTGTCAAAAGGTCGCCAGAATAAAACTAAGAATAACGTCCCAATACTAAAAGGGATTAAATCCAATCTATCTGTGTTGCTTGAAAGAGAAGGTTCATTAGCAGGTTGTCAGGATTCATCATTTCTTAAGGTCCAAAACAATGTACTAAGTTACCACAATGTCCAAGTGTTTTGAGAATAAGATATGGCGGAGTATTAGCAGTGTTGTTACCGACACTGACATGGCCCCAACTCCATTATTGAGGAGTCTTTATATAATGTTAATATCTTGTAAATAAACATATGTAATGTAAATTTGTCACAATAAATATTATATACAAATTGGGATTTGAATGTAGGCTACCTGTTGGAAAATAGTGACACTAAAATGTTTGCTAACAATAAATAAAAGATCTTGTCATGTACTCTTTATGTACAGTTGCTGATTACATACATACATAAAATTTTAAGACTGAGTATTCCACACATAAGTGCAGTTTCAGTCTCTTGTCCTAATGACGGCGTTCCAGGCAACCCTGTTAAGGGCTGCTTCACTTGTCAAGTTTTTGGATTTGAGATCGGCACGTGTAGTCCGATCCCAGGTCTTCCTCGGCCCACCCCTTGGTGCAGCTCCCTCCACAATCACAGACCTGCATCTTTTCACACAATTTTGTTCATCCATTCTCTCCACATGCCCATACCATCCCAGTCTACTTGTACGCATCTCCTCGCTAATACTCTTTATACCTAAACATCTCCTCAGCTCAGCATTTGTTATTCTATCCTGCAGCCTGGCCCCACACATCCATCTCACCATTCTCATCTCATTACGTTCCATTCTGTTGACATCCTCTACTTTAACAGCCCATGTTTCTGAGGCCTACGTCATTGCACTTCTAACACATGAGGCATACACCTTTCCCTTCAGGGGGAAAGGCATTCTTTTCATGGTCAGGATTGGCAGCAGTTCTCTGAACTTCCCCCAGCCACATCTAATTATAGCGACAGTGGCAGCCTTGGCAGCGATGGTATCTCCTAGGTAACAAAACTTGTTCACCAGCTCCAATGACTCATTTCCAAAATTCACAGCCACAGAATCATCATTTAACACAAACTCGCCTTTGCACACTACGCACTCAAATTTCTCAATTTCTGACTTATCCTTCAGCAGGGGTCCTTTTATTCTACTACAGCGCTTACCCCAATGGTGCACCCATCATCGACAGATGCTACACCGAACGAGTTAGCGCCCACACCCTTTCCACACACACTGCACATGGGTATGCACCGCTCTTTTCCACATTGCCTCATCTCAATCAACAATGTATAACCTTGGTTTTGTTAATATTGACTCTTAAACCCTTGCTCGTCATGCCGTCTCTCCACCTTTTGAATTTGGCCTCAGCATCTTGCACATTGTCAGCTATTAGGACTAAATCGTCTGCATAAAACAGTTCCCACGGGAGTCCAGTTTCCCACGGGAGAAAATTGATACAAATACAATAACACCATAATAATACTGTATGTGAAAGTGACACATAAATGTATATAATAAGTGACATTCATATGATTAGAACCTATTGAAATATATAAATCAGTGAAAAAATGACACAATAAATTGTATATAAAATGTTTACAAAGCATATAACTAAGTGAAAGTGACACAAGACCTAATATTTGATGGCCAAAGTATAATAAACACCTGTGATAACGAATAATCAGTGCCTAATATAACAATAACCTACCTCAATTACTAATAAAACGTACGGTATCGAGTGAAAATGAGCATTATCAGTGACAGTGACACTCTCTAAAGCATATTTACCAAAGTGAAAGTGACAAGACCCAATATTTGATGGCCAAAGTATAATTAACACCTGTGATAACGAAAAATCAGTGCCTAATATAACAATAACCTACCTCAATTACTAATAAAACGTACGGTATCGAGTGAAAATGAGCATTATCAGTGACAGTGACACTCTCTAAAGCATATTTACCAAAGTGAAAGTGACACAAGACCTAATATTTGATGGCCAAAGTATAATAAACACCTGTGATAACGAATAATCAGTGCCTAATATAACAATAACCTACCTCAATTACTAATAAAACGTACGATATCGAGTGAAAATGAGCATTATCAGTGACAGTGACACTCTCTAAAGCATATTTACCAAAGTGAAAGTGACAAGACCCAATATTTGATGGCCAAAGTATAATTAACACCTGTGATAACGAAAAATCAGTGCCTAATATAACAATAACCTACCTCAATTACTAATAAAACGTACGGTATCGAGTGAAAATGAGCATTATCAGTGACAGTGACACTCTCTAAAGCATATTTACCAAAGTGAAAGTGACACAAGACCTAATATTTGATGGCCAAAGTATAATAAACACCTGTGATAACGAATAATCAGTGCCTAATATAACAATAACCTACCTCAATTACTAATAAAACGTACGATATCGAGTGAAAATGAGCAATATTAGTGACAGTGATACCCTAATCTATCTATCTATCTATCTATTGCCTGACGCCGTGATCCCCGAAGGGGTGGCCACGAACGTCTGCCCCCAGTCAGTCGACGCCCCTCCCCCCAACCAGCACCACCTTCGTTCATGTACTTCCTCACTCCATCCTTCCACCTCATATTCGGTCTACCTCTCCCCCTCTGTCCCTCCACCTCGCTCTCATACACCCTCTTAGTCATTCTCTCGCTTTCCATACGTTCCATATGGCCGAACCATCTCAAGTTGTTCCTTTTCACACTTTCCAGCACATCTACCTCCACACCACACCTCCTTCTTACTTCCTCATTAGTCTGTCTATCCCTCCATGTAACTCCGCACGCACTCCTTAAGTAATTCATTTCCACTGCTCTCACTCTTGGTCTGAGTCTCTCAACCAACGTCCATGCTTCGCTTCCGTAAGTCAGTGTCGGGATTACCACACTGTCATGCAAGGACTTCTTCACTTCCATACTGACCACCCTATTTTTTGTTACTGCTTTTAGCGTTCCTACAACCCTCTTCCCCTGTTGTACCCTCTCCCGCACCTCTTCATCCATAGTCCCATCTTTACTCAACACACTGCCCAGATACTTAAAAGAGTTGACGATCTCCATAGCCTGACCGTTCAGCTTCACCTCACACTCTGTGACTTCACCCCTTTCGAAGACCATAACCTTGCTCTTCCCCGTATTTACCTTCAAATTCCGTTTTTCGCACACTGTTCCAAACTCATTTACCAGACCCTGCAACTCCCATTCATTATCACTCATCAGAACTGTATCATCCGCAAACAGCAGTATAGGTAGCTTCCACTCAATTCCCTCCCTTTTCAGCGATACACCAACATATATAATATATAACCAACATACCCTAATACATATACTTTATATAATTGGCCTCAAAATAACTATAAAGATATCAAATAAACATCACATTGTCAATATCAACCACTAAAGTCGTCTATGGGAGGCAAACACTCTGGCGCGACGAGCGGCTAGGTGCGTGGTAGCCGGGGCCGGGGCGACGCATCCGAACGTGGGAAGAGTTTTCCGCCGAAAATCACTCTACTTCCCGCACTCGCCATTATGCAACCACTGGGGCTAGATACCTCTACTTAACGGCATTCTACAGAGGAAGGTTTGTGGAAAATTTTATTTATTTTATTCATAACAATACATGCCCTATTTATTGAGTTACAGGTGAGTGAACATAGCCCAATAATCGGCAAAACACCCGGGACCACAGTACAGTCGCGAGCTAAGGGCGCCGGGTCTGGAGGGTTAACAATAGTACAAAATACAAATATATTAAAACAGTAGGTTGAATGGGGCCGAATGAATACAACCCAAAGAGAGAGGAAGAAAAAGATACAAAAAACTGGTGACCCCCCTTAATACGGAATTTTTCTCTAGCTGCGTTTTCTGTTACCCCAAAGTCTGATAAGCCACTCATTATAATGGGGTGGCACAAAATGAACAAGGGGCGATCCAGACTTTTAAATATATACATTATATGGACAACCTTTCCTGACTATTTTTAAGAATGAAAGTAAATATGCATTGCAGAATAATTACTACAAAGCAAATAAAGACAAAATAAAAGCGAAATAGTGTAATATACCAAATATCATGAGGTATGTCAGGGACTGGAATAATCGACAACAGAACATATCGGCAATGAATTTGAATATATACAATTTAAGATGTGTTGACATTACATATTAGGTGAAATTATACAACATATTGATTTGTTTAATAGTAGAGCAAGAAATATTCGCATACATATAGACATTTCAATAATTCTGATGGTCGTTGATGGGAAGTCCAATAAACTCATCACGTGAAACACCACGAGACTATCACCTGGTTCTTACAAATCGGACTAAGGTTACTATACTTTTGTACGTCCGTGGTAGTACAGTGGGTTAGCGCGCGGGCCTGGTTGACCTATGGTGGTCATGGTCACTAACCAGGGTTCGAACCCCACCCAAGGCATCTCAAAACCTGTGGGTTTTTAGGAGGGTTAAATTCCCTTCAGAGGTTCGAGCCCCGCGCCAGGCACCAGGAAAGGTTGACCCTAATTGGGCCTGGGGAGTTTTCAGGAGACCATGAATTCCCTTCACACCCAGCATTTCATTGGTGGCATGTACCAAAATGATTGCTCTGAACACCTCAGACTGGCCATCACAGATAAAGATGGAGCATGAACACCTGTCCCCGCGAAGACGGTATTTCACCTCATGAACGTGTTTACGGCGTACCCCCCCTGTTACTGCCGTTCCACCATCACGCTCATCTCCCCTCCAACACCTCCACAATTGACCCATTGCAACATCTGCAAAACACCCTCCATACCACCCAAACCTGTCAAGACACCAAAAATGATAACCCCGATGATACAAACCCTTTCGCCATCCATGACACCGTAATGGTAGCCAACCTCCCTGTAACCAACAAATTAGGCCCTCGCTATGTCGGACCCTACACCATTATCAAAGTCCCTAATGCCTATCAAGTCATAATTGATTATCACGGCGTGACTCGTACGTTCAGAAATAGATTCGTCCGAGCATTTAAACCTCTAAAACCACAAGACATTACCCCACCCCACACGTCCGACCCTGAATTGAACACCCCTACGACCCCTCCCACTCAGGCTATAAATGTTCCCCTACAAACCCCTAAAGGCCAAAACCCTCCAGCACAGAACCGGCCGATCATTCCTCAACATACCCCCATAACTAACCTCCAGAAACCCCAAGCCCCCACTATCACACCTTCCTCAACCATGACCCATTCCTTCACTTCTGATAGTCAAGTACCTCCCCAACTTATCAAAGTACGAAAACCTCCACCCACAACCCCGACCACAACGGAAACCCTCCCGTCTAGCCCTGACGTACCTCCACCAGGCACCACAGTAAGAAAACCACCACCCCCACCTAAAACCAAGTACACACCCAACCGCACCACACAATCTACCTCACGCTACAACTTACGCCCACGACTAAAATCTTTTAAACCCTCCAGAAAACACACCCTGCTAACCAAGTTCCGTAGGGCTGCCAGACCACTATCCTCCTCCTCCTCCTCTTCTTCTTCGTCGAATTCTCCTCCACAAAGGGAAAGAAGACGAATAATCACAAGCAAACACCATAACCCCTCTAACTATATTCCAAAAATAAACACCCCCACCCTCCCACGAAAGAACATACCTTCCCCTTCAACCTCATCCCCTCTCAACCCCCACCTTACCACCCCGAATGACCTGCTAGATCTACCCCCCCACCAAACTCCCACAAAACAACCTATTTCCACCACCATCAAATCACTAACCCCACAAAAGAACACACCCAACACACTTTCCTACCCCCAACCCTCCCAATTAAACCTCCACTCCCTACCCACCCGTCTAGCCCCCCCCCCCCTTCCACCCCCGCATCCACCCCTTTCCCCTCCACTATCCCTGCGACCCCACCCACGCATCAACCAACCTCATCATCTCATCAAACCCCCAACCAACCAACCCCTAAAAAGTACCCTATGCCAACGACCAACCCCTCCTCACACACCACGTCTAACACACAACTAACTCCTAACCAAAGCCCCTCCAAAATGACGTACCCGACCTCCACACCCCCACTTGAATCCCCCCACAAAGTCGCCCCTGAGAGAACCCCCATACATACCCCCACCCAATCCTCTCCCATTCCGCCTACCACCCTCACTCGACAAAAACCTCCACACGCATCTACCTCTCAAATAACCCCCTACATCACCCCCACTAAATGCCCTCCACCTGTAAAGCGTTCTTCCCCTCAATATAAAACATCGTCGAGCGACTCAAGTCCCACTACAAACATCTACCTTCCCACCAGAACCTCCAAAGGTAGAATCATCAACAGACCCATCAGGTTTGAAGACAGTTATGTCAAAACAACACCCCGTTCTTACACTGAAGACCCAAGCCGCACAACACACACACCCCCTCTTTCTCACACACCTTACCTAAACCAATATTGCACATTGCCTCCATATATTTTCCCAGCCTGCAACACCACCCAAGAAAACCCCCAAAACCCCAGACTCATATCCCCCCTTCACCCCCAGCTCCGCTTTCACGCGTTAGTCCCTCCCCTTCAGTTATTAACCCCTTCACCACACTGAAGAGGCCTCCTGTCAGTCCCACACACCTCACTCGATACATGACCTCCACCATGAACAAATCCACACCATTCGTCGCCCCCGTCCCTACCCCCACGGAGGAAGAATACACACCGTTCATAAGAAAGGTTAAAGTAAAAACGTCCACAGGACGCTTAGCCCGTCTACAGCGCCCACATCAAGCCCGGGCAGCCGCCCTCCACAACACCGAGGACACATTCCTACAGGTCTACATAGACCTGCAAAAGAAACCTGACCCTCGCTCTCTTAAGAACATAAGAACATAAGAAAATGGGAGTCTGCAGAAAGCCGATTGGCCTAAGCAAGGCAGATCCCTGTCCCACACAACCCCAGTTCAATTTCAAAGCCCAATTATAGGCTCAACACTCTAATACCCTGAGGATCATCTTACCAAAACGGTTAGAGATTAACGCAGGATTATGGGGGTATGCAACCCCAACCCGGCTGATCCCCCTTCACACCCAACCCTTCTCGTCCATATGCTTATCCAATTTTATCTTAAACCTCCCTACCGTTTTAGACCCCACTATAGCACTTGGTAGTCCATTCCACCCATCTACAACTCTGTTACCAAACCAATATTTGCCTATATCTTTTCTGAAACGAAATTTATCTAATTTGAAACCATTGGTACGAGTTCTTTCGCTATCACTGAGCTTTAGTACATTTGTCATGTCCCCTTTGTTAATCCCACTAACCCACTTGAACACCTCTATCATATCCCCTCTAACTCTGCGTCTCTCTAACAAATGTAAACCTAATTTCTTCAACCTTTCTTCATACGAAAGATTTCTAATATTATGGATCATTTTTTGTCATTCTACGCTGTACTCTCTCCAATGAATCTATGTCCATTCTGTAATAAGGACACCAAAATTGGACAGCATAATCCATATGGGGTCTCACTAATGACAAGTAAAGTTTTAAGATAACATCAGCAGTTCTGTTACTCACACTCCTAGAGATGAACCCGAGAATCCTGTTTGCCTTATTACGAACGCTTATACACTGTTTTCTAGGCTTCAAATCATTGCTAACAAACACACCTAGATCTTTCTCACAGTCTGAATTTTCTAATTCTAAATTAGCTAGTTTATATTTAACATTTGTTTGCATCTTCCCTATCTTTAATACCTTGCATTTGTCAATGTTAAACTTCATCTGCCAATTTACTGACCATTCATGTAAGGTATCTAGATCCCTTTGGAGGCACTCTATATCGCTATCTGAATCAATTGATCTCCCTATTTTAGTATCGTCTGCGAATTTACTTATCCTACTAGTTATACCTAAATCTAGGTCATTTATGTATATAAGAAACAACAGGGGACCTAATACCGATCCCTGGGGGACACCACTTTTGACTGCTCCCCATTCTGACTTGGTACCATTTATGCTGACTCTCTGCTTCCTACCAATTAGCCATGACCTAATCCATCCTAACAACGCCCCACCTATTCCATGTGCCTCAACCTTTCTCATCAATCTTTCATGAGGGACTCTGTCGAAAGCTTTACTGAAATCTAAATATATAATATCATATGACTTGTCATTATCTACTGCTTCATATACCTCTGAGAAAAAACTAAGCAAATTAGTAAGGCAAGACCGTCCCTGAGTGAATCCATGCTGAGAAGAATTGATTAAGTTAAATGTTTCTAAGTGGTTTCTCATTTTCCTAGCAATAATTGACTCTAGTAGCTTTCCTATGATTGAAGTGAGACTAATGGGACGGTAATTGGATGCTATTGATTTATCACCTTTTTTGAAGATCGGAACTACATTTGCAAGCTACCAAGCTTCTGGAACTATACCTGTTTCTAATGACTTGTTAAATAGAAATGTTAATGGGTAACTTAACTCATCTCTGCATTCTTTTAATACTCTAGCATATACCTCATCAGGACCAGGTGATTTATGAGGTTTCAGTCTGTCAATTTCCTTAAGCACATCATTTCTACTTATAGTAACCGTACTTAACCTATTATCTATACTATCGCTGTATACCTTACGGACTTCTGGAAACTGTGCCAAATTTTCATTAGTGAAAACGGAAAGAAATTGACTATTTGCTTGGTGGGACCTTCTAAATACCCTCAAAATGACCCACCATGACTATGCTTCTTTTTACTTCACCCTTGAGGCTCGAGGACGAGCCTACAACGAAGGAGAGGGAAGTAAAATGCCCCAGAACGAGAAGCCCACCACGGAAGCCACGAGCGAGCACCACCAGGAAACGGGAACAGAAACACCCGAAGGAAAGGCCCACAGAACGAAAGGACCAGGTGACCAAGCCAACCAGTTAAGACAGGCCGAAGCCCGCAGGGCTAAGCAGCTCCAAACCACACCTGCCTATCACTTCTAACCACTGACCCTTCCCCCACCTCGCGTATACACTACCCCTCGTATCCTACACCTCTACCTACATGATGATGAACATGAATACACCTTAATGTAATACACCCATGCCCTGTCCCTAGGTTGAGCCAATGCCAACCAGTTCAGACAGGCCTAAATCTATGTATGTTTTTCCATCCAAGAAGTAATATGTTAACCCCCTGTCTTGCCAGACTAAGTTTCTGAAGACCAACCGCCCCCATAAATATATGTATGTTCTTCCATCCGAGAAGTAATCTGTTAAAACCCCATGTCATAATTGATAAGAAACTATGATACCCACGGGTACACCAGTGTATATATAACCATTATTCCTGTAAGACCTAGACAGAAATGACTGCAGATGTTAGCCACCATGCAGTAACTCTAATTCTTACCCCAACCAGAGATTGTATACACCACCCTCTTTTACCATTGTCTCGACGCCTTTCCACCACGAAACAATACCGAAGCTACCCCTACGAACTGCCGCTTTCTTTGATATATATGTCATAGAAAACGCAGTTCCCAGGAACAACTAGAATCAGCAAGAAATAGTGTCAGAGTAACAGTGTCCATAACCATCGTATTGACGAGTAATAATACACCATGTTTTTCTCTACTTTTATCCACAGTCAAGCACACACCTACAGTTAACCTCCTCTTCCCCACAGCCCACAGTCCACATGATTCTATCATTTCCAAACTCATATACCACCACTTATTGCTCATCCCCCGGTAGCGTTTGGCTAACGTACCTTCCCTGTCATTAACCCCCAGGCTACGATACCAACTGTAGCCTAATGCCACCCCTACGCCCAGAGACCTTAGGGTCAAACTTCCACGTAACCCCCCTTAACCCTCTCCCTCTCGTTAACCCCCCACGCTCCTCAACTCCCTTCCGACCTAGCCTCTCCAGCATACCCCCTGAATATCCTTAACTTTTCCGTTACTAACATTCTCAAACCTTTTGTATAATTATATACTCCTATCCAGCCTACCTTCCCCCAGTAGGAAGGAACACCATTAGAACTTTACTAATCCTTTGCATGCCATCTATTCCCTCACAACCCATTCACAACCCTGTACCAAATGTACGTCCGTGGTAGTACAGTGGGTTAGCGCGCGGGCCTGGTTGACCTATGATGGTCATGGTCACTAACCAGGGTTCGAACCCCACCCAAAGCATCTCAAAACCTGTGGGTTTTTAGGAGGGTTAAACTCCCTTCAGAGGTTCGAGCCCCGTGCCAGGCCCCAGGAAAGGTTGACCCTAAGTGGGCCAGGGGAGTTGTCAGGACAGAAAAATTCCCTTCACACCCAGCATTTCATGGATATATACAAAAAGTCTTAAAACTGTTATCAAGCTCCAAAAGTCTGAATCGGGTTGAGTTTCGACCCTGTGGAAGAGCAGGGTTGAGTTGGCTTGATATTGGACACCCTTTTATGGCATTTGGGTGTGAAATACGACACCATTTCCAGTCTATCGGAGATAATGATGGTAAAGGAAAATGCGGCTTCTGTCTCGTGTATATTTTTACCTTTTTGTAATTTAATGCTTTAGTCATTTGAATTGTTAGTTTTAGGATATTGGAATAATAAATAAATAATAATAATAAATGTGAAATTTTGTTTTGTGTGGAGTATTTCTTTCCCTTTTAGATAGTGGAGGGAGCTGCACCAAGGGGCAGACCAAGAAAGATGTGGGATCAGACTTTACGGCCTGATCTTGAATAAAAATAACATGACAAGTGAGGCAGCTCTGAACAGGTCTGCCTGGAACGCCGTAATTCTCCCTACCAAGAATTCACCGGAGACCTCTGGTGGACGCTTCCGAAGTAGCGCCAGAGCTACGTCTGTCGACATAGACAATACTCAATACCTAGGCTATGCAAAGTTTATCACGATTCTGCATGTTTTTACTATATACTAGAATCTAGATGGCTACACTAAGTGCTTATATAGTATGGTAGTTGTGGGGGTAATGTGTCGGCTATAGAAAGTACGACATATAGCTTATAATTAAGAATGATTGACGGAGAGGGAGGGTGAAGAACTGCGGGATACCGCCATTTAAAGGGCCCAGGTCGCTTACTGTACAAAACGTGTCTGGCGCAGCAACGCCAACAATTTCTGGTAGGGAGAATTGGGATAGTCTGTACCCCTTTAATTCACACAGATCCCTCCTAAGCGGTATAAAACCGTCTAATGATAGCCAGATTAAACTGTTAAAACGCGTCATATTTCTCTAAATACGCGATCAAATGTAGGCTAATAATCCAAAACAATAATTTCACTCCCATCACCAAATACCTCCCAATGAAATTAATGAAAGCATGTGATCCTCCCGGGATTCGAACCTGGGATACCAGATGCAGATCTTGTTGTTCTTAGGGTTGTGATGTGCAATGTAAGCTACACAGAGTAGGAATCTCCAGATATTTGCACAGGCATTATTAACGTCGGGACAGCTTTAATTGTTATGTGTTTTGTTTTATTGAAAGAGTGTAGTGAAATAACAGAAAAACATATTCACCACCACAGCCAACATACCGAGATCCCCACCCCTACCTCCACCACCATCACCACCACCACCACAGCCAACATACCAAGATCACCACCTATAGCTGCTCACCACCACCACCACCACCTCTACCAATAACAGAGAAACAGTTACCCAAGCATTCACCACCACAAATAGTTTTCTCTCTCTACCACACCTCTCCCGCATCAGAGAAAACGTCGACTCAAAGACTCAAGGATAACAATTATATACCTGTGCAGGGCAGAAGATAACATGTGATCAGTTCTCGCCGATATTATACACTTCTCCTGCAACACCCCAAACCTACAAACTTGCAACCACTGTCCACTCCATCTACCTCCAGCCTGTAAAACACATAAGCAGCCCCAGACCAAATCAGAAGACAATATCATATTATATCACCTCACGCCAGAGTTAAAAAGGACACAACCGCCCCCAGACAACACGAGTTACTACCATCGAGATGACACGCCCTCTAACACCAGGGAAAAACTTATCCATCAACATAACCAATTCCAAAAGAAGAAGAAAAGCGAAGAAGAGAAATCAATCAAGAAATGGCACTATAAGTAAATAAGTATATCACCCCTCTCCAAGCCACAAGGAACTAACCACCCTACAACATCCTACCCCTAGGCGCCTTTCTGATGCTCAACCACATCACCCCCGAGGCCCTGAGAAACGGTATGACTATGACGGAAGATTTTAGGATCGACATCTCAATCTAGAGCTGTTCTTGACACCCCGAGTAAAAGGACAGATTCGAAAGTTGAGGACACAGTTGAAGAGTTGTTCAGTTGATCGCAAGGCGTAGACACAATTACGAGACTGTAGTCACCCATTATACTAATTCTTTTTAGTGGGTATCAACAAGCTGGTTTATTAGAGCCTTCTGGGTGAAGTAATCTAATATTCTCGGCCTACCTCAACCCCGGCGCTATTGTGGATATAAGCAGACAGTCGGGTACTAACTAGCTTTATCCAGGATAGACCAAACCACAAGAAATTAATCAAAGTATTTTTAAAGACCAGAGTAGACAGGAGTTCACTCCTGCGTTCGCTCGATTCTATTTTGTCACGGCTTGGGCTAGGCAATTTAGTTATTTAAGTTCCCAAACCAAAGTACTCGAGTTACACTGTGGGAACCCAGTGACGTCAGGACAACCCCACGGCCAGCGGATCTACCCAAGATTGGATTACTAATTCTACACCCATTGGATTAATTATTCTACACATCGAAAGTGAAGTTATTATACCGTAAAAGTTATAGAAGATCTAACTGTGAAAAGAAATTGTACTTGGCGTATTATCAGAGAGAAAGTATATAAAGATCGAAAGTGAAAGTAATTAAAATATATCTACTGCGTATATGATAAAAAGTATTCTGGAAACATCGGATACTACGCACGTATATCAAAAGCGAGAGAAAGGAAGCTCTAGTGAAACTCAAAGAAATTAGGGAAGTACTGATAATAATTCTGCTAAAATTAATAACAAATAAATTCAAGTTAACTGATGCGTAAGCACCACAGTGATTTAACCTCAGGAAAATAATTACGTTTAGCTCCCAAATTCCAGAACAACTCTACGCAGGTAAATACCACAAGTTCACATATATAATTACTATATAACCTTTCTAAGCACAAGTGTAAATCCTCGATTGAAAGGAGTGCTACTCTTATCTCTGAAATAAATACAGGACAAGTGTAATCTTTCAGTTAGAAAGCAGTCCCTAATACTTACTTAGATATAGCATAGAATAATCCAGTCTTGCGAGTCAGACGTAGTGGAGCCTCGTTCGTTCACTTTAATTGTTTTGTTCTTGACCATTATTGTTCTAGCTTTTACGTATGCGATATTCTTGTGCAAATAAACGGAATATGAATACACGTCTTGTGATAATTATCCTCTATTTTCTTTCTGTGTCTGTGGTAAAACAATATAACTTCTCCAGTTAGGAAGAGCCCACTTGATCAAAACCAATTAAACCCCAGTAAAAACCTGGCATAACATGTAGAGAGGGGAAGCTGTTGGAGTGGCTTTGTTATGTGTGTTTAGTCTGTATACATGTCATCAGGATGTCTCCTGACTGGGTGCGAGCATGTGAAACATGCTAGGATCGACGTACTACCACACCCACTAAATGTCCGCCGTGGCAGGGATTCGATCCCGGATATTGCAGATTCACACGTGAGCGTGCTCACCACTCGACCACCGCGGTTCCATGCAAATCTTAAACACTCTAAGTATTACACCAAGCACAAGCACACCACCAAAACAGCTATTTGTTATGTTTGTTTAGTTACAAGAAACAAAGTCCGAAACAGAAGGATTGAAGTGAAAATAAGAGAAAAAAAAACAGTGACTAAGAACATGACGCCAACAATGGACGGGGATCAAAACAAATCCGACCCAGAGTGCCCCGACTGCGGAATCAAGTTCGCAGGTGAAAAAAATGCAATCCAATGCGACTACTGCCAGGATTGGCTGCACTATTTCTGCACAGAACTACCTGCCTATCAAATTCTCAACTATGCAAAAACGGCAAGGAAATTCATGTGCAAAACATGCTGCCTAACAAAGTTTGACACAAAAGGTGAGTGGGTGGCCGAGGCAGAAGCAGCCGTTCTCCAACACAAGGAACGAATAACCAATTCTGGAGCGATAAGTAAGGTAAGAAAAATCCATGTTCATCTCCAGAGCAACAAAGCTGTCACCAACACGCCAGCTGACAATACTCCAACAACCAAGGAATTAACTGGGGACACTGACCTAGGCCAAGGCCTACCCATAAGCCCAGTAGCCTTAGGCAAAAGTGACGGTGACAACCCCCATACCAGTAACACAACAAACGTGGCTATAGGCCTAGATCTAGATCTGGGGAACACACCAGGAAATATTAGCATCACAATGCCAGATGCCCATAGCCCCCACCCCGCAACACTAGCAGACACGGCAGAGCCCCCTCAAAATGCAGCAAGACAGGTGAGGTCGGGGACCCCAACGAGCACACACCCCACATGCAACGGATGCAGCCATAATGCTCCTACATACAGTAGAACAGGTGAGGTTAGTGCTGTAAATACAAATTCATGGAGACCTAGGCCCAGAGCTGAATACAGGGGCACCGATATTAGGAGGAAAAGAATAGAAGTATGCAATTTCTACCTAAGAAATGAATGCCGATATGGAGTAGTGGGCATGGGATGCAAACAAGACCACCCAAAAATATGTGCAAAATTCATGAAGCACGGGCGGGATGAAAGAATCGGTTGCAAGCGTGGATGGAAGTGCATCGACTACCACCCATATGTATGCAGAATCTCACTCAACAAAAGGGCATGTACTATGAGAGACTGCAATCTTCCACACATCAAGGGAACCAAAATACTGACGCCCAGAAACAACGTCAACAAACCAAGGGAACACGCTACAGGACACATTCAAAGGGAATTTGCTTACACACCAACACATGAGGAAAAAATAGAAAGCCAACGCAATGCCCTCAGAAGCTGGCCAACCATCCAGCAAACTCACAAGGTCAGACCAGCAGCGGTACACACGGCTATGCCCGACCAAGGTGCTTTTTTAGAGGTAGTAATGGGACGTCTTCTGGAAGTGGAAAAACGGTCTCAAGCGATAATGGAGAGATTCCTAGCCCAAACCGAGGGGCCAGACATGAACCACAGAGGAAGGTGCAACTACCACTAACTAGTTTTTTTGTGGGCAACATCAGAGGACTTTACCCACGAAACAATCAATGTAAAGTCCCTATGTTGGAAGAAATTGCAGAGGAAGACAACTCAATTTTTCTAGCCCTCACAGAAACACACCTGAACGAAAACATTTTGGATGCAGAGATCAATATCCATAATTTCACTCTATTCAGAGCCGACAGAGAGGACAGAAGCCACGGAGGAGTAGCACTCTACCTAAGGGAGGATATGGCTGCAAATACCGAAACTTTAGTTGCATTCTCAAACGGCACAACAGAGCTACTAGCAGTACACATAAGACAAACCGACATGCTCATCATAATTCTGTATCGACCTCCAAACACCACAGGGGAAATTTTCAAGGAGGTCACAGAGAAAATACAATCACTCCTACAAAATCTTCCAACTCCCGCTACAGATGTCATCATCACAGGAGATTTCAACCTGCCCATCATCAATTGGGCAACCATGAAAATAGATGGAGGAACCAGGGATGAAAAACAGCAAGCCAAGGAGCTAATGACTATCATGGACACTGCATACATGAAGCAATACATCGAGGAACCTACAAGAGGCAACAACACACTGGACTTACTATTTGGCAACAACTTCGACCTGGTACACTCGTACGAAACTGTAAAAACTATAATGTCCGACCACAGCCTCATCAAAGTTAGAACCCCCACACCAGCCGCCACACCACCAAGAAGATGTCAACAGGAATCAAGCCAAATACCCTGCACCTCTCTGAAAGATCTCAACTTCTACAGCAAAGATATAGACTGGGACAGACTGAGAGCAGAACTGGCAGGAACTGATTGGAGGGCACTATTCGAAGATAAAAACGTCGACGAAACTCTCAGTATCCTCCAGAAACAATGCCTGGAGACCTGTAAAAACACCATACCACCCAAATCAAGCAGGAAGCAGATCAAGCAGATTCCCAGAGATAGAAAAATACTAATGAAGAAAAGGACGTACTTGAGAGCCAAGCAAAGGAAGACCAGCTATGCGCACAATATCACCAAACTACAAGAAGAGCTCGATGAAGTTGAACGTAAACTCATCCAGTCACACCAAGAGCAAAGAACACGCGAAGAACTACAAGCAGTTGCAAACATACGAGTAAATAGCAAATTCTTCTATGCATACGCAAAAAGGAGACTCAGGAACACCACAACAATAGGACCACTTGCAAAACCTACGGGCGAACTTGAGAGTGACCCAACCGAAATGGCCAAGATACTCAAACAGCAGTATGAAAGTGTCTTCAGCCCGCCAAATGAAGACAAGAAAATCGAGAATGCAACAACTTTCTTTGGCAACGCTCCAGAGACACCACATCAACTCTCCTCGGTAACAGTATCAACAGAGGACATAATAGCAGCCATCGACAAGATTGGACCAAACTCTGCGGCAGGACCAGATGGCTTTCATGCCCAACTGCTAAAAAACTGCAAACATCAGCTAGCCCTGCCTCTAAAACTGCTGTGGAGCAAGTCCCTCCAAACTGGATATGTACCACAATCCCTAAAAGAAGGTAATGTCACACCAATACACAAAGGGGGTAGTAAAGGCATAGCCAAAAATTACAGACCAGTGGTGCTGACGTCACATCTTATTAAAATCATAGAAAGAACAATAAGAGCTAAGATGGTCAGCTTCCTGGAAGATAATGAGGCGTTCAACGAGGGGCAACATGGCTTTAGAAAAGGCCGCTCCTGCCTCTCACAACTACTATCACACTACGACAAAATCCTACAGGATATTCAAGACGGAGAAAATGTAGACGTCATATATCTAGATTTCGCCAAAGCTTTTGACAAGGTGGACCATGGGATCCTTCTACATAAACTCAAATCACTGGGAATAGGGGGAGACCTTGGAAGATGGCTCCACAGCTTCATCACCAACAGAAAACAAAGAGTCACGGTTCAAGGAAGCCTATCAGATGCAGGGGGGGTCATCAGCGGAGTACCACAAGGATCAGTACTGGGACCTCTCCTATTCCTCATCATGATAGGAGACATCGACAGGGACCTGGAACACTCAACAGCCACATCGTTTGCAGACGACACCAGACTCATGAAGAAAATCACCTCACAACATGATGCTCAGCTACTACAACAAGACTTGGACAAAATCCTGAAGTGGGCAGAAGAAAACAACATGGCCCTAAACGGAGACAAGTTCGAGCTTCTAAGGTACGGGAACAAGAGAGTACTACAAAACGACACCAACTACAAAAGTGGACAGCAAGAAATTACCGCCAAGGACACAGTGAAGGACTTGGGAGTAAATATGAGCAGTGACGCCACTTTTTCCCAGCATATTACCAAAGCCACAACAACAGCAAAACAAATAGCAGGCTGGATCCTGAGAACCTTACACACAAGAAATGAGAGGTGTATGCTAACACTGTGGAAGTCACTGGTCCTACCACGACTGGAGTACTGCTCCCAGCTCTGGTCTCCCCAAAAAGTAGGAGAAATAACAGAAATTGAAGCCACCCAGAGGACATTCACCAGTAAAATCCATGGGTTTCAACACCTTAACTACTGGGAGAGACTTAAGGAGCTGCAGCTGTACTCACTTCAAAGACGTAGGGAGAGATACATCATCATCTACGTCTGGAAGATTTTGGAAAAAAATGTACCAAATCCAAACATCCAAGAGACTCAGCACCAAAGGCGAGGGAGGCTGTGCTATGTGAGGACTACGCCGGGATCAACACAAAAAATCAAATCCCTGATCCATCACAGCTTTACATACAATGGAACCAGACTGTTCAACTGTATACCAGCCCCTCTCAGGAACATGACCGGGGTGTCTCCAGACACCTTCAAGAAACACTTGGACATGTGGCTGGCCAAAATACCGGACCGGCCACCAACACCAGGATACCCCAGCACCAACTCCAACCGACTTCTGGAATGGAGAGTGGAAGAAAGGGAGCTGCCTGGTCGCAGTGGAGCCCCAGCTCAACTGTGTCACTAACGGACGGAATACAACTAAGTGTAAGTAAGTGTTACCCATAGAAAATATTCGCTTTCTCAAATACATTTCAAAGAAAAAGGGAGTTTAATTGGGTAACTAAATTATAAAATATGATCAGCCTCTTGCTATTGTTCCTGTAGGCCCTATATGGCTCAGGTAAGCGGGCAAGCTTCCTCTATATATTTATATATTGTGGTTGAGAAGAACAAAAGGTGCGTTGGGGGGGCCGCTTCTGTTCAGCTGTTATGACAAAGAAATTTGAAAGTTCTTATAATAATCGTCAAACTAGAATAATGGGCCCAACGTCTTATAATCTGAAAACTAATGGAGCTAAACATGAGGATGAAGGTGGGCCAGAATAAGCAACCATCCTATAGTTTATTTGTTTCCAGCTGATGCTTAATGCAAAATATGAAACCATAATTATTGTCTCATATAAATGCCAAGTTTTTACCATTAGCAACATATTTCGCTTCAAAATCGTCGTAATAGCAGAGTAATCACGACGAGGACATGCCAATTTACCCTCAGCTGAAAATAAACCGACTATATCAACTCTTATGTACGGTAATTAGTTTTGAATTTCCCGCCAAAAGTCGGCGTCAGATCAGATCAGATGAAATATTGAGGGATAAGGCTTTACAACGGCACCTCGTATTTACATTCTGCTTTTCCTATTTTTCTGAAGCGTGTAGAGAGAGGAAGCTGTTGGAGTGGCTTTGTTATGTGTGTTTAGTCCATAGACCTATGGTTTAGTCTGTATACGTCGTCAGGATGTACCTTGACTGGGTGCGATCATGTGAAACATGCTAGGACGCACTACCAAGCGATTGTTGGTACGGACAGTGTTGTCAATTTCTAATTTCATGTTAGCCATGTTTATATATATCTAGCAAAAAATATCGTATTTCCTGATAGAGAAGGCTGTAAGGATGGCAAACTTGACATATTCCATAGTAGCTAGGAGTTGCTCTAGAATACTGGTAGGAAAGACTTATTGGAAGAGCATAGCTCTTCCAACAGTAATGTATGGGTCTAACATGGGAGCGTCTGTACTCAGCCGGATACCTTACCCTCTACGCATACGCGAAAATGTAAGCCTCCCTTGGCCCCCCGTTCCCTGCGTTTAAATAAACCCTTCCAACCGTTCCTGCCAGCTCGCTCTGTAGTACAGTCACTAGAGTTCCCGCCTGGCATTCAGATATCCAGTGTTTGATCCCACTCGAAGTTTAGTATATTTTTATTTTGTTATTTGTGTTATGTTATATTATATTATATTAGGGTTAGGTTAAGTTAGGTTAATCTAATCTAATATATAATATTTACATTTTCGGCTCGAAGTTTAGTAGGCCTATATCTTTATATTTTTATTTTGTTATTTGTGTTATGTTATAATATTTAATATTATATTAGGGTTAGGTTAGGTTAGGTTAAGTTAGGTTAATCTAATCTAATATAATATAATATTTGTAAATTTTCGGCAGTGGGCGGGGCCAAGGGAGGCTTAAATTTTCGCGCATGCGTAGAGGGTAAGGTATCCGGCTGAGTACAGACCCTCCCGTCTAACATAATGTACTTCACAAAGCAGGACATAGAAAAACTACAAAGGGTAGAGAAGAGTGTGGGAAGAAAAATACTGGGAGCTCCAAGGTACACACAACAAGCAGCAATAAGAGGGGAGATAGGAATTTCAAGCATGAAGTCAAGAATCATGGAAGGACAGTTAAAGTATTTTCAGTATGTACTGAGAGGAGAAGGGAGTGAACTGCTTGGCAGAGTGGTAGATTAATTGAGAATGGAGCTCAAGAAGAATAAATGGATACAGGGACTGATGGAGGATAGGAAATTAATAGGGATAAGAGGAAAGTTAGTGAGATATGATGAAATCAGTAGAAAAGTGAAAGAATGGGATACAAAGGTGTGGAAACAAGAGATGCAAGAGAAAACAAGTCTGAAGATGTTTAGAGAGTGGAGAGACAGTATTGGGGGGCAAGATCAGGTGTACGACAATAGAGAGGCAGAAGTTATACTCTTCAAATGCAGAACAAACAACATGGACCTGGGCGATAGGAAACGATTCTACAGTGAGACGACAGAGTGCATCATGTGTGGCGACCCGAGAGAAGACCTGAGACATTTTGTGATGTTTTGCCCGGCTTACGACGAGGAAAGAGGAAAAACCCCAGCCCTGCAACATCCCTACCCAGAGGAAGTAGATGCCATAATTGGAAACCTACTATTTAATAACAGTATTATAGGAAGCACCAAAAATACATTGCACACATTTTGGACGATAAGACAAATCAAGAAAAAACAACTACAAGAATAATTTAAAAATTAAATAAAACCCAGATCGCAAGAGACCACATCAGGAAGTGCCGATACCAAAGCGCTACTTTCGCCATCTAACTGAACTGAACTGATAGTATTAAGGGTAACATATTACGTAAAAATATTTGCGGTAATTCTGTTTATGAAATTCAAAATAATCTAAATATTGATAACTTAATCGATGAACATACCAAGAAAAATATAACATTTGATGTTAAACTTTCTGATAAGAACAAGTGCATTGCAAAATTATACATGTTACCTAAATTTCATAAAAGACCTTATAAATATCGCTTTATTGCCGGAGCAAAATTTGCTACCACTAAAACTCTATCAGAACAAGTCGTAAATTGCTTAAAATACATTAAAAGTACTCATAAAAGATATTGTAATACCATCATGAGAATAACTGGCATTAACTATTATTGGAGTGTTGACAATTCGTTAGAAGTTATTGATAAAATAAATACCATGCCGAAAGTTACCTCGGTACATAGCTTCGACTTTTCAACTTTGTATACCAATTTGCCTTTAGATTTAGTATATTCAGAGCTTTGCTTTATTATAGATTTGCACTTTGACAGGTGGAATGGTGGAATTTGTGGCAGTGGCTGCTCCCAGAGTCCTGAAGCCAGACAGGTGATGGGACCAAAGGGCGCCGCTGTCAAGGGCTCCACTCACGCCAGGGACCTCCTGAAGGAGGGGCAGAAGGAGTCAACCAGCAGGAGACCCACCAGGCCGAGCCCAAAATCCAATACCACATCTTTTTCCATCATAGATGTGGTTATTAGGACGGCTATGGCTCTGGCTGGAGACGACACCTCCCTCCTGCAGCAGATTCTGCCCGCCCTCCTGAAGGAGAACAACCTCCCTGTAATATCCATCCCAGCCAACCTTCCAGGGAGCCACCAGAGAACACCGAGGCAGAGGAACACACCGGCTCCAAAACTTCTCCTGCCTCGCCCTCTGAATAGGAAAAACTGCCCACCATCACCTTCAGAGGGGCCTGCACCATCACCACCAGCACCCACCAAGCCGAAGGTCCTGACTCTGACTCCCTTCATCGACCTTTTCACTGAAGAATGCAACCCTGAAGAGGACAAGATTCCAGCACCACCTATGGAGGTCGAGGAAGCCCTCCCACCACCACCACCACCTTCAGTAATCACGGCTATGACAGCAACCACTACACCACCACCTGAGTTAGCAGAACATGTAGAAGCAGCCTCCATGCCCACCATTGAGATTGCGAGCCCCAAAGACAAAAAAATGAAGAAGCAGAAGAAAACACCAGCAGTAGCAAAGGAGACCTTACCAGCTGCAACTTCCGAGCCCCAGCCACCAACACCACAATCAGCAAAAACTCCTCACCAACTGTTCATGGAAGTCTGTTATCCACACCTCGAAACAGACTTCAACATGTCCATGAGCTATGCCTACAAGGACTTCATAATACCTGAGTTCCACGGATTCCTGTCATACTGTATGGAAAATTGGAAAAGAGACGGCTGCACCAACTACGTGACTTGCAGCGTAACAGTGGAGGAAGCTCTAAAACGCGGCTTCCCAGACCTCCCAAGGAAATAAAAACTCACCACCACCACCCATCACCTTCACCACCATCACCCCAGCCTCACACACCCCCGACCAGACATGGCAGATGATACCCGTGCCAGCGAGGAGCCTCCCCGAACGCGCCCCTGTCGACCTTGCCCTGGCCAGTCTCTTCAGCAGCTAAACCAGAAAAACCCTCAGGCAGTTCCAGTCAAGCCTGGAAACCTTTTTCTCCTGCTACAATTCACTTCATCCAACTATTTCTTGTCCTATCCCCACTTCCCCCTAACCCCCTGTCACTACTCAATTTGACTTGACTTGACAGGTTCGTTAGGAATGGTAATTATTTCATAAATGTTTATACATATTTTAATAATGCATCACTTAGCTCTACTCCCACTAGTTCTGTATATTTTGATAGAACTAAACTTAAAGATGCCCTTAAATTCCTCCTTTTCAATACTTATGTTAGATTCGGGCCTTACATTTTCAAACAAATATTAGGAATTCCTATGGGTGGAAATGCTAGCCCTTTAATTACAGACTTATTCTTGCTTGCTTTAGAATTTAAATATATAAAAGACTTAGTTGACAGTAGCAAGAAAAATAAAATCCCAGAAAAATTAGCACTTGCTAAATTGTTAAGTAATAATAGTAGTGAAATGCTAGTTTTTTCCAGGTTAAATAGGAATGGGAATTATCCCCAGGCTACCTTTAGGATCAACCTTTCCTGGTACCTGGCGCGGGGTACGAACCTCTGAAGGGAATTTAACCCCCCTAAAAACCCACAGGTTTTGAGATGCCTTGGGTGGGGTTCGAACCCTGGTTAGTGACGCACCACCATCACCACCAGGCCCGCGCGCTAACCCACTGTACTACCACGGACGTACTAAAAGTATAGCAACCTTAGTCCGATTTTTAAGAACCAGGTGATAGTCTCGTGGTGTTATCACGTGATGAGTTTATTGGACTTACCATCTCCGACTATTTTACGCTATACCTGACGTCAACTCGGGTTAGTATTATTGTGGGTGCGGGACATTTTCGAGGGCATTACAAGTAGATATATTGATGATATTCTCGTTTGCAATTTGTTAAATTTTAATCTATCTATCTATCTATTGCCTGACGCCGTGATCCCCGAAGGGGTGGCCACGAACGAACCGCCCCATGCACCTCTGTCCCCAGTCAGTCGACGCCCCTCCCCCCAACCAGCACCGCCTTCGTTCATGTAGTTCCTCACTCCATCCTTCCACCTCATATTCGGTCTACCTCTCCCCCTCTGTCCCTCCACCTCGCTCTCGTACACCCTCTTAGTCATTCTCTCGCTTTCCATACGTTCCATATGGCCGAACCATCTCAAGTTGTTCCTTTTCACACTTTCCAGCACATCTACCTCCACACCACACCTCCTTCTTACTTCCTCATTAGTCTGTCTATCCCTCCATGTAACTCCGCACGCACTCCTTAAGTAATTCATTTCCACTGCTCTCACTCTTGGTCTGAGTCTCTCAACCAACGTCCATGCTTCGCTTCCATAAGTCAGTGTCGGGATTACCACACTGTCATGCAAGGACTTCTTCACTTCCATACTGACCACCCTATTTCTTGTTACTGCTTTTAGCGTTCCTACAACCCTCTTCCCCTGTTGTACCCTCTCCCGCACCTCTTCATCCATAGTCCCATCTTTACTCAACACACTGCCCAGATACTTAAAAGAGTTGACGATCTCCATAGCCTGACCGTTCAGCTTCACCTCACACTCGTGACTTCACCCCTTTCGAAGACCATAACCTTGCTCTTCCCCGTATTTACCTTCAAATTCCGTTTTTCGCACACTGTTCCAAACTCATTTACCAGACCCTGCAACTCCCATTCATTATCACTCATCAGAACTGTATCATCCGCAAACAGCAGTATAGGTAGCTTCCACTCAATTCCCTCCCTTTTCAGCAATACACCAACATCCACTGCTCTTGATAGTATTTCTTTCATAACTCCATCCATATATACAGTAAACAACCACGGGGACATCACACACCCCTGTTTCAAACCAACATTCAGGTCAAAGAACTCGCTCTGCACTCTCCACACGTACTGCCGCCTTTGCACCCTCATACATGCTCTTCACTGCTTTCAGCAACTTGCCCTCTACTCCGTATATTCTAAGTACTTTCCACAAACCTTCTCTATCCACTCTGTCATAGGCCTTCTCCAAGTCCATAAAGGCAACATACACCTTTTGTTTCTTCTCCAGATACTTCTCCACAACACAATTCAGGGTAAAAATCTGATCTACACTCTTCCCTTCCTAAAACCTCCCTGCTCGTCGCCTATCCATTTCTCCGTTCTCACTCTCACTCTCTCAATCACTACCCTACTGTATACCTTCCCTACTACGCTTAGAAGACATATTCCTCGGTGGTTACCACACACTCCTCTTTCCCCTTTGCCCTTATATAGGGGGACTATTATGCCAGTCTTCCAGTCATCGGGTGCACTCCCCTTCTCCCATGCTAGTTTGCACATTTTCCATACCCATTCTATCACTATCTCACCACCATACCTCAACATTTCCCCACACACTCCATCTGTTCCTGGTGCTTTCCCCAACTTCACTCTTTTCATGGCTTCCCACACTTCTGACCTCCTGATCCCCACCTCCTCCTCCACTACTTCTCTTCTTCTCCCTCCCATACCATATCCAGCTATGTTTGCTGGCTCTTCATTCCTTTCATTTAGCAACTCACTGAAGTACTCCCTCCATCTTTCGACTCTCTCTTGCTTCTCGGCTAGCATTCTCCCATTCTTATCTTTCACACCCTTACTGTTTCCCTTGCTACCTTCCCTAACTTTCTGACTTCTTTCCAGAACAGTTTCTTACTCTCCCTCCATTTTACACTCAGATTCCTTCCAAATTCCTCATCTACTCTTCTCTTACTTTCCTTCACTACTCTCTTCACCACCCTCTTACTCTCTACGTACCTCGCTCGTTTCTGTCTCTCGGAATCTTCATTCCCTACTACCCAACCACTCTCTATATGCTTTCTTCTTTTCTTCCACAGCTATTCTTACCTCTTCTGTCCACCATGCTGTACCTTTCACTCCCCTCCCTCTTCTCCTCACTCCACACACCTCCTCACATGCTGCACAGATCTCATCCTTAAACACCTTGCTCATCTCCTCCACTCCATAACTTCCAGGTCGAACCCACCTAGTCGTCTTTCCACTGCTCTCCTGTACTCCTCCCTGACTTCCTCCTCCTGCAACCTCTCCACCCTCCTCACCATTCCACCCTCCTCTCGCCTCCCTCCCGCTCTCCTCACCCACTTCTTTTGTATCCTAACCTTAGCTACCACTACATAATGATCAGACAGACCCCCTCCAATACCCCTATACACCCTAGCATCCATCACAGATTTCTTCATTCGTTCATCCACACATACATAATCAATCAATGACTTTCGTTCCACCACTGTCTTATCCTTCATCGTCAACATCCGTTTCCACGTGTACCTGTGGATCATTCTGTGTCGGAAGAAGGTGTTGGCTATCCACAGCCTCCTCCCCACACATACGTCCACAAGTGCACTACCATTCCCATTCACCTCTGATGGTACCCCCCACCCTCCCACCACTCCCTCAACTTTCCTATCACCCACCTTACCATTCATATCCCCAATCAGAAATATTCTTTCGTTCTTGTCAAACTTCTCCAGGCACGCCTCCACATTCATCCAGAACTCCTCTTTCTTTCTTTCAAGTATATCCTCTGTCGGGGCATACACGCATACAATTTTATACAACACGCATAAATTTTAATCAAGTTGCTAAACTTATTTACCCTAATTCTATTCCCCTCACACAATGTAACGTAAATTATAAAGTTGAAAATTTTCTTGATATAAATATAGAGATTGTTAATGAACAGTGCATACTTAAAGTATATCACAAAGTTGATGATTTTAATTTTAACGTAATAAACTTTCCTTTCCCTAGTAGTAATATCGATAGTAAAATAACTTATAATTGTTTTTATTCCCAATTAATAAGATTTTGTAAAATCTGCACTAAAGTAGATGACTTTTGGGCTAGAGCTAGGTTACTATACAGACTCTTAGTGGACAGAGGTTTTGAGGCAAGTAAATTGTTCCATAAATTTAATCTTTTAGGGTCAATTATTGTGACTGTATTCTAAAATTTGACATCAATAATTTTAATCAAGCATTTTTAACTTGAAGTTTCTTGTATAACCTCTGCTTACTTTTTGTCTGTATTTATTGTTTTTTGTCTGTATTTATTGTTTATCTTTTTCTTTTTCTATTAATATTGATGATTTTTTAAATTTATTGTTCTTGTTAAAATAGTACTCTTTGTTTAAATCTGTTGTTACTTCATATTTTGCAATTATTTGTCTTTATATTATATGTATTCATTGTCGATAGTATTAATTGCTTACTTTTGCGATTTCCTTAGTTTATTTGTGCTATAAATGTAGGTTATTTGTAGGGTAGTTATTGATAGGGGTCACTTGAGGCATGCTATGCTTACAGGTACCTACCTGAAATGCCGGGTGTGAAGGGAATTCATGGTCTCCTGAAATTTCCCCAGGCTACCTTTAGGATCAACTTTTCCTGGTACCTGGCGCGGGGTACGAACCTCTGAAGGGAATTTAACCCCCCTAAAAACCCACAGGTTTTGAGATGCCTTGGGTGGGGTTCGAACCCTGGTTAGTGACCCAACCATCACCACCAGGCCCGCGCGCTAACCCACTGTACTACCACGGACGTACTAAAAGTATAGCAACCTTAGTCCGATTTTTAAGAACCAGGTGATAGTCTCGTGGTGTTATCACGTGATGAGTTTATTGGACTTACCATCTCCGACTATTTTACGCTATACCTGACATCAACTCGGGTTAGTATTATTGTGGGTGCGGGACATTTTCAACGGCATTACATTACATCCTTCTTTAACTAGGCTAGTCCCTAGCCTATTTTAAGGTCGTAAGGTATCGTAGCTGTATTACCTCAGCAATCTCAATATTGTTGGTATAGGGTTCGCGTGACGGGTGCTCCACGTAGCTACCTGATCACGTTCCCTAGCTGCCACCAATGAAATGCCGGGTGTGAATTGTGTGGGGGTGGAAGGGAGCTACTGACTGAAAACTGTCACAAGGGAAATTTTGTTGGTGGGGAGATAGCTGAACATTTCTGGGGTCATGGGGAAAATATGTTGTGGTAGGCCTACATAGGTAGGCATAGCTAGAATACGGGGCTTGTTGGGGGAGCTGCGGAGGGTTGGTGGGGGAAGAGTTAGGTGTCGAACAGGGGTTATTGGTAGAGGACTGATGTATTGACTTGGGGTTGTTAACAGGACGAATTTTGGGAATCTTCTTGGTGGCAGTCACGGTCTGGTTAGCGGTTATCTGGGGTTGGTGAGTTTGTTTGACATGCATAGAAAAAGGATGGGGTTTATGGGGTAACACAATTGATGGAAGATGATCATTGGTGAATGGCTGGGCAGGGGAAAATTTAGGGATGGTCAGAGAGGATAGAGGCAAGGAAGAGTGCACTGGGGTTGGACTTTCACCGGAAGTCATTTTGGAAGGGTGCACGGAGTCTTGGATAGGGGCTGAAGGGTTGGATAGGGGATTCATCGAACTGCGTATGCATTCTTCTCTGATGGAGAGCATATGTTCTTCGAATAAGCCATACGGGTCGAGATGGGCGGTGATGTGGGGTGGGAGGATGTTTAGCAATGCGGTGAATAAGAGTTCATTTTGTTGGTCGTAATCTTCATAGCTATACGTGGTCCTCACGTATCTGTAGAGTTGTATGAGGGTCACATTATATCCCCTTCATACTTGATCTCGTCGACTTTTATTATTTTGGGGGCGACGGGGGAACCCAAAAGTGGATCTAAGGTCTGGATCACGAAGGATCGAAACTGGTTCCAGGTACTCTCTGGCGTATCCTGTGTCACCATTTGGTGAACAAATTCTTGAAAGGTAGGCTTATCAACAAGTTGGGAAACGGCTTCTCCCAACTGTATAATATGCAAAATTGCCCAGGCGATTTTTTCGTGGTCATTATTATGAAGTACCACATCGTTACACTGGCTTTATTATGTCTAAGTAACTGGTGATATCATAAGTGTTTATATCATACTTGGGAATGTGTGCGAATGGCTGAAGATTTCGCGATGTTGCCATGCTTTTACTGTTCCAAACTTGCAGTGTAATGCAACCTTTTATCCGAATCAAGAACCACCGCTGCCGCCAATGTTATGCCCTGTTTTTCTACAGGTTTAACTTGGGTAATGTGAGTTCTAAATTGACTGGGTATATAAGGCTGCATGCACAATACAAGATATGAGGAATAGAGAACACAAAGAAACACATGGTAGCAAGTTACATGATCACGTTTATTGATATACCACTGCAGAATACTTGTGTAAGACAATATAATAGAATTGAACAACACTAGCATAAGTGGATCTGGATGGAGCCTAGTCTCCCACTTCCAACGTTCAGGTATTAATCTTCTGATCACTGGCTTTGATTTCACAGGTTTATATACCGAAGACCATCAATGTTACTTATAGATTCATATTCACTGTTAGATTTATTACTGGTAGCTCTGGTGCACAAGTAGTAGTTCACAGACTAGATTAGACACACGTATTTTTAGAGCACGGGAAATCTAGTAACCTCAGGGGATACTGATCTAAGTTTTATATCCTTGTCTCAGAAATACATAGAACGCAAATCAGTGGGCGAACGTTAGATATCACTAGAGTTTTAATATCTGAATAAAGTAATTACGAGTCAAGGTCGCCTGTTAATTAAAGAGCACTGATCGCTTAGTACGTCCCAAATGGAATGGTTAAGTATGAATTACACTGGGCAAGGTCTTAGCCACTTCGTAGAAATATTAATTAGTGAATCTAAAACAGTACAGTAATATGTAGTACTGCTAAAGGGAATCTTGGGTAGTATCTGATGGGTCTGGTCCTGGTTATCTTGCGTCCATGATGTTGGGGGCTAACGACTGGTTCCGCGGCCGTCCAGGGGGGCCATATGTGTGAAGTTCTTCAATACGTGGGCAGGTCCTTCTATCCAAATCTGCCACGGAGTCTGCCGGTTCTGGGATCTCACTCCGGAACAACACAAGGGCAGAGCTAGAAATTAACTGCAGGGTAGTGACCCCTGGTTGGTGTCTAGCTTTCAACTGATTTGACTGGGGGCGGGAGTTAGATTTATAGGCTCGGTTCTGGACCCTGTAGACAGTAGGGATCTCGAGTCTTATGGACTTAATTGAGCTCTCAATAGATATGGGGACTAGGTAAGATGGTATTTACTGTTGTGGCACAGGGCGATAGGAAGCCTTTATATTTTCATATAACTGAGCCTTAGTAAGAGGTACTATTTTGGCTATACTGGACGTATTTAGGGGAGAGAGACTGGATCTACTTTGCGAGGAGGATGGGGACAGCTGTGATAGGAGCGTCTCTCTAGATTGTTCAATCTTCATTCTATGGTATAGCTGAGGTGCTAATTTAGTGATCAGAGCATGCAAGAAAGGTAAATGGTTTATTGTGAGTTAATAGAGGTTAGTAAAGGTGTTAGTCATTCATGGTTAGTTCATTGATAGGAAGAATTCCTGTGCTACCTGGCAATGACTCGAAAGTCAAAACAGGGGCCAGGTATACCTCCGCGGGGGTGGGGGTCTCCCTCCTCGGGTGGGCAAAAAGTGGGAGCTGGGCGCCCTCTCTCTGATATAGTCGTCCGGCGGCTGTGGCTAGGGGCTTGCCATATCACCAGTGTTTGTAATAACCCTCTGTGTATGAGACAGATGTGAGTGTCTTTAATACCAAAACCGAAGGTGCCTTAGCTAGCTGGTTTTACTCGGCTGGTTGTTAATTGTAGGGTTTGCTGGATATGGTGGAGACTGGGTTGCTAACTCTGCCACATTTATCTGGAAGTATGGCAATAGAAGTTAGTTACTGGCGGGGCGGCTAGCCTCGCACCGACGACCATTGGGTGCAGGGTTGTGAATGTGTTGTAAGAGAATAGATGGCATGCATCCCCCTCGTGTCCTACACTCCTAACTACAAAGATGATGAACAGGAATATACATTCATATTAAAAACACCCATGCCTGTCCCGACGTTGAGCCAATGCCAACACATCAGACAGCCATAATTATATCTATGTATGTTCTTGCATCCGAGAAGTAGATGTTATATATCTTAGAAGTTAAAACACCCACGCTGTCCCTAGACCTCGTATATCATTTTCCATGACGAGTATAGATATATGTAACCCGTGCTCAGTCGCCCCTTGCATTGCTCCTCTAGTAACTAAGTATTAATATTAACATTCCCTAACATCTTGTCTTGCCAGACTAAGCTTCTGAAGACCCATCGCCTCATAAATCTATGTATGCAATCCTTAGGTTAAGTATTTTTATCCGCCATTGTGTTCACCTTTTTCCATTTACTTTCCACAATTGTCATACGTCTTCCCCTTGCCTCCTTCGTATCCACAGCCCACACTATGCCAATTTATTTCGTGTCTTACACCTCTTACCCAACCAGAGATTGTATAAGATAACCTCGTTACAACTATCTGCCATAAGTACCCCCAAACAATAACTAAGTCACCCTACGAACAGCCGCTGTGGGTGGTATTTTATATTTAATAGAAAACGCAGTTCCCAGGGCCAACTAATAGTATCCATAACCCTCTGACTGATCACATAACTCTATCTTTTCCAGACTCATATACCACCCATAGTTGCATTCCCCGGTAGCATTTGGCTAACGTATTCTACTGCCTTTTCAAACTTCCATATCAATTGTAGCCTAATGCCACCCCCACGCCCAGGGACTTAGGGGCAAAATTTCCCTGTAGCCCTTGAACTCCCCCCCCCCTCTCATTAAGACACCCGCGCTTCTCGACTCTTGTCCGACCTAGCCTCTCTCTCATACCTCTTGAAGATCCTTGAATTGTCCGTTACTAACGCTCTCCAACCTTTTATATATATACTCCTATCCAGCCTACCTTCACTTAGTAGGCCAGAACAACATTAGAACTTGGGCCTGTCTGGAATGGCGGGCTCGGTCAGCTGGTCCTTTCGTTCTGTGGACCTTTCCTTTGGTGTTTCTGTGTGGTGTTCGTTCATGGCTTCTGTGGTGGGCTTCTCGTTCTGGGGCATTTTAATTTTCATTTTAGTAAGCGTTGTTTCCACATAGCGATTTTGATAATTTAATTTGACTTTATATTGTCCTTGTCCCAATTTTGGTTTGTATAGTTTGCAAGTTTTACATTTTAATCTAATATCTGTGTTGTGTACATTTTCAAGCAACATTCGAAGTCTAATGATCGATTTTATATACAAAATAATGGAATGTTTAATATCTAGCGACTTTAGAAACGAATCTAGCGGAAACTGGTGCCTTCTTCTTCTTTTGAACCCGCCCGCAGACCGTGCAGATCCGCAGGGCTGACCTTTGTATCGGTACTGGCTCAGAAACGTTAGTAGGAGGGAAAGTTTAGAGTAGAAGGATAGTTTAAGAGACAGTTTTTGTTTTGTTTGTATAAACCCCCCCTCACTTCCTCCCCCCTCCCCCTCACCTCCGCTCCCCCCCCCCCCCCTCACTCATTTCTCTTCCTCCACATTTTCTCCAATATCCTCTTCATCATCTCCATGTCTTGTTTCCATCTCCTGTGTTAACCCCAATAGCGCCCCCACCCCTCTATCTTCCCTCTGCTTAATCTCCCCCCCCCCCCCCTCCCCAACTCTATCCCTCATGTACCTCTCCAACTCCTCTCTCTCCTCATTATATCTTGTACACTCGGTTACTATGTGTTCTACATCCTCCACTATTGGATCCCCTCCCATTTCACATTGACTGCAGTGCGGTCCCACTCCATTCCATCTCCTTGTTCTCTCATTTGTTTCTAGCGATCCTGTTCTTGCTTTAAATAGGAGTTTCGATCCCCATCCCCCATCATAGTACAGTTCTCTAGCTGGTTTTTCCTTCTCTCTATAATATGCCAGCGTGGCTTTATTTTCTACCCCCTCCCTCCATCTTCTTCTCCCCTCCTCCTTTATCCCCTTCTCTATCTCTCTGACACATCCCCTCCCATTCTCTAGTATGACCCACTCCCCTCTCTCATTTCTTTTCTAAATTCACCCCCACCCGGTCCTGTTTTATATTTATCCTCTCCAATCTTTTTTTGCACTCTCTGTTCCATTTACTTTGCTCACTCGCCCATCTGTATACCTTCCCCGGCCACCTATCTTCCTCCATCCCCTCTAGTCTCACTTTGTACTTCCCTTTCGCTTTCCCAATCCTTTCCTCAAACGTACTCCACCCCATCTCCCCTCGGATTGCTTCTTGAGCTACGTATTTATTTGCCCCCAATCCTGTCCTCCCGATTTTATTCTGTATCGTTTCTAATTTCTTCGTTTCCGCCTCTGTTGTTTCTACCGCCTCTAAGCCGTACATTATTGCAGGTACTCCCAATCCTTTCCACAGCCCTCGCACTATTTCATAGCTATTCGCTCTTAGCCTTGTCGCGCTCCATAGTCTTCCATTCCATTGTTGCATTTATCCCACCTTTTCACTTTTCGCCTTCTCAAACCCTTTCTCCGTGATCGTTACCCCCAGATATTTATACTCCCTTGTCTTCTTCATTCTGTTTCCTTCCAGTGTCCATTCCTCTTCTTCTTGAAGCTCTCCATTCATTTTCATCACCTGGCTCTTTTCTTTACTAAATCTTACTTCAAGTTCCTCCCCGAATCTCGTTGCTTCCTCTAGTAGTCTCTGCAACCCTCCTCCCGTTTCTGCCATCAGAACTACGTCGTCAGCAAACAGCAGTACCCCCAGTCTTTCTTTGTTTATCTGAATCCCCTCCCCAACTCTTTTTATCCTCTGTGTCATTTCTTCCATATATAACGCAAATAATAACGGCGATAATACGCCGTTAAGTTGGCTACCCTGATTCTTCCTTATTTGCCCGGCGGCCATTGGAGGACAGGTGGGTTTGTTTATGTTTTATTTTAAGTAATTTTAGCTTGTTTTATAGCTTCACTAGTCATTCTTAGCTTGTTTTATAGCTTTACTAGTCGTTGTAGATAGACTGCATGATGCTATATGTACTATAACATATTAATTATGGCAAATTACCTAGGTAAACATAATGCCTAGGAGGCATGTAGAGGACTTTATTTTTCCCATTTTCGCGGATGTATTCTTGTTATATTGTAGTTATATTTATTATAGACCAAAGTTAGTGAATATATGTGTTAGCCTTGGGGGATAAAATGTTTGATATGTGACGGATGGGTGAAATATATTGCGATAAATAAATTGTGGGATAGGCCTATATGGTTTGACAAAGTGTGTGCGGTAGGCTAGTTCATAGATATTTTTGTGATGTAGGCTAGGCTAGTAATTCGGGCTTATTGCATGTTTGTGATTACGTCCTCGTCTATTTTGACTGCCGTGGGATACTATTAGGTTGCGGGACCCCCATGATTATTGTCATCATTAGCCTAGGCAACATATCTTGCGGCAGCGTTCAATATTACTAGCCTACAGCAGCCTTATTTACCATGGTTTTCTTTTGGGTAACGTTCAAGAAGACTACATTGGCCTTATTTATCATGATTTTTGTTTTTGTCTTCAAGGAATAGGCCTAGGCTATAGGCCTAGTGTTAGTTTCATAGTTGTTTTGCATGGTTTGAGTGGAGGATTTGCATAAACTCAAATTGTGGGGAGGCCATGCACGCTTCCAAAATGTACAAATATTATATTAGGCTAGCCTAGATTAGATTAACTTAACCTAACCTAACCCTAATATACCGTAATATAATATAGTTTTTGTGAGTAACGTTCAAGCCATTAATGGGTGAATCGCACTCATCGCATCTTTCAAAACAAGAAGAAGAGGACCCAGGTCGAAGGATTCATTGGGTGCAATGCTTTGTTTACGTTCGGGACTATTTTCGTGTTATTTTTCGGTGTAATTGGGTTTTTTCAAGTGTCGATAACGAAATTCCTCCATGCGGACTATAATGAGAAAAATATGGCGAGTCTATTGGTCCCTATTTTCCCTAATAAATTATTTCTAATAGGGCTGCGAAAGAGGTCTTGAATATTATCCGCGCTTTTACAGTAGGTAAGGGAAATTGTGGGGTAAATTGGATACACGAGATCAATGCCCCCCCCACCCCCCCCTCAGTAGCACACTAGGGTTAACTGCACCACTACTACTCTTCGATTACGGGATTCCTGTCTTAGGTAATTATTTGTTGTTGATCTTACCTTACTCAAGGGACCCTACAGTACAGACAGTGTGCCAAAATTCGCCCATTTTCTTTGTGATCCCGAACCTAACATCTGAAAAAATATTGATACTGAAATTGGCTGTGACGCCTGTGAGCCTGTGATTGTCCCGGGGCGGCCGGGAGCCCCGCTAAACCTGCCATTCTATTTCTACATTAAACTCATCAAACGATAGTTGCTTTGCTCTACACTGTACTCTACATTGGCTATGATTCTTAGAACTATTATATATCACCTGTATTGAAGTCCAAATGCAGCTACTAATGTAAATATAAATGGATAAATCCAGAGCTCGAGTCATGTGAGCTATTTGTTTACACCGTGAAAACAAATTGTTCGGTTCGGTTGAGGTGACTGACTTTAGCACCAATATAACAAATATAAATTACAATAAGGAAACAGCCATCGTTCATAGAACGAACTCCTGGATGGGAGAGTCCGCTAAAACAAACAACCAATGTACCCCTACACTCCGATGTTATATTGCGCCGAAGGCTGAGTCAAGACGAACACAACTACCCGGTACCGTAATTTTATTGGCACTCGAATGCTCAATAATATGTAGATTAAAGGATAATAATAGGTATTTATCTAAAACTATGTATATATTAACTAAACTACTCCATGTGTTTAATATATTGACTGAATTTCACTGAAATGAATAATGTAAAATATTAATTTAAGTTTGAATGTTAGTTTTCTGACGAAAAATGATCCCAGTTAACCCCCCGCCAAAATACACGATATTTGTTCGTATGTATTAATTTTATGGGGTTTCTAATTTCTCAAAAATAGTGAATGAATATAAATTTTATGTGTTTGACAAAGAGCGCAAGACCTTGAGGCATAAGGTAAGCTATAAATTAGTACGATTTTATGATGAATTATTGGTTTTTCAGGGGTATATATGTGGTTGGATTAATGGAAAACAACGAACCAATATCAGCTATGTTTTCCATTGTGGTGTTTCCGAGAATAATCCAATGATGACGTCAAATTAGCTTGCCGCCAATCAACTGTGGAACACTTGGAAATGTGTTTAGCTGTTATTTACCGATATATTTGTGGAAAATAGAGTGAATTAAGGGGCTGGAATATAACATTGACTTCATGTGAATTGCGAGTGCCCTACACATTCTAAAATTGTGCATATTAATCTTAGGGAACTCATTATATATAAGGTATAAGTTCAAGGTGATACTTTGGATAAACCTGACTTCTAGCAAGCACCAAACAGCGATTTTGTAAGTAGCCAAGCATATTATTTTTTCAGATAAGCCTAGGCCTAGTGTTGTATAGGCCTAGGCCTACTTGTATTAGCCTAGGCCTATGATGATAATGATGATTTGAAGCCGAAATGGGCATATATTAAGCAAACCACCCACCAATTTTCATGACAATTTTGAAATGCATGTTGGAATCCCTGTAAACTGTAATTCATTTTTATGTAAGTTTGATAATTTGGAAAAATCAATTAAGGGAGAAAATTAACATTGAAAATGATGTGTAAAAAGTCTCCCATAAACGGAGGCCCGCTATGTTATTGTAGTTTGCGGCCTAATTTTGTCTGTTAATTCACTTTCTCCTTAAGTGGACCACCTATGAAGTACAACAGATTATGATGACATAAGTGACGGGTGTTTAGAGGGGGCAGAACTCCCCCTTCAACATATTACGTGTCTCACAGTAACTTCTATTATATAAAGAACCCAAGAATTTTCACAGATATTTTAAATTTCATTTAGGATGTAATATAACCTATACTCCATGTTAAAATAAGTGTCAACCCTCGAAAAATTCTATTAAGGGAGATACAGAACCTGTAACGATATTTGTCCAGGGTTCACCTCCCCATAGACGGCGCACAGTCTAATTAACACTAGGAATTTACCTAATTTTCTATCCAATGTACTATCCAACCAGCGGGGGTGTGGGGGCGGCAGCCCCCACCCATAATACTAGGTTAGGTAAGGTTGGCAGGTTAGGCTAAAGTCTTTAATGTTGCTTAATTGTTGGATAATGGATAATGAGCTTACTGGGTAAGTTTATTTTCTATCCCATGTATCATCCAACAACTTTTGCCAAAAGTTTTTTGTTTTCATTTTGGGAGTTTCTTAACCCTTCCTCCCCGGGCTGTCTTACCAAATGACGGTCGCCCCTACCCGGGCGATATGGCTGAAAACGTCTAGGCCTAGGCTACCGTATTTATGTTTATTTTCACTGCTAGAACTTTCCCACTCATCTATTATCGTAGTGCGGTTTTCAATCTGTATTTTGGCATTGAGTAGAGCTCTGTAAGTCAACTGGTTCAGTTGTGATGACGATTTCAGTGGAGCCAATATTGCAGAGATGTTGCCAATATGGGGGCTTTTTAGACACTAATTTCGTCATGACGTCAGAACAATAACATTGAGGAGTCTTCTCCTTCTTGTTTTCGGAGGTGCGGTGACGAACGCTTGGGTTTGTTGACATACGTCGTACGCACGGCGTTCGGACCAAGCTTAATTAGGCTATTAAGCTCATGCCTTAGATAAGGCATACCGGGTAGCGGCCCTTCTTTCGTGCTGTCCTTACCTAAGGCAGACCGGGTAGGAAAGGCTAAGTTGAAAACAAGAAAACCCGAGCCAACTTCTTTTTTGCACTTGCTGTCTTTTATGCAGCTGAAAAATCTTAAAATCCGAGCCAACTTTTGCCAAAACTTGGCTCGGGTTTTTTCAGTTTGGGGTTTTCTCAAGTTGAAAAACAAGAAAACCTGAGCCAATTTGTTTTTGCCACTTTCTGACTTTTATGAAGCTGAAAAATCTTAAAATCCCAGCCAACTTTTGCCAAAACTTGGCTAGATTTTTTTTCATTTTGGGGTTTTCTTAAGTTGAAAACAAGAAAACCTGAGCCAACTTCTTTTTTGCACTTGCTGTCTTTTATGCAGCTGAAAAATCTTAAAATCTGAGCCAACTTTTGCCAAAACTTGGCTCGGGTTTTTTAATTTTGGGGTTTTCTTAAGTTGAAAAACAAAACCCGAGCCAACTTTCATCATAAAAGCCATTATATCGCCTTTTTATGTCTTTAACTCCACATTTTCCCTGATCTTCATAGCCCTCCCCACTATCGGGCGCCGTGTCTTAAGATCGTTGGATAAAGGGGAAAACGATTTTTGCGGAGGTTGAAACTAATGTCAATCACTATAATTATATTGATGCAAATAAACTAAAACTAAAAAAAAAAAAAAATGAAAATTAAAATAATTGGTGGGTGGTTTCCTTAATATTTTCCCAGAAATGAGTAGCCTAGGCTGAGGCTAGGTGTATTAGGCTTAGGATAACCCATTATCCAACAATCTTAGGACTGCCCCCACTAGTGGGGCTATGTATAATGTATTGATAGGCTAATGAAGATCAAGGAAGATTTGAGGTTAAAGACAGTAATAAATAAGGTTAGCTAGGCAGCTGGGAATCTGGTTCTGGTAGGCTAAGACTCAGAGCCCCCCACCTCTTAACCCGGGAATGGCACAGGTCCTCAATTAGCCTAAGGTAATTATTTATAAGATGACCTTTTTTTCTAGTTATTAAAAACTTACTCTATGGTGTATTATATGATATATAGAAGCAATAGAACTGTTAAAATGACCTAGGAAGTGTACTGTATATTAAACTTATCCTAGACCAAATTTTTTTTTTTTTTTTTTTTTTTTTTTTTTTTTTTTTGTAAGGCTAGGCTAGGCAGCTAGGCTAACCTAGCCTAGGCTACTCTTGAGTTTTGGAACACGGAACACAGTAGGCCTAGGCCTATTTTAGATGTCTAACTTTTAAAATAATAATATAAAAATACGTAGCCTAGGCTAGGATTAAAATTTTGTTATCATTATACAGAAAGTTCATTTGTGTTATCACTAAAAAACCCAGCGTCGTTTGACACCCTGGCTAGGCTATAGCCTATAGCCTAGGCCTAGCCTAGCCTATGACAATAACAGTTTGCCGTCATGCCGTGGGATTATAGGGAATAATAGGGACCACCTATAGGATTTATTGAGGAGCCCTCACCACTGCCTTGCCCCTCCCCAGGGCTTGTTGAAATTCTCATCTAGCCTACTGCCTAGTTCCTCAACGGTCAACCTATTATTGTATCCCACGACAGTCAAAATAGATGCGAACATGCAAGTAGTGTAAACAAGGCACGGCCTGGCAGGCGGTAGCCTACGCCCGAATACTACATCCTTACCATTATTTTTTAGGTACGGTACCGGTATATATGCTGAAGCCTATGAAACGGTACAGATATAATCCTGTGTAGCGTGTAGGAGGTGAACCTGTACACAGGCTAGCCTATATCTCAATAATTTGGTAATGTTACAATTTTTTTTAACATTTTACATTCATAAATATTCCACTAATAGGCTATACTAGCCTAGTTATTTAAGGTTAGGTTAGGTTTTGGTTAGGATAGGCTAGGTTAAAGATATTGTTCAATGTTTCTTAGTAAATAGGCATCTGAAAAACAGTTCCCGCGGGCCGCTACACAGGATCTTATGAACGGTACATAACAGACAGTCCTAACCTAACCTAACTTAGTGTCCAAAGTGAGGTCTGCACCGTCTGCTGCTAGCCTATGTTCTTATAACATTTTCTGCCAAAGTACCGGCACAATTTAATAAAGTGTACACTGTACCAGTACAGTACTGTACTGTATAGGCCTAGCCTAGGTTAAGCCTGCCACCCTACAGTGCATTTATAGAGTTTTCGGCCATGATTTGGGTAGACCTGTCACTGAAGAATACTTTCGCAGTCTTACCGTTTGTTTTTGTGTTTTTGTTTTCAAGGTATAGGCTATAGGCAGAATAGGCTACAGTAGGTATTACTGGTATCTTATTTTATTGTAGTTTATATTATGAGTGGAAGATTTGCAATAACTTACCCTAACCAAAGTCCAAACTTAGTGTCCAAAGTGGGATCTGCACCCTGCCTCTATGTTCTCATTTTGTATACCGGTAACCTTTTAGCCAGATTACCGGTACAATTTAATAAGTGTACAGCCAGCAGCTAGGCCTACCGCCTACAGTGCATTTATAGATTTCCCGGAATCCCGGCCATGACTTGGGTATCACTAAAGAATTTCCGCAGCCTTATGTACAATTGTTTGTTTTTATTTCTTCAAGGAATATATAGTACAGTAGTTTATTGTTCAATTGTTTATCATGTTATGAGTAGATAATTTGCATTACCTTACCCTAACCTAACTTTACTTAGTCTTAGTGTCCAAAGTGGGGGCTGCCACTATCCCCACAGTCCACACACCCGCTAACTAACATATATAATTGGTATGTCTTGTCATTACTATAACCTGACTTCATGGGGGTAACGGAGACTTGATTGAATATTTTCGGAATTAGCCTAGCAGAATCTTGTGTCTTTTAAAGTTGTGAAAATTAAAGTAAGTTTCTACGTTCCTACTGATTGTACGGTACTTAACCCGCGATGGGAATAGCCTACCCAGGTATTTTTTACTCGGCCCAGGGAAAATAATAGACAAACAAATGTTCTAATCAAAGTTTATTCTTGAAACTTGGTACCGGTATGTATTTTAACCAGTACTCTATAGTAACTCATGTATCATATGAAAGGATATAAATTAAGTATGTAATAGTTCTTGGAATGCAACAACAAATATACATGAAATCTTTATTGGACAAAAGTTACAAAACTAAAACAGGGACTGCTAAGAATAATTTAAAAACCTGTTTTCAATGCCTATATTAGTGGACCTGAAGTGAATCCCTTTGAGACTGAAATACAGGCATCCAGCTCCCCTAGTATCTTGATTAAACACCAGTAAACATACATAACATCCCTTTTACTTACAATATTATTCATTCCTTTTAATACATTTTGAGCATGTATTGTGCGTATATTTACCTTCACATCTCAAAATTTCTCCGGCGGCCGGAACCCCCGCGGACACCGCTCAAAGTTGATCCTTGTAAGCTTAGAAAAATGATCCAGAACTGGATATTTTCTGTTTTGGCACCCTGCCTACAGATGCGCGGATAAGGGATACTTTTCTTATTTTGTCAATTTCATTGTCACCCTCCTATACAATTTTCAGAGTTAAGTCCTAGTTTTGTCCAGCCAGTCCTTCTTCTTCTTCTTCTTCACGATGCACAGTGTCAACAGGGATGTAGCCCCCAGATAACTGCGCAAGTAGTACAAGACTTAATTAAGGTTCATGGCGAGGGGGCACGATTTCTAGCACGTAACATACTGTAGATGGTGAGGAGTGTGCAGAAGACGAGTAACGGTGAGAAGCGGTAGTTGGAGGGTCGTCAGAGGTCGGAGATCCTCCCTGTAGCAGCGAGGAACGTAGAGAGTCCAGTGGAGATGATATGAAGATCGGTGGTGTTGAGAGGTGCTCCTCCAAGAATATGCTTGATGGTAAACTGTCCTCCCTGGCGGAGAATGCATTCCCTTAAGGCGACCCTGGCACCATGATATCTATGACAATGTAGTAGGAAATGTTCAACAGTTTCAGGGGTATTGCAGTGCTGGCAGTGGCCATCTTGGTGGAGACCTAGGCGATGCATATGTGCCGCCAACCGGGAGTGTCCCAGCCGAAGACGTGTGGCTGCCCTATTGAGAGATGGAGACTTATAGCGAGTGTGCCGCCAAACCATCCAGTCATCCTTGACAGTGCCATAACGGGTATTCGTTATCTGTGCCTTCCAATCGTGGATAAATGTTTGTCGCAATGCGTCGCTAAGGATCACCTTCCTGTCTCGTACTGTGTAGGGGAGCCTAGTGATGTGCTGGAGGGAGTGTAAGTTCTTGGCAAGGGAATCCACGATCTCGTTGTGAAGGAGACCCGAATGGCTCGGAACCCACTGGAGGGACACTGAGGAGCCATTACTCTTATGACGAGCAAGAAGCTGTAGGATCGGGTGGACAAGCTCTTTGTTGGTCTTAGTGGCGTAGGAGACGGATTGGAGAGCACTTCGAGAGTCGCAGCAGAGGACATAATGACCAGGGGGAAGGGTGACCGTGGTCTCGAGAGCTTTGAAGAGGCCAAAAAGTTCAGCGGTGAATATGGTAGAGCGGTGGGGCAGTCGCCATCCCCAGTCCAGTCCAGTCCAGTCCACAACACTTTGTTTACATGCTAGGCTCCTCCCAGAAGTTCCCGGATGTTCATTAGCCAATGAGAGTCGAGCTTCACCTAGTGATTTATTTTCCCAACAAATTATTATTATCTTTTACAATTGTCTCTTCCAGTGTTTTACATACTGTCTGAATTTATTACTTTCTAATTTTTCTATATTTAGTTTTTGGGATATCGATTTGTAACAATACATTTTAACTTGTACCCACAATGCACCTCGCCTGTGAAGTGTGACGTCAGTTTCAAACACAACCTCCTGGAAGGCCTCATGCCAGGTTAGTTTTCCTCACATTTAGGGGTATTTTTGGCGGTATTTCTCGAGTATGGCTATTTTTCTTCAATATATAACCGTAAGTAGACCCTTAGGGCTTGCATTACAGGGTCTTTTCCATGTCAAAAAGGCCAATTTCGCCCATTATATAGGGACATATCCTCAGGGCCCCCCCCCCCCCCCACACACACTCATGTATGTTAATGCTTTGCAAGTGTGTATTTTATATTTAGAAAGTGAGGAAAGTCCTATTTATTAGCATTTGTATTATTCATTGTAATTCCGATACCTCAACAATCTAGGGGAGAGTTTGGGAATGCAGGGTTTCGGGTGGGGTAAAAATAGGGGTATTGTGGACAGTGGGAATAGCCTAACTCTAAAAATGTAATAATTACAATTGAAAAACCCCCAAAATGTTGAAATCCGAGCCAAGTTTTGGCCATTTTTCAGAGTCCAAAAAGGGCAAAACCCATAATACTAGGTTAGGCTAGGCTAGGCTAATGTTAACCCCATAATAATAATAATAATAATAATAATAATAATTCTTTATTCCAGACACATAAGATAGATACAGTATAAATACAGTACGACCTAATGGTCCATATCACATACACTTCTCGTCAGAGCACAGATAATAATTATACACAAAGATATATTAATAAAGACACAATAAAATAAAAAATACAGTCGGCCTATTTACAGAATAGAGCACATATCACATTTTGTCACAATATAACACAGATAGGCTAACTAAGGCTATTGCTCAATGTTGGTTAACACCTATTGCACAGATCATTGCTCATAGTTCAATTAGACCTATATATTACATTACAGTACATACTATGTGTGCAGCAGCTTCTGCCAGTGAGATATAATACGGGATTCATAGATATGATCACTAGACCAAAGAGCTACAATCAGCGTGTTACTGGAGGATTGCAGTCGCTGCGAAAAGCTGTACACCAGTCTCCTGATGACAGCCCGACAGCACTGCACATCCAACAGTGTGCACACCATACTAGTGCTTTCATATTTAGAGAGACCAATGAACATCTTGAGTATATTATGATAGGATGTACACAGACCATTTATGGTGGCTCTCTTATACTTCCACCACAAATGGGCCGTGTACATAGAGGAACAATATGTCCGGAACAAAGTGACTTTAGTTTCCCAATTACACATGTGGAATTTTCTCAAGATGGTGTTACCACGTAAATATAGCTGTCTGCGCTGACGGCCGATATCTGCATCATCTGAGCAATCGTTTGAGATAATGTGTCCCAGGTATTTTATTTTGTTTACTTCTTGAATAATTTGATTATTGAGTGAGAAATTTGGCAGTTTACTTTTATACAGTAATTTTGATCTAAATATAAGAACAGCACTTTTCAGTGGGTTGAATTTAACACAATGTTTACTACCAAAAGATTCACATATATCAAGAAGTTTGCTCAGACCCGCAGAAGACGGTGCAATAATGACCAGATCATCAGCATACATGAGATGGTTGATGATTTTATTCCCACCATAACATCCAATCTGCTCTTTATTCAATTTATCACTTAATTCATCCATATATACATTGAATAAGTAAGGTGAGAGAATACTACCCTGTCTCACTCCATTGGTTACTGTAAAGGAATCCGAAATAATGTTACCCCATCTTACATTAAATGTTTGATTGGCGTACCAGTACTTCAAGATTCTCAGTATATAGGATGGCACTCCCCTTGTTGCTAATTTATCAAACAGGATATTGTGGCAGACTCTGTCAAATGCCTTACTAGCATCAAGAAAGCATGCAAAAATAGAGCTGTTTATTTTGATGTACCCATCCACTAGCTCCTTCAGAGTGTAGATGCACTGGTCCGTACCATGATTCTTTTTAAAACCAAATTGATTACTATTAGTTGAGATATACACTGAGATTCTGTCTAAAATGATTAACTCTAGTATCTTACTTACAATACTGGCAAGGGCAATAGGTCTATAGTTGTCTTTTGATGTAATTTTGCCAGCCTTGTCTTTAATTACTGGTATCAAGGTAACGGACATCATAGATTCTGGTAGGAAACCATGGATTAGAAAGCTGGTAAAGCAACTGCTGAGTTTCTCCAAGAGGAGAGTGGAGGAGTACTTCAAATGTTCAGCATATATACCATCAAAACCACAGGATTTGTTAGCATCTAGCCTACTTATTGCAGCCTTGATTTTTTCACTTGTAACTTTAATTGGGTCATATTTTTCTTCTTTGTTACACTCTGTTGTAGCAGCAATGGTATTTCCTTGGTGCCCAACAGAGTTAAACAAAGTTTGGTAATGTGTTTTCCAAAGATTGGCTATGTTATTAGTACCAGAGATCCCATCTACACTAACGGGTAGAGGTGTGCAGCTATTATGCATTTTTTTAATATCCTTCCAGAAGGCCAATGTGTCTTTGCTAGCAAAGTTTTTGGCCAATGCTTCTCTTCTTAATACATTTTCATTGTTTTTTATATATCTGATTGCATACTTGCATCTAGCCTTTAGTCTGGTGAACATGTCAAAAATGGGTCCCTGTCTCGGTTTGTTATGATCCAGCCATACACTACGAGCATCTCGGGATGCCTGGTATAGTTCTGAAACATGGTCATTCCACCCAGGTTTGTTAAAAGAGTAATTTTTGTTATGCTTGTGAAATACTATGTCACTAGCATTAGTAAGACAAGATATAATATTATTGTACAGCTTGCTGACTTCTTCTCGATGACTAGCATTAACACAATTGGGGTCTTCACAGGTAATGGCATCCTCACTGCCAGGATCAAGCTCAGAAAGGAGAGTGTGTGTTAAAGTGCAAAATTGCTCACACTCCTCGTCAAGCCCGCCCCATGGCAGTTTTGGATTTACACTATTGTTTGACTGGGTTAATTCTGGCGCTCTTTCCAAACTAGCTGTTAAGGTCAATGGGATATGATCTTCATCTGTATATGTATACTGAATTTCCATATTTGTTATCATATCATGGAAATCAGCACTAGCTACGGTATGATCTAGCCAAGACGTTGAGCCCCATGCTGCACTGACACATGTGTAACTACTATGAGGGAGCATGAGCTGAGAAGAGATAATTAGATCATGCTCACCACAGAAGTTAGTCATATGACTAGCAAACAGAGAGTTACTCATGTCCTTCAGATTAGCATTCCAGTCCCCTATTACAGAGTAGCAGGTGGTATTTAGTTCTTGTAAAAGAGCACTTAGCTCTCCAAGGCATTCCAGGTATTGTTCTTCATTTTCATTACATTGGTAGGGCAAGTACACACTAAGAATAACTACTTTCCGTTGGATATCTTCTATTTCTATACCTGTACACCATGGTAAATTTGTTACAAGTGGTTTAACCCGGCTGTCTAAAGAGTCCCTCCACAAAATAGCTACTCCTCCCGGTGGGTGACCTGCTACTAGACCATCCATAGCATCGGTTGTCGAGACCCCAAACCCATGAAAATTATCACAGATAGTACTGAGGTTACCCAAATCCTGTTTAAAATACCAAGTCTCCTGCAGGCACACAATATCACTGGTATTAAATACGTCTACTACATCAGGGCGTAGGAGAAGCCCTCTGTTGGTTTTAGGGAGCCCCCTACAGTTATAAGTAGCAATACGCAAATTGTTAGGTTATTTGGTTAGGTTAATGACAAAACTTGGCTCGGATTTCATGGATTTAGCGGGGGTGTGGGGGCAGCAGCCCCCACCCATAATTGTTATGCCCTGTTTTTCTACAGGATTAACTTGGGTAATGTGAGTTCTAACTGACTGGGTATAGAAGGCTACATGTACAAAACAAGGTATGAGGAACAGAGAACACAAAATAAGCACACGGTAACAAGACACATGATCACTTTTATTGATGTACACACTTCTATAGTTTCCTTGATGATGATTAATATGAAGCATAAGAAGGTATGAATACTCGTACAAGACAAATGATAGAATTGAACAACACTAGCATTAAGTGGATCTGGATGGAGCCTAGTCTCCCACTTCCAACGTTCAGGTATTAATCTTCTGATCACTGGCTTTATTCACAAGTTTATATACTGGAGACCATCAATGTTACTTATAGATTCATATTCACTGTTAGATTTATCACTGGTAGCTCTGGTGCACAAGTAGTAGTTCACAGACTAGATTAGACACGCGTATTTTAGAGCACGGGAATTCTAGTAACCTCGGGGTACTGATCTAAGTTTTATATTCTGATATCAGAAACACAGAACGCAAATCAGTGGGCGAACATCAGATATCACTAGGGTTTCACTTCTATGTAATAATAACTGGATATCTGGGTAATTACGAGAGTTAATATCGCCTGTTAATTAATAAACACTGATACGCTTAGCACTTCCTAATGGAATGGTTATATATGAATTATACTGGGGCAAAGATACAGCCACTTCATAGAAATATTAATAAGTGAGTCTCTAAATAGTACTGTAACACTGTAGCACTGATAGAGTGAATCTTGGGTAGTATTTGATTGGTCTGGTCCTGGTTATCTTGCGTCCGTGATGTTGGGGGCTAACGACTGGTTCCGCGGCCGTCCAGATGGTCCATATGTAGGAAGTTCTCAAGACGGATCTCTTGGCGATCGTTGCTGGTTACACTCTTATATACCCACTGGTTTATGAAGGTTATAAGGTGCACGTAGATTTCTTGTACGTGGACAGATCCTTCTATCTAAATCTGCCACGGAGTCTGCCGGCTCTGGAACTCAATTCTCAGCAACAAACAATGATAGAGCTCGAGGTCAACTCTGGTGACCAACCACTGGTTGGTGTCTATCTTTCAACTGATTTTACTGGGGGCTGGAGCTTGATTTATAGGTTCGGTTTTGGACCCTGTAGGCAATAGGGATCTCGAGTTTTGATGGACTTATTTGAGCTCTCAATGGATACGGGAACTAGGTAAGGTGGTGATTACTGTTGTGGCACATGGCTGTATGGAGCCTTCATAATGTGATATAACTGAGCCTTAGTAAGAGGTACTATTTTGGCTATACTGAAAGTATTTAGGGGAGAGAGACTGGATCTACTTTGCGAGGCGGTTTGGGACATCTTTGATAGGAGCGTCTCTCTTAGATTGCTCAGTCTTCATTCTATGGTATAGCTGAGGTGCTAATTTGGTTATCGGAGTATGCAAGAAAGGTTAATGAGTTATTGTGGGTTAATAGAGGTTAGTAAAGGTGTTAGTCATACATGGTTAGTTCATTGATAGGAAGAATTCCTGTGCTACCTGGCAATGACCCGGAAGTCAAAACAGGGGTCAGGTATACCTCCGTAGGGGTAGGGGTCTCCCTCCTCGGGTGGGTGAAAGGGGTAGGTGCGCGTCCTCTCTCTGGGATGGTCGTCCGTGCAGCTGTGGCTGGGGGCTTGCATTATTACAAGTGTTTGTAATAACCCTCTGTTTATGAGACAGATGTGGGTGTTCGTAATACCAAAACCGAAGGTGCCTTGACCAGCTGGTTTAATTGGTTGGGTTGTTAATTGCATGGTTTGTTGGATGTGGTGGAGACTGGGTTGCTAACTCTGCCACATTTATCTGGAAGTATGGCAATAGAAGTTAGTCACTGGCGAGGCAGCTAGCCTCGCACTGACGATCATTTGGTACAGGGTTGTGAATGGGTTGTGAGGGAATAGATGGCATGCAAAGGGTTAGTAAAGTTCTAATGGTGTTCCTTCCTACTGGGGGAAGGTAGGCTGGATAGGAGTATATATACAAAAGGTTTGAGAATGTTAGTAACGGAAAAGTTAAGGATATTCAGGGGGTATGGTGGAGAGGCTAGATTAGGAGGGAGTGGAGGAGCGTGGGGGTTAACGAGAGGGAGAGGGTTAAGGGGGGCTACGTGGAAGTTTGACCCTAAGGTCTCTGGGCGTAGGGGTGGCATTAGGCTACAGTTGGTATCTTAGACTGGGGGTTACCGACAGGGAAGGTAGGGTAATCAAACGCTACCGGGGGATGAGCAATAGGTGGTGGTATATGAGTCGGGAAATTATAGAATCATGTGGACTGTGGGGAAGATGAGGTTAGCTGTAGGTGTGTGCTTGACTGTGGATAAAAATTGAGAAAAACATAGTGTACTATTACTCGTCAATACGAGGGGTTATGGACACTATTAGTCGACACGAATTCTTGCTGATCTAGTTGTCCCTGGGAACTGCGTTTTCTATGAAATATATATACCAAAGAAAGCGGCAGTTCGTAGGGGTAGCTTCGTTATTGTTTCGTGGTAGATATGCGTCGAGACAATGGTAAAAGAGGGTTATCTATACAATCTCTGGTTGGAGTAAGAATTAGAGTTACTGCATGGTTGCTAACATCTTCAGTCATTATCTCTGTCTAGGTCTTACAGGAATAATGGTTATATATACCATGGTGTACCCGTGGGTATCATAGTTTCTTATCAATTATGACATGGGGGTTAACATATTACTTCTCGGATGGAAGAACATACATAGATTTATGGGGGCGGTTGGTCTTCAGAAACTTGGTCTGGCAAGACAAGGTATTTTAGGGGGTTAACATATTACTTCTCGGATGGAAGAACATGCATAGATTTATGGGGGCGGTTGGTCTTCAGAAACTTAGTCTAGCAAGACAGGGGTTAACATATTACTTCTCAGATGGAAGAACATACATAGATTTATGGGGGCGGTTGGTCTTCAGAAACTTAGTCTGGCAAGACAAGGTAGTTTAGGGGGTATTCCTAGTCTCACGCCGGCTATTGTTCTGGTTCAGGTTGTGAGTGTGGCTAGGGAGTTAGAGGATAGTTAAGGGGGGTACAAGGATAGGTCCTTCCCTTCTATTTGTTGAGGTTAGTGAACGAACTGAGTTGGCATGTTATAACGTTCTTATGGCGTCTTTACAGAGGGAGGGTTGTGAATTGTAAAGGGGGTGGTTTGAGGCTAGGCGCCGCGCCGCTCGTGACCTAGGGTAGTGACCCTTAATGCGCTGGACATAGGGGTGGCATTTCCCTACGATTGAACAGGTAGGGTGGTGTGTGCAGAGGGTCGTGAAGGATAAGCGGACAGGATGACCCAAAACAGGGTACCACTGAGCATAGGGTCACGAAGCAAAATAGAGTAGTGTGGATTGTGGATACGAAGGAGGTGATTGGAAGACTTATAACAATTGTGGAAAAGTAAAAGGAAGAGAGGAACACAATGGCGGATAAAAGATAATTAACCTAAGGATTGAATACATGCATGAATGACGACATTATAGCCGTCGTCCTAATAAGATGATGAAACCAGGTTGGTATGCACGTGGCACAATACGACACAAGGACAGTGCCGCTATGTCGTATCAATACTGGTGGCATCTCCGGTTAATATTATATATACACTTAATTACTAGAAGAACAAGGCAAGGGGGCGACTGAGCACGGGGGTACATATATCTATACTCGTCATGGAGAGAGAGATACGAGGTAGCTTTCCTGCATCTCCTGATAATCGTCTGCAGATTGGTCATAGTGAGTTTATCCGAATTAACAGGCCTAAATCAATACAATAACTGGCATAGGGTTATCGGGTGTATAGAGTCGTGGTTAAAGGTTGGGAATATATAGTTAGTGGATAAAACAACGGGAGGTTAGAGACATAGAATTGCTAGAATTGGGGGGGACTATGATTGTTATATAACTAAATACAGGGCTGACGTAATCACGATCTGATTTGGTGTGAAATGGAAGCTAAGATGTCTTAGATCGCCTCGAACCTACACAATGAAAGTATTATAGCCTGTATGGTGGTTACATAATTAAATACATACTTAGGTGGCACATCAAGAATATCAGTGAGTAAAGTATTGTGGTTTGTATATTAGAAGACTGATTGAGAGACGTATAATATGTGGAATGAATTGAGAGAGAGAGAGAGAGAGAGACCAAATCGGGAATGGAAAAGGGGCCTGGGATCTCGTTGGGGATGGGAGTTTCGCTCTCAGGATTTTCGTTCCTGTGGCTCGTTAGGGTTGGAGGTTTCGCTCTCAGGTTTTTCGTTCCTGTGGTATATTAATAATACTAGGTTAGGTTAGGCTAATGTTAACCACATCCTTACTGAGTTTTTCAACAGTGAAAAACAAGAAAACCCCAGCCAACTTTCAAAATGAGGTTACTGTGATTTTGGACTGAAAATTCGACTAACACCAGCCAAGTTAGGTCAACACTTTGGGGTTTTCTACAGCTGAAAAAGGGTGAAATCCGAGCCAATTTTGTTTTCCAATTTTGCCCTTTTTGGACTCTGAAAATTGGCCAAATCCGAGCCAACTTTTGCCAAAACTTGGCTCGGATTTCAACATTTTGGTGTTTTTTCAATTGTATTTATTACATTTTTAGAGTTATTCCCATAATACCCCTATTTTTACCCCACCCAAACCCTGCATTCTCAAACTCTCCCCTAGATTGTTGAGGTATCGGAATTACAATTAATATTACAAATGCTAATAAATTGGGCTTTCCTCACTTTCTAAATAGAAAATACACACAAAGCATTAACATACACAAATAAAATAAATTAAACATAAAATAGCAGGAGTAGTAGTTATGCAGAATTACCGCACACTACTGTACAGTATATACATTAACCCGTCCAGCCCCGGCTAGTTTTGTAATGTTTGTTCACCAGAACCCGGCCGGTTTTCAAAAAATGGTTTTATTCCAGAAACAATAGCGAATGGGTTAGGAATGAAGGAAAAACCGCTCAAAAAGCTTAAAGAATGGTCCTACAGAGCCCCCGAAAACTTATTTTACAAGAGTAAAAAATTGAAGGCAATTACCCGAAAAAACCAGGTTATTGCGCGCTCACGCGCACGCACGTGGACTTTGAGAGTTTTCAACCATCGGCACGGTTGCGTGGGATACGTACACAGTTCCCATACAAATCTGAGCCCTCTTGAGTGGCTACACCTGAGGTTACGGTCGGCGCAATTAGGGTGACGCGCCAGGCGCGTCTCTGGGGCTGTGCGTTACATACATCGCCGACGCGTCAGGCGCGTCGCTGGGGCTGTACGGGTTAATAATGTACAGTACTGGGTACGATTTTAGGGTCAATATACAGGAGGCGCTACAATATAGGTAGCAAAATTCTAATGGTAGTTTTGGGTTCCTATCATCATATGCTTCATTTCTATATACTTTTTATCCCCGGGGGAAAAAAAAAATCTTGGGTTTTTTATTTTTTCTTGGATTTTTTTTTATTTTTTCTTGGATTTTTTTTTATTTTTTTTATTAACCTAACCAAAAAACCTAACCTAACCTAACCTAACCTAACCTAACCTAAATGTATTTGGGGGCTATTAGGTTAGGTTTGGTTAGGTTTTTTGGTTAGGTTAATGACCAAAACAAAAAATCCCAAGAAAATAAATGAAAAATCCCAAGATTTTTTGTATATTTCCCGGGGATAAAAAGTATATAGAAATGAAGCATATGATGATAGGAACCCAACTCTACCATTAGAATTTTGCTACCTATATTGTAGCGCCTCCTGTATATTAACCGATTTTAGTTTCTGGACACCTATTTGACAGGTACCACCAACGATTTAGCTAATAAATTTTTTGTTTCGGTTTCCACGCATCCAACACCAAGCTACACCCTTTTCTGGTGTACAAAACACTAAAAAAGCAATGGGGAAACTTTAATAATGATAATATGAGACGAAATATAAAGACAACTCTGTTGCATTCATGGAAGTAGCGTCGCTTTGTTTACTTTACGCTCGGAGTGACTTCCCGGCGCCTTGGCGGTCGACTTAAAATGGCTAAGCTTATAACCAGTTGTTGGGTACATTTTTTGATAAATACTTGCGTTATAGGCCGTGGGATACGGGGGGGGGGCCTCTGCCCCCCCCCCGTGAATTATAATAATCGTCATCTATGTTGCCGATTTTTGGCACATACTCGCCGTTTTATTCTCGTCAAAAACCACATTTAAAAATTTATTATATCCTTTTCAATACTATTACCAGACCAGAAAAAGGTGTAGGCCTAGCTTTGTGTTGGATGCGTGGAAACCGAAAACAAATATGTATTATATCCTTGGTGGTACCTGTCAAATAGGTGTCCAGTAACTAAAATCGTACCCAGTACTGTACTGTAATGCACCGAGTCAAGTGCGTACCGGGTGGGTGACGCGGGTCCCGTTAGCTCGGACTCAAAATGGCGTCTCTTTGTTTTGATGGACATTTACCCTTAGTTTTCCGGGAAAGTGAGCTCGTTGTCCGACACTGTTCGAGACTGTCGGATAAATCTTGGAAAAATATGAGATAGCCTATCAGACAACGGAATTTTACGGTTATGACGGACATTATTTGCCCTTAGTTTTCCGAAAACTGAGAACGTCGTCCGACACTGTTAGAGAGTGTCGGAAAAATCTGAAAAGTCTGGCAAATGGGAAATGGGAGGACTTGTCCGACCGGCCGATGCCAATCCAGCTAGTACGGGTTTCCGACTTCGAGGTCCAAGGTAGAGAGGATTTACTGTATTGTATCCCACGGACGATGGTCGGTACCAAACAATAAATTTTCTGTCTTGATAGCGTAATGCTTAAATGTATGGAATTTCGGTGTGGGTATCCTAGGCTCAAGTCCTTGGAGTGCCACATGTATTTGTTGATTACATTGGTAAAAATTTATCTATATTCCCGTTTTCCTATCCTCAAGTAACCTATTAAGAACTGGTCAGGGGACTGGTTATAACTTGTAGGATGTTTAATTGAAGTGCGGAAATCAGTATTTACTGATAAATAACAGTCTTAAAATGCCCCTCCCACCCCTAAAATTCGCCTTTTTTTACTCTCAAACTCCCTTATTGATTTGGAATCGACTACATACTGGGGCAGTGCGTTCCACTCATTTACCACTCTATCACAAAATGAGTTCTTTGCCTTCTCAAGCCTATTTCTTTCTTTGTAAATTTTCTTAGAGTGTCCTCTCGTTCTTGTTCCCTCCCGCATCAAGAAGATACCTTCACACACATCCTCATCATACTTTCCTGACACTATCTTAAAAGCCTCTATCATATCCCCTCTTTCTCCTATATGCCAGTGTCCTCAACCTCTGCTCATAGCCCGCATTCTTCAACGTTGGTACTAGCTTGCTAGCTCTCCTCTGCACTTTCTCCACTGCTTCTATATCCTTTACCATATATGGAGCCCACACCTGGTTTGCATATTCCAGGTGCGGCCTAACCAGCGCTGTATAGAGATTCCTGAAGATTTCTTCGTCAAGTGACACAAATGTCCTCCTTAGCAGCCCTACAATTCTATTGGCTTTGTTTATCTTTTCCGCTAAATGTTCTGAGAAATTCAACTTATTGTCTATCACTACTCCTATATCCTTCTATAGCATCGGTAAATGACGAAAGTCGGGAGTAAAGGTTCGGCGACCGGCTAGACTCAGTGTAAGTGTTGACCGTATTAGCAAAATTTTTGATATTTGGGGTGTACCGTGTTTCCAAAATAAGCGTTACCGAAGGATCGACTGTATACTGTATTAGTGGACTATTTATGAAAGAATGTATGTATGTATGTATATACTCGGGCACATACCCCATTGCTGGGGGTGGCCGACTCGAGACAGAGCCCGAACAGAAACAACATTAAAGGGTTCCAATTCTCAGAGTCCGGGACCACTTTCGCGTTCCCTCGTCCCCTACTCTGTCTCGATAAGTAGGAGAATTTTACAATTATATATTGTAACCTTACCAGATTGTCGAGATATATGTACAGGTCTATCCACTACACAGGATTATACCTCTCCCTATACCACATCCTCCACTCCGGTTTGACACCCTGCTTAACCCTTCCTACCCGGGCTGTCTTACCCAATGACGGTCGCCCCTACCCGGGCGAAATGGCTGAAAAACGTCTAGGCCTAGGCTACTGTATTTATGTTTATTTTCACTGCTAGAACTTTCCCACTCATCTATAATCGTAGTGCGGTTTTCAATCTGTATTTTGGCGTTGAGTAGAGCTCTGTAAGTCAACTGGTTCAGTTGTGATAACGATTTCAGTGGAGCAAATATTACAGAGATGTTGCCAATATGGGGGCTTTTCAGACACTAATTTCGTCTGACGTCAGAACAATAACATTGAAGAGTCTTCTCCTTCTTGTTTTCGGAGGTGCGGTGACGCAACGCTTGGGTTTGTTGACATACGTCGTACGCACGGCGTTCAGACCAAGCTTAATTAGGCTATTAAGCTGCTGCCTTAGGTAAGGCATACCGGGTAGCGGCCCTTCTTTCGAGCTGTCCTTACCTAAGGCAGACCGGGTAGGAAGGGTTAATATATAAATTGATTAAAGTAAATTGGGCTCAAAATTATCCACAATATACAGTATAATGTTGAGCTCTTCTTGAAAAATAACCTTCTTGTATGTACATACCCCATAGCTGTGGGTGGCCGACTCGAGACAGAGCCCGAACAGGGACAGCATAACTCGAAAAAAAAAATATATAAATAAAAATACTCTCCAGCAAAAGATTCCCAGGTCCCAGACCTCCCGGAGATGTTCCTGTCTCAGCAGACAGACACGCAGTGGAACCTAACTGTTATGCCCTGATTTTATACAGGTTTAACTTGGTATAGGTGAGTTCTGCAAGACTGGGCTATTGGATATATTGCAAGGTACATAAAGGAAATCAACAGAGGACAAAAATAATTGTGGATAAATGGTTTGTAATACAGCTTTATTTAAACTGTTAAACACTCTGGTATAGAGTAGGTAATAGGATTCGCACGAACAATAGATGTTGGAGCACTCGGTTAAGGTAGTGGCCTTTGTATCGTCTCTTAGCACTGCTCGCGGATTTGAATAGAGTTCTTTCACTTCCCACTTCCAACGTTCATGAATTATTCTTCTGATCACATTACTCAACGATACGTAGATTACTTAAATCACAAGGCTAGGCATCTCGTTATCTTGAGTTGGTGTGTTGGGGGCTAACAGCGACTCTTTGGCCGTTCAAGTTGTCCGGGAGTGTAGAGAAGTGTACAGATGGGCTAACTTGTCTAGCCGTTGATGACACGTCGTTATGGGACTCCTACTGAAAGCCTTAAATGCCTCTGTCATCGGCATAGCCAGAGAAAACAGTGGATCGAAGTAACGTAAGACAGTCGGGAGAACGACTTTTCTTACTAATTCTGGCCTTATGAGGAGGTTCAGACGTGCAAACGGCTTCTCGCCTTTCGGTCAAACAGACAATTGTTTGCCCAGAAATCTTCTCGTCGAGTCTTCTCCTAAACTCGCGTAATCCCTTCTAACATAACCAGATCTTTCTACCTGGGACTGGTTATGAGTTATGATTGCTCTTAAACCCAAAGCAGTGGCGAACCGGCTGACAATACGTTTATGAGACAATCAAAAAGAATTTACGAATCGGTTGTTGAAAGATATAATCTTGCCCCTGGTTTCTCAGTTGCAACAATATATTGTCAAGGATTGATTCGCTCCCTCACAGAGGCACTTGGATCGCGAACACAGCAAATCACTGTATATCCTGAGGGTGGAGCTGGGTAATATATCCACGACTGCGGCGCTTCTGTTACATGGCTTATATCCTCTCGAACTGGCTTGTTTTTGGCGCGGAACTATATATATGGAGAGGGGGTTCCTTTGTCTAACTTTTGGATGTCGGAGGGGAATACAAGTTAATTTAATCACTTGGTTGAAGGGGGTAGCATTAAAGGTCTATTATAAAGTTAGCATGTAGGCCACAATAGGAATTACCTTTTTCTGACATTTACTCTAAGACAAATTATTAATGGGAGTTGAGAAGAGGATGTTGGGGAAACAAAAAACTAGTTTATCCCGCACCTTTGGACTCGAGCGGTAAGGCAGCCTACGTTAATATTACCTCTAGGATCCTCCTCTGAGTTAGCTAAAATGCTATTAGGAGTCTAAGATGGTTTAAGGGGGACTTGGGGGTTAGATAGGAACGGGATAGGAATAGGATTTAGGCTGGAATCGAAAACTTGGAGGTTGGTATGGGTTGTAAATACCCGGAGTTTCTAGCAAGAATTTGGCGGGCATAAGGAGGTCGGTAGTCCTACGTGAGGGGGGAGATGCTGGTCCTCTTTGAGGGGAGGAAAGGGGGGGTTAGCCTCGCGCGCATTAATTCACTGCCCCAGGTTGTAGGGGTGGTTAGTTATATTAGGGAATAGTTAAAGGAGGTACCAAATAGGTTTGTACTCTCTGCTTACGGAAGCTTTAGAAAATGACTTGCTTGGCACAATTTAACATCCTGATGGCATCCTTTTTAGAGGGAGTTATTAGCTCGGGTTGGTATGGAAAAACGACAGGGTGGATAAAAGGTTACCTAAGCATGCTTGTTACTACGCGAAGTATTGGTGGATTAATGAGAGTTAACCCCTCCAACCCGGAAGGGCTCTTGAACGCCCATAACAACCTCGGGCCGCGCAACCCGGAAGGGCTCTTGAACGCCCATTGCTTGCGTGCGTGCTTTCGAATGCCGCGCGTACATTTTTGGTATCATGGGACGGTAGGTGGCGCCACCCGGCGTAAACGACGCCACAGCAACAGTATCTACCCCGACGCCATCATGGACAGTACGCCAAATAGTGATTCCGCTGTGTCCGATACCGTGCTTCCTACGACGCCCTTGCTAGTTCGTCGCGCCTTACCCCGACGCCATCGCCTAAATGTGTTATCTCCCGGAGGTATTGAGACGACATTGAGACTATATGAGCGTGCTGATGCCAAGTATAGTGTTGATGATATAATCAGTGACGACTCCAGTAATTATAAGTCGAGTGATTATGGCCATGAGAGTGAGAAAGGAGCAATTCCTGGGATTTGCGAGAGAACATGACAGTGATGAGAGTGATGAAGGTGATGTACCAGTTGTTGAGGAAGCTGGTTTACCTAAAGACAGTGAACTTGAGAGAGTGAGTGAGTGGGAGAGTTCAAGGTCACTCACCAAATTTCGCATAAGTGACACGACTCCAAGCCCTTCCCCAGGTAAATCGCCTTTCAAGCTACACTTGTATAAGCAGAAAATACTTGAGAAACCGGCCGCGTCAGCTAGGGAACAAGCAAAAATACTTGGTGAGGATGAGGCTGTGAGTGAGGGTCAGCGTGGTGACCCTTCTCGTCCGCCATTGTCTCCCTTATCTACCCACGCCACCCAAGATGACCCGGATGCCCCGCATTCTTCCCCACCACCCCCACCATTGCCAAGGGTTGAGGACCCCCCACTTTCGGCCTATTTGCCTCCTAGGTCCCCCGACTGGAGACATACTGCTGCCGAAAAGGGGAAAGGTGGGAAATATACCAAAAAAATTAAGAAAAGTAAGAGAGTTTTGTGCGAGGCTCCCGCGGCGTCCACCCCGGCCGGCCCCAGCCATACGTCCCCGCAACTTTCCCCACGGTCCTCCCCACCTCTCCCGCCTTCAACATGTCTTCCTGAAGAAGTCTTTGAGCTCGCATCACCAATACCTGGGCCTAGTGACAGTGAAACATTGCTTTCTGTCACTCGTCGCAGGCCAAGGAGCCCAGGACCTCGGGGGGACACAGCCTCACCTGCCACTCCTTTCCCACCTCGCCCACCCGCACGCCGCCCACGCATCACTGGTTCCCTGCCAGATTATGTGGGGGCCACTGATGATGAAGGGCACCTCTCTGAAGACTCTGGCCATGATTACATAGGTCCACCGTCAGGGCAAGATGACCACTCTGACGATGACTATATGACCACTCTGACGATGACTATATGGACATCGACGACCCTCGACCCATCCGCTTGGCCCGGCGTCGTGCTGCCCGTCGTGCTGGCCGCTGCCCTGGCCGACGCCCTCGCCGCCCTAGGGCGCGCGCCTCCCGAGTTGGCCGTGGGCGTGCTGGGCCACCAGCTGGAGCTCCTCGTCAGCGTAGACAAGACCCATTCTACGTTTTTCAGTGGCAAGACGTAGTTGATGGGGATGGATACAACCCTGATGTGCCAGCTTTTGATGAGGTACTGGAGGGTTCAGGCATTACCCCCAATTTTCCTGCAGGCCCCAATGCTCCACCACACGAACTATTTGAGGCCTTCTTTGATGAGGAGGTGGTAGTCTATGTTGTCAAAGAGACAAATAAGCAACACCAATTCCAGGTCCACTTTTTGGGCAAGGTGACCAAGGGCCACATGAGGCAGTGGACCCCAGTGACTCATAAAGAGTTCATGGTGTTCCTGGCACTCACCATGCTAATGCCTCATGTCAAGAAGCATAGGTTGCCTGACTATTGGATCACCAATGATCTGATATCCACCCCTGCCTTCGGGAAATATATGTCTCGCGACCGGTACCTTGATATCCTCGCAGCGCTCCATCTTGTCACCAACACCGACGTCCACCTCGGTGACAAGCTGTGGAAGATTAGGACGTTGTACGAGATGATGCGAGAACGCTTCACCTCCTACTTCAAGCCCTTCCGCAAGGTCGTCATTGACGAGTCTCTTGTGCTGTTCCGGGGAAAACTCAGCTTCCGGCAGTACATCCCCTCAAAAAGACATCGCTTTGGCATAAAATTCTTTGTGCTGTGCGACTGCCAAACTGGCTATGTCCTGTGTAACAGGAAGAAATTGTACTTTCCCTTTTGGTATATGTTGTAAGGTTTGACTTAACTGTAAGACTTTTTCCCCTTCATTCACTCTTCCCTATATTTAAGGGAAATGTATCATTTAAGAAGGGTTAAGTAACCCTTGTCTATGTAAAGAGGGATTTAGCCTAGATCAGGAGGAGAACAAATATTCTCAAATCTATCTAAAATACTTTCAAGCCTAATTTATCCTTTTACCCCCTTTTGTTATCCCATGTAAAAATCCTTCCTTTTCGAATTTAGAGTAATGCCCCCTTGTGTAAAAAGACCGCCAATTCCTACCCAAGCGACGCCACCCTTTGTGGTCACCCTCCCCTTTTTTGGCGGGATCCCTGGCACTGGCCCTCGGCCCCTCACTGTCGTGACCCCAGGCCTACGAGAAAGACACCTACCTACCCCCCAGTCTCTGTCATCATTCCCCGCTTCTTCTCCGGACTTAGGCTTCCTTTCCCTCCTTTCAGAGGGAACCAGTTTGGGACGGAGTCGATGTGATGCTGAATTGCTGATGGCGGAGAATCGGAGATTCACCCCTCCCATTGGCTGAGTGCAGGATGCTGAACTCGTGTACTGTACGAGGGTTCAAGGACCGCAGGAAGACGTATGATTACCCCCTATACCCCAGGATACGGTAGGCCGAAGAAACCTACCTGCAAGCCTGGCCGATACCGGTATCTAGTGGAATTGGGATGTATTTAATACTGAGAGGAATGGGGTGGATACAGACAGCAATATTCGAGTCCTACTCCTAGGTTAAGAGACTGTCCCAGTACGGTAATGGATTGGTCCCAGGTTAATGGTATAGAGATAATTAGATACGGACCATACGGTACCAATGTTAAGAGTTGTAAACGGTAAAATGTTCCTTAAATATTAATATCAAGCTTAAGATTACTGCAATATGTTTGTATCTATCCTCCCGTACCTATTTGGATCTAAATGTGTTGTCAGGATGGTAAATCGGGGCCGTCAGTATTAAATTGGTCTAAGAGTAGTACCAGTAGCCTAACCGAGAGTTAAAGTCTTGTCAGCCAACATTGAAGGTGAAGTTCTTGATTGGTCTTTGCTAGCCTCCGATTTATCCTACTGTCCTAATGTACCTGAATAATGAGCATGAGTCACGATTGCATAAAGAATAAGAAAACCATGGGGACGGCCAGTTCACCTGAAGGTGGGCGATCAAATCATTCGAATGAATTACCGTTCCCAAAAACATCCTTATGTGATATCTAGAAAGTAGAGAATATGCTAGGTCTCAGTGGGGTTTTTGTGGTTCTTTGGTAATATCATCGTGTCGGAGTTGCAGCCTTTCCCCTTCCTCGAAGGATGTTGGATGTGGGTCAACCAAACAGGGTTGTCCTCTCGTTAATTAGAATGCAATAACGGGTTTGTCGTCATCTCTTCCTTTCTATCCTTGAGTACCTATTTTCCACCTTCGCAGCTTAATCTATCTTTTTCTGTCTTACCCTCTCTCTCTTGTTGGCAGCAGAAGAAGGGAGTGGTGAAGAAAGAGAGAATTCCCATCCCCCCCCGTTACACCTGGACTTCCTGGTCTACAGCGGGAAGGAAGGGGACTTGCTTGTGGACCCCCTCATTGGCTTTGGCGGAGCAGTGGTGCAAGCCATGATGGACCGCTACTTTCACAAGAATCATGTCCTCTACACGGACAATTATTACACGTCCCCCACTCTCTCACAGTACCTGCATGAGCGCAAGACGGGGACTGTAGGCACAGTACGAGGGAAAAGGAAGGGCATGCCACCTTTCCCTCCAAAGACCAAAAAAGGTGATGTGTTGAAGAAGAAGTCGGGGCCCATTCTGGCTATCCACTGGCACGACCAGCGGAAGGTCAACCTCCTGACCACCATCCACAAGGGGGAAATGGTGGAGACTGGCAAGGTGGATCGCCGCACCCAGGCCAGGGTGACCAAGCCCGATGCTGTCCTGGACTACAACATCAACATGAGGCTGGTGGACAAGTCCGACATGCAGATAGGCTTCATTGACTGTCTGCGTACCTCGTGCAGATGGTACAAAAAGTTCTTTCTGCATATGGTGGACATGTCAGTTCTGAATGCCTACAATATATACAAGCTTCGGAATGTGAACACACCCATGAAGTTCAATAGCCTGCGGAGGTTCCAAAAGCAGGTGTTGACGGAGCTCCTGGAGAAGTATGCTACGCCTCAGAGGGCAGTGGCACATCCTGGGCCCGCCGTTATTGACCGCTTGCAGTGTGCTCAATACTTGATTAGGCACAGGCTTGGTTCCCTGCCTCAGAATGAATCAGGAAGAACACAGCAGAAGCGGTGCCATGTCTGCTACAACAGCAGGGTGAGGCCGAGGCCAGGTAAAAAGTCAACCATGGAGTGTGTGGAGTGCAAGGTGGCACTCTGTGCTTTAGAGTGCTTCTTTGATTACCACTCCAAGCTGGAGTTCTAATAATCATAGTGAAAGTGCCAAAGATAATGACAATATGTACAGTATATATATAGGCAAAAAGTGGAAGTAAACCAATTTATTGTTATACAAAAGTCATGTATTATGAAAACATTTATACAAATACAATTACACCATAATAATATGTGAAAGTGACACATATGTATATACCAAGTGACATTCATATGATTAGAACCTATAGAAATATATAAATCAGTGAAAAAAGACACAATAAATTGTATATAAACGTTTACAAATCATATAACTAAGTGAAAGTGACACAAGACCTAATATTTGATGGCCAAAGTATAATAAACACCTGTGATAACGAATAATCAGTGCCTAATACAACAATAACCTACCTCAATTACTAATTAAATGTACGGTATCGAGTGAAAATGAGCATTATCAGTGACAGTGACACTCTCTAAAGCACATTTGTCAAAGTGAAAGTGACACAAGACCTAATATTTGATGGCCAAAGTATAATAAACACCTGTGATAACGAATAATCAGTGCCTAATACAACAATAACCTACCTCAATTACTAATTAAATGTACGGTATCGAGTGAAAATGAGCATTATCAGTGACAGTGACACTCTCTAAAGCATATTTGTCAAAGTGAAAGTGACACAAGACCTAATATTTGATGGCCAAAGTATAATAAACACCTGTGATAACGAATAATCAGTGCCTAATACAACAATAACCTACCTCAATTACTAATAAAATGTACGGTATCGAGTGAAAATTAGCAATATCAGTGACAGTGATACCCTAATAAACATATTTTATATAATTGGCCTCAAAATAACTAGAAAATATCAAATAAACATCATATTCTCAATATCAAACACTAAAATCGTCTAAGGGAGATAAATACTTTGGCGCGACGAGCGGCTAGGTGCGTCGTAGCCATGGCCGGGGCGACGCGTCCGAACGCGGGAAGAATTTGCCGCCGAAAAGCACTCGTCTTCCCGTGCTCACCATTATGCAACCAGAGGGGCTAGAGACCTCTACTCAACGCCATTCGACAGAGGAAGGTTTGTGGAACATTATTCTTTTTTATTCACAACATTACATGCCATATTCATTGACTTACAGAGTAGTTAACATAGCCCAAAGATCGTCAAAACACCCGGTACCGCAGCACAGTCGCAAGCTATAGCCCCCGGGGCTGGAGGGTTAACTTAGGAAAAAGTGACATGCATGAATTGGACGGTATATTTGCCGTCGTTAATATAACAGTATAGGACCTTGTTGAATAACTCACGTTCAATTGTATAACTACTTAGGTGCTAGAACGAATCCCGGAGCATGGGGTAATATACGTTTATCTTTTAAATGGAGAGAAAAACTAGGTGGCTTCCCTAGAGCTCTCTGAGAGGATTGTATTTAGATTTGTTAATTAATCTTATATAAAACAACAGAGATACGAAAAACAGAGTAGTGTGGACTGTGGACTAGAAGGGATGACTGATTAGGTGTGGAAAGAGACGGAAAAGGAGGAACACAAGGACGAAGGAAAAAGAAATACTTACCGTAACTTACGAAAACGAAATGCGGGTATAAAATGACGGTATTAGTCGTTAATATAAAGCGAATGAACCCTGGTTGAAATGCACGGAATACGATTCGACATGGGCAGTGCCTCTGTGTCAGATCATATCGATCGGGCAATTTCTGGTTCATATAATATCCTAGGCACTAAAACGAAACAGCTGAGCTTGGGGTCGGTGGATGTGACATTTTTATGGCCTATACCCTCTTTCAAGGGGGTGGGAGGGGGGCATAGCCTCGCGCGTTCTACCCCTACGGTTCAGGTGGGGAGTGTGGTTTACTTAGGTTAGAGGATCGTGAAAGAGATACTAGAATAGGTTTGCACTCTCTGTATACTGGGGTTCGAGTCGGAACTGACTCGGCACGGGATATAAAAACATCCTGATGGGCGTCATGCGAGGGGAAGGTTTGTGAAGTTGGGCTGGTAGGCCTACGGGGAGAGGACAAAAGGACAGGGTGGCTCAAAAGTTTACCACTGGGCATGCGGTCACTAAGCAGAGTAGTGTGGATAAAACTTTTTCTTTAACTTAGGAATGGGTACATGCATGAGTGACATCGATCTATCTCATAATGGAGAGAGAGAGACTAGGTAGTTTTCCTGCACTTCTCTGGAGATGATCGTATGCAAATTGGATATTATTAATTATATTAATCAACAGATATGGATTAGTACAAGCACAGGGTTAGGTTAGTTTTCCGTGGATCGGGGGCATACATAGAAAACGGGTTTTTCATGGGGTAACAATTTTGAGGCGGTTGTACCGAGTTTGACCCGTAGCCAAACTCACGCGAAATTAATACGACGATATTGTCCGGCACGACAATTTCCTAAGCACAGACCCGCATACGAAATTGGGGATGGTCTGGGGGCTTTCCAACTCAATGAGTAATTGCCTAATTAAATCTCGGAACTACTCCTAGGTATCTTGTCTAGTGAAATGGAGGTTGCATTAGGAAGGTTGGGAACATATAATTGTTACAATAAGTACAGGGCTGACGTAATCAGATAGACATGTAGATGGTATATTAATTCAGGTAACGTCTATCTTGAGGAGTTATAGAATCGTCTCAACATAATCATTTCGATCTCCAACTCTCGAATATAGATTCGTAGTCGGGGATGTTTTCTCATCTGAAGTAATAGTAATAGTAACACAAGGGATAGGGTACATAATAGGTTGAGGATATATCCTACACAAATGTGGTTAAGAATCTCAGTGAATTACTGGCAACAAAGGTGAAACATGAACATAGTATTAATCGCCAGTACTAATAACAATCGATATGAGTTGAGTGTCTTAAGTGACGGATTAACAACAAAGAAACAATTAATATCTCAAGTTGAGAGACCTGGGGAGTATTGAAACAAATAATTGCCCAGAATGACTAGTCGAGTCACACGGCTGAGGTTCGTATTACCGGACAGTCGTGGTGGACTCCAGAACAGGGGGAGGGGCATAGGTTTACTGAGGTGTCTTCAGATCGCCGTCGTACCTACACAATGAAAATATTATAGTCTGCATGCATGGTTGGTACCTTAATTAAATACATACTTAGTTGGTACATACAAATGTTAAGGAATAAAGTAATGTGGGTTGTATACGAGAAGGCTGTGATTGGAGAGACGTATACGTGGAGTTATGTGAAAGGGAGACAACGAAGTTGGTGTGGTGATCCTTATAGCTATCCTGGCCTGTGACGCCGGTCCTTTCGTTCCTGTGGCATTTTACTAACCACCACAATACCCAACCCACCACACACCCAGGCATGACCTTTCATACGGAGCGATCCTTAAATAATTGCCCATAGGGATTTACCATGTATTTTATTATAAGAAATAATACCATAATCACTACTAATATTACCATAATGAAATACATGGGAATCCCTATGGGCAATTATATAAGGATCACTCTGTATACAGTGGAGCCCCCATCCTAGCTGCTAATCGGTTCCGCAGAAATAGAGCTAGGATTGAAACAGCCAAGATCGGGGCACTGTTCTTATGGGGAAAATTCAATCGGTTCCGTGCTCATGCCAAAATTTGCATCTTTTTCGATTTTTTGCCTATGAAAACTATGTTTTATTGTACACAAATTAAATGTTATGCATTAGCCTATACTGTATCATATAATACACCATAGAATAAGTTTTTAATAACTAGAAAAGAACCCCCCAAATCTAAACAATTACTGCACTTTTTCCCAGTGTTAGGCTATGAAAACATGTTTTTTGTCTAGGCTACATCAAGTAGCCTAGGCCTAAATCTTATGCATTGTAAATAATAATGTAGACATGGCTAAATGACAGTCCTAACCATAAATACTGTAGATTGGGGCATTGTTTCTATCATGCAATTTTTTTTAGGCCTAGCCTAGGCCTAGGTTCTAAATTCGTCCAGCCACCCCTCAAGTACCCATTTCGCCCCAAATACATCCAATAAATACATATTATGAGGAAAATACGTATAAATACGTATTATGAGAAGATAACTTACCACACAGACTTTATTATAAATCATTGTCATATATAGCCTAGCCTAGGCTAACATCGTCTAGGCTAGGCATTTCAATCGCTTTTGTCCGACATGGACTGGTCTTTGCTCTGTGTTTTGAGCATAAAATTCCTTCATTGCTACCACCAGGCCAACCATCCCTATCACTAGATGTACTAGAGGGTATAATAAACGCGAGAGATAAGGGGTTCAGGCACAAAAAAAGCTTGCTAACGGTTGTTTTGTCAACACAGATACAGTAAAAGTCCTTTAATCCGACGACCGATGATTCGAATCTCCCAATAGTCCGAATTTTTCAATTTGAGGCCAAATCCGAATTCACCCGATGGTCCGAATTTCAAGAAGTCCCAAAGTCCCCTTTTTGAGGCATTACTCCACTCAAATGACACATAATGGAGCACACACATATCATATGTTCATGAATTCACTTTAAAAGTTTACCATTGTCATTGTAGCCTATTACCTACTTCAAAACATTCAGATTAATGGTCAAAGGAAGCTACTGATATAAACGTAAACACCACATCGTCTGCTAGAGAGTTTGTTTTGCTCTTGAACGCATCCTTGGGACGCTCCGATGCACTACTGGCTTGCACCGCATTTTCGGCAAGCGCATTCAGAGCTTGAAAACGCACCTTTGGACGTTCCGATACGCTTCTATTTATAGTTCAGTGATCGGAGCGTCCCAAGGGTGCTTTCAAGACAACAAGACAAGGGTGCTTTCAATACAAATATAATATAACAGAGCACGTCACAAAAGGAAAATCACAAAAGGAAAATTACAAGAACCTCTCAGGGAAGTGCCGTTGTTAAGGCATTACTTCCCGAACCACATCTGATCTGATCTTCAAGAGCAAGACAAACTCGCTAGTAGACGATGCGGACATATGGTGTTTACGTTTATATCAGCAGATTCCTTTGACCATTAATCAGAATGTTTTGAAGTAGGTAATAGGCTACAATGACAATGGTAAACTTTTGAAGTGATTTCATGAACATATGATATGTGTGCACCATTGTGTCATTTGGGTGGCCTAATGCCTCAATGTTTTCGTCAGGCCATTAATACACAGGTTCATAGGGGTAAAGTCCGATAATCCGAAAAATCCACTAATCCGAACGAGGACCGGTCCGCTGCCCTTCGGATTAACGGAAGTTTACTGTACTAGCTAAACTGCAAGCGTCATACAAAGATGGCGGCATCTTGCGCATTTGACGATCGGATCTCGGATTCACTCGGATTTCGTCTCTAAACGACAAGCCCCTGGCAGATTCTTTTTGTTATGTTAAAACAAAATTATTGTTTTTATTTGTTTTCTAGTTTTATGTCGAGTTTTTCGTTATTTTTGCTATTTTTTCAGGTTTTGGCTGGGATTTTGATGCGAGAATTGAGGCTTTTGGCGCGAGAATTGAAATTGGGAATATTTGGTGTGTGCCACGAAATTTGAATCAGCGAAGACTGATGTAGTGCAAATGGGGGCTCCACTGTACAGCCAATACGCGAGCTTTTAATACGCGATTCACCTTATACGCGAGGAGGGGGTCGAATCATACCCAAAACTTTCAAAACGCGTGATGTACCTTTAAAACGCGAATCCGGGGCCGATATAAGGGCAATTCCGGGGAGTTCAGCTAATACGCGAGGCCCCCCACCATTCCGCGCATCCATCTGCGCAGGGACGCCAGTCTACCCTCAGTCCACGCAATCTGACTTGTGTGCAGTGATATAGTTTTTTGCCCCCATCATCATGCCCCCTCGCAAGAACAAACTTATTATTGTTATATTTTCTTATGATTTGGATGTTTATGTATACATATATGTACCTTTTGTGGCAATTGACGGAGATAAATAGGCCTAAAGTAGACAACTTGGAGTCAGTGCCGCCCATATCGATTTATTCCCATATAATACTCTATTGGCAATACGCGAATTTCCATTCCGCGCCCTCGTGTGTCACCCATATACTCGCGTATTGAGAGGCCTGACTGTATAGTTATACCGGCTCTCCGGGCCAGGTGCCTGATGGACTATTATCTACTCCCAACTGGCACCCGACCCTATTCACCCTATTCACAAACATTCTCCATTCAATCCTGTTTATTACCACTTACCATCTATTCACTAGCATTCTCCATTCATTCCTATTTATTACCACTTACCTTGCCTGTTTTACAGTGGAGGATGAGGTACCGGGTATGGAGAGATGCCAGTACTGTACTGTACTTTCTGTGTCACTCAATAACGAGACATTGGAACATGTTTTTAGTAAGCGTTGTTTCCACATAGCAATTTTTGTTATGCCAGGTTTTTACTGGGGTTTGATTGGTTTATAATAATAATAATAATAATAATAATAATAGTTCTTAAAGCTAGCGCATGCTAAGCTAGCTAAGGATAGCTCAATAAGGCCGATTAGGCGTATTTCCATTGGGGTCCTGTACTACTACCCCATCCCTTTGCTCATGAGGGATGGTAACGACTCAGTGCTTGTGAAAAATCTTTAATGCGCCGAGCGTGGGCGCGAACCCGGGCCTTCTGGGTGGAAGTCCGAGACGCTAGTCACTACACCAAGCGAGCCGCTTGGTTCTTCTCAACTGGAGAAGTTAATGTTGTTTTATCACAGACACCGAAAGAAGATAAGAGGATAATTATCACAATTCGTGCACTCATTCTATTTATTGGCACAAGAATATCGCGTACGTGAAGCTAGAATAAATGGTCACAAACAACACACAAGACGCACGAACGAGGCTCCACAACGTCTGACTACGTCTGTTTGGCTTCTTCTACTGCAATCTAGGTGATCATTAGGGACTGCCTTCAAACGAATTCTTCTCAGGAATGTCTTCCGCCCATAGGTCACAAGAATTCACTAGTAGAGGTCCTTCTCACAGGTGTCGCTCCTGTGTATTGATAGCAGTATAATGTTTTCACTTTCTATTGGCAGAATAGGTAGTCCAGTCTTCAGTAGAGGCGTTGGCCGTGGGGTTGTCCTGACGTGGCTGGGTTGGTTGTAGGGTTGATCCTAACTGGGTGAGCACTGGTCTTTAAAAGAACTTTGATGCACAATTTGTGGTTTATTAAAGTTACAGTCCTTCCGCCCATGGGTCACAAGAAACAGTACTTAAACAAAAATGTGCATACGTAAGCGGCAGTATCAATAATTGTTTTTCCGCCCATGGGTCACAAGAACAATTATGACTACTGTGCCTTCAATCTTTTCAGCTGATCTTCCGCCCATGGGTCACAAGAATCAACCTTCCAAAGTTACAGTCCTTCCGCCCATGGATCACAAGGAACAGTACTTAACAAAAATGTGTATATGTAAGCTCCAGTATTAAGAATTGTTTTTCCACCCATGGATCACAAGAACAATTATGACTACTGTGCCCCCAACCTTCCAGCTGTCCTTCCGTCCATGGGTCACAAGGAACAGCCTTCCGGATTGAGTATCGATCTTAAAATCTCTTGCCATAGTCATACCGTTTCTCAGTGCCTCGGTAGTGGTGTGGTTGAGCATCCGAAAGGCGCCTAGGGGTAGGATGTTGTAGAGCGGTTAGCTCCTTGTGGCTTGGAGAGGGGTGATATGGGCTAAGTATTTATAGTGCCATTTCTAGGTTGGTTTCTTTTCTTCGCTTTGCTTCTTCTGTGGGACTTTGGGATTGATTATGTTGATGAATAAGTTTCTCCCTGGTGCTGGAGGACGTGTCATCTCGATGGTAGCAACTCATGTTGGGCTGGGGGTGGGGGGGGGTTGTGTCCTTTTTAGCTCTGGGGGTGGTTGCTTAATTTATACTTGCCTTCTGTTTTGGTCTGGGGGCTGCTTATGTGGTTTGCAGGCTGGAGGTAGATGGAGGGGCCAGTGGTTGCAAGTTTGTAGGCTTGGGATGTTGCAGGGGAAGTGTAATCGGCGAGAACTGATCACATATTATTTTCTGCCCTGCAGAGGTATATAATTGTTTGTCCTTGAGTCGTACGTTTTCTTTGATATAATAATAATAATAATAATAATAATAATATTTATTCAGTTAGCAATTTACAGAGTTGGTACCACATAGTTTGTTACAAATATGACATGTACCAGCCTTGCATAATTCCAACTAAGGATAGCCCAATAAGGCCGTTAGGCGTATTTCCATTGGGGTCCTTGTGGGATTAGGTTAGCTGGGAAAAAATGGGGAGGATAAAGAAATGGATACTTTAGAAAAAGTATTTCTAGGGGGTTATTTTAAGATACCTTACATCCTATAGTAAATATCAGTAATCCGTAATCAGTAATCATTTCAGTTTGGTTTGTCTATCTCTTATGTCGCATTTAGTAGTAGACATAAGCTTGGTGCTCCCTTCTCGCAGCTGTCCGGTTCAGGTGTTCCTTCAGGCTACGTTTGAAGGAATACAGTGTTCTCTTTTCACGGACGACAGGGGTAGGTCGTTCCAGTCTTTGATGGCGGTGAAGAAGAATGTTTGCTTACCCTGTCCTTGGATTCTCGGGACCTTAAAATTAAACATCCTGTTTCTTGTATTATGTCCACTCCTCTCATTTGCTTTAACAAAATCATTCTTTAGGTACTCTGGAGCTCTGTCATAGAAAATTTTGAAGGCATTAGTGAGCCTGATTTGTTTGGCCCTGTCAGCGACATTGAGCATACCTAGTGACTGAAGTTGTTCCTGGCCAACATGTGATCTGGGTCCTAGGTTCAGCATGAACCTAACCATTTTATTTTGAGTGACCTGAAGTTTGTGCTGTGCTGATTTAGATGATGCAGAGTACCAGGATGACACAGAATAGTCAAAATGACATTGAACAAGCGCTTGGCAGAGGGTCTTTTTGGTCGCCGCGGGCAAGCATCCCACCTGTCTATACAGGTATTTTATACGTGCTCTACACTTACTCAGGATAGATTCCAAAATTGCTTCACCTGACAAACTCGCATCCAGTTTTAGTCTGAGATATTTAACTTGTGACACTGTTGTTATAGGAATATCATTACAGTTGACCGAGAAGCCCACAATGTCTCAGTTTGCGTTTTGTTCCACATAAGATGGCTTCCGTCTTGCCCAGGTGAAGAGATAGTTTATTGTCCACTAGCCATTCACTACATGATTCTAGTTCTTTGGAAAGTGAAGCGGCAATACTTATTGGGTCTTTTCCTGAAACCAGGAGCACGCTGTCGTCTGCATACAGTAATAATTTACATGAGACGCTCAGTTCCATGTCGTTCACATAACAGAGAAAGAGTAAGGGACCAAGGATGCTTCCCTGCGGGACCCCACAGTTAATTGGCATAGGATCAGATATATTATCATCAATTTTGACTCTGGGTTCTACCACTAAGATAAGATTTAAACCAGTTCACAGATCCTATGCCCATTGCTTGTAGTTTCTTACATAGGATATCATGGTCTACTGTGTCAAACGCTTTTTGTAGATCAAGAAGAACCATACCGGTGTAGTTACCTTTAGACATTTCTTTACGAATGTGATCCGTTAAGTGGATGAGACAGGAGTCTGTCGAGTACATGCATCTGAAACCTGATTGAAACTTATAGAATAGATCATTTTGTTTGAGGTAGTGTTCAATTTGGGTGTATACCGCTCTTTCAAGGATTTTAGATACAATACATAATATGCTAACTGGTCTGTAGTTACCAACTTCTAGTTTATTTCCTTTCTTGAATAGAGGGGTTACAATAGCTTCCTTCAGTTCAGCAGGTACAGTGTTGGTGTTAATTGACAAGTTGATGATGTGAGTTAGGGGGCCTGCTATACCAATGGCTCCATCTCGTAGAAATTTGGCAGGAATTTTGTCTGGTCCTGTGCTTTTATGTACATTTAGGTTAGACAGCTCGTCAAAAGTGTATTTTGGTGTAACATTTTGCAATCCAAATGTGTTTGGGTGTATGTCTTTATCTCTAGAAATTTCGAAAGGTGGCCGTTGTTGTCATGTATTTATTGAGAGGTTGAGGTAGGTTCTGTGCAAGTGTGTTTGCTATGGAGGTGAAGAAGGAGTTGAAGTAGGTTGAAATTTGTCGTTTATCGTGGCAAATCTGATCATTAATGGTGAGAGCAATATTAGTGTTAGACGAATCCCTTGTCTTGTTGCTGTAGCCTGTTGTTTTTAGGTGCCTCCATAGTTTCTTTGGGTTATTCTGATATTCCTCTGCCTTATTGTGAAAATAATTCGTTTTCGCTGATTTTATTTTCCTACTTAGTTTATTCCTGGCCCTGTTGAACTCATGTTTCAGACCTTGATCCTGTCTATGTTTCGCTAGCCTTTTTAACAGATTGTCTCTGTGTTCCAGATGGTGTAGTATGTCATTGTTGATCCATGGGTCTGACCTTGCTTTAATTCGTATGTCTTTCAGAGGAGCTATTTCGTCTAGAATGTTTGTGATGATGGTTCTGAAGCCAACCCATGCGTCATTAACGTTTGTACTTCTAAACACTGGAGACCAGTCTGTATTCCATAAAATGTCCAGAAATGTTTCTTTATTGTAGTTTCTGAGTGACCTTGTTTTGATAATCTTGTGATTCTCTAGGGTAATTTTTGTGGTTTTTCGTGTGCAATATGTGACGAAGTGATCACTTATCCCAGTCTGTATAACCCCTGATTGGGATATTTTGTCCTCTCTGTTACAGTTTATGTGGTCTATTATTGTGGCAGTGTTCTCAGAGATACGTGTGGGGGTTGTGATGAGTTGTTTGTGATTGTGCATTGTCAGTATATGCATATATTCTCGTACAAGCCTACCATTTCGTTGTTTGTAACCAGGTTAAAATCCCCTAGTATGATGGATTCATTCCGAGGGTCTAGCGATGACAACGTTCGTTCAAATTTGGTCAAGAATTGTGTGTCGTCTGGTGGCCTATAGCATACCCCAATTGTGATGGGTCTTGTCCTCGGCAGGTGTAGATCGATCCACAGAGCTTCGTGATTTTCTACATGGAGGTCGGTCCTGGTTGTGTGTGTGAGGTTGTTTTTTACATACAGACATACTCCTCCCCCATGCCTATTGCGATCATTCCTAACCATATTGAAACCTTGAATGTTTATTTCACCATCGTTTATACTTGAATCCAGCCAGGTTTCTGTGATTGCAATTATTGAAGCTTTGGCCTTATTAGCTAACAAGTTTAATTCTGACAATTTATGGTACATTGATCTGGCGTTAATGTGGATAAGGTGTAGTCCTTTGTTGGTGAACACTCTGTATTCATCTTTGATTTTGAATGTGTCCTGGCTGGATTCTGAGTTGTTAATACTAATTGGTTCATTTACATTAATATTCGGTAATGAATGCAAGGCACATATGTTGCATAGGAATTCCCGTTCTTCACTGTTGGTCTTCTTAGAGACGCACTTCATGTGAGCTACAGTTTTACACTTAACACAGTTTATGATCCTTTGTTTTCTTGTTATGAGTGATTCACATATTTCACAAATGATTTTAGGACCCTTAATAGCTATTTCCCTACATTTATCGCATTCCACTTCTTTTCTGCTAGTAATGTAAGTACATCGATCGTGTACTGTTTCATTACAACTACTACATTGTGACGTTGTACTCCTTTTGTTGAATCCAATATCGCACACTATACATATTTTCCTGTTACTGTTCATCGTCTGGCGGTGTGGTGATCAGCTGTGCGCCGTGAGCGGCTGATGGTGTGAGCGCGTGAGATGAGGACAGGTTGTGGCCCCCCCTTGCCCCCCTCCCACCCCTACCTGTATTTGTTGTTTTATGTCCTTGTTCTTGGCCGTTGTTGCTGTTACTTCATTGTCGATGTGTTTGCTAGAGCTTCCTGTTTGTTTGGGTGTTCTGGTTGCATGTTGTGTTACTTGGGTCACCGATATCTGTGGTAGTGATGATACAGTTGAGGGTAATGTTGAGTAGGTAGAATGTTGGCACTGTGCTGGCGGTTGCCCTGCGGTCTTGGTTGTGAGTTGGAGCGTGACGGGAGACTTGGGTGCCTGCTGGCCCAGTTTGTTATAACGAATTTTACTGCTAGGGACTGTTGAAATGCGGTGTCTGCCTTACTTGTTTGGTGGTGAGGTTTCTTCAACGTTGAACTAGGGCCGGGGTTGGTCTCTACATCTCCGCAGCTAATTAGAGTGTAGCACAATAGGTGTTGTAGCGATGTTGTGCCAGAGTATTTGCCCAGTCGCGGCGTCTTCCCGATATATGAAATAGACCAGGCAGGAATGGTGACAGAAATTTCACTCGTGTGTGATTTCTGTGTGACGAGGCCCCTCAATACTTGTTTAGTGTTGACCTGGTACACTACCGGTCCCCTCTGCACCTGTATATCAGCACAGCCCCTCTGGATGTTGAGAAGGATGATACATAGAGAGAGGGCTACGCCCGCACCCTTCATCCCTCCCGCCATTGCCGTGCAATAATGATGCCGGATGTAGGGTGGTGGTGATGATGGTGGAAGTTGAGGTGATGAGGGTGGTGGAGGTAGAGGTGGAGATCTTGGTATGTGGGCTGGGATGGTAGGTGTGGCAACAGTGTGGGTGGAGATGGTGGAGGGAGAGGTGGTGATGGTGGTGGTTGACCTTGAGCATGTGGCAACGGTGTTTGGTGGGGGTGTAGAGGTGGAGATCTTGGTATGTGGGCTGGGGTGGTAGGTGTGGCAACAGTGTGGGTGGAGATGGTGGAGGTCGAGGTGGTGATGGTGTTGGAGAGGGTGAAGGTAGAGGTGGAGATCTCGGGATGTTGGCTGTGGTGGTGGTGAGAGTGATGGAGATGGTGGAGGTGAAGTTGAAGGCAATTATTTTTCTCTGAGTTAATTTGAATATTTTAGTTATTGTCTTTAGCAGAATTACTATCAGCACTTCTCTGATTTATCTGGGCTTCACTAGGGCTTTCCTTCTCTCGCTTTTTGCATAAGCTTGTAGTATCTGATGTTTCCAGAATATTTCTTTTCATATATCCGGTCGATACTGATTTTCACTGTTGATCTCTTTATACTCTTTCTCTGTAAATACACTATAAGTATAGATCCTTTTCCAGTTATATCTTCTGTATATTATCTGGTTTAATAACTTCACTTTAGATTTGTAGAATAAGTAATCCAATCGTCGGTAGAGATATGTTGGCTGTGGCGGTGGGGAGAGTGGTAGAGATGGTGGAGGTCGAGGTGATGATGGTGGTGGAGGTAGAGGTGGTGATGGTGGTGGTTGTAGCGGTGGTGGTGGGAAGCTTTTCCGTTATTTACATTTTGATAAGTTAATTTGACTTTATATTGTCTTTGTCCCAGTTTTGGTTTGTTTAGTTTGCAAGTTTTACATTTTAATTTGATAGGGGGTCTAGAAATGTCCCGGCCGAACGTGAACCATCATATTGTGTGCCATTTGTTCAGTTCCATAGACAATATGAGAAGGAATGCAAGGAAATTATGAACCGGAACTGTAATGTTGTGGGTCATTTGTTCCGATAGATATGCCACTACTATATATGTGAGGGGGGGGGGGGGTGATATGTGGAGAGATAACACTACTATGTATGTGAGGAAAGGGGGGGGGGGTGATATGTGGAGAGATAACACTACTATGTATGTGAGGAAAGGGGGGGGGGGGGGGAGTAGAGTATAAAGGAGTAGAGGATGTGGATGTGGTATGGAGAGTTGCCAATAGTGTAGTTTCTATATGTGACTCAATACCTAGACATTTCCCAGCACTGGCAGAGTATTTGAAGGGTTGTTTTTACAGGTGATTTAATAGTGATGTTCTGGAAGGACCTATGCAGTCCCTGGGTTAGTGACTATAGTCTATTTGTTTCCAGTTGATGGTAAATTGAATCCCTTAGTAGCTGATTGGAGCTGTCGTGGCCTAGCGGGCTAAGGCTCTACGCGCTATGTTGGTGACGACTAGCCGCATGGGTTCGAATCTCGGCTATGCTACAACAGTTTCCAGTGCTATATAGCCTTCGTCGCTTAGTGCTGTAGAATTCATTACAGTTGGGGGTTTCCCGCAGATGAAATGAATTCATAAGGTTATTCAACCTTAGTAGCTGATTTCTCTATATTTATAATGTAAAACTTGCAAAATAAACAAACCAAAACGTATACGAACACAGTAAAAAGACAAAACAACGAATCAAAATCGCTATGTGGAAACAACTCTTAAGTAAAATAATTATTTATAAATAAAAGAACACAATCCACCACATAGGGTGTACATCACTACATGTGCAAGTTAATCTGGTTCCCAAGCAAACTAATCGCACACATACAGAAATATATGAAACTACTATGGCTGTGTGTCGTATTAATGCCAAGTTTTCATAATTAACAACATATTTCGCTACAAAATCTACCTTATAGCTGAGTAACAAAGATAGAAACATGGCAAGTTAACCTCAGCTGGACAAAAATAGACTTTAGTACTAATACAGATCTCCATCACTATCCGGTGCCCCAATTTATGTTATTATTTAGTAAAATTTACCAGAACGTCCTCGACTTCCCAAATTGACTAATTCCTTGAACGTGACTACAGTGCGTTGTTATGTGTGCGATTAGTTTGCTTGGGAAACAGATTAAATTGCTCATGTAGTAATGTACACCCTATGTGGTGGATTGTGTTCTTTTATTTATAAATAATTATTTTTACTTGAGCGTTGTTTCCACATAGCGATTTAGATTAGTTATTTTGTCTTTTTACTGTGTTCGTATACGTTTTGGTTTGTTTATTTTGCAAGTTTTACATTATAATTATTATAGGTTATTAGGTGTTTGGGTTTTGGCTGGTCCCAGAACGCATCCCCATTTACCCCATTAATTTTCTGGTTTGGTGTAGGATTTTTGTGTTTAAGATGGTGTTTTGAGGGTTGTAAGTTCCCAATGGTATATGGAGGGAGACCTGTATTGGAAGGGTTGTTTTAACACATGTTTAAATACCGTGCTTCCTTTAATTTAGTTACTTCAACCTCTGCAGTTGTCTTTGAGTTAGCTGTGGGCACACAACTCATTTTGGAGAGGTAATTTATAAGATTGAGAGAACTCTATTTCTGAATGCATATCGGCAACCCCCGCGTCCACAGGATAGCGAGAGGGTTAACAAACTTAGGTATTAGTCAAGCAAGCTTTCGCGGTGATTAGCATGCTCTGGGTTATGTCCGTTACATCCGCTTCTACATTATTATTTAGCCACTTTTAAGCTGGTATCACACAAGCGCTTTTTCCCTCAACACTGGTCTGGCAGCTTATGAGGTCAACATTTAAAATAGTTATGTTACTTAAATTCATCTACCAAGAGTCTAGTTTCCGATACCGGTGCAAAATATTCCAGAAATGTTGCCAGAAAGATGTTGATCATGGAATGTTGACTATAAAAGCTCTTGCGTGATACCGGATCACCCAGCGTGTCAAACGATAGGCGAGGCCATTATTTTTAGTCTATCAATGTTTTTTGTGAGGATAAAATTATGGTTTATAGTTCAAATTATGTCTTTGGTAGTGATAAAATGGTCAAAATAATATGTCTTTGGTAGTGATAAAATGGCCAAAACAATGCTATGTCTGGTTATTGTTTTGTATTCCTTCCCATATTCTTGTCTTGATGGTGTAGTGGTTAGTGTTTTAAAATCTGTGTGTGGTAACCCAGGTTGGAATCCCGGTGTATCACACGCTTTCATTAATTTCTTCGAGAGGTGTTTGGTGATGGTGTGAAATGAATATATTAGATTATAGTTGAAATTATTTCTTTGGTAGTGATAAAATGGTCAAAACAATGCTATTACTGGTAAATTTGTTTTGTATTAATTCTCATATTAATTTAAGTTCTCATTCAAAATTGCTCCAGTTCTATAATTTCTAAATTTTATATTGCTTAAGCGTTGTTTCCACATAGCGATTTTGATAAGTTGTTTGGTCTTTTTACTGTGTTCATCCCAGTTTTGGTTTGTTTATTTTGCAAGTTTTACATTATAATATTGGCACCCAGGTCTCACCCTCCTGGCCTTACTGTCATCTTATTATATTGCCAGAAGGGGTCAAATAACAGCTGACCATGGGATAATTTAGGAAATATAGCAGTGAAATACCACACATAACGGTTGTGATGACTGAGAACGTGCCAATATTGCCGGGAAAGGTTCTTGACTTTATCCCAAACTTATTTCATGGTGACAAACCGGAGCAATTTTGTTAGAAGACTTGGATGAATATGAGAAGAAATACAAGAAAATTATCATAAATACGTGGTGGGCGGGCTTGTGGCTTTGCCTCCGCTACATGTCTGTCTGCCGAGATCGGAGCCTCGTCGGGGGCCGGGGGAGTGCTGGAGCGACCTTGGTGACCCTGGTCTCTGGGTATTCTCCTGGGTGACCTAGATGTGTGTGAATTTTGTGTTTTGTCTGTTTGTTCACTGTTTTGTCTTGTTTTTGTGTTTTCCTGTTCTGGCCATTTTATCATTTCCAAAGACAATATGAGAAGGAACACAAGAAAATTATCATAAATACCTTGTGTTCTAGCCATTTTATCACTTCCAAAGACAATATAAGAAGAAATACAAGAAAATTATCATAAATACCTTGTGTTCTGGCCATTTTATCACTTCCAAAGACATATTTTGAATTATACAGCAACATTATCTCCTTGCATATAGAACAATAAAGACTAAAGATAATGGACAGCTGTGGTTTAGTTTGAGAGCCTGGGTTACAGGTCTCCGTTGATTTCTGATTGGGTCAGAGTTGGTGAAAAGCCGATGGTGTACTGTACTTATAACTGTGTGCAGTTTGGTCTGAGTACATGATTATATTGATATCCAGTATTCCATAAAATGATATAAAATCGTAGTCATGTACTGTACTTTTAGCTGTCTTGATGGTGTAATGGTTAAAGTGTTTAAGATCTGTTTGTGATATCCTAGGTTCGAATCCTGGGAGGTTCACATTCTTTCATTAATTTCACTGGTTGTTATTGGTGTTGAGAACGATGTTAAAGATATAAACTATGTTATGTTATCCAAGGTTATTTGTATCCAGTCTAGTCAATTATTGGGAGTTTGTATTTATAATAATTATTTTGTTTGCAGATTGATAGAGAGCAGCGATGGGACTGAGGCCGCTGTATATAGAGGCGCAATACCAGGCAGCAGTACACGATATTGGGGCCGCAGTACCGGGTGATTTGGAGTGAAAAACCCAGCATATGGTCAACAAACAACGTTGGGGTGCAAGGTGAGTGCTGGGCTTCTAGAAGATTACCTTATAACTGTGTTGGTGGTGTAATGGGTTACATGCTTATGTTCTGGGTGTGGTGTCCCGAGTTCCAATCCTGGGAGGACCATATGCTTTCATTAGTTTATTCTAGTGCATTGGGGTTTGTGATGGATTATTAATGTTAAGAACAGGGTGTTCCTTAACATATATAATTTGGGGGCAGGGGGCTAGGAATCCTCCTCCCCTTGTATAATTTTCCTACTCGATGAGATATAAAAACAGGCGAGAAAACGGGAAAGTGGTCCCGGACCCTGAGAATGGGAACTTTAAATATGGTTTCTGTCGGCCACCACCAGTAATGGGGTTTGTGCCTCAGTATATACACACTTACTGTACAAACATCACATTAATATACAGTACAGGTGTAGTGGTGGGGTGGATCTGTCAGAGTGAGGGTTGGTGTTCTCTACAACACATAGCTGGTTCTGAGAGTGGTGAAGGCAGTGGGGCCATAATGGTGTGCCCCACGGTTCCCTAGTATCTTACTCTCACAGCACACTGGCACAAGTTGGCCTTTCTCTCTTTGGCGGAGGGATGTAGCGACCCCACCGCCCGCCACTTTGGTGTGCCCCATGGTTCCCTAGTGTCTTACTCTCACAGCCCACTGGCACAAGTTGGCCTATCTCTCTCTGACGTAGGGATGCAGCGACCCCACCACCAGCCACTTTGGTTTGCCCCATGGTTCCCCTAGTGTCTTACTCTCACAGTCCACTGGTACAAGTCGGCCTATCTCTCTCTGACGTAGGGATGCGGCGACCCCACCACCAGCCACTATGGTGTGCCCTATAGTTCCCTAGTGTCTTACTCTCACAGTCCACTGGTACAAGTCGGCCTATCTCTCTCTGACGTAGGGATGCGGCGACCCCACCACCAGCCACTTTGGTGTACCCCATGGTTCCCCCTAGTGTCTTACTCTCACAGCTCACTGGCACAAGTTGGCCTATCTCTCTCTGACGTAGGGATGTAGCAACCCCACCACCAGCCACTTTGGTGTGCCCCATGGTTCCCTAGTGTCTTACTATCACAGCCCACTGGCACAAGTTGGCCTTTCTCTCTTTGGCGTACGGATGTGGCGACCCCACCGCCCGCCACTTTGGTGGTACAGTCAGCCTCTGTAGCAGTTACGGTGATTTCTTGTTACTGCCTTATTGTAGCACGGTTAAGGCTGGTGTGGTGCGATTTTCACCAGGTACAGGTGCTTCAGGGGAACTTTGTTGAGTTTTGCTGAGACACTGTTAGCGCTATACCTACATCAGCCACTGTGATAACATGATGGGGCTGTGTTGTGGCAAGACCCCAAGACCCCAATGGAAATACGCCTAACGGCCTTATTGGGCTATCCTTAGTTGGAATTATGCAAAGCTGGTACATGTCATATTTGTAACATATTATGTGGTACCAACATTGTAAAATGCTAACTGAATAAATATTATTATTATTATTATTATTATGTTGTTGTACTACAGTAAAGACTGTAGTCACCGTGTTGTGATTGCTGTGCACTGTGTGCAGTACTGTCTGCAGTACCATGGAAGCCACATTCACTGTGGACGGTTGTGGTCTTTAAACTCGTATGTATGTATGTATGAATCTTCTTCTTCTTCACGATGCACAGTGTCCACAGGGATGTAGCCCCCAGATAACTGCGCAAGTAGTACAAGACTTAATTAAGGTTCATGGCGAGGGGGTACGATTTCTAGCACGTAGCATACTGTAGATGGTGAGGAGTGTGCAGAAGACGAGTAACGGTGAGAAGCGGTAGTTGGAGGGTCATCAGAGGTCGGAGATCCTCCCCGTAGCAGCGAGGAACGTAGAGAGTCCAGTGGAGATGATATGAAGATCGGTGGTGTTGAGAGGTGCTCCTCCAAGAATATGCTTGATGGTAAACTGTCCTCCCTGGCGGAGAATGCATTCCCTTAAGGCGACCCTGGCACCATGATATCTATGACAATGTAGTAGGAAATGTTCAACAGTTTCAGGGGTATTGCAGTGTATGAATGAATGAATGAATGTATGTATTATTTAGTTGTAGAAGGGTTTGGGAGATGGGCCTGAGTGTTGAAGTTGTCTAGGTATTATTTTGTTAATAGTGGTTGTAAAGGTGTATTTTATGGTGTTGGTAGAGAGTTGCAATAGGAGATGACCAGTGGTGTTTTCTGAGGGGAAGATAAGGTGTATGACTTGAATATGTACCGGTTTTATAGCATCTCTATAAATTATTTTGTTTTGGTTATTGATTTTGGTAATATGTTTTGTGTTTTTGTTTGTTAGTTTGTATTGTCCTTCTTGCAGTACAGTAGTCTTGCAGTACAGTAGTCCCTTGAATTTTGCGTGTTTCAAATTTGCGAAATTTCGAATTTGCGAACGGGACCCAAGATTTGACCTTTTTTGCGGGACTTGATATGTGCGATATTACTTGAGTTTTGCGGGTGGCGCGAAATGATACGGGGTTTCCGCACTAGTTTTCGGGGGGGGGAGGGGTAGCAGGGTCGGGCCGCCCTGCGGCCCATTGTTTACTGTTTATAGATTCTCCCACGCTCCTATACGTTCTCACGCTCTCGCATAATCGACTTCCTTGGGCAAAATTGAAGTGTTACCTGTGCCCTGGGTCCCCTGAATAAACCCCTAGGTCCCCTGAACTATAAACCCCTGGGTCCCCTGAACTATAAACCCCTGGGTCCCCTGAACTATAAACCACAAGTATTTTCTTTGCAAAATAAAAATAAAGGATACAAACAAACAAAAAATCTTTCGTTTAACACCCTGAATCTGTATTTCTGTGTTTTTCTTTATTGTAGGATGTATAATTAAGTGTATGTGTCATAATGTGTGTACAAACAAGGACGAAAATCACCAAAAAATAGGCCCTCGATGATGAGATGTCGACCATATTCAATTAATCCCATAAGGTTAGTTATTTGAAATTTGCGATTTTGAATTTTGCGGGCTGCAATATCGACCATATTCTCGCAAAATTCGAGGGACTACTGTCTAATAGTACAGTACAGTATGTTTTTTTGTAATCCTTTTTATTTTCTTCTTATTACTGGTGTAATCTATATATTATATTTTTTTAAATTTCACCACAACACCAAACACCTCCAATGAAATTAATAAAAGGGACTTCGGTGAGACTTTTTCTATTGCACTAGACATATCGAAAGCCTTCAATAGAGTCTGGCATAAATCTTTAATTTCTAAACTACCCTCCTTCGGTTTCTATCCCTCCATCTGTGCCTTTGTGTCTAATTTCCTTTCCGGCCGTTCCATAGCCGCGGTTGTGGACGGCCATTGTTCACTTCCTCACCCTATAAACTCCGGTGTTCCTCAGGGCTCTGTCCTATCTCCTATTCTCTTTCTAATTTTTATAAATGATCTCCTTAACTGTACCTCAATTCCCATCCATTCATACGCAGACGACTCAACCTTACACTACTCCATTACTTTTTCAGAACGCCCCAGCCAGCAATCCCTCAACGACAAACGTAATGAAGCCATAGAACTCTTCAATTCTGATCTAAATACTATTTCCAATTGGGGCAGAGAAAACCTTGTTAACTTTAATGCTTCCAAAACCCAATTTCTCCATCTATCTACCCGTCAGGATCTCCCAGCGGACTATCCCTTATTCTTCAACAATACAAAAATCAACCCTTCATCTTCTCTCAATATTCTTGGTGTCTCTTTTTCTTCTGCTCTCATTTGGAAGGACCATATTACCAGTCTTGCTAAGGCAGCCTCCCAGAAGCTGGGTGTGCTCATCCGCCTTAGGGGGTTCTTTTCCCCTGCACAGCTTCTTGCTCTGTACAGGGGCATAGTGCGCCCTCGTATTGAGTATTGTTCACATGTGTGGGGAGGTTCCTCTCACACCACTCTCCTAGACAAGGTTGAACTCTCTCTCTTCGCCGCAATGTTGCATCTCTCTCGCTATTCTATCACTACTATAATAATCAGTGTTCCTCAGAGCTATCCCAGTGCATACCACCTCCTTTACGTAGGGCACGTGGTACCCGTCTTGCAACTCAATCCCACCCCTACTCTGTGCAACTCTCCAACCCAAGAGTGAAACATTACTCTCAAACTTTCTTCTACTCAACAGCTGAGCTCTGGAACTCTCTCCCAGAATCAGTTTTTACCGCTTCCTATGACTTAAATTGCTTCAAACTCTGTGTGTCCAGGCATTTTGGTTCGAACGTCCCTTGATTTTGGCCCTGTCACTCTTTCAACTATGGGGGAGGCACTTGCTATAGGCAGTTATGCCTTTTGCCTCCCTCAATCACATAGAAAAAAAAAAACAAAAAACAAAAAAACATCCATACTCATATCTCTCGCCGATCCATCCACTCACTCACAGACAACACGCAGCTGCAAGCACGACCTCCCGAAATCCATACTTCCGAATCCTCCCTTCCTCGCGAGGACAGAGTCCACCTGGCCAGGCTGAGATGCGGACACCATCCAGCTCTCCTGAGCTATCTTACAGTACAGTTTCTTACAGTAGATCCTCTGGAAAAAGGCAAACTATGCCTGTGTATCCAGCTCAGTACCAGTACTTGCACTGCTGCGGTCGTTCACGGTGTTGGCGCCGGCGGTAGCAGACGCAACATTTTTACTATTCTGTATTTTTGTTTTATAATCAAACTTCAAATCTTGTCTTCCCCATGCTTTATCAAGATTACTTTCAAACTCCCTTATTGATTCGGAATCGACTACATACTGGGGCAGTGTGTTCCACTCATTTACCACTCTATCACAAAATGAGTTCTTCGCCTTCTCAAGCCTATTTCTTTCTTTGTAAATTTTCTTAGAGTGTCCTCTCGTTCTTGTTCCCTCCCGCATCAAGAAGATACCTTCACACACATCCTCATCGTACTTTCCTGACACTATCTTAAAAGTCTCTATCATATCCCCTCTCTTTCTCCTATATGCCAGTGTCGGAAGTCCCAGTGTCCTCAACCTCTGCTCATAGCCCGCGTTCTTCAACGTTGGTACCAGCTTGCTAGCTCTTCTCTGCACTTTCTCCACTGCTTCTATATCCTTTACCATATATGGAGCCCACACCTGGTTTGCATATTCCAGGTGTGGCCTAACCAGCGCTATCAGAAGAGACTGGATGACTCCGTTGTCGACGCCTGTCCGGGATGTAACACAGCACCCCATACCATTAAACACATCATAGAAGACTGCATTTCACACAACCACTTACGCCAACAACACAATCTACACTCAATGAGAGCTCTGTGGGAAAGCCCGATCGTGGCCATGGCCTTCCTCAGGGACTCTGGGCTGTTCGGCCAGGCAGCTTAGGGAACAACAACAACAACAACGGGACGATAGTGCGTTGTTATGTGTGCGATTAGTTTGCTTGGGAAAAGGATTGACTTGCTCATGTAGTGATGTACACCCTATATGGTGGATTGTGTTCTTTTATTTCATACTTTTATTTTTTATTTTAGTAAGCGTTTCCACAGCGATTTTGATCAGTTATTTTGCCTCTATATTGTCTTTGTCCAAGTTTTGGTTTGTTTAGTTTGCAAGTTTTACATTTTAATTAAACTATTATTGGTACTACAGTCCATTAATTATAGGTAGGCCATAAATACTGACCCCCCTAACCTCTGTAGCTCATAAAGGGTTGGAGCAAATGGGCTGTAACTTTCCACACTTATTACCGGGCTAACGTTTCTCAAATGATAAAACTATTAACTCAATTAATTAGTAATTTTCTTAGTTGTTGTTGTTATTCCCTAGGCTGCCTGGATGAACAGCCCTGATTCCCTAAGGAAAGCCATGGCCACGATTGGGCTTTCCCACAGTGCTCTCAAAGAGTGTAGATTATGTTGTTGGCATAAGTGATTGTGTGGAATGCAGTCTTCTATGATGTGTTTAACCCGTACTCTGCCAGCCCTATGGGAGTTAATAGTTTTTAATAGTTAATAGTTTTTAGTTATACAGATTAACTTGCCCATGTAGTAATATACACACTATGTGGTGGTTTTGTGTTCTAGTATTTCAAAATTTTATTTGATTAAAAGCGTTATTTCCACAGCGATTTTGATCAGTTCTTTTGACTTTATCTTGTGTTGTCCCAGTTTTGGTTTGTATATTTTGCAAGTTTTAAATTATCATTACCAGCGACATGTGATATATTTGATTTTAGCTATATTTAGACTATATAATGTAGCTTAGGAAGTATCTGTGGTAGTTAAAGGGGTTAGTTGAGATAGTTACCCCAGGTTATTTGTATCCAGTCAGTCAAGTTTTTTGTATTTGTATTTATAAGAATCCTTTTGTTTGCAGATTGATAGAGAGCAGCGATGTGACCCAGCAGCAATAATGAGGCCGCTGTACTAAGACCTCAAGCACAGGGGCCGCAATCCAGGAGCCACAAAACATGGGCCCCAATACAGGGGCCTTAATACAGGGACCGCAGTTCAGAGGCCGCAATCCAGGAGCCACAACACAGGGGCCCCAATATAGGGGCCGCAGTTCAGGACCAGCAGTACAGAGGCCACAATCAACAACTCCACACCACTTATTTAATTTATTATCCAGGGACCAGATGTAGACATTTTAGTAATTTAAGGGGTCACATTTTCAGTATAAGCTCATATTTGATAAGTTCTTTTGTCTTTATATTGTGTCGTCCCAGTTTTGGTTTGTTTATTTTGCAAGTTTTAAATTATAATAGCAATTCATGGGTTTTAATTCAATACAGTATCAACATTTTATCCCTGTTAAATGGTACCACTGTTTGCTCTGGCCCCTTGGACTATTGGACATTGTTTGTAAATCACAGTGCTATACCTGTACAGTATATCACTTGCATATTTTGGACAATAGTTTTATGATTGTGTTCTTATATTTCAAAATTTTATTTTATTAAGCGTTGTTTCCACATAGCGATTTTGATCAGTTCTTTAGCATTTATCTTGTGTCGTCCCAGTTTTAGTTTGTTTATTTTGCAAGTTTTACATTATAAATACAGTAAAATAGACTCATCGGGGTGTAGTTTGGACATATTACTTTGCTAAAGCTTTATTTCCACAAAGATTTGTGCAAGTCCTCGTTTTGGTTTGTGTATTTTGCAAGTTTTACATTTAAATTTTAATTAATAGCGTAAAATGGACTAACTTCAGTCAAAGGTGTTACCAATGACAAGAGTCCCCCTGTTATAGCACTGTGATGGTATAGGCACCCGTGTGGGATTTTATATTTATTTATACATGTGCTCCCCTTGGGTATATTTAACATACTGTATATATTGTATATAGAATACAGTTGCATTCAGGTGAGTTGTCTTTTTTCGTTCAGTAGAAAAATGTAGATTCTTTATTTGTGGGCCACTTTTTCAGACTGTCTTGATAGCGTAATGCAAAAATGCGCGGAATTTGGGTGTGAGTATCCTATGTTCGAGTCTTTGGAGTGCCACATGTGTTTGTTGATTTAATTAATTGAGTTTAGATGTAAAGTTGGTTGGTGAAAAAATATGAAATTTATATATTTTACTTTATCGTTATTTGCACACAGTGATTTTGAGAAGTTCTTTTGTCTTTATATTGTGTCGTCCCAGTTTTGGTTTGTTTATTTTGCAAGTTTTACATTTCAATATGAATTCATCAATATACCGTACTGTAATGTATTATATTTTCTAAACTCCCGCTACAAGAAATAACTCTTTACATCAATGTACAGTACCGGTATATTACAAAACCAAAATTACTGGTAGATCTGAAAAAGTGGCCTTTTATATATTTAGTTATCAGTTATACTCAAATTTTTTCCAGCTGATGGTATATTGAATCCCTTAGTAGCTGATTTCTCGATAATTAATGGAAATATATGAAACTACTATGGCTGTGTGTCGTATTAATGCTAAGTTTTCATAATCAACATCATATTTTCGCTACAAAATCGGCCTTATAGCTGAGTAACAAAGATAGAAACATGATAATTTACCCTCAGCTGGAACAAAATAGACTATGCCAGCTTAAGTTTTGACATTTTTTACTTAGATTTTCTTGAAGATAACAGTAGTGTATTTTTGATGAGGTAATCTGTAATACAGTTTGTGATATTCTTCTGGAAATTTGATAGTTTTGCGTCCCTTTGATCACTATAGTGTGTTCATTCTAGATAACATTTCTACCACACGGGAAGACTTGGCTAGGGAATATGTGTATAAATTGATGGCTCATTTGCTCTAGCCTTTTTTGAGTTACAGAGGTTAGCAGTTACGATCTCTAGCCAACCTAGAATGAACGGACTATAGAGGTACAGTTGTCCACATAAAGTTGTTCCCTTGAGACTCGTGACACTCCTGATGTACAGTCGGCCTAATAAGTGATGTCTCTGCACCAAGTATGTTTTGATCAATAATTGGTATCAGCAATATTAAAACTTTATTTATTAATTTTTAGTGAGATATACAAACATGTCCCTTTATAAGTAGAGTCACACACAGGCTTTTTGGATTTGTTTTTTGTTTTTTGTTTTTTCCAGTTTTCTGACTCCCAAGTTTCTTCATTATGGGTAGACCAGAAGAGATCTTAACTTTTAACTTCTTGTAACTCTGGAATGGTTGGAGCAAACGGGTTGACAATTGCCGCAGCTTAACCTTGGCTGACTCTTCCCAAATGGTAGAAATATTAGTTTGATTATTCTTGTCATTTTGAGTGCTTGTGTGACTATACTAACAGTAGATGATTTTATTCAAATTAGGAAGGATCTGTGAGGGATTTAAAACAGGTTCTTCATTGCTTAGATTGTTCTTTTATTTCATAATTTTATTTTGCTTAACCCTTCCTACCCGGGCTACCTTAGGTAAGGACAGCTCGGCAGAAGGGCCGCTACCCGGCCGTCCTTACCTAAGACGGCAGCTTAATAGCCTAATTAAGCTTGGTCTGAACGCCGTGCGTACGACGTATGTCAACAAACCCAAGCGTTGCGTCACCGCACCTCCGAAAACAAGAAGGAGAAGACTCTTCAATGTTATTGTTCTGACGTCAGACGAAATTAGTGTCTGAAAAGCCCCCATATTGGCAACATCTCTGCAATATTTGCTCCACTGAAATCGTCATCACAACTGAACCAGTTGACTTACAGAGCTCTACTCAACGCCAAAATACAGATTGAAAACTGCACTACAATTATAGATGAGTGGGAAAGTTCTAGCAGTGAAAATAAACATAAATACGGTAGCCTAGGCCTAGACGTTTTTCAGCCATTTCGCCCGGGTAGGGGCGACCGTCATTGGGTAAGACAGCCCGGGTAGGAAGGGTTAAGCAGGGTGTCAAACCGGAGTGGAGGATGTGGTATAATCCTGTGTAGTGGATAGACCTGTACATATGTCTCGACAATCTGGTAAGGTTACAATATATAATTGTAAAATTCTCCTACTTATCGAGACAGAGTAGGGGACGAGGGAACGCGAAAGTGGTCCCGGACTCTGAGAATTGGAACCCTTTAATGTTGTTTCTGTTCGGGCTCTGTCTCGAGTCGGCCACCCCCAGCAATGGGGTATGTGCCTGAATATATACATACATACACTACATACATCCCTGAAAGGGCGGTAATTCAGCTTTCCAATGACAGCAGAACCATCCTCCTACGACCACGCGATTTCTTGCAACGATCGTGCAAGACGAGTGCAAAATCCCTAAAATACGGTAATTTCTTGACATAATACCCTGTGTAGTGAGGGAGGGAGGGTGGATGTGTGTGGAGTAAACGTCAGTAGGCCCGCTGGACCCGTGGCGAACGGTCAGAGCCCGACCTACGCTCCGCCCACCGCTCGTCTCTCTCAGAGGCAATATTGCTTTAAAATTGCACACAGACTAAAGTCGGGCCCCGCTCTTTGGGCAGGTGTTCTCTATACGGACTTAAGTTGGGCCCCGCTAATAAGGGGTTATGTTTCCACATAGCGAATTTGATTTTTGTATGTTTTTGTCTTTATATAGTCTCATCCCAGTTTTAGTTTGTTTATTTTGCAAGTTTTACATTTTAATTATATACATACAAGTTTAGAGACCATTTTATCCACAGGGAATGTGGTTACAGTCTCGCAGTTTCATGCCGGCTTTCCAGGCGACCCTGTCAGGGGCTGCCTCTGTTGAAGTTCTTTATTTTGAGATCGGACCGGAGTACAGTACCTGATCCACGTCATTATTATTATTTTGATTTTTTTTTTTCTTCAAAGCTGCATATAATTACATAGGGTTAGCCAGAAAAAATTGCCCAGAGGTCCTTTCTAATCTGAATAAAATCATCCGGCATTAGATATACTGTATTATTACAAAAACTTACGCTGGCAAATACTTTTAAATTGTTTCCGTTTTTTCCAGTTGTGGCGGCGATGGTGGATGGGCGTCTGTCTCGGGAACAAGAAAGAAGAATGGTGATCAAGAGATTCATCGTCAAGATTCGTCGCTGCATCTATTTCTTTCTTATATACTTTTTCTTCTTTTCTATCTTTTATTTTATTTATTTATTTATTTTTTATATACCTTTTCTTGTCTTCTATCTTGTATATTTTTGTTTTATTTACTTGTTCTTGTTTCCTATCTATTTATTTATTATTTATTTGTTCTTGTTTCCTCTTATTTGTTTTATTTACTTTTTCTTGTCTAGCTTTTATTTATTTTTTATTTTGTTTACTTGTTCTGGTTTCCTTTTTATTCTTCTCATTGTTTTATTATTTTCTCTGTCTGTATTTCTAGCTTTATCTCTGTTTCTACTTTCCCTTTCTTATTTTTTTTTTCTCTTGATTTCATTCCTTTCTCTCCACTTGTTTTTCTATCCTTACCTTTCCTTTATTCTTCTTCTCCTTCCCATTTCCTTGTTTATTTGTGTTGTGCGTTCGTCTTTTTGTTTCTTCTTTTTTTAAGTGTGATTTGTTGTGATGTGATGGTGGTGGTGGTAGGAGTGATTTATATGGTGTGTTGGGGGGGTGTCGTCTGTAAGCTGTTGTACATTGGCTGACATCGGTGGTTAAAGATGTACACTGGTCTAGGTCTTGGGGCTTGCTGTCGGGTGCATAAGGTAGCCAAGCCTTTAACTGACGAGAGAACAAGAACATTGGGACGCTTATTCATGAAACGTATACGCAGAATTACACAATTCACTTGACTTTACTATGATTGCTTTAACTGACCCTAACCTAAGCCAAGCTTAAGTTTGTATTCTGGTTAGAGGTTACTGTGATCATAGTAATCTTAGAGGTGTAGCGTAAAAACTTCCTGAATATGCGACCATGACCAATAGCGACGCACTGGTGTCCTGAATGCTACAGCTTATAGAACCACCCCAAAAGTGCCCCTTCCATTCTCCGAGTGGAAGACCAGGCGGGGTAGTGTCGGGGCTGGCACCCTGTTTCCAGTAACCTTGCATCTATCATCTTTCATTCTAAGTCTTAAACTTGCTATATTTCTCTCCTTGGCCCAGTCAGTAGTGTGATAGATTTGTCTGTGGTGGTTGTGGTGAGGGTGTGGTTGATGGCAACATCACCACACACTCCTCACCCACTTAGTCATTTCTCTATACTGAGTTGTGATGACCTTGTGGTGATGATGCCAAGGACTTCTTGACACCACTCATCATACATTCACAACTCAGTCACTGATCAGCTGTCGTGTGACTCATTTGGGATTTCTTCTTCTGAATGTGATATGGATAATAACCTTATCACACCAGAGCTCACAAATGAATTACTAGCTGAGGTGGTTACATTTAGTGATTGTAATGTTCTTGTGTGATACATTGTACCACACGGTCATCACACCACAAATGTCCCGCTACAAAGTTGGTTGACGACTATTGTGGATACAAAAAGAAGTGGTGAATGTCTCGGTGTCTCATGGGAGAACCGTAGTTGCAGGCAACCATCTAAGCACTAGTTGCATTTGGTGTACATTCAACCACACCGCTAGCCGTCTCCACGAACACCTACTGTCTGGGTACCGTCATCCCCCTCACATCACAGTGTGACTGTATGTGAGCCCCCCCTTCTTTATACTAATCAATACACGTTTAATTTTCAGGTGCAGTTTATTTTTTCAAGGTAAATATCTTACCTTTTTAGTAACTCCTGAATGCAACTTTATTTGATTTTGGGGAGCGCATGATTTTGATCAATAAAAGACTTAAATGTATTCTATATTTTATTGTCCCATTATATATACCGGTATATATTGGTATAATCTAATAATCTGAAGGAATAATAATGAAAAGTTTGAAAAATATATAATAATAAAATAATGAGAAACAAAACTTATAAATAAAAAAATATAATTTCCATAAAAGTTGCATAATTTAAAGCATATATGGAATGATAATGAGCAACAATGATAGAAAAATAACAAAAAAAGATGAATACTTAAATTGAAGTTATAATAAAGATGGATTAATAAAATAGAAATATGAAAACCCTATACAAATATAATATGAATAATATAATAAATGGAAGACAAAATAAAATGAATGATACGTACTAGAAAAAAAATAAAGAAAATAATTGAGTAAAAATAATGATAAATGAAGCATAATGAGAGGGAAATAAGAATAAAGGGGAAAACAATTACAATCTATAACTCTAACCCAAGAGTGAACCAATTTTCCAAATAATGAGAGGGAAACAAGAATAAACGGGAAACCAATTACAATCCATCACTCTAACCCAAGAGTGAACCAATTTTCCCAGTCTTCAATTTAACAAGTAAACTGGAACTCCCACAATCTGTCTTTCCTTCATCCTATGACTTAAAATGCTCCAAGCTCTGTGTATTAGACAATTTTATTCAGCTTAGGAAGGATGTCTACCCATTCAAATGCTATACAGACTATCTCAATTATTCCTCTTAACTACCATACTGTACATCCTTCCTAAGCTGCACAAAATTGTCTGAATATAGCTGAAATCCAACACACAAAAGACGTCCCTGGTACCGAGAGGGTTAACTAGAAATATAAGGAATGTACAGTCGGCCAAATAAGTGTCCTACGATCAGTAATTGGTATCATAACTACAGTATCTAAGCATTAATTCATCGTTTCGAGTGAGAAATACGAAGATGTTCCCATCTTTACTCGCCCTATTCAACATCTGACAGACATTAATACAGCACACAGTGAGAAAAACATAATGCCAGCTGAGACACTACTTATTTGGCCAACTGTACAAGAGCATAAGGTAATGGGAGTCTGCAGAAAGCTGATTGGCCCACACGAGGCAGATCCCTTTCACACCCAACCCCAGGAAAGGTATAAACACTCCTGCCCACAATGTAGAGTTTGAATGGGATAAGGAACAGCTTAGTATCGAAAAACCAATATCTGGGCCCCCTCCTTTGATAGCACCAGCTGTAGTGAGCGACGCAATCAATAAAATGAAGGACGGTAAAGCTCCAGGTTGCTCCGACATTGTCGCTGAGATGATAAAAGCCTCAGGGGAGATTGGTGTAAACTTAGTCACTGAGTTGATAAACACCATTATTAAAGATGAGAAAATCCCAGAGGATTGGCTCAAAAGTGTAATAGTAAATATATACAAAGGAAAAGGGGATGCGCTAGATAGAGGAAATTATAGGGGCCTGAAAATGCTTGACCAAATCATGAAGGTCTGTGAGAGAGTCCTTGAGGGTTTGATCAGGCAAAGCATCTCTATTGATGATATGCAGTTTGGTTTTATGCCAGGACGTGGTACAACCGATGCTATCTTCATAGTCAGGCAGATACAGGAAAGATACCTACTAAAAGGCAGGGATCTTTACTTTGTGTTTGTGGACCTGGAGAAGGCCTTTGATAGGGTACCTAGAGATGTTGTACAGTGGGCTATGAGGAAACTTGGTGTGGAAGAGTGGCTGGTGCGTGTGATAATGAAGATGTATGAGGATTCGCGAAGTTCGGTGAGGGTGAAAGGTGTACTGAGTGATGAATTCGCAGTCCGTGTTGGAGTCCATCAGGGTTCAGTGTTAAGCCCCCTCCTCTTTATTATGGTCTTGGAGGCGCTGTCTAGAGTTTTTAGAGGCGGACTCCCGTTGGAACTGTTTTATGCAGACGATTTAGTCCTAATAGCTGACAGTATGCAGGATGCTGAGGCCAAATTCAGAAAGTGGAGAGAGGGCATGGCGAGCAAGGGTTTAAGAGTCAATATTAACAAAACCAAGGTTATGCATTGTAGTTTGAGACGAGGCAATGTGGAAAAGAGCGGTGCATACCCATGTGCAGTGTGTGGAAAGGGAGTGGGCGTTAACTCAATTCAATGTAGCATCTGTCGATGTTGGGTACACCATGGGAGTAAGCGCTGTAGTAGAATAAAGGGGCCCCTGCCGAAGGATAAGTCAGAAATAGAGAAATTTGAGTGCGTAGTGTGCAAAGGCGAGCTTGTGTTAAGTGATGATCCTGTGGCTGTGAATTTTGGAAATGAGTCTTTGGAGCTGGTGAACAAGTTTTGTTACCTAGGAGATACCATCTCTGCCGGTGGTGGGGCCGAGGCTGCAACTGTTGCTAGAATTAGGTGTGGCTGGGTAAGTTCAGAGAATTGATGCCAATCCTGACCATGAAAAGAATGCCTCTCCCCCTGAAGGGAAAGGTGTATGCCTCATGTGTTAGAAGTGCAATGACGTATGCCTCAGAAACATGGGCCGTTAAAGTAGAGGATGTCAACAGAATGGAGCGAAATGAGATGAGAATGGTGAGATGGATGTGTGGGGCCAGGCTACAGGATAGAATAACAAATGTTGAGCTGAGGAGACGTTTAGGTATAAAGAGTATTAGCGAGGTGATGCGTACAAGTAGACTGGGATGGTATGGACATGTGGAGAGAATGGATGAACAAAATTGGGTGACAAAATGCAGGTCTGTGATTGTGGAGGGAGCTGCACCAAGGGGTGGACCGAGGAAGACCTGGGATCGGACTATACGCGCCGATCTCAAATCCAAGAACTTGACAAGTGAAGCAGCCCTTAACAGGGTTGCCTGGAACGCCGCCATTAGGACAAGAGACTGAAACTGCACTTATGTGTGGAACACTCAGTCTTAAAATGTTATGTATGTGTATGTATGCCCCATCCCCCGCACACCATGATGCCCGAAAGCAGCTTCCCAGAACTCGGCCACCACAGCCTACAAAGGGGCCAAGATACGGAAATGAGCGCCGCGGCAAAGTAATCTACCATAATACACTTAACAGCATATCCTATCTATCTATCTATTTATTTACTCCGGTCCAATCCCCATTTGCTTTCTTAAAAAAAAAAGAAAAAAAAAAAAAAAATCGGGTGGCCGACTCGAGACAGAGCCCGAATAGGGACAAAATAACAAACACAGAAGACAAATAATTAACACATAAAAACAAAACCCCCACATATGATACTACCCAAGAGCAGCCCTATACCATTATTATTACTGCTATAACCCCCACACATAATACTACCCAAGAGACTCGAGACAGAGCCCAAACTGGGACAAAATAACACAAAAGAAAAACAATGAACACACAAAAACAAACTTGGGCGGGTGCCCAACCCCGAAAGGGGTTGAAATAGGGGAGCTATCCCCCCGCCAAAGGTGGCTTTCTAGGGCCTTTCCTAGCTGATGCTGAGAGGATTGGGTTCTAGTCATGTGGTGATGGGCTGGTCTATCAGAGTGAGAACTGAGCGATCTCTGCCATACCCATAGCTTACTCTGACTGTTCCTTTTACTTATATATTTTCTAGATCTCAAGTGATGGCGTCTCTTGCGTGGATTGACCTAATCTACCAAGATTGGAAGCCAAAGCGTCACATCTTTCCTTTGCCCCTCAACTTTCTCTTCATAATTGCTGAGGGGCACAGGGCCCTGGGTGGGGCTTTGGTTTCCCGGGTGTTTCCGCGCCCTCCTCAGCTCCCCGCCATGGAGTGGCTTCGGTCACCCAGGCTTTATTGTGCTCGGCAGGGAGGGTCCTGTGGGGGCGCTCGGTTGTGGCCTTGGGGCTGTTCGGCCAGGCAGCTTGGGGAACAACAACAAACCCCCACACATGATACTACCCAAGAACAACCCTCTGAGTTCCCCAACCCCTTCCCCCACACATAATACTACCCAAAAGCAGCCGTCTGAGTTCCCTACCCTTCCCCCACAAATGATACTGCCCAAGAACAACCCTCTGAGTTCCCAACCCTTCCCCCCCACATAGTACTACCCAAGAACAACCCTCTTGAGTTTACCCTTCCCCCACACATGATACTACCCAAGAACAGCCCTCTGAGGGTCCCTCACAGCGCACATACAGTAGGTAAAAAAAACAAAAAAACAAAAAAAAAAGTATACTAAAGGGCCTCTGGGGTCGGAGGGGGTCTTGGCTAAAATTCCCTAAGTCCAACTTACGTAACGTTACAAGGAGATGTGGGGTGGTGAATAACAGCTGATACCTGGCATGTTGTTCCCGTAGACTACTTTCAATACACCCACAAGTGCCAACTACCATTTAATAAAGTAGACGGCATTGATTGCAACTTAATTACGAACTTATGCTAATTAAGTTTGTGCTTAGCAGACATGGCATCAAAATTGCTATCTTTTGGTATGCAAGCGGCATGTTGAGCTGCATTATTTGACGAGAACAATTCGTTCCCAAAAGTTCTATAAGACGACTCGGAGGGGGCGGAGCTTAGCGTACGGGTGGTGATCAGAAATGACGGCAGCACCAAAATATTTTTTTTTCTAAGCAACCATAATAGCTACTAAAGTTTTGAAGAGCTCTACAGAATTCCGTCCAAAAATGCCATCGATTAGCGAATACCTGAACTTTCAACGTTCGATATTAATGGAGAAATTAATTATTAAAGGTCGATGCGCTTTTGTCGAAGAGTACTGCGCAAAAGTGATCTGGTAACATTCCCATGATAGACCTCGGCCATCTGATATGGTAACACTGATCACCTTTGTTCGGGCTCCTGCCAGATTTGAGGTGCCAATTGATCTAATACCTATTCCATTAATTAGCAGCCCCTATTACAAACGTTTGATACCTTTACCTATTACGAAATGATCTATATACATCCATAATTATACTGGTGGTGCTGAAAAAAGGCTAAATAATTTTTTTAGCTTCAAAACCCATGTTATATCGGGAAACTAAGCCCCGCCCACCCGCCATAGGCAGTTTTCAGATACCACCATGAGTTCCCCATTTTTTTTTTTTTTTTTTTTAAAGAGACAATGAACGGAGGAAGGAAAAACACAGATAAAAGAAAAAGGTCCATGTGCCTAAAGGCATCCTCCATTCATAAAATGTTTGTAACAACTGGATTTAAACATTTGTAGATTGTAAGTTTGTGGAAAGCAATTCGAGGGAAGTGAATTCCAAAGAGTAGTAGCTCTGGGGATAAATGAATTCTGATAAGCAGAAGTTGTTGTTGTTGTTGTTGTTCCCCAAGCTGCCTGGCCGAACAGCCCCAAGGCCCCGAGCAATTCCAAGGCCATAACCGAGCGCCCCCACAGAACCCTCCCTGCCGACCACAATAAAGCCTGGGTGACCGAAGCCACTCCATGGCGGGGAGCAGAGGAGAGTGCGGAAACGCCCGGGAAACCAAAGCCCCACCCAGGGCCCTGTGCCCCTCAGCAATTATGAAGAGAAAGTTGAGGGGCAAGGGAAAAATGTGACGCTTTGGCTTCCAATCTTGGTAGATTGGGAGGTCAATCCACGGAAAAGACGCCGTCACTTGAGATCTAGAAAATATATAAGTTAAAGGAACAGTCAGAGTAAGCTATGGGTATGGCAGAGATCACTCAGTTCTCACTCTGATAGACCAGCCCATCACCACATGACTAGAACCCAATCCTCTCAGCATCAGCTAGGAAAGGCCCTAGAAAGCCGCCTTTGGCGGGGGGATAGCTCCCCTATTTCAACCCCTTTCGGGGTCGGGCACCCGCCCAAGTACTAAGCAGAAGTTCTGCATTGTGGAGGAAAAAGTGTAAATTCATGGGCGCTCTCAGCTGCCCTAGTTCTACGGGGAAAGATGTGGAGAGGCGGCACAATTGAAGCAAGTTCCTCGGAACAATTGCTGTGAAAATATCTGTAGAATAATGCAAGGGATGCAACGTTTCTTCGTATGGATAATGTAGGAAGGTCCTGTGTGATTGCAGGGTTATTGATTAATCTAATAGCTTTATTTTGAATTTTGTCCAACTGCCTCAATGCAACCACTCCACTTCCACCCCACAGAGGTGAACAGTAATCCATCTGAGAACGCACATGACTTTTATATATTACGGCCAACTGCTCGTCAGTGAAGAATTCTCGAACTCTGTACAGGAGTCCCAGTTTTTTAGAGGCATTCTTAGCAATGCTTCTAACATAATGTGTCCAGCTCAAGTTAGTAGTTAATGTTACATCGAGAATGTCAATACTAGGGGAAGTGGGAATATTTACATCATTAAAAAATATATGGGAGTCAGTGAGATTCTGGCGGTTAGAAAATTGAATGTACTTTGTTTTCTGTGCATTAAAGGAAACTAGATTCTTTTGTCCCCATCCATTAATTCTAGAAAGGTCCTGGTTCAGAGAAATTGCAGTGTTTATTTTTGAATTTATAAGATCGGGTTGGGTGAAAGAATTGGTAAATGTGAAGGAACTGTGGAGTGTTGAGTCATCTGCGTAGGAATGTATTGGATTATGAGTGGTAGATATGAGATCATTGATATGAATGAGGAACAGAATTGGGGCCAAAACTGATCCCTGGGGAACACCAGCATTTATTGAGTGAAATTGAGAATAAAGGCCATCTACCATTACACATATTTTTCTGTTATGAAGATAAGAAGAAATTAGTGGAACTAATGATGCAAGGCCGTAGTGTGACATCTTCGACAATAAGGATTGATGCCAGACTCTATCAAATGCCTTTGATATATCCAGTGCTATTGTATGTGTTTCACCATGTTGGTCTGTAACTTGGTTGATTTGATGCGTAAGAAGGCAAAGCATGTCTGCAGTTGATCGACATCGTCTAAAACCATATTGCCTATCACTGATTAATTTATTATTCTCAAGATGCTTAATTATGTGATTATTTAATATAATTTCAAAGACTTTACCAAGAGTGGAAGTTATAGCTATTGGTCTGTAGTTTGATGGATCTGAAGAGGCACCTTTTTTAGGAACTGGATGGATGTTTGCTTCTTTCCAGGGCACTGGGAAGCATGAGGTATGAGTACAAAGACGGAAACATTTTGCCAATACAGGAGCGAGCACCAAGGAGCAATTCTTAAGTACTATTGGAGGAATTTCATCTGGACCAGGAGCCTTATCTACTGAGAGATTCTGCAAAATAGTTTTGACATGTCTGGTGTGGATCTTAAGTGAGGGAATTTCAGGCGAATTAAAATTAAGTACAGGGACATCTTGATTTATTTCATCTAAGGTTGAGTTGGTGGAGAAAATATCCGCATAAATCGCCATTATCACCGTAAAATCTCCACCATTTTATAACAAATCCCTTTTTAAAGCGAGCCATAGATGTATCATAATAGTATCTAAGCGCATATATCAAAATGAGGCGATATATAACCGAGAAACGGTCAAAATGTTCGGAGATATGTGCAAATTTTGTACGTATTTTTAATAGTCTACCATTTTAACCCATAATTAGCGGCGAGCAACATAAGTCGAGTTAAATAAAGCTGGACTATATGGCGGCGCTCGACATAACTCGAGTGGCAATTTCAGCACGTAATGTGGCTGAGAGAGAGAGACAAGTGGTGGCAGGAGACTAGCGAGCGTATGACTGCTCCAGACCACCGCGGCGAACCTACTGACACAAATCTCAGCTCCCTCCTCCCTCTCTCACTCGCTACATACTCAATTATGTACCGAAAGTACCGAATTACCTGCTTTTTGCACTCGCGTTGCACGGTTATTGCAAGAAAACTATCCATCATACAAGGATCGTTATGGTGTCATTCGAAAGCTCTGTTTATGCCCTTTCAGGGATAGGTACTTGTTTTACGTTCTGGGTCTTATTTAGGCATGAAAATGATCACGTAAACAGCCCTATTTTGGCTAAAAACACCCCGCTGTGCGGTACACATAAATAAACCGCATAGGCCGCTCGTAAGGTGTTAAAGATAGAAAACGTAATAGGTGCATAGAAGAAAATGTAAATTAATACACAGACTATAGTATTTTGTTCTTAACCCGTTGAGCCCCGGCTAGTTATAATATTTTGTTCACCCCAGTCCCAAGCCATTTTCACTTATTTGTTTTGTTTGCTAAAATGGAAGACAAGGATGAGAAATGAAAAAAAAAAAAAAATCACCTCTGACATTTTTTTTTGGGGGGGGGGGGGAGCCTCAACAAAATTTGTTGAGCCAAAATGGAAGAGAATGGTGAGAAATGAACACACAATAAAAAAAACTCATTTCGGTCATTTGGGGGGCGGGGGTTTCAATAGTTCATCTCCCCCGCATGACCACCCGCCCGGGAGCACTAGGGTAAAAACTGAGTATGGCATTGTACGGCATACATCCTAAGGAGTATCTCACATAAATCTCAAGCCTCTAGCTCCCATACGACCGGAGTAATGAAGGTTCAAAGTGGCGGTGAACTAGGGGTGTAAACTATCCCCACTAAGCCCACCACCACCAGCCGCGCGGCTGTCTCGGCCCGCTCACACCTACTGGCCCGGCTCCCACACACACTACGGTACCTCCCCCTCCTATTCTCCCTCCATTTCCTACCTTACGAGCCACGTAAGTGTTTTTTATATGTCGGACGCACGTGATGCGTCGCTGGGAGTTGGTGATCAAAGACTGCCGACGCAACACGTGCGACGCTGGGTCTCAACGGGTTAACTTGGAATATTCACAAACACACATGCATACGCATGAATATTTACACACACACACATATATATATATATATATATTCCGTTTCTTTTCAACTGACGGTAAATTGCTAAGTTCCCATCAGGAATTCTCAGTTATTGTGATGATTTTGTGGTGAAATATGGTGCAATTTACCGCCAGTCGAAAATAAACAGGGTATAATTCTTGACACAGTTCAGCCTACCAGGGTACGCATTAGAACTTGGATAATAATAATAATAATAATAATAAACATAATAATACTGTACCGGTTAAACCTATGAGTACCAGCGACGTGTGTTCGTGGCGGTCGAGTGGTGAGCACGGTCTGCTTGACCTGGGTTCGATCCCAGCCCAGGCGGACATTTAGTGGGTGTTGTAGTACGTCCTAGCGTGTTTCACATGCTTGCACCCAGTCGGGGGACACCGCAACGACGTATACAGACTAATAACCCACATATCAAAGCCACTCCAACAGCTTCCTCTCTCTCCACTCTTCAGAAAACTAGGAAAAGGAGAATGTAGATACGAGGTGCCGTTGCAAAGACTTATCCTGACCTGACCTAAACGTATTATACTGTATTCTATAGTCCGTTCATTCCAGCTTGGGCAGAAATCCTAATCTCTAACCTCTGTAACTCAAAAAGGGCTAGAGTAAATGAGCTGTCAATGTCCACACCTATTCCCTAGCCAAGTCTCCCTATGTGGTAGAAACATTAGCTCGATTACTCTAGTCCTTTTTAATTATGAGAAGTTAAGGGTTACGATTTCTGCCCAACCTAGAATGAACAGACTTCAGCTATAGTTAGACGATATTATGCAGCTTAGGAAGGATCTGTGGTAGTTAATAGGGTTGGTTGCGATAGTTTGAAGTCTTACATTATTGCTAGAGGTCCTTCCTAAGCTTAATACAATCGTCTAATAGTAGCCAGAATATAATGAAAAGGATATTATGCAGCTTAGGAAGGAACTGTAGTAGTTAATAGGGTTGGTTGATATAGTTTGAAGTCTTATATTATATCTAGAGGTCCTTCCTAAGCTAATACAATCGTCTAAGGCAGAACTGCCTGTAGCGATTGCCTCCCCCAGAGTTGAAAGAGTGACAGGGCCAAAATCAAGGGACGTTCGAGCCAAAATGCCTGGACACACAGAGTTTGAGGCAACTTAAGTCATATGAAGAGGGAACGACTGATTCTGGGAGAGAGTTCCAGGGCTCAGCTGTTCAATAGAAGAAAGACAGAGTACCGGTAACGTTTCACTCTTGGGTTGGATAGTTGCACATAGGGGTGGGATTGTGTTGCAAGACGGGTTACACATACCCTATGAAGAGGAGGTGGTATACACTGGGAGAGCTCTGAGGAACACTGCTTATTGTAGTAGTGATAAAATAGCGAGAGAGATGCAACATTGCGGCGAAAAGAGAGATTGCAGAGTTGATGAGTAGACAGGAATTAATGATACGAGAGGCCCTCCCTTCTACTTTGTCTAGGATGAGTATGACTGACTGACTGACTGAGTGTGACTTGGTGTTTAACTGTTAATAAATAAACTTGTGACTGACTGGCTAACTAACTGACTGACTTGACTGGGTATAACTAACTGACTGTTTGTAACTGAGTGTGTAGCATAAGAGTGTGACTGGGTGTTTAACTGTTAATAAATAAACTGGTGACTAACTGACTGACTTGACTGGGTATAAGTAACTGTGTATATAACTAAGTGTGTAGCATAAGTGTGAGACTGGGTGTTTAACTGTTAATAAATAAGCTTGTGACTGACTGGCTGACTACCTTATTGACTGACTGGGTATAACTAACTGTGTGTTTGTAACTGTGTAGCATAAGAGTGTGACTGAGTGTTAAACTGTTAACCTGACAAGCGCTAAATAGACCTAGGGGCTAGGGTAGTTATTTGTGCATTTCTAGCCTTGGATTCTGACAGAATTTGTTATATTTACAATATAGAGCATTATTTGTTATCGGTATGCTTTTATTTTACATATATGATGTATATATGAACCTTCAAGAGTGCTAAAATAAGTGGGAAAAGCATTTGGGTGGTGAAAAACGAAGATATTGGCCACCCGGTCATAATCTCAGGCGAGAGAGAGCCACAGGCAACCCTCCTCTCTCGCTGTCTGTGAGGTAACTGAGACGAGCGGGGCGGTGTGGGCCGGTGTCTGGGTGTTGCAGAACGATCTTTTCTGCAACCCACTTGAGCTACATTATCGCGGGAGAGAAAAATAACCGATAAATGATGATAATAAGAGGAAAAATAGGTGATAATTGAGGAGGGGAGGGAGGGGGGAATAAGGTGGGGAAGGAGGGGAGGGGGGTGGGTGAGATTTACATGGATGAGTACTGGAGGGGAATTATCTCACCTAGAGACAAATTCCTTTGTTTTGATAGGCCCTTTTTTTTTATGGAAGGCTTTTTTTATGGTCTTGCTTCCGTGAGGCCTATCGCGTTCCCTATAGGAAGCCTTCCGTGAGGCCTATCGCGCTTGCCGGGTTAATAAGTAAACTGGTGACTAACTGACTGACTTGACTGGGTATTAGTGACTATGTTTATAACTAGGCTCAGTATGTAACATAAGAGTGTGACTGACTAACTGACTGATTGACTGGGTGTAACTGACTGTTAATAACTAAGCATCAAATCAGGTGAAGGTATTGAGGGATAAGCCTTTACAACGGCACCTCGTATTTACATTCTACTTTTCCTATTTTTCTGAAGCGTGTAGAGAGGGGAGAAGGGGTGTTGGAGAGAGAGGAAGCTGTTGGAGTGGCTTTGTTATGTGTGTTTAGTGAGTGTTGAGAGGGGAGAAGAGGTGTTGGAGATAGAGGAAGCTGTTGGAGTGGCTTTGTTATGTGTGTTATTAGTGAGTGTTGAGAGGGGAGAAGGGGTGTTGGAGAGAGAGGAAGCTGTTGGAGTGGCTTTGTTATGTGTTTTATAACTAAGCATGTAACATAAGGTATGACTGACTCACTATGCTGTGTAACAAACGTACAAAGGAAATCAAGCAACAACAGGTATAGTGACCCTTCTAGGCTGCTTGTCCTCCAAAGCACTGAGGATCAAGTGTCCAAACAGTGGTTTAGAGTGGGTAAGGGAACATTGGAAAGAGAACTACTGCCCTGGAATTAATGTCCGTGTGAGTATCTAGGATATAATTATATTGCATTTATATAATACATACCCGCTACACATATATTATATATTAACCCTTTGAAGCTCTGACGCGTTTTAGCAGTTTATTTTGGCTATCATTAGACGATTTTATGCAGCTTAGGAAGTATCTGTGGGTATTAAAAGGGTAAATACTATCTCCATCAACCCTTTGACTTCCATATACCGTTACTAATCTTAATAAAATCGTCTAATAGTAGCCAGAAAACAACAGAAACGCGTAGTGGAGCTTGAAAGGGTTAATAATATGCAATATCTTGATGGTGTAATGGTTAGAGTGTTTAAAATCTGTGTGTGGTGACCCAAGTTCGAATCCCTTAGCCTTATTGGGCTATCCTTAGTTGGAATTATGCAAGGCTGGTACATGTCATATTTGTAACATACTATGTGGTACCAACTCTGTAAATTGCTAACTGAATAAATATGATTATTATTATTATTATTACACATGCTTTCAATAATTTCGTTGGGAGGTGTTGGAAGAGAAATTAATAAATATATATTTTTTAAGCTTGAAGGATATCTAGGGACCAAGCTAAAAACCTCCCCTTAACATACATACTGTATATTGCTTGATAAAAAAAAAATAACATATACACCGTACAAAATTTATCGATCTACAGGTAATTAATTAAAGAATGAGTGTGTATTGTCCAATAACTTCATTAAAAATCAAAATGTAAAAAAAAAGTGAAAACCCCATTTCTCAAAATTAATTGATATGTCACGTGTCCAAATTTCAACCTCCTAGCTCAAAAACTGCAAAAGTTACGGCCATGTCAAAATTTGCATAGAAAAATGCGATTTGCAGCTAAACCAGACGGATTTGGAGGCTGATATTAAAATCCGTACAAAAAATCTTTACCAAAAGAAGGGTAAAATGTTGCGGTAAATCGATTGCGACCGGTTAGAATGTCGTATCGGCAATATTTGAGGGCGTGATTTTGGGCGGACGGGCGGGCCGGAGCTTGGGAGTTCTCTGGCAACTCACCCCTCCCCCTACCTACCCTCACTCGCGCTGGCGGTTAATTTATTACCTTAGGCCTATATTAACCCTTTCACGTTTTTATGATGCAGAGGTTGCCAGATTAGCAATAATAAATAGAGTTCTCTCACTCTTATAATTACCTCTCCAAAATAAGTTTTCTGCCCACAGCTAACTCAAAGACAACTGCAGAGGTTGAAGTAACTAAACTAAAGGTTTCTAAATACCCCTGATGGTAACAAAGGATTTAAAGTATCCCCAATAGGCTCAACACAGCTAACTCAAAGACAACTGCAGAGGTTGAAGTAACTAAACTAAAGGTTTATAAATCTTCCCATTTGTCTCACTTCAATCATAGGAAAGCTACTAGAGTCAATTATTGCTAGGAAAATGAGAAACCACTTAGAAACATTTAACTTAATCAATTCTTCTCAGCATGGATTCACTCAGGGACGGTCTTGCCTTACGAATTTGCTTAGTTTTTTCTCAGAGGTATATGAAGCAGTAGATAATGACAAGTCATATGATATTATATATTTAGATTTCAGTAAACCTTTCGACAGAGTACCTCATGAGAGATTGATGAGAAAGGTTGAGGCACATGGAATAGGTGGGGCGTTGTTAGGATGGATTAGGTCATGGCTAATTGGTAGGAAGCAGAGAGTCGGCATAAATGGTACCAAGTCAGAATGGGGAACAGTCAAAAGTGGTGTCCCCCCAGGGATCTGTATTAAGTCCTCTGTTGTTTATTATATACATAAACTAGCAGGGGTATCCGGCGTTGCCCGGGTAATCACCATAATCACCACCACTACTACTACCATAATCACCATCATCAATCACAACTACCGCAATCATCACAATACTACTACTACCATAATCACCGGCCTCGACCTCCCTGTGCCTCATTAAACGGCGACCTCGATTTCGGCCGCTAAATGACATCCGATTTTGGATCTGACCTCATCCGTACCCCCATTTTGGGGGGCTGCGAACAACTTTCGTTCCATACACCTTTTCGATCGGAGGCCTCCTTCTGCCCCAAACGGCAATTTTTTTCGCTCCCGTATACTACATAAGTTCTGCCGAAAATTTTATTAACCCTTCCTACCCGGGTGTCATATTAACATGACACCACAAAATAAGGGCAGGAGCCCGGGTGTCATGCTAATAGGCAGCAAGCTTTCAAGCCTATTCAGCTTGGTCTGAACGCTGTGCGTCCAACGCATGTTAACAAAACCAATCGTTGCGTCACCGCACCTCCGAAAACAAGGAGGAGACGTCGGATCAATGTTATTGTTGTGACGTAAGACGAAATTAGTGTGTGAAAAGCTCCGATACTGTCAACATAGCGGCAAAATTCGTTCCACTGAAATTGTCATCACAACTGAACCAGTTGACTTACAGAGCTCTACTCAATGCCAGTCTACAGATTGAAAACCGCACTACATTTATAGATGCGTGGGAAATTTCTAGCAGTTTAAATAAAAAAAAATACGGTAGCCTAGGCCTAGACGTTTTTCGGCCATTTCGCCCGGGAACGGGCGACCGTCCTTCGGCGTACCAGCCCGGGCCCGGAGGGTTAAACAAAAGTGTCTCTGATTTCCACTAAACTCGCCTAAAACCATCTCCAAAGCCTGGGCTTTCCAACGGTGCCCCACACTCCCACCTGGCACCAAAACTGTGGGAGGAGTTTAGTAACAAAGGTCGGGTAGGTCGGGTAACTGACAGACAGACAGACAAACATTGACCTTTATTTATTAACCCTTCTTTGGCGGCGCGCAACTTATGTCGTGTGAAATAAATATGGACTAAGTGGCGGTTCACAACTTATGTCGTGTGACATTTTCACCACGTAATGTTGCTGAGAGAGAGAGATGAGTGGTGGGAGGAGCGTAGCAAGCGTATGACTGCTCCAGACCACCGCGGCGGACCTACTGACATGAATTCCACCCTCCCCCACCCTCTCGCACTCGCTACACAGGGAATTATGTAGGGAAAGTACCTAATTACATGTTTTTTGCACTCGTGTTGCGCGATCGTTGCAAGAGAACCAGTGGTCGTACAAGGATGGTTGGGGTGTCATTGGAAAGCTCTGTTTATGCCCTTTCAGGGATAGATACTTGTTTTACGCTCTGGGTCTTATTTAGGCATGAAAATGATCACGTAAACAACCCTATTTAGGGTAAAAACATATAAATTACCGCCTAGGCCGCTCGTAAGGTGTTAAGATGACCTTGATTTAGGTATAACTAGTAGGATAAGTAAATTTGTAGACGATACCAAAATGGGGAGAAAAATTGATTCAGATAGAGATATACAGTAGAGTGTCTGCAAAGGGATCTAGATACCTTACACGAATGGTCAGTAAATTGGCAGATGAAGTTTAACATTATTTCACATTAAGTTTTAATTATTTCATAAATGTTTATACATATTTTAATAATGCATCACTTAGCTCTACTCCCACTAGTTCTGTATATTTTGATAGAACTAAACTTAAAGATGCCCTTAAATTCCTCCTTTTCAATACTTATGTTAGATTCGGGCCGTACATTTTCAAACAAATATTAGGAATTCCTATGGGTGGAAATGCTAGCCCTTTAATTGCAGACTTATTCTTGCTTGCTTTAGAATTTAAATATATAAAAGACTTAGTTGACAGTAGCAAGAAAAATAAAATTCCAGAAAAATTAGCACTTGCTAAACTGTTAAGTAATAATTATTGATGATATTCTTGTTTGCAATTTGTTAAATTTTAATCAAGTTGCTAAACTTATTTACCCTAATTCTATTCCCCTCACACAATGTAACGTAAATTATAAAGTTGAAAATTTTCTTGATATAAATATAGAGATTGTTAATGAACAGTGCATACTTAAAGTATATCACAAAGTTGATGATTTTAATTTTAACGTAATAAACTTTCCTTTCCCTAGTAGTAATATCGATAGTAAAATCACTTATAATTGTTTTTATTCCCAATTAATAAGATTTTGTAAAATCTGCACTAAAGTAGATGACTTTTGGGCTAGAGCTAGGTTACTATACAGACTCTTAGTGGACAGAGGTTTTGAGGCAAGTAAATTGTTCCATAAATTTAATCTTTTTAGGGTCAATTATTGTGACTGTATTCTAAAATTTGACATCAATAATTTTAATCAAGCATTTTTAACTTGAAGTTTCTTGTATAACCTCTGCTTACTTTTTGTCTGTATTTATTGTTTATCTTTTTCTTTTTCTATTATTATTATTATTATTAATATTGATGATTTTTTAAATTTATTGTTCTTGTTAAAAGAGTACTCTTTGTTTAAATCTGTTGTTACTTCATATTTTGCAATTATTTCTCTTTATATTATATGAATTCATTGTCGATAGTATCAATTGCTTACTTCAGGTACCTACCCGATAGCACTATCGTTAGTGAGTGCTGTACTGTATTTTATATATTATTTTGTAATAGTATAGATATCTTATCAATATTTGTATTTTTACTTCCCAAACTTGACTACTTCCTTTAACGTGACGATAGTGCGTTGTTATATGTGCGATTGGTTTGCTTGGGAAACAGATTAACTTGCTCATGTAGTGATGTACACCCTATGTGGTGGATTGTGTTCTTTTATTTAATAATTTTCATTTTAGTAAGCGTTGTTTCCACATAGCGATTTTGATAATTTAATTTGACTTTATATTGTCCTTGTCCCAATTTTGGTTTGTTTAGTTTGCAAGTTTTACATTTTAATTGACAAATGCAAGGTATTAAAGATAGGGAAGATGCATACAAATGTTAAATATAAACTAGCTAATATGGAATTAGAAAACTCAGACTGTGAGAAAGATCTAGGTGTGTTTGTTAGCAATGATTTGAAGCCTAGAAAACAATGTATAAGCATTCGTAACAAGGCAAACAGGATTCTCGGGTTCATATCTAGGAGTGTGCGTAACAGAACTGCTGATGTTATCTTAAAACTTTACTTGTCATTAGTGAGACCCCATATGGATTATGCTATCTAATTTTGGTGTCCTTATTACAGAATGGACATAGATTCATTGGAGAGAGTACAGTGTAGAATGACAAAAATTATCCATAATATTAGAAATCTTCCGTATGAAGAAAGGTTGAAGAAATTAGGTTTACATTCGTTAGAGAGATGCAGAATTAGAGGGGATATGATAGAGGTGTTCAAGTGGGTTAGGGGGATTAACAAAGGGGACATGACAAATGTACTAAAGCTCAGTGATAGCGAAAGAACTCGTACCAATGGTTTCAAATTAGATAAAGTTTGTTTCAGAAAAGATATAGGCAAATATTGGTTTGGTAACAGAGTTGTAGATGGGTGGAATGGACTACCAAGTGCTATAGTGGGATCAAAAACGGTAGGGAGCTTTAAGATAAAATTGGATAAGCATATGGACAAGAAGGGTTGGGTGTGAAGGGGGATCAGCCGGGTTGGGCAAATCAGCGCTCTGCAGATCCCCGTAATCCTGCGTTAATCTCTAACCGTTTTGGTAAGATGATCCTCAGGGTATTAGAGTGTTGAGCCTATAATTGGGCTTTGTAATTGGGGTTGTGTGGGACAGGGATCTGCCTTGCTTAGGCCAATCGGCTTTCTGCAGACTCCCATTTTCTTATGTTCTTATGTTCATTGCACTCCACAAACACTCTTCTTACAGACCTTACACAAAGAGCTTTTGACGGCATCAACTCAGCTAGACCACCACACAGATCAGTACTTGCCACACTCGACATTAGTAAAGCCTTCGATGCCATCCCCCGCCACAACCTAACAATCAAAATCTACAACACATACATGCACAACAACACAAAAAGATGGCTGGCCAACTTTTTAGCAGGCAGATGTGCACACGTATCTTTTGCCGGTCAGTCATCTAGCATTAGAAATTTCCCAAATGGAGTCCCGCAAGGATCCGTCCTGTCGCCCGCACTCTTCAATCTGTACATGCATGATATAAATACACCAAATTCACCTCAAATAACCATAGCCTCCTACGCAGACGACATAACACTCACAAGCACGCACCAAAACCCAGACACAGCAACAAGACTCCTTCAAGACTATCTCGACACATTACATGAGTGGTGCACTACAAACAGACTCAATTTAGCCCCAGCTAAATCCACTGCAACCCTCCTCACAAGCTGGACATGAGAGCACGATTACGTCCCGGGACTCAACATAAACAACACACCCCTAACACACACACCCAAAATCCTAGGAGTTACATACGACCCCCAAATGACATTCAAACAGCACACCACAAACACGAAAAAGAAACTGACACCCAGACTTAACGCCCTCAGATCACTTGCCCACACAAAATTTGGACACAACAAAGAAACCACCACCACAGTCTACAAACAATACATAAGATCAGTTATGGAATACGCAAGCCCGGCCTGGGCTTCTAACCTAGCTGAAACACATCATAAGACCTTACAGACTATTCAAAATAAAGCCCTGAAAATCATCACAGGATGCACAGCTACGACACGCACAGATCACCTACCGGTACATCAAGAAACCAAAGTCCTCAAAGTCAAAGATCATCTAGACATGAGAGGCACACAATTCCTGGCAGCACCCTCCGCGAATCAACACCACCCACTACACTACATGGCTACACACCCACAGACACCAAGAAATATCAAAACAACACCCAGCACACGCTATCACACACAAATACTGTCTTCTCTCCCTCCCTGCCCACCCCAAACCAACTTCCGGAAGCACATCCATACTCATATCACTCACCATTCCATCCACTCACTCATAGACAACACGCAGCTGCAAGCACGACCTCCCGAAATCCATCCTTCTGAATCCTCCCTTCCTCGCGAGGACAGAGTCCACCTGGCCAGGCTGAGATGCGGACCCCATCCGGCTCTTCTGAGCTATCAGAAGAGACTGGATGACTCCGTCGTCGACACCTGCCCGGGTTGTAAAACAACACCCCATACCATTAAACACATCATAGAAGACTGCATTTCACACAACCACTTACGCCAACAACACAATTTACACTCTTTGAGAGCTCTGTGGGAAAGCCTGACCGTGGCCATGGCCTTCGGGGCTGTTCGGCCAGGCAGCTTAGGGAACAACAACTCTGCAATCTTCAGCTTTGATTGTACATTGATAACGGGAAAGTACCGTATTGACAACCTTGTTACGAAAATTAAATTTTAGTACCATACTTTTATATTAGGTTTTTCCGAGGGTTTAACACATTTTCATATGATCTTTAGAGCTATCGATAACTGGAAGTACTGTATTGACAACCTTGTTACGAAAAAGACATTTTAGTACCATACTTTTTTATTAGGTTTTGCCGAGGGTTAAAACAAATTTTCTTATTATCTTTAGAGCATATATATTCAATATTTATTTTCAAATATATCAACAAAATTTGTGGTATTAAAATAACATTGAACCGCTAGGCCTAGGCGATTGGTAAATTTTTACAGTGTGATAGCCGAGAGTTTAACCCTCGTCTAACGGGGGGTTTTGGGCTATTTTGGGCATATTCAGGCCCTCCTGAATGATCAATCAAGTATCTGCATGAAAAGAAATGTATTCAGCAAATAACTAGGCGCTACAAGCTTCAAAATGATACCAGAACGAGCTACGTAGCACTCATCGTTTTGATGCAGTGGTACCACCAACATGGGAGTTTAGCATATAGCGGCATATTTTTTCCAGCTACGCTCACTACTGGCTACACTGCCGGCCTCTCGAGAACAGAGGAAGCGTGAGTCAGTGGGCGGCGGTAAGCCCTGGGTGTCGGCCGTGTGGCCTGCTGCGCTCCCGGCCATTTGCACTCGATTATAACCCTTTAAAAGCCTTAATAATGCTCCTAACTTGCTGCTTTTTAGATACGGACTTAAGTCGGGCGCCGCTCTTTAAGTGTTAACCATTTAGGCTAGGCCTACTATTAGGCTAGCCTATAGCCTCCTAATCCACTCGAATAAAGATAATATAAATCCCAATACTAGGCCTAGGCTATAGGCTAGCCTATTCAAGGGTGTCATAACCTGTCCCAGTAACACTACGCGGAGCGACGGCCGACGGCGGACGCTTGCCATCATGTTCCAATCTATTTTGACTGCCGTTGGATACAATAATATGTTGATAGGGGCCCCCCTCACCATCCCATGACATATTGTCATCATATATGTTGCCAGTAGGAGGCAAATAACCGAGAAAAAAATTCGCCGTCAAAATAGACGCGAACTTAACCTAACCGCAGCAATCGACCTATGTAAATATGACGATCGTACGCCCGAACACTACATCCACCCCGTGTTCCTTGTACCTAGTTTATTCCATACCTACTACCCGATCCCTTGTCATTAACCTAACCTAACCTAGACCTAGTACCGGTATGTTGGATACAGTACTAACTTTCACCTAACACCTTGTACTGTACAGCATATGTTAATTCATAGTACCCAGTATGTGGGATATAATACTAACCCTCATCTAACACCTAGTATATGTTCATAGTACCGGTACCCAGTACGTGGGATACAATACTAACTCTCATCTAACACCTAGTATATGTTCATAGTACCCAGTACATGGGATACAATACTAACCCTCATCTAACACCTAGTGGATGACCTTGGGTCTAGGCCTAGCAATTAGTTTGAGGTTCTGAATTGGCTACAAGATCTTGAAGAACAGTCAAGTTATACTGAATTTGTTCCTTTTGGTGCATTGCAGGTAAACTAGTGTTTGATATGCTACTTTTAATGGTGATGTTCTTTAATATAATATCTTATTTAACACATATTTTGATCACAGAAGTACCATTCATTGGCATTGGGCAGCAAACGAGCTTCTTGTTGAGTGATATCGTCCTTAAAGGAGAATGAATATAGGCCTAGGCTATGATAAAAGGCTAAAAAATCATTCTGTGGTTCCCACCATACACAGAAGGATGAAAGGCGGCAATGGCGGGAGGCAGACGCAAGCTTTTAAGGCTCCGGCATATGTTCATGGGAAAGGATAATTAACACGGAATATCGAGTGCATACGGAGCTAGCAAGGAGAGGAAGGACTTGTGAAGTGTTTGGAAGATATATTGCTGTGGTGGAGGGGTGATATATAGTGTAATAAGAGTAGAGTAACGGGACAGCGGTAGTGTTGTGAGTTATTGAGATTGTAAACAAACATGGCGGAAGGAAGTTCGGGATTGACGGAGGCGGAAGAAAGGCTACAACGTTTTTGTGGGTTTAAGAGCACAGATGAGAAGTTAGAAGAGGTTATTAATGTTGTGAAGGATTTGGAAAAGTGGAAGAGTGATACGGAGAAATGGAAGGGGGATATTGGTGAGAAAGTTAAGGTACTGTGTGGTGTGTCAGGTGGGGAAGGGAATAGGCCTAGCGAAGGAAGCGAATGTAGACCTATTTCGGAAGTTAATGATAGCCTAGAGATGGTATTGAAAAGGGTAGATGAACTGGGAGCAGAGAATATGGCATTGAAGGAGCAGCTGAAGGAATACGAAGGACGATTCAAGGAAGTAAAGGAGTCAACTGCATGGACGGTGGTAGGTGAACAGAAAGTTAAGGATTTGGAGGATATTATGAAAGAGCAAAAGGAAGAAATGAATATGACCAAAAAAAGTTTTGAGAGTGCAGTTGTAGGGGTCATGAAGAACAAGGAGAGTGTCGTGAGGGAGGCCATGGACAGGGATAGGGCTGTAATCATGCATGGAGATATAGAGGCTCATATGAATGATAATGGAGTGAGAAAAGTGAGGGATATGGATTATGGAGAAAGTGAAGGAGGTCATGAAAGGTGTGGATGTGGACGGATGTGGATGGGAAGGGCAGGAGGAGGAAGTCAGTAGGATAGGTAGATATAAAAGGGGAGAGATGAGACCTATAATACAGTTTAAAACAAGGGCAGTGGCAGAGACAGTGACAAATTTTAGTTGGAGGCTAAACACAAATGAAGAACTGAAACATATAAGACTAAAGAAGGATTTGAGCATAGTACAAAGAAAAAAAATAAAGGAATTACAAGAAAAGGCTGATGAAAATAATGGAAAGTTGGGTGAGGAGGATAAGAGGAATTTTTATTGGAGAGTGTGGGACGGGAAATTGAAGAAGTGGTTTATACGAATAGAAGGGAGAAGGAGATCAGGGAGGGAAGAGAATGTGATAGGAGTTGTGACGGAGGAGGAGAACAGGGTGGAGGGGTCACAGGGAGAGACAGGAGACAAAGCTGCAGACCCAGTAGTGCTAAGGGGGGAGTAGGGTACGGACAGGAGGAGCGGGATGGTGTAGTTGTTGAAGGAATGGTAGATAGATTAAGGATTATGTTTAGTAATGTGGATGTGTTTACCTAGGACAAGAAAAGAGAACTGATATGTAGGTTGCAGGATGAAGAGGAAAAACCTGATGGCATAGCCTTACAGGAAGTAAGACCAAAAAATGCTAGAATTGAGAGGGAACTGGTGGAGTATAGTTTGGAGGGTTTTGAGTTATATGAGAGGAATACTATTAGAGCAGAGGTTGGAAGAGGACTGTTTATTTATGTAAGAAAAGAGCTCAAGGTAAGTGAGGTGGATATGAGACAGCAGTATTGTGAGTATTTGTGTATTGAAGTAAAATGTGCAAGAGGATCAATTCTAATTGCTTCTATATATAGAAACCCAAATAATAGTAGGGAAGAGGATGATAACCTACTGAAAGCAATGGAGGAAATAGATAATAGAGAGAACAAATATAAAATTTTGATTGGAGATTTCAATTTGCCAAGGATCAACTGGGCAAATTGTACTACTCCAGCGGGACAGTGTAGCCTGGAAAACAAGTTTATAGAGAAAGTGAGAGATTGTTTTTTAACGCAACATATTACAGAGATGACAAGATATAGAGATGGGACGCAGGGGAGTGTACTTGATTTGATTTTTAGCAATGAGGAGGATATAGTGGAACATGTCAATGTGGATAGCCCTATAGGTCGTAGTGACCATGCCTGTATAAGTTTAAGTTGCCATATTAAAACAGAGAGGGATGATAGAAGCAATAACAAAAAATATATGTCTGATAGAACAGATTATGAGCTGCTGAGACGGTGTTTGGACATTGACTGGGGGAAATAATTGAACGGTGAAAACGCTGAAGGAATGCGGAGGAAGATTAGAGTCAAACTGGAGAATGCTGTATCCAAATGTGTACCAGTAAGGGAATATATATAAGGATAAAACAAAATTGAGGAAAAGAACGAACCCAGAATTGCCAATGAAAAGAAAGCTTTGGACATTGATAAGAAGAAAGAAACGATTGTGGGAAAGACTAAAATTGTTAAAAAAGAACAGGGGGTCTAGTATAGAAGCTAAAGAAGTGGATTTGGAACGCAGACAAATAAACAATAAAATAAGGTGGGAGACAAGGAGGGGGGTGAAGGAGAGGGAGAGAGAGATTGCTAGAAATGTGAAGGATAATCCAAAAATATTCTGGAAGTATATTCAGGAAAACTTAACAAGAAGAGTAGGCATCCCAGAACTGATAGGAGACCTGGATGATGGGAATAGAGCAGAAACTGATAAGGAGAAAGCAGAGGTGCTGGGGAAATACTTTGGGGAGGTACTAACAGTGGAGTCGGTTGATGCAGTGCCTACTATTCCCATCAAACAGGCACCAGCACTAGAAATAATAGTTTTTTCCCATGCTAGAATAAGGAGGGCTATAGAAAAAATTAACAGAAGCAAGTCCCCGGGACCGGATGGGATACATCCAAGAATCATAAAGGAAGGAGGTGAGATGTTAGTAGAGCCATTAAAAATGTTATTTGAGGTATCTTTTAATACAGGACAAATCCTGATGGACTGGAGAGAGGTGAACATAACAGCTATATTTAAGAAGGGGAAGAGAAATGACACAGAAAATTATAGACCAGTCAGTTTGACAAGTGTTGTGTGTACAGTAAACTAATGGAAACGGTAATTAGAGAAGGAATAATGGAGCATATGAAGTCAAACCAACTTTTCAGTGGGAGACAGTTCGGATTCTTGCCGGGGAGGTTGACGGTACTACAGCTAATTAAGGTGGTAGATGATTGGATGCAAATTCTGGAGGATGGTGATGTTATAGACGTGGTACCGGTATATTGCGATTTTATGAAGGCCTTCGATAAGGTCCCACATAAAAGGTTAATAGAGAAAGTTAGAAGCTATAGTATAGGGGAGAAATGTGTGAAATGGATAGAAGCCTTCCTGAAAGATCGGAGACAGAGGGTACTGGTGAATGGAATAGGCTCGGGGTGGAGGGAAATTACAAGTGGGGTACCTCAGGGATGTGTGTTGGGACCACTACTGTTCGTTATATTTATCAACGACTTACCTGAAGTTATAACCAATGGAAGTGAGATATACCTGTATGCGGATGACACTAAGCTGTATAGAAGAGTGAGGAGTAAAGAAGATGTAGGTTTTCTTCAAGGAGATGTGGAGGGCATGAAGGGATGGTCTGAACATTGGTTAATGCCTTTTCATCCAAAAAAATGCAAGTACATGCGGATTGGGACAAGCAAGATAGACAAGGTAGGATATAGTATGTATGAAGCGATGGAGGAAGTGAATGCAGAAAAGGATATAGGAGTAGTGATATAAGTTAAATTTCTCAGAACATTTAGCGGAAAAGATAAACAAAGCCAATAGAATTGTAGGGCTGATAAGGAGGACATTTGTGTCACTTGATGAAGAAATATTCAGGAATCTCTATACATCGCTGGTTAGGCCGCACCTGGAATATGCGAAACAGGTGTGGGCTCCATATATGGTAAAGGATATAGAAGCAGTGGAGAAAGTGCAGAGGAGAGCTAGCAAGCTAGTACGGTACCAACGTTGAAGAACGCGGGCTATGAGCAGAGGTTGAGGACACTGGGACTTCCAACACTGGCATATAGGAGAGAGGTGATATGATAAGAGACTTTTAAGATAGTGTCAGGAAAGTATGATGAGGATGTGTGTGAAGGTATCTTCTTGATGCGGGAGGGAACAAGAACGAGAGGACACTAAGAAAATTTACAAAGAAAGAAATAGGCTTGAAAAGGCAAAGAACTCATTTTGTGATAGAGTGGTAAATGAGTGTAATGCACTGCCCCAGTATGTAGTCGATTCCGAATCAATAAGGAAGTTTGAAAGTAATCTTGATAAAGCATGGGGAAGACAAGATTTGAAGTTTGATTATAAAGCAAAAATACAGAATAGAACATAAGAACATGGGAGTCTGCAGAAAGCCAATTGGCCTAAGCAAGGCAGATCCCTGTCCCACACAACCCCAATTATAGGCTCAACACTCTAATACCCTGAGGATCATCTTACCAAAACGGTTAGAGATTAACGCAGGATTACGGGGGTCTGCAGAGCGCTGATCCCCCTTCACACCCAACCCTTCTCGTCCATATGCTTATCCAATTTTATCTTAAAGCTCCCTACCGTTTTTGATCCCACTATAGCACTTGGTAGTCCATTCCACCCATCTACAACTCTGTTACCGTACCAAACCAATATTTGCCTATATCTTTTCTGAAACAAAATTTATCTAATTTGAAACCATTGGTAAGAGTTCTTTCGCTATCACTGAGCTTTAGTACATTTGTCATGTCCCCTTTGTACTAAAGCTCAGTGATAGCGAAAGAACTCGTAGTCTCGTACCAATGGTTTCAAATTAGATAAATTTTGTTTCAGAAAAGATATAGGCCTAGGCAAGTATTGGTTTGGTAACAGAGTTGTAGATGGGTGGAATGGACTACCAAGTGCTATAGTGGGATAAAAAATGGTATGGAGCTTTAAGATAAAATAGGCTAGTAAAAATGTTGCGTCTGCTGCCGCCGCCGCCAACACAGTGAACGACCGCAGTAGTGCAAGTACTGGCACTGAGCTGGATACACAGGCTTAGTTTGCCTTTTTCCAGAGGATCTACTGTAAGAAACTGTAAGAAGAAATAAAGGAACCTCTATTCCAGCAACCATACATAGAAGAAGAAAAGTTGCTAAAAACTTTATTTGATAGACAGGCCATATATAGGCTAGGGTATCAAGACAGGTAAAAAAGGATATTAGGAAAGAAAAAAGAAATTATGAAATTAAGGTTGCCAATGACTCAAAAAATAATCCTAAAGCTTTTTACCAACTATATAAATCCAAGGTTAGAGATGTAATTGGTCCCCTTAAAACTTCGATAGGAGAAATGACAGAAAATTATTTAGAAATGTGCAGTACATTAAATAGTCAATTTCTTTCCGTTTTAACTAATGAAAATTTGGCACAGCTTCCAGAAGTCCGTAAGGTATATAGCGATAGTATAGAAAATAGGTTAAGTACGGTTACTATAAGTAGAAATGATGTGCTTAAGGAAATTGACAGACTGAAACCTCATAAATCGCCTGGTCCTGATGAGGTATATGCTAGAGTATTAAAAGAATGTAGGGATGATTTAAGTTACCCATTAACATTTTTATTTAACAAGTCATTGGAGACAGGTATAGTTCCAGAAGCTTGGAAGCTTGCAAACGTAGTTCCGATCTTCAAAAAAGGTGACAAATCAATAGCATCCAATTACCGCCCCATTAGTCTTACATCAATCATAGGAAAGCTACTAGTCAATTATTGCTAGTAAAATTAGAAACCACTTAGATACATTTAATTTAATAAATTCTTCTCAGCATGGATTCACTCAGGGACGTTCTTGCCTTACTAATTTGCTTAGTTTTTTCTCAGAGGTATATGAAGCAGTAGATAATGACAAGTCATATGATATAATATATTTAGATTTCAGTAAAGCTTTCGACAGAGTCCCCCATGAGAGATTGAGGCGCATGGAATAGGTGGGGCGTTGTTGGGATGGATTAGGTCATGGCTAATTGGTAGGAAGCAGAGAGTCAGCATAAATGGCACGAAGTCAAAAGTGGTGTCCCCCAGGGATCTGTATTAGGTCCTCTGTTGTTTGTTATATACCGTAAAATGCTGTAACTTCAGACATTTTTCGATGTTTTTTAACAATTTCTCCTGAGTGTAAACACATTATAGAGATTTAACTAGGTCAAGTGATGTATGGTGATAGTGCGCCGTAATCCAGGAAGCCTCCTAAACTTAACCCCTATAATAAGAGAGATATTCTTATCCTAAATGATGTCCGAAGTTTGCTTGAAAAGTAGATAACTTCGGACATAGGTGATTTCTTATGGAAAATGGTTGCCAAGAAAGCTGAGATAACTTCGGACGAATGGAGGAGAACTTCGGACCTACGTTCGTGGCCTTATTTCATTCATTTTTCGGCTCCTACTATTTTATATGAATATTTTATTATTGCTGCTTATTCTTGTCCGATGTTATGGTGGAAAATGCACAGTCAATACTTTTAGGCCTGTATAATCAGTATAGGAGGGGGATATATACGATGTTTAACATATATTCTGTTTGGATCTGTTCTCGTTAGGCATCGAGCTCACTCCTAGAAAATATTGAGCAGGAAAAATAACCAATGCTGTCAAATCAATAACTCGAAAATTAACTAGGCCTAGTGAAAATATATAGGTATGTATAATATATCAATGCATATACACTTTTATGAATTTGAGCATTTTTATAGGTATAACGTATTTGTTGGTGTTTCTTTCGGCAGATACATTTTTTATTGGACAAGATATATGGCCCTCCTAATTTATATATATTATATATCCAGAATTATCCGAAATACATAAATCGGTTAGCATAGTATCATATTTTTATGGGTTTTTGGACTCAGAGAATGATGATTTGATCTTTTACCACCATGTTAATGATGTACAAGTATTATGAATGATTTTCATAGGGCAAATAATAACAAACGATTGTTTTGTTCCATGTCCGAAGTTACCATGTTTTTTTTTAAATACACAATCGGCTAAATGATAGTGTTCTAGCTAGAGCGTTATACAAGTGTAACAAATTTCCTTTGGTGGATGTTGTCTCTGGTAATGTTACTACAAAATTATATCAGTCACAACATCATTCATACAAACAAATTTCTTCAGAGTGATAAAAGTTTGGCAGGGTAGCGAAAAATGTACATATTTTCGTCACATATATAATATTTGTTTTCGTGTACATACACTCATGTCAGTTCCCTAGGACTTTTACATGCTCTTCCTTTGCCATTTCTCTAAACGGACCCCACAAAAAATAAAATAAAAAGATTTTCCATTATATATATGACAATGTCTAATTACTTATTATCGCCGATGTCCGAAGTTATGACCCAAGTCCGAAGTTACCCCACTTTACGGTACATAAATTACCTTGATTTATGTATAACTAGTAGGATAAGTAAATTTGCAGACGATACCAAAATGGGGAGAACAATTGATTCAGATAGAGATATAGAGTGCCTCCAAAGGGATCTAGATACCTTACACGAATGGCGAATGTCAGTAAATTGGCAGATGAATTTTAACATTGACAAATGCAAGGTATTAAAGATAGGGAAGATGCATACAAATGTTAAATATAAACTAGCTAATGTGGAATTAGAAAACTCGAATTGTGAGAAAGATCTAGGTGTGTTTGTTAGCAATGATTTGAAGCCTAGACAACAGTGTATAAGCGTTCGAAACAAGGCAAACGGGATTCTCGGGTTCATCTCTAGGAGTGTGCGTAACAGAACTGCTGATGTTATCTTAAAACTTTACTTGTCATTAGTGAGACCCCATATGGATTATGCTGTTCAATTTTGGTGTCCTTATTACAGAATGGACATAGATTCATTGGAGAGAGTACAACGTAGAATGACAAAAATGATCCATAATATTAGAAATCTTCCGTATAAAGAAAGGTTGAAGAAATTAGGCTTATATTCGTTAGAGAGATGCAGAGTAAGAGGGGATATGATAGAGGTGATCTGAGGTGTTCAAGTGGGTTAGTGGGATTAACAAAGGGGACATGACAAATGTACTAAAGCTCAGTGATAGCGAAAGAACTCGTACCAATGGTTTCAAATTAGATAAATTTTGTTTCAGAAAAGATATAGGCAAATACTGGTTTGGTAACAGAGTTATAGATGGGTGGAATGGACTACCAAGTGCTATAGTGGGATTAAAAACGATAGGGAGCTTTAAGATAAAATTGGATAAGCATATGGACGAGAAGGGTTGGGTGTGAAGGGGGATCAGCAGGGTTGGGCCAATCAGCGCTCTGCAGACCCCGTAATCCTGCGTTAATCTCTAACCGTTTTGGTAAGATGATCCTCAGGGTATTAGAGTGTTGAGCCTATAATTGGGCTTTGTAATTGGGGTTGTGTGGGACAGGGATCTGCCTTGCTTAGGCCAATCGGCTTTCTGCAGACTCCCATTTTCTTATGTTCTTATGTAAAGAAACTAATCTATAATTTTTGGAGAATAAGAGAAAATCATAGCCTACTGAACATAGGCCTAAACTAAAAACAAAAATGCAAAAGGGAGGTGCCGTTTTAAAGGCCTAGCTTCTTGCCCAACAATTGGACTGTGAATCATACGCCTGACAACGAAATTCATTCGTGTTTTATACCGCCAGGAGAAGATTTAGAAGATTTCGAAGTTAATGTGAAAATCAAAAGGTGGCATAAAAAACGCCTGTACAAACATAAGCCTAGCAGTATCATATTTTTTATTTTTTTTATTTTAATACCACAAATTTTCCGAGTGTTTTTTATAAACAAAATTATTCATTTGCATCAATATATAGTGTTTGTAATTAATTAGAAATCTCGGGAAAACCTATTTTCCCCATAAGGCCTATCGATCGATGTTGAGACACGCCCCCCGATAGTGATTTGAAAAGACATTAGCCTAACCTAACAACCTTACCTAACCTAACCTAGTATTATGGGTGGGGGCCGCTGCCGCCCCCACCCCCCCGCTGGTTGAGTACCCCTTAGTAGGCCTAAATAAAAAAAAAAAAAAAAAAAATTGGCTGTCGATTATACGAAGGTGAAAGAAAAGTCGATGAAGTCTAGGCCTACGGTGTTTACTCTGCAATGTTCAGCTTTGATTGTACATTGATAACGGGAAAGTACCGTATTGACAACCTTGTTACGAAAATTAAATTTTAGTAGCATACTTTTATATTAGGTTTTTCCGAGGGTTTAACACATTTTCATATGATCTTTAGAGCTGTCGATAACTGGAAGTACCGTATTCAACGTATTGACAACCTTGTTACGAAAAATAAATGTTAGCCTAGTACCATACTTTTTTATTAGGTTTTGCCGAGGATTAAAACAAATTTTAGTATAACTAAATAAGTTGGTCACCAATTATTTTGCATTATTTGAACACACATATGGACTTTATATGCTCTAAACATAATATGAAAATGTGTTTTAAGCCTCGGCAAAACCTAATCAAAATATATGGTACTAAAATGGAATTTTGTCGAAACATGGTTGTCAATATCTTCCTATAGACGGCACCGATTCGTACACACGCTATTTTCACCTGTCTCCCGAGGTCTGTCTACCAGCTTTTCAGTCCACTCCACCTGCCCATCTCTGTCGATAGGTTGGGTTGTTTGGTTAGGTTAATATACTAGGTTTCATAAACAAGATTCGTAGTTGCGGTAGTATTTACGGTATCTGGACACTTCGAGCGAATTCATATTCGAGCGGAGGCACATTTAGGTTAGGTTAGGTTAAGTTAGGTTAGGTTGTTAAGTTAGGACTGTTAGGTTAGGATAGGTTAATTAGATTAGATTGAAGTTCCTCGCATTCGTATTTACAGATACGGCCGAATACCGGTAGGCTACTAAATGGGCGCCGGCCCAACCGCTATGTTGTATCCCACGTAGGCCTACTAGGTACTACGGACACATTGTAGGCGTTAGGTGTGGATTAGGTTTGTATCCAATGTACTAGGTCTATGTTACTGTTACTGGATATTTATGATTTAAACAAGTGCTACGTTTTCGATAAATCTGGTTATATGGCTTTGCAATTAGGGAAATCATTGAGCCGATTTCCGACATGTTGTTAGTCTTTTTCGATTCTCAAAATACGATCAAAGTTTTGCCAAAAATTGGCTCGGGTTTTCCAAAATTATGCTTTTTGGGGTTTGCAATTTAGGGAAACATGAGCCAAAATTTTAAATTAGGTTACTGTAATTTGTTTACTCTTAAAATTCGCAAAATCCGAGCCAAGTTTTGCCAAAACTTTTCTCGAGTTTTCCAAAATTCGGGTTTTATGCCTTTGCAATTTCGGGAAACCTGAGCCAAATTTCTAAATGAGGTTACTGTCATTTTGTTGTCTACAAACTCTCAAAATCCGAGCCAGCTTTGGCCAAAACTTGGCTCGGGTTTTCGAAATATTGGGTTTTAGGCCTTAGAAATCGCTTAAAACCCGAGCCAAGTTTGCTAAAAATACGTTTTAATCGCCGTTTTACGCATTTAACCCCTCATTTTCCCTGTACTTCATAGCCCTCCCCACTATCGGGCGGCGTGTCTTAAGATCGTTGTATAATGGGGAAAACGGTTTCGCCGAGGGTTGCAATTATTTCCAAACACTATATATTGATGAAAACTAACAGGGAAAAATAAAAAAATCCATGGGAAAATTGGTGACCATCTTATTTAGTTTTTCCCAAATTTTCTTATGATCTTTAGAGCATATAGGCTAGATTCAATATTTATCTTCAAATAGGCTAATCAATAAAATTTGTGGTATTAAAATAACATTGAACCCATATTTTTCCAGTAAGAATCGATAAATCAGATGCTAAAGGATTCAAATTAGGCTACCATCAGCTGAAAAAAATAGACTAGGCCTAGGCTATAGTGAGGCGACGCCGCGACAGAACTTCTGCAACCTACTGTACCGACTCCACAATCGCCAACGTAATCTTACTAGGCCCTACCACATGCACATTCAGATTCCGTGATAATCATCCACAAATTCCACAATCCGTATAGGCTAGGCCTACAGGCAGGTGTCTACTACGGCCGGTCATTATAGGAATATAGCCTAGGCCTAGCCTACTCCTGGCTTAATCCTGTCCCTAAGCATTAACCCCTGCACATTATGCCGCCCAAGAGCAGCCCACAACATGAATACAGTGCTGCATAGTCTCCTTTACCTTCGATACTGATTCAAAAGAGGGGAATCGCCTGCGCATTCCTGATTTCCAAGTTGTTGTAGGCTAGGCTAGGCTATAAGGTTGTGTATTTTATAAGCTTAACAAGGGACTGTAGGATTTGAGTTTGTCACATACACTAGGCCTAGGCTATATAGCCTATACCACTAACTTACACAATTACTCCGAAGATTCTTGAGGATTCTTGATATTTATTTTGAACACGCGGTCTTGGTCTTGGTGCGAGAGTCACGCTCGACTGGTCGAGGTGTGGCCTTAGTATCGGCTCTCTCTCCTAGGATAAACTTATAAACTATAATGGAAAAGGACAGGTTGAGAATAAAAGAAGATTGTTCCCCCGTGGGCATTCTCACCCCAGCCTCACTATTGGTCTTGGTCTTGGTGCGAGAGTCACGCTCGACTGGTCGAGGTGTGGCCTTAGTATCGGCTCTCTCTCCTAGGACTCCTGGTACACGACGCACTGAACCAAACTGTTCGTCTTGGTCTTGGTTTGTTTACTTCTGCGCAGCTCTTCTAAATTTATCCTCTACTGATACTGTCTGTGAATCGGCTCTTCAGTTCGTTTGAGAGGTTATATTACCATTACCCCATGTCTGTCTAGCCCTTTGAGTTAACGTTAAGTGGAAAATAACTTGAAAATTAAATAATTATCTATACAACTGGAGATATGGTAGTGGGGTACGCTTTCTAGGACTGTCCGATGTTGCAGCGTAGTTAGTTTACGAATTTTGGCGGGAAATTTGAATGTCTAAAGTATACAGATTTTAGTTTTGCTATACCATGTTCCAAATAGGTAACTAAAAAAGGGCTAGAGTAAATGGGCAGTACATTTCCACACCTATAGCCTACTCTGGCTAACCCTTTCCAAATGGTAGATAGGCTATCTTGTCTCGATTACTTTATAGTCTAGTCCTTTCATTCTAGGTTGGGCAGAAATCGTAACCTATAACCTCTCATAACTCAAAAAGAACTAGAATAATCGAGCTAATATTTCTACCAAATGGGAAGACTTGGCTAGGGAATAGGTGTGGACATTGACAGCTCATTTGCTCTAGCCCTTTTTGAGTTCCAGATATCCTAACCTCTAACCTCTTATAACTCAAAAAGGACTAGAGTAATCGAGCTAATATTTCTACCAAATGGGAAGACTTGGCTAGGAAATAGGTGTGGACATTGACAGCTCATTTGCTCTAGCCCTTTTTGAGTTACGGAGGTTACGATTTATGCCCAACCTAGAATGAACGGACTATAGTAGTTTGTGAGTTATAGAGGGTAATATTCAAGAATTTTGGTCTACTTAGCCTACTTGGTACAGGGTTTAGCTTTAGAAGAAACGGTAACTTTTTAGGGATATATACAAAACAGATGAATAGGCTAACTAGTTCATTGTCTTGATAGCGTAATGCATAGTGCGCGGAATTTCGATGCGAGTGTCCTAGGTTCGAGTCCTCGGAGTGCCACATGTATTTGTTGATTTCATTAACTGAGTTTAGATGTGAAGTTGGTTGGTGTAAAACAAAATCTTGAACATTAACCTCTGTAACTCATAAAAGACTAGAGTAATCGAGCTAATATTTCTACCACATGGGAAGAGGTAGCCAGGGAATAGGTGTGGACATTTACAGCCCATTTGCTCTAGCCCTGTTTGAGTTACAGAGGTTGGGGTTCACAGTTTGGCCCCACATGTCCATCTCACCATTTCATTTTATTACGTTCCATTCTGTTGATATCATCCGCGTTGACAGGCCACATTTCTGAAGTATGTCATTGCCCTCACATTTTTGTTCTCCTATGTGGATGAGGGAGACAAAAGGCAGAAGCTGCATGTGGCGAGTGCCACCCCCAGAGTTGAAAGAGTGACAGTGACAAAATCAAGGAATGTTCGAGCCAAAATGTCTAGACACACAGAGTTTGAAGCAATTTAAGTCAAAGGATGAGGGAAAGATGGACTCAGGGAGAGAGTTCCTGAACACAGCTGTACATACATACAAGTTTAAAGATCGCTTCATCCACAGAGAGCGTGGTTTCAATGTCTTTACTGTAGTACAGTACAATAAAGACTTGCCACAACACAGCCCCATCATGTCATCACAGTGGCCAATGTTGGTATAGTGCTAGCAGTGTCTCAGCAAGACCAAGTCCCCCTGAAGCACATGATACAAATAATAACGAGGGTTAAGCCGGTATCACACGAGAGCTTTTATAGTCAAAATTCAACGATCAAAATTTTTCTGGCAACATTCTGGAATATTTTGCACGTACGGTATCAGCAACTAGACTGATGATATATGAATTTAGGCAAAGTAAATATTTTATATGTTGACCTCATAATAGCTGCCAGACCAGTGTTGAGGATAAATGTTGAGTGAAAAAGCTCTCGTGTGATACCGGCTTAATAAAGTACCGGTATCTGCTATGTCCATTGCTTCAAGAGAATGTCAAATGCTTCCTACTATGATGCTGCCGGTAGTGGGAAGTAATAATAAGTATATAAAGACGCGAACCTTACTCGACACAGAAGGTAATTTTTGTTTATTAAACCAGACCACATATCACTTATACTTATATAATTAATATAACTGTTCTATAGCAAAACAATTAAAAGTTTGTTTGAATAGACTTATATATAAACTAATTATCATAATTATATTTATTTAATGATGAATGGTATTAAAAACATTTGTACTAACGGAGGAATTTGTAAAGAGAATAAATAGGTATATAAATAGTAAAATAATAATCCATAATAATGATAAATAGGAAAATATGGAAGTGGAGTGGGTAGGCAGGAGAGAAGGTAGGGGAGGAGGGGGAGGGTTGAGAAAGACAAATGGAGCTAACCCGCCCGCCGCGACCCATCCGCCCAAAATCACACGCTTAAATATTGCAGCTACGACATTCTAACCTGTTGCAAACGATTTACCGTAACTTTTAACCCTTTTTTGCATCTTTTTTTGTACAGATTTTAATATTAACCTCCAATTCCGTCTGGTTTAGCCGGAAATCGTGTTTTTACAAGCAAAATTTGAATTGGCCATAACTTTTTAATTTTTTGAACTATGAGGCTAAAATTTGGACACAAGATACATATATTAATAACGAGAAATGTTGTATCTCACTTTTTCGAGATTTTTATTTTTAATGAATTTGCAATGTTTTCTATTTAATTAAAGTATTGTACCATTAACCCAATACATAATTGTGATTTAGCTTAATATATTTTACATTAATTGGTCATCCTATATATTTTAACAATCTATTAAATTAACAAACTATTATTATGATTATTATTGTTAATATAATTATTAGGCCTATATGTCTGAAAACAGTTTCCAGCCAACAAACTCACGAGCTTGCTATACATCATTACATTCAGTCAATTACACATGCAGCCAGTTACTGAGTTAGTAACACATTCAGTCCGTCTGTAACATACTAAGTCAATTGGTTATATATGCCAAATCAGTGAATAACAAACAGTCATTCACACAATCCATAATCATTCAGTCAGTCATTCACACATTTAGTCAGTAATACATTGTCAGTAACACAGTCAGTCATTACAAAAATCAGGTTATCATATTCACACTGTAATTGAGTAACATTCAGTCAATTAATCAAAGTCAGTAACACATTCAGTCGTTCATTAGCAATTTCAGTCAATCAATAACATATTCAGGCAGTCAGTAAGACAGTCACTCAGTAACATATAGTCAGTCAGTAACACATGGTCAATCAGTAACACATTCATTCTTTCATTAACAATTTCAATCAGTAACCACATTCATTCATTCAGCAACACATTCAGTCAGTCAGTAACACATTCAGTCAGTCAGTAACACATTCAGTCAGTCAGTAACATATACTGTAGTCTATCAGTAACGCATTCAGTCAATCATTCCTTCCATACCAATTATCAGAGAGTGAATACAAATTCACCCTCTCTGACATATGATGCAATTTTGAGCCTATTAGGGATACTTTAAAGCCTTTGTTACCATCAGGGGTATTTAGAAACCTTTAGTTTAGTTACTTCAACCTCTGTAGTTGTCTTTGAGTTAGCTGTGTTGAGCCTATTAGGGATACTTTAAAGCCTTTGTTACCATCAGGGGTATTTACCTTTAGTTTAGTTACTTCAACCTCTGCAGTTGTCTTTGAGTTAGCTGTGGGCAGAAAACTCATTTTGGGGGGCAATTATAAGAGTGAGATAACTTTATTTTGTATTGCTAATCTGGCAACCTCTGCGTCATATGTGCGTGAAAGGGTTAATGTGGCCAACTGTACATTCTGCTGAGATGTTCTTCACCCACGAGACCGATGGACTGACTGACTGTGGTTGACTGACTTACTCTATGGTTCACTGACTGATTAGGTTGTTGACTGCATGGCTGTGCGACTGACTGACTGTCATTGACCGACTGAATGTTTGGTTGATTGACTGTGTGGTTGACCGACTGACTTTATGGTTGACTGACTAACTAACAGAATATGTGGTTAATTGACTGTGAGGTTGTCTGTCCATGTGACAGACTGATTAGTCTATGTGGTTGACTGACTGACCGTGTGACTGATTGACTGACTGCGTAACTGACTGGCCGTGTAATTGACCGACTGTATGGCTGACAGCCTGTGTTATAGACTTACTGCGTGACTCTGTTACTGACGTCTGTGTACCTGACTGACTGTATGTGGTACTGACAAACTGTGTGACTGACTTATTATGTGACTGTGTGCGGCTTAATGTGCATGATTGACCGACTGTGTATGACTATGTGTGAAAGTGTGACTAACAGTGAATGGGATGCGTAGTGTGAGACAGACTGATTGTTTGTGACTGACTAACTGCATGTGACTATCATATAGTCAATCACAGACTTAATTAAGCAATCAGCCAGTCATACACTCAGTAAGTAGGACAGTCATACAGTAACAGTCAGTAATCAAGTCGGAAAGTTAGTCAATCACACACAGAGTCAGTAACATAGTCACACACAGTCAGTCAGACAGGGTTCCATGTCATCTCAACCAGTAGACCATTTCAACCAGTGCCAAATTAACCCAGACCAACCAAACCAGTGCCAAAATATAGTACTAACCTAACCTAACCGTATTGGTTGATTTGGTACTGGTTGAGAGCTACTGGTTGAAATGGACTACTGGTTGTTGTTGTTGTTGTTGTTGTTCCCCAAGCTGCCTGGCCGAACAGCCCCAAGGCCCCGAGCAATTCCAAGGCCATAACCGAGCGCCCCCACAGAACCCTTCCTGCCGACCACAATAAAGCCTGGGTGACCGAAGCCACTCCATGGCGGGGAGCTGAGGAGGGTGCGGAAACGCACGGGAAACCAAAGCCCCACCCAGGGCCCTGTGCCCCTCAGCAATTATGAAGAGAAAGTTGAGGGGCAAGGGAAAAATGTGACGCTTTGGCTTCCAATCTTGGTAGATTGGGAGGTCAATCCACGGAAAAGACGCCGTCACTTGAGATCTAGAAAATATATAAGTTAAAGGAACAGTCAGAGTAAGCTATGGGTATGGCAGAGATCGCTCAGTTCTCACTCTGATAGACCAGCCCATCACCACATGACTAGAACCCAATCCTCTCAGCATCAGCTAGGAAAGGCCCTAGAAAGCCGCCTTTGGCGGGGGGATAGCTCCCCTATTTCAACCCCTTTCGGGGTCGGGCACCTGCCCTACTGGTTGAGTTGACCGGTCACCGTCAGACAGTAACATACAGTCACATACAGCCAGCCACTGTCACCCATACAGTAAGTCCGAAGCAAAATCAGTCACAGGCATTTGTCAAGTTAATTCAAAATCAGACACAATACATTAATTTGCTGGTATATTACTGTAAACTCAATATATCAACTAAATATTTTTTATTTTATTAAACCAGACCACATAATTATCACTTATACTTATATAATGTATATAACTGTTCTATAGCAAAACAGTTATAACAGTTTGTTTGAATACTTATGTACTAATTATCCTAAGAGTATTTATTAAATGGTGGATGATATTAACAAAAATATACTAACGGCAGAATTTGTAAAGAGAATAAATAGGTACTGTATATAAATAGTAAAATAATAATCTATAATAATGATGAAAACGAAAATATGGAAGTGGAGCGGGTAGGCGGGAGAGAAGGTAGGGGAGGAGGGGGAGGGTTGAGAAAGACAAACTGTGCTAACCCGCCCGTCGCGACCCATCCGCCCAAAATCACACCCTTAAATATTGCAGCTACGACATTCTAACCTGTTGCAAACGATTTACCGTAACTTTTAACCCTTTTTGGCGTCGTTTTTTGTACAGCTTTTAATATTAATCTCCAATTCCGTCTGGTTTAGCCGGAAATCGTGTTTTTACAAGCAAAATTTGAATTGGCCATAACTTTTTAATTTTTCGAACTATGAGGCTAACATTTGGACACAAGATACATATATTAATAACGAGAAATGTTGTATCTCACTTTTTCGAAATTTTTGTTGTTAATGAATTTACGTTCTATTTTATTAAAATATTGCAGCATTAACCCAATGCATAATTGTAATTTTGTTTAATATATTTTACATTAAGTTTTCATCGTATATATATTTTAAAGATCTATTAAAATTACCATATTATCTTTATGATCATTAAAATTATTCTTACAATTATTATATATATGTAAACAGTTCCCAGTCAACAAACTCTCGAGTTTGCTATACATCATTACACTCAGTCAACTTGACCACTTGCGAGTTTTGGTCTATAAGGAAGTTGGGGCCGTGAACATAGATATTAAATAGAAATGCAATAATAATTTAAGAGTCTGATGGACAAATGGTATGTTGAATTGGGTTTTATGTATTTATATATGTACTATGACCGTATTTTAGCTGTAAAACCTGCTAAATATCGTTGTCTGCAGCTTCAACTTCCTTATAGAACGAAACTCGCAAATGGTCAAGTTACCGAGTTAGTAACACACTAAGTCAGTTAGTTGATTAAACGCAGAGTCAGTGAATAAAAAAATGAGGCATTCACACAATTCAGTAATTATTGAGTCGGTCATTCACACATTTAGTCAGTATATACATTGTTAGTAACACATTCAGTCAGTCGTTAAAATAATCAGTTTATCATTCACAATGTAATTGAGTGATATATTCAGTAATACATACAGTCAGTCAGTAACACATGCAGCCAGTCAGTAACACATTCAGTCAGTCAGTTACACATACAACCAGTCAGTAACACATTCAGTCAGTCAATAACACATTCAGTCAGTCAATAACACATTCAGTCAGTCAATAACACATTCAGTCAGTCAATAACACATTCAGTCAGTCAGTAAGACATTCAGTCAGTTACACATACAACCAGTCTGTAACACATTCAGTCAGCCAATAACACATTCAGTCAGTCAGTAACACATAGTCAGTTAGTTAGTAATACATTCAGTCAGTCAATAACACATGCAGTCAGTCAGTTACACATATAACCAGTCAGTAACACATTCAGTCAGTCAATAACATTCAGTCAGTCAATTACACATTCAGTCAGTCAGTAACACATGCAGTCAGTCAGTAACACATTCAGTCAATCAGTAACACATTCAGTCAGTCAGTAACACATTCAGTTAGTAACACATTCAGTCAGTCAGTAGGCTAACACATTCAGGCAGTCAGTAACACATTGTCAGTCAATAACACATTCAGTCAGTCAATAACACATTCAGTCAGTCAGTAACACATTCAGTCAGTCAGTAACACATTCAGTCAGTCAGTAACACATTCAGTTAGTAACTCATTCAGTCAGTCAGTAACACATTCAGTCAGTCAGTAACACATTCAGGCAGTCAGTAACACATTCAGTCAGTCAGTAACACATTGTCAGTCAATAACACATTCAGTCAGTCAGTAATACATTCAGTCAATTATCAACACATTCAGTTAGTAACACATTCAGTCAATCATTCCTTCCATACCAATTATCATAGAGCGGTTATAAATTCATGTGGCCAACTATAGATCCTGCTGAGATGTTCTTCACCCACGAGACCGATGGACTGACTGACATGTCGTTGACCGACTAACTGTTTGATTGACTGACTGTGTTGTTGACTGACTGACTGTGTGGACGACTGACTGACTGTGTGGTTCACTGACTGATTAGGTCATTGACTGTATGGCTGTGACTGACTGACTGTCGTTGACTGACTTACTCTATAGCGCTCCTCAAATCCCCACAAAGAAAGCTAGTACAGTATTCAGTCTTGGTGCCTCGAAGGCGAGCTTGGTGTAGGTGAAATTGCAGAGTATTAAAACATTCATAATTTATCTATGAATTTATAGTTGATTGAATCTAACATAATATATATGAATGCAGGCTGTAATAGAATAATTACTGTATAATGATAAAGAAAGCGAATACTGTAAATGGCTATATATGACCAGCACAAAACTTCTGAAAAAGGAAAGTGAGAAACTGACACCAGTTCTTATACAGTAATTGGTTTGGTTAAATGCTACCGGTATTGGTATCATTGCGAATCATATGATAAAGATCAATTGCCATGGTATACCTTTGTGTTATAAGAGTATAAGAATCAGGTAATTATCACATTAGACCATTAGGAAAGGATAAACAATCTAGCTTTGTGGCCCATTAAATCAACACTGTTTTAATGAGCTGAAACCAAGAGCCCCAAGAATGTCTTGGCCTCTTTGGAGACTCAAGACTGCCTAAGCTAAAGCTTGGACGGCAAAAGGACGGCTTTACCATACGGACTGTTATCAGAGTAAACTATATATGGATGAGACATGTTGACTAGCCTCCAGGATTGTCCAGGCACTATTATCTACAGGGTCACTGCCATCCAACATAAACACGCAGATGCCTCACGAGATGTCACAAACCCATTGCTAGGCAAAAATATTGTCATGGCTTTGTTTGCTATTTTAAGTTAAACTTGATGACAAATAAATATAGCTTTGTTTAATAAACCAATCTAACTTTATTTGGACAGTTAAAGTATAAGCTCAAGAACATACACATTTCAATTGAAGTATGCATTTTCTGTATTTATCATAATGTACTTAATCAGTTCATGAAAGGATATGAAAGATTAAAATTTAATCTGATATCCTTTATCCTGTACGGTACACCATTTCTCCAGGTAGGCCTACATTTTATATTTCCTTCCAGGTACAAGATAAATTACTACTATTGGTATACTTAAAGTTACTATATATTGTAGGTACACTTAAGTGTACAGTACCGTACTCTCCAGATACACTTTAGGTTACCATCCAGGAATATTTTAGTTTACTCTCCAGGCACACTTATGTTATTATCCAGGTACAATTTAGTTAAACCTCCACGTACACTTTAGGTTGTTGTCCAGGTACACCTTAGGTTAATATCCAGGCATACTTTAGGTTCAGGTACATTTTTAGATACTGTCCACGTACTTACTAGATTACTGTCCAGGTGCACTTTAGGTTACTGTCCAGGTACACTTTAGGTTACTGTCCAGGTGCACTTTAGGTTACTGTCCAGGTTCACTTTAGGTTACTGTCCAGGTGCACTTTAGGTTACTGCCCAGGTACACTTTAGGTTACTGTCCAGGTACACTTTAAGTTACTGTCCAGGTGCACTTTAGGTTACTGTCCAGGTGCACTTTAGGTTACTGTCCAGGTGCACTTTAGGTTACTGTCCAGGTACACTTTAGGTTACTGTCCAGGTACACTTTAGGTTACTGTCCAGGTACACTTTAAGTTACTGTCCAGGTACACTTTAAGTTACTGTCCAGGTACACTTTAAGTTACTGTCCAGGTACACTTTAGGTTACTGTCCAGGTACACTTTAGGTTACTGTCCAGGTGCACTTTAGGTTACTGTCCAGGTACACTTTAGGTTACTGTCTAGGTACACTTTAAGTTACTGTCCAGGTGCACTTTAAGTTACTGTCCAGGTGCACTTTAAGTTACTGTCCAGGTGCACTTTAGGTTACTGTCCAGGTACACTTTAGGTTACTGTCCAGGTCACAGGTGCACTTTAGATTACTGTCCAGGTGCACTTTAGGCTATTGTCCAGGTGCACTTTAGGTTACTGTCCAGGTGCACTTTAGGTTACTGTCCAGGTTCACTTTATGTTTCTGTCCAGGTACACTTTAAGTTACTGTCCAGGTACACTTTAGGTTTCCATTCAGGTACAGCTGCCGACACATATAGCTCTTACATAGGTCCTTTCAATTATGGTAATAAAGTTTAGCTTCACATGAGTAAATCAATGATAACGTAACATTTAATGATCCCATGCATAGGGTACGTATGTATATTTTAACTGTCATTATAACTCATAAATTGATCATAACTTAACCCTTTGAAGATTATGATGCATTTTGAGTTTATGCTGGCTATCATTAAACGATTTCATACCATTTAGGAAGGATCTGTGGAAATTATAAGGGTAAAGACCATCTCATTTAATCCTCTGACTTCCATCCATATACCCTTCTTAATCTGAAAAAAATAATGTAAGAACAGCCAGAAAACAGAAAAAAAATGCGTAATCGGATCTTCTAAGGGTTAACCGTTTCCTGGCTAGGCTGGGATGGAAACTTATTTGGTCTGAGACGTATGGGTAGAGAAAGTGACCGTCTCCAGCACCACACCCCCTTATTTTCTTCATCTGGACATTTTCCTTCTCTGTTTCCAAGGTTATGTCCTCCCCAATCTTCTCTATTGGCTTCCCTTTTCTCCTCGGTGTCTTCTTCCTCTGGGTTACGTTGATTTCTTTCATCCATATTTGTTTTTATATTTTCATCATTACTATTTCCCTCATTTTCCTCAATGCTTTTCCCCTCATTATCCTCAATGCTTTTCTTCCGGTGCAGATCCTTCCTGGTCTTTTCTTTGTTTCTCTCTAGTGTTTCATTATTTTTGTCTTCTTCCTCCTCTTTCCCTCTAATGCTTTCCTTCCTATAGCCTCCTGGTTCTAAATTTTTAATTTTTCCTATGATCCCTCCTGAGTATTGTTTCCTAAAATTTCCTTCGCCGGAATTCTCGTTTCCATCTCCATTTACATTGTTCTCTTCCTTTTCGGTATATCCACCTTCTATCTGTTCCATTTCCTCAAAAGTTTTCCATTCATCCTCTATTCTCAGTTTTCTCTTTAAGGTTTCTTCAGTTGGGTCTCCATTATCCCAGGTTACACTTTCCTTCAACATAATCTCTTTAAATTGTTTTTCTGTACTTTTCTCACTTTCAGTGCAAATTTTATTTGGTCTTGTTTCAGTTGTCTGTAGCTCGTTTGTTATTGGTATACTATTGATGCCTTCTATATTTCTTATATCTTTAGCGTTCTCATTATTGGTTACATTAACCTTTTTTTCATTTCTGTAGTCATTTTCATATTTGATCTCATACTTATTACAATTCACTCTTTTCATATGTTCATGTTTTTCATTCACTGCAATCTTAGTTTCAAACTGAAGCTCTTTCTGCTCAACCCACTTCTCAACTGCAGCTGTCTTTCCATCTTTCATTTGCAACTTTATTTTGAACTCGTGTATATTTTTTACTAAGGTTGACGAAGGATTGGAATCAGAATACGAAGTATGTTGTAACGTTGGTGATAGAAGAATTGATGCATTTTGATGTAATTTCTGTTTAGCTAACAGAGGGGAATCACCTGGCAACTCTAAGGTAGACAGTGATAGTAGTTGTGACTCGTTCGCTTGATATGTTTGATGTGTGAAAGATCTTAATTGAACATCAGAGTCAGATGGTTGAAATGACTGATCCTGCAAATTAGTCTCACTATTAGGTTTCGAGGAAAAAGTAAGAGTGGAGTGAGATAAATGAGTGCCAGATAAATTAACAGTATTTCTGTTACACTTGTGATTCCTCAATGAGACTTTATGGGCATAAGCAGCACCACAAGTTTCACAAGAGAAGGGCTTTTCACCAGTGTGGAGCCTCATATGAACCTGTACATGATCTTGCCTAGTAAAATCTCTATTACAAACAGAGCATCGATAAGGTTTCTCTCCAGTGTGAGTCCGGAGGTGTGACAAATAACGATGGCGGCGATTCCTTGGAAAGGTCTTGTGGCAGGAGGTACACGTGTAGTAATCTTTTGTCTTTGAAGGTGTCCTTGTTCGCTTTGGTTTGGTGTTTGAGTATTGCCTCAATTGCTTTGCTCTGGGGTTCATTGATATGTAGCTGTGGTCATTGTGGCAGGTTTCGTTATCTTCACTGGTTTCTCCAACATTTAATTGCTCTTCATTAGAATCATTATCCAGCTCAGCAACAGCTTGTCTGTCAATACTCTCTCTAGCCTCAGTCTGCATCTCCTCAGAGTGTTCCATGTCATGTAGCTTTATTTCATCTCTGGCATTGTTTATCATTTTTTGTATTAAATGTCCTCTAATTTTAACCATAACCTGCCTTTTCTTGAAATGATCATCTAAGCAACTCTGAGTTTGCATAAGATTTGCTGCTGGTTTTAACTTTATGCTATTCTCCTTAAGTTTACTTTGCTCTCCTACACAAATATTTTTCTCAGAAACTTCATTATTTGAATTTATGTTGCTCAGTAAATCAAGCCTTGAATTGATTTGTGGTACACTTACATTCACCTTATAGGACATTTGAGTATCTTGATGAGGGCTATATACTGTACTAGAGCTATACAGTGGGTTGTCAACTACTACACTGATGCTATGGTGAGGGCTAAGTGCCGTACTACTGCTATAACACTGTGATTTATTAGGTCTACATGGAAAGTTGCGTGATGTGCAAGGGCTGTGACAAGGGCTGGTAGGAGTGAGGTGCTCTGTCTTGAAAGGGTGCGAAGAGAAGAGTTCATTATCAACCTGTGGATGGAAATAAAACATTAGCTATTTTATGTAGCAATATGAAAAGATAGTAAGCTAAATTAAGCAAATATACATAATTATTAATGGAAAATCCTCATACTAGGCTTCTTCAATATGAGGTATAATTTAATTGGACATATCACTTTCTAATTCTGTATATCTGTAGCTTTTAATTTATGTTGTTAATTTGCTGTCACACACTACAATTATAAAGAAAATGGGAGCATTTAGAATTACAGCACATGGTAAGAATTAAGTACCTAAGTAACAAATTATCTTACCTGCCAACTTCCAAGATTTAACTGTGGATAAAGAACACTAGCATGGCATATATAGTTTTTAAGCATGCTATAGGTGTTCTGTAGATCAATAAAACTTCACCATTTTAGCTCCTGGAAGCACAAATTTATTCTTTCAGAAATGTTGATTACAAATGTTAATCCTGTGCAGATAACCACACCCCGTCTCATCTCTTTCTCTCGTCTTAAATTAGTATCTTTCATACATATTTCTACTTTCCATTAACTCTTTCAGTATTTGCGGACGCATGTTTACACTATTTTTTGGTTATCATTAGACAAATTTATGCAATTTAAGAAGGCTCTCTAGGAATCAAAGGGGTAATAACTATCTTGGTTAACTCTAGCTCCCACAAGTTCTTCCTATACTGAATAAAGTCGCCAGAATAAACTGTCAAAACGTGTCATACTCCTCAAGGGTTAACAGATTTATCTCTTCACTCAGACATAACAAAAAATCTAATATTTTTCAGAATCTCTCTCACTCCTTTCTTCAGTTAACACAAACTTGTCAAAATATATTATTTATCTCACTCATATCCACACTGACCCTACCCATCATCATACTGAACCATGTCTCTCCTCTAGGACTCACAACATTGGAATGGCCTAGTAGTCAAATGGAATGTCAGAATCAAAATACACTGGATACATCATAACAAAAGAATTGCTATTAATAATCACACCATTTAGTTAAGTTATGATTTCTAGTTTAAAATTATGTTCACTTGGGGACAAATGGACCTGGTGCATGGACTGTGGTAGGCTGTAGTGTTTGGCCTCCTTAGTCATAAACATTATAGTTCTTAGGCATATACTGTACTATAAGTGTAACTCAGTAATTCACATAAATACCATAAACAAGTGTGGTTTGACAACAAAAATATGGATATATTTAGAATGAATAAGGTATAGTTTGTAATTTAGTGACGTTGGTATTAACAGGTAATTCTTATCGATATATTAAGGGAAGGAGAGTGAATCTACGTTGGCAACTGTAGCCTATAGCTGATGACAGAGCTAATAGAATTGTAGGGAAATTGAAAAACCAACTCCCTTGCACTAAAAAATAGTGTTGATACTTGTTGGATACTATTATATGATTGACTGATATTTGATGCTATTACTAAATAAACTTGTGCAATTGTACCAAAATAATTTGTTTCCAGAAATAGTTATTACTCTATACAATTATGCCACCTGGCTAAGTACTTGTATGCTCATATGCCATGTTCTACCACCATAATTTAAACTTGGATTATTTCTCCATTATATAAAAGAAAAACAAACTAGGCACACATAAACAAAGTTTTTTTTATTTTTATTTTGCTTAGTTTGGTTGAAGAGCATTTCATTCCTAAGTAACAGCAAGAGAAGAAAATAGTGTTAAGATGCGAAGGTGCGACCCAACGTTTGATGGTAACTGCACCAAGGCCATTTGTGCCCAATTGTAGCCCTACCACTCATTATTCTTATACTGTACAGTATAACTGTATATGGTTAAGTACACCCGAGGATCCCAGGGTGAGGTTGGGGTGTGGTTACTGCCGCACAGTGGTTGAGCAAGATGCGGTGATATATTTACAGTCCACATCTCTTACACAATTTAGTACACAAAATAGAATATCAAGTTACACACACACTCGGGCTGACAGCTCCGGAATACAAATGAAAACAAACGAAGCTTGTGTCATGGCTGCCTCTTCCTTAACACATTATAAAATATTGGGGGCTTCTATGAAACTGATTTTGGATTAATCAATTTTTAAGCTACCCACAATGCCAACTGTTTATGCTAGTTGAATATAAAATAGTTTCTGATGCATTCACATGTAAATGCTTCAAGCTTGTCTTAAGGCCAGATGGAATGCAGTTGCCCTTCAAAGTATTCAACTTATATACATAAGTTCCATAGTAGGCTACAACCAAATAACTGTCTTCATTGTTCAAGTGAAACCTGCACAGAGGATTCCTTTTGTCTGACCGCTACACATTATCACCCACTCAGTCAATCAATCAGTCATTCTTTCTCTCTCTCACACACTCCAGATTTTAGTTGTACACCATTTTTGTGGTTATATATATTTAAAGAGGGCTTAAGCTAAGGAACTTGCCATACAAACATCCTGTATATAAACCTAAAACCTTTGTCTCTCTTAAGTACAAGTTTATCAAGGCATTAATATATTGGAGTGTCATTACTATATCCTCCTATACACCCCTATATAAATCTTTAAATTCTTTACTATTATGTCCACTGTCTATTGACTCTCAGTCACCATCATGTTCTCTCCCTCTAGATTTGGAAATCATATCCCTTCTGACTATTTTTGTGATTGTCCCAACTCAAAACTTAAAAGTAAACATTAATTTGATAAACATTTGAAGTAAAGGTCATTAAATGCTTTGGAACCCAACTGAAGGCAGAGGAAAGAAGACAATAATAAGACATAAACAATTGAGTGTAGTATAGTATAAACTTTACAATACTAGGATATCTGGTTTTCTACGATGTTTTCCTTACATTTTATAAATGTACCAGTATAATATTATAAACTAAATACCGGTAATAAATTTTGACTTTTTATTTCTTGTTGCAGTATTTATAATATGTGTCTAGTCTTTATTCTCCTTTCTCTTCTTTCCTCCAACCTACAGGGCATCACCATTAACTAAAAGACTGAGATCCATTACTCGGAGAAAGTGCGCTTAACTTAAATCCGGTGCTGACAAGAAGTACTTGGTGCAGATAACTATACAAGAGACAACTTTATAGGTGGTATGATAATATACCCTTTTGCCTTTTACAACCGTCTTGAAACTCTACAATACCCATACAATATACGCCAAGTTTGGAGTTTGAACTCCATTAAGGGGACATGGGCTGTTTTTCTGGTCACCCTTCTTCCTCAGATTTTATGACGTTCGGCCCATTAGTTTGGCGATTTTAATACCTTTTGCCCCATTTCGTTGTCAATTTTAAGACCTTTTGTGCCATTTAGGTGTCGATTTTTTCCTGGCGAGCGAAAGCGAGCCTGTAATCTTAGGAGTAGCCGGCCTTTGGCCGGGAAATTTTTCTACCGAAAAATTTACAAATTAATCTAGAAGGGGGATCTGATGGATGTTTATTAAGTTTGATGGAGGTCTAGGGAGGAAACTATAAAAAATAATAAATAAATGAAAAAATCTACCAAAAAGTGAACCATCCCCCCGGGGTTAAAGGCTATATGATGTGAGGGTAAAGAGTAAATTGATCCTCTATCTACCAAATTAAATTTAAGCCTTGAACTTACAGGTGAGTCACAGAGTTATATAGAATAGAGTGCTTACTGGGTAAACAATGTGACCCCAGCGGCCGCCATGATACTGTACCAAACCCAGCTAATTACTCATTGACATACCAAACTAAAGGCTAACTTCACTTGGTTGCATCTTTTTATACATGACTACTGTAGATATTTAGTTTTTACAATTATATATGGAGATTCATATTCCTTGTCAAGTGATATACTTGTACCGAGAATGGGCACAGTAAGATAGCGGAAAATGAGTTGCGCTGGCATCACTCTCTATTATGATTTGGGACACGGGATGTGCTCTCTAGTCTATAAGTCTGTGGCAAGAGTGCTTGCGTATATCTCTGCACCACATTGGCTATAAATCCAATTTGGTAGGTTAAGGATTTGTTAAACACATGACTGTGTTCTTCATAGATGATGTGGATAAATGAAGAGAAACGGTGACTTTCGAACGTATCTCTCCAGGCAAAACCAGTATGCCTGCACTTACACCCACAGAGTGTGCTCTAACCAAACTAATGAAAACAAAAACCTTCGAGATTCAAAACAAAACTGTACAAAGAACATCAAAACACAGATAATACAATAAATTGTAAACAGATATTAAAAATAACATAACAACCTGACTCTAAACCTAATCTTAGGACTTTTAGCAAGAATGAACGCAACTGTTGGTAAATGTGCGGTGAAATCTGTTGGAGAGGTCAGTCAGAACATAAAAAAGAAGTATTTAATGATTTACAATATAAACAGAAATATGAAGAGAACGAAATAGACCTTGATATGGTCTAACAAATGAGATTCAATCCTCCTCTAAACTTAGCACAACCTATATACATCTGATGTCATGATCTCTGTCTCCATTTGGAAAGTCCTACAAATGTATGTGAGGATTATATACTGTATATAACAGATCTGTGAGGTAGTGGAGGTAGACAAGTTTCTCTTTATAAATAGAGTATAAATACAGTTGGTCTTACTGTATACTGTACAAAGGTTAATGGGCAGAAATGGAAAAGCAACTACAGAAGAGAAACGGATGGAAAGACAATCACAGAAGAGCGGCTAACTGTTCTCAATCATTTGATGGGCAAGATTTACATAATATCTATCTCAATGATCTGACCTCTCCAATACAGACAACCATAAATTATAAAACATACACCTAAATATATAAAAGAGATTCTTTGCAATAGCATTAACTAGTCCATATGTGCTCTAGCATTGCACAGGGGGTTGTCATCAGCTACTGAGTTAAATATATAGATATATATTACCTCTTCTTATGTACTCAAAATAATGCACACAATTGAATAAAAACAATCTCAACAGAAGAAAACAAATGTGAACTGCTTAGCAGACTACTATAAAGATGGCCTATCACAGTCAAGTGTTGTAGGAAATAATTAATAGAGATAAGAAATATTCAATAAATAAAACAAAAACTTTCGAAAGGAACTTACTTCTTAAAAGAACCCCATAGAAAATGTTCCATAAAGTATGTTGCTGACTTGAGAGAAATGCAATTAGGAAACTTAACTTATAACTTGGATATAAATGCACTTAAAGCTACTGTACTGCACTTTGATGATTGACTTAATCTGTAGTCACATACACAAACAATGGGGGACTCACTTAATTTGCCTAGATCAGGATATTCACTCGCCGTATCCACTTACTGAATCTTTAGATAATCCACTAATGAATCTATCCTGAGGTCTATGTTACGCTTAAGTACGCAGGAATAGGTGCGTTTACAGTTGTGGCCATTGTGTTCCAATCATGTGATAAATGGCTTGAAATGAGACACGGGTGCTTATCGAAACCATTCAAAAACTTACATATGCTCAACATGGCCATCCAAGATCAACACGTAGAAACAGTAAAGATTTTCAATGACATTAATAGGCCCTGGCAAGATACTGGATGGTCACTATGGCGCATATCTAGCCATCAATCAAATGAATTGGACAAAAATGTAGGACATATGGCTTCTGTGAGCGCACCTATAGAAAACCTTTGGTCGCAAGTCTTTGGGGCAATTCATCTTAGTTTACTGTCAGTTTCTCATGTCTTTTTGGTTTGGTAAATATAAATGACTTTGGGACTAAAATAAATTATGGATATTAGTTATTTCTACTAGTATCATTACATATTTATCACGGACTCATTTGGTATGCTGTTGAAAGAAAGTTGAGCTCTGCTGCTTAATTCTAATTCCACTCTGTAATGCAAATTGGAGACAGTTTCATTATATTACTACTCTCCTAATCACTATTCATCATTCTTTGCTTATTATAATATTGCATTTACTTATCAAATAACTTCATGCTAACTACCTTTGCCATCTATTTTACTTAATTTCCTCTGCACTAATTATAATTTTTGAAAATGTCTTTACAAAACAGAGTGGCAGAGTTAGAGCGAGCAAGCCAGACATCTTTTACAACTATGACTCGTTTTTATAAAAGCTTGTTGTTGAAAGAAGGAGGACTTGGGTTAGTGGGTTAGAATTAGTTAATTAGAGTTGTTAGTGAAGCGGCAGGTTATTCAGCTCGGCGAATCTAAGTGAGAGAGGGAATTGGAGGGGGCATTGCGTTTTTGAACGAGGGTAGAAGGAGCATCTGAGGCCTAAGGGAAGGGAAGGGTAGAGGGTTGAGAGGAGGAACAGGTAAGGACCTTTAGGAACACCATTATCTTAGAACAGTCCAGGCATTCTTCCTCTTCCTCCCTCTTCTGCCTTTCCCTCGGCCTCTGCCCCTACCCCTGCTGACCCCACTCTTCCCCCCCCTGCCTTTGCCCTACGCCAATGTGGTTGCTGAGGTGTTGATGATCAGATTGAGATCACCATCTTCAGACTGGTGGGGGTGAGCAGCCACAATGTGTTCCTTGAGCCGGTACTTGCGATTAAAACCCTTCTGGCAGATGGGGCACTTGAAGCTGTTGGGTGCGGTGTGGAGGCGCTCGTGGCGGCGGCAGGTGCCCGTCTGGGTGAACCGCTTACCACAGTAACGGCATGGGTAGGTCAGCTTATCCCGCCCTACGCCGCCCATCATTCCACCATCCTCGCCATAGCAACCCCCAGCCTGCAACCAACCACCCACACACAGGGTCCGACGTAATGTGGGTCTGACTCTTGTTTGTCTTTGGCTTAACCCGGCACGCCATGGATTTCAGGTGATCGTGGTGTGTTAATCTATTTATGTGATTAGTATATTGTTCGTAAATTTTGTATTGTGTTGATGGAACTGTAGGATTGAGTAAATATTTGATAAACAAGATATGGAGTTTTGATGATCATGGCTTGTTATCTATTTATAGGATTAGTATATTGCTTGTAAGTTTTGTATTTTGTGTTAAATTATTGTTTTGTAGACTTCTGATAACATTCAATAATGCTTTTGTATTATTATGTTCTCTCCACTAACCAACTTTACTCCTAAACTCGATTAATGAAATTAACAAACACATATGGCAGTCCGGGGATTCGAACCCAGGACGCTCACACCGAAAATCAACACACTTATGCATTGCACCACGAAGACAGTTAAAGAATGTTGCACAAGCCTACGATTTATTATGCAGTTTCGAATCCTGCACACCAATCTTAGCATGTACAATATCCCAACTGTACTATCGGAGGCTATGAATATGTGAATGGAAATAGTAATTAATGGGGCACTTAACCCTAGGGAAGGCCTCTCGATAAACTACTACTGAACCAAAATTAATTATTATGTTCTCTCCATTAACCAACTTTACTCCTAAACTCGATTAATGAAATTAACAAACACATGTGTTAGAAGAATCTTGAGTTTGATATGACAACAACTCTGATTACATTGATATTTATGTCCACCTTTTCTATATATTATAAATGTGTTGAGCTTGTGTTTTTGTGTTAGTGTTCAGTTTGTTATTCCAGAAGGGCTACACAATGAGAAGATAATGATGGCGTGCAGGGTTAAAGTGACCAATGGCAACAATCCCAATATTGTACTATTAGTCCATCTCCTTTGTATAGTCAAGTCCATTACGAGTTTAAAGTTAAACTATAACACTACTTTTGTTACTTTGAAGTACTTAATTAATTATCAAGCACTGTATCAGCAGTTTTATACAATACATATATGCATATATATATATATATCTATCTATTGCCTGACGCCGTGATCCCCGAAGGGGTGGCCATGAACGAACCGCCCCCACCCGAGGCGGTTCGTTCGTTTTTCTTTGCTTAGGTATATTTTCCGGGTGGGGGTCGCAAGCCCACCGACCCAACCTCTTTAGTCGCCTCTTACGACACGCAGAAGATATATATATACTGTATATATATATACATGTATATATATCCTCAAAGCAGGTCGAGTCCTTATATTATAATTTTGCAACCGTGCTTTACATTAGGAAGATTTGCTAAGATTTAAAGCTTTGGTACATTGAACTACAGTTGATTAATTTTGTTTAAACTAAAATTTGGCTGCAGAAAGTGGCAGACAAATTTGCATCACTAATGTTATCAAGTCATGTAACCCTTTCAGGACAGATATATTAAGCTTACTTTGGCTATCTTTAGACGATCTTATTTAATTTGGGAAGGATTTGTGGCAGTCAGATATTTTAATAAGATAGACATTAATGCGGAGTTAAGTAATGTAATATAGCCGGAATGTAGTGATAAACAACATTATAATACTGAAAGGATTAAGTAACATAAAATTATTCTATCAATTCAATTTGTTCGTGATTTTAATGTTACATTTGGTTGTAGTCTTGTAGAGATGGAACAACAGTACAATTTTGTTTTGTTAAGTTAGTTTACACTACACTACATAACAATATATTATTATAACCTAAGAAGGAAGTTATCATGGTTACTTTGTTAATTAGTAGTTAGCTTAGTTGAAGATAAGTTATGTTGCTTTAAATACCATTAATATTAATGAGCATTATGAAAGAGCCAGGATATCTATATAATCATTCATGACTTGCAAATGGACAAATCTAAACTTACAATCTACAGGTAATTAAATTATAATTAGTAATTCAACATGAAAAAGGTACAAGCTGGAATAGACATATAATTATTAGTTACCATACATTCCACAGAACCTTGGCCCATGCAACAAGCAAACCCAGTTAATACCCATAACCCAAGAACTATACTCATGCACAGGTGTAGCTAGCTGGGAGGTCACCAATCTTAATCCTATCTTTCACAGGGGTGCTCTTTTTTTTAGGACCACCCCTGCTTTCGCAATTTTAAGACGTTTTATTCCATAAGTTTGGGAGATTATAAGAAATTTTTCCCCATTCAGGTATCAAATTATTCTGGTTGAGCAATAACGAGCCTGCAATTTTCGAGAAACCAGCCTATTGGCTGGGAAATTTTTCTACTGAAAGAATAATAGACAAGCTTGAAAGAGGGGTCTCAGGGGCATATTATAGTATGAAGGGGGTTGTGAAGGCATTTTATTTTAAGCTTAGGGGGCAAACTAAAAATAAATTGCTCGAATATGGCAAACACAATCAAAATCAATCATACTAATGAAACCAAAATACCATAATAAAGCCCCAGACGTTGGATGAGCTACGCATAACCAATAAACTCCTTCCATGCACAGGGGTAGCTGGGTGCAAGTCCACTGACCTTCACTAAAGACCCACTGACACTCACCAACAGTGTAAATTCCACTTTCTTGTAATATACTGTGTATATATATATATATATATATATACAGTATATATATATATAATTATATACGCATAGAAAAAAAAAAAAAAAAAAAAAAAAAATACAAGGGTCCCAAAATAGACGTGCTAAACTTCAGGATTAGGTTAAGAATAAGAACATTGTGTTCTATAAGCATTATTCCAAATCTCATTCATTACCGAGATATTGGCTGTTGAAAATAGAATTTTCCCATTAGGTCAGTCCAGCTGCCAAAGGGCCTATCCCACACTCACATAAATGTGCTTATTGTACTAATTATAAGAAAGATATTTTAATGTTATCAGTTGCATAATGATAGGAGACATTACAGGTCTTTATGGACCAATTATAAACTGTTTGACATGGAACAGTCCACTACAGGGTCATGGGTGAGGACACTACATAAAACAATTAATATCTTACCGGTTAAGATTTGGAATATTTGTAATACAACATTTTATGCTTAGAATCATCCATATAATCATATCCTGAAGTTTGGGACGTCTATTTCGGGACACCCTGTATATGTGTGTATGTATATATAGGCCTATATACCGGTATACTGTATATATATATATATATATATATGTATATATATATATATATATATATATATATATATATATATATATATACCCGGTATATATATACAGTATATATACAGTATATATACCGGTACCTTACAACGAATTGCCAATGCTAAATTTTCACTAATTTTTACTAAGGTAGGTATCAATTTTGTTGAGTCTATATTTCATGCATTTATTGATCAAATTGTACCTCACTGATTTTTTTATAGAAATCGCTGGATGAATTATGATGTCAGTGGGCCATTACCATAAGTTACCGACCATTGCATACGGACGAAAATTCAGAGTATATTATAAACGATACCTTTTATATTATTGTCAATCTGCTCTCAACAATATAATGAAGAACCTAGGAAATATGCGGAGATATAAAACATATACAAATTAAATGAAGGGATGTGGATAAAGTAAGCTTTAAAGAATGGTGCAAAAAATAAACAAACTAACACAATAATATATCAACTTGTGAACTGAAAGAATGTGAACACAAACAAAAGCAAAGTGCGAGGGAGTTGGGTGAAATAACTAAACGAAATAAATAGTGAGATAACTAGGTGAAATATATAGGTGAAATAAGTATGTGACATAAGTAGGTAAAATAACTAGGTGAAATAAGTAGGGGACAGAAGTAGGTGAAATAACTTGGATGAAATCAATAGGTGAAATAACTAAGATGGAATAAATATGTGAAATAACGTGGATGAAATAAATATGTGAAATAACTTGGTTAAAATAAATAGGTGGAATAACTAGGTGAAATAAATAGGTGAAAAACAGACAAAATAAATAGGGGAAATATGTGAGTGAAATAAATAGGTGAAATAACTAGGTAGGTCAAATAAATAAGTGAAATAACTAGGTGAAGTAACTTGGTGATATACATACTTGGTGATATACATACTTGGTGATATACATACTTGGTGATATACATACTTGTACTTTTTTGTACTTTTGTAGATGTTTAGGTGACAATCACCACGGTCGATCTGGGGATCCGCCGCTAATGAGCTCGTCCTGGAATCTTTACGACTCTGAATCTTACGATTCTTTACAGGACTGACCAATGCAATTTTTATCGGCACTAGCTCAGAGAAGAGTGTTGAGAGGGGAGAAGGGGTGTTGGAGAGAGAGGAAGGTGTTGGAGTGGCTTTGTTATGTGTGTTTAGTCTTGTATACGTCGTCAGGATGTCCCCTGACTGGGTGCAAGCATGTGAAACATGCTAGGACGTACTACCGCACCCACTAAATGTCCGCCGTGGCAGGGATTCGATCCCGGGTCTTTCAGATTCACACGCGAGCGTGCTCACCACTTGACCATCACATAGGTGATATAACTATATTCTTTCTTTTCAACTGACACATTTCTCATCAAGATTTCTCAGTTATTTTGAAGATTTTGTAGTGAAATATTGTGCTAATTATATAAACTTATTCTTAGTATGATGTAGAGACATAGTAGTTATATATTTTTCCATTAAGTATCGATAAATTAGCTAAGGGATTCAATTTATCGTCAGTTGAAAATAAACAGACTATAAATACATAGATGATTTAAATGTGTAAAATAACTAGGTGAAACAAAAGAATGTCAATATGTGCAACCGTAAAGTGAATGGGAGCGGGTTGAAAGACCAGAAGTTTGGAGGGGGAATAATTTATGAGCATGAATAGCGTATGACGTTCGATAAACAGATCAAGAATAAAGAGAAAATATAGAGAAAAGAAGAACAACACAGACTAAAATAATATACAAGAAGCTAACAGATAAAACAAATATCGAAAGAAGCTGGGAAGACATTAAGAGATACGTTGAAAAATAATCAAATCAAATAAATAAATAAATAAATAGGCTACAATTAATAACAAAGTAAAAATTAAGAATGACTAAACGTACAATAAATAAATATATTAATGTACAGAAGGCAGAAGCAAGAATATAAAAGAAAAGAAAAGAATAATGCTGCGAAGAAAGAGGACGATAAGTAAGAGTAAAAATAGAAGGCAGGAACTGGGATAAAGAAAGAACAGAAGATATGTGGTGAAGAGAGGGGAGAGAATATAGAAGAAAAAGAAAAGAAAATATAGGAGAAAGGAAAATAGAAGAACGAAGCTGGAATAGCGACCGGAACCAGAAAACCAGAAATAGAGAGATGAAAGAGCTCGCCCAGGAAGAGTGAGCACAGAAAAACAAAGTAGGAATAACGAGATAAGTGGGGATAATCAATGCGGAGAAGAAAGAGGAAGGGTAAGGTATTAAGGAAGGAGATACACAGGAAGAGTAAAAATAGAGGGAAAAGACGAACCAGGAATAACAAAATAAGCAAGGAAATATGAGATGTACAGCAAAGAAAGCGAATGTAAAGGAAAAACAATACATACTGTAGAAGACCGAATCAGAAAACAAGAGAAACGGCGAAGAAAGGGGACTCCCAGGAGCAAGAAAAAAACAAAACAAAACGAAGCAGGAATAACGAAAGGCGAAAAGAAATAAGACGAAGGAAGGCAAGGAAGAGTAAAAATACAGACAGAAACAAAAAATAGGGAAACAAAAGAAAGGAGCGATGTAAGAGAAGCATACGACCACCCCCCATCACAACTAGTCCATACTTCATGATGGTGACCTTTAGCGTAGGTTACACAGGGAGAGGGGAGAGGGGAAAGACAAAAGACAAGCGAATAAGGGAAACAGACAATGGGAGAAGTGTAGAGATGGGAGGCTGGCGAAAAGAAATGCCAAAAAGGGGGAATTGAGAAAGAAGAAACAGAAATGGAGACGTATATATATTAAGAAATACAGAACTCTAGAAGTGATATGGGACAGTGCAAAAATGGAGGGCAGGGAATACAAAAGATAAGAGAGCAGACAAAACCAACAATGGGTGAAGTGTAGAGATGGGAATTTGGCGATATATTTATGCTAGAAGGGGGAAATGAGAAAACAGACAATACAGGGATGGAGAAATACAGAAATGGAGAACTGACTGGAGGGCGAAAGTGGAAGGTAGGAAACCCAAAAGACAAAGGGACACATGAAGCCAACAATGGGAGCAGTGCAGGTGTGGGCAATGCAGAGACGGGGAAACGGCAACAGAATAATTGCAAATATGGGGGGACTAAGAAAGGATAAATAAAGAGAACCGAAACATAGACGGAAGCAGAGGTGTACACTATAATGAATGGAGAGGTTATACATGCACGAATATTAACCCTTTCAGTAGTCGAGGACGTGTGTCTTTCATATATTTTGGCTATAATTAGATGATCTTATTCAGTTTAGGAATGAATTTGGAAGTCGAGGGTTAATTAGGATAGTATTTTACCCCTTTAGCTTACTAGAGATCCTTCCTAAACTGAATAAAAATTGTCTACTAATAGCCATAATATAATCAAACAACGCGTCACTGTATCCTGAAGGGGTAACACTAAGAGAAGACTGGTGAAGATAGGGGAAGAGAAGAAAAGAGTTAATCACACGACCGCTTTCTTCCTCAACATTTATCCTCAACACTGGTCTGGCAGCTTGTTAGGTTAACTTTTTACATTATATTGTCACCTAATTTAAGGGAGCCCACCTCGCTTTTTTTCTCTTTCTCTCCCTCTCTCTTTGGCTTGTATCCATTCGGCCCCAGCCAGTCTACTATTTTAAGACGTTTACCCCCATCCAGGTGTCAATATTTTCCTGGCGAGCAGTAGCGAGCCAGCATACATATATATTTTTGTTTTGACAGCAAGCTAAATTTGTACATGTTTCGATAGACAAATGTCTCCGGCGAAGCCAGATTTCTCCATACAATGCTGGATCGCTATCGCTCACCAGGAAAACATTGACACCTAGATGGGGATAAACGTCTTAAAACAGTAGGCTGAATGGGGCCGAATGGATGCAAGTCAGAGAGAGAGAAAGAAAAGCAAAGAAAAAAAGCAGGTGACAGGTAGTCGTCCACTCTCCTATAAAGCCCCATCTGATCTATCTTACTATAGGTAGTGCCAACTAACTTGACAATTTTCTTGACCCCTTAACTTCTCATAACTCAAAATGAATGAAAGCAATCGAGCTGACATTTCTATCAAGAGGGAAGAGCCCACCAGGAAATAGGTGTGGATATTTACAGCCAGTTTGCTCTAGGCCCTTTTGAGTTGTGAGAAGTTAAAGGGTCAAGAAAATTGTCAAGTTCGTTGGCGCTACCTTCACCAGCAAGGTAATATATAGGGACAGCGGAAATATTACCCATCAACTTCTCTTTCTTAACTCCTTGAGAATCAGGACACATTTCAACAATATATTTTAGCCATCATTAGACTACTTATTTAGCTTAGGAAGGACCTGTGGAAGTTGGAGGCAAATTGAGTTGGTTTATGACCCCTTAGCTTCCTTGAGGTAATTTCTAAACTGCATAAAATCAACTAAAATAGCTATAATAAAAAGAAGAAACGTATCACTGTATACTTGAAGTGTTAACTTTGTCTTTAGATTAAATATGATAAGGGTTGCAGCCGCAATAATTATCTGCGTCTATCAACAGATACAACCGGGGCCCCAGTCATCAATCAGAACCATTCTTCATTAATCCCTTACACGTCAATGTTGCTGTATTCACTAACCCTCAGTTACAGACAATATCCCATGTAGCATATAATATCTAATCTTTAGTAGCCTCTTAATCAACAATAAACCCACATCTTTCACCAGTTCTGAATTTGTATGTGGTCTAAAATGATACAGGAATGTGGTGAAGCTCTCGCCTGATTTAAATATTCCCACCAAATTACCACCCCAACTCAGAGCCTGCATTTGGTCAATCCAAAGACACAATACAAGCCCTCCATCGAGCCACACCAATTCCCAACTTTAATCTTCACCAATCCATGCAGCAACAATCCAATTCTAATTCCACAACCAAAACCAGTCCCTCCCAGTGTACAATAAAGCTCAGTCCCACCCAGTGGACAATCAAACCCAGTCCCTCCCAGTGCACAACTAAACCCAGTCCCTCCCAGTGCACAACTAAACCCAGTCCCTACCAGTGCACAACTAAACTCTGTCCCTCCCAGTGTACAATCAAACCAAGTCCCCCATTAATCCCTTACTTGGAGAAAAAAGAAAACAAAAGAAAAAGAAAAACATGCACAATTATACCAAGTCCCCACTGGTCTCTTCCTTCATGAAATGGCCTAAGACTCACAACGTCCAGCATCGTCGATCTCCGGAATGGTGGTGAAGAGGTCATCGTTGTAATACTGGTCGTTATCATCCAAGACAATTTCTGTGCAGGATCATATCCTGATCTAGATACTGAACATCAAGTCACCTCACATTCATGTACAGCACACCATTATTCCAAACCATAGTTCCTGTTTGCATTAGCCCAGTCACAAACAATTCATCAGCACACAATCAGACCCAGTCCCTCCCAGTGCACAATCAAACCAAGTCCCCACCAGTTCCATACTTGACGAAAAATCCAGTGCACAATCTAATCAACTGCTCCTCAGCCTCTTACTTCACGAAAAATCCCAAGTCTCACCAGTCCAGCCTCGTCGTTGTCCGGGATGGTGGCAGAAGGGTCGTCACTGAAGGAGTTGTCATCCAAGACGTCCTCCTCCTCCACCTTGACATCGTGCGAGGGAGTGGAGCCACCTGAAGCGATGCCCCCGCCGCCTCCGCCGCCACTGCCCACAAGTGCTGTCGTTCCTACCAAGCCGCCCAAGCCGCCCACACCACCCACGCTGGACACGAGGTAGACAGGATGGGGTGAGTCTCCACTGATGTACCCCTCCTGGAATGTTTGGACGTGGGTTAGTATTGGTTCCAAATGGGCAGGTAATAGAATTGTTCAAATTAGGTTTGGTCGAGCCACTGCTCACATAATTCCATACTCAATCATCTTAATCCATAAGGTATATTATTAATAACTTAGGTTTGGTCTGAGTGGCTGGTCACATACACACTCATTTTAAACCATGGACTCTTAAATTATTGTAAGCGACTGCAAACACATGTAAGCATACACACAAATATCAATACACAAATATATACTGGAACACTCCTAAACAGTGATAATTTTCTAAAACATTATTATTGAATATACTGTATATAGCTAAATTGCTTCTATTTAGTAATGCAAGTGTCGTAGAAGTTTGAACGATCAAACACAATAAATGTCGTAGAAGTTGTAACATCAAATGTACGTAATTAATTATAGCGAATAATATTAATGTTTAATAGTCTAAACCTTAATCTTGAAGTCTATCTATCTATCGCCCGACACCTAACTCCCGTTGAGGGTGGCCATACACAAAACGCCCCAAGTAGACCTACTCCCCATGAGGACAATCCGTGCTATTTTATGAAGGACTTACAGGACTGAACACTCAACTTAGGGACCATCCGGCTTTTATGCATCTTTAGCACATATTCTACAGTGATGGGGGGCTAGTTTATCCACCAACCTGCTTCACCCTTAGGTAAGCATTAAAGGTATATTTAAGGTATTTAGTTAAGTATTACGATGTCATTACTTACACTAGAATGATACATGTTGAAATATATATATTTTTTAGATACAGTAGCCTATAATTTTGCTGATAATTTCAAAGCGATTAATAAAAACAACTTTGTTCACATGAAGTTATTAAAAACTTTAATATATTATAAGTATTTGGTCTGGTGAATTATCTGCATTTATCTATCTCTGAAGCATATTCAATAAATCTATACATTTACACTGTAACTTTAATCCTAATGTGGCGATAGGTTTCCGTAGACTTATATTAATTGCGGAACAGGTAATTAACTACAGTCAACATTATTCACTTTGGTAATTACATGTATAGTGTAAAATAACGATAAGTAGACAAACAGCTAAACCGGAAAACGATAAATGCTTTAAATACCGCAAGCAGCATTAATTACACTGTAATAATTGTTTGTATGTTTAAATGTGGCAACAGTGATACACATACAGAAATGGTTTGCTCATTTATGTGTACTAATATGAACACGAAAACAATGAAAACACTTAAGAAGGTATAAGAATGGTAACTGAAATGTCCAAAACAAAATACCCATATAAAGGTATACTGGTAGTAATGATCCACCTGGTCTAATAATTATAGGGATATAAAGTATAATCACTATCAATATACACAAGGACGTTATATATATATATGGTGCCTGTTTGTATAACCTTGATATATTACAGTGTACCGTATCATAACTTATCTTCTGGAAGTTGAATAATATGTATTTTTGTTCAGTGACATGCTGCATAACATGACCTATACTCCATTCATTATGAGTAGGCCAGAAATCGTGACCCCCTAACCTCTATATCTCAAAAAGTGCTAGAGCAAATGGGCTGCAAAATGTCCACTCATTCCCTGACTGACCTTTCCTAAATGGTATAAATATTAGCTCGAATACTTTATTCGTATGAGTCATAGAGTTTAGTGGTCACAATTTAATGAACTATAGACACGAAGGATTTTGCATTTGAGATTTACGAACACTAATAAATCCATGCTAGGGATAACATAAAAGGGATAACGAAAATAAGCAAAAGGAAAAGGGTACAAACATCATGGCACAAAGTATACACACATCATGACACAAAGTATACCAGAAATAAATAGCCTATATAATTGAACAAGAACACAAATAACGATGGAAGAAAAATGTAAGGGTACAAAAAACACTGGCATAAAATATAGTAATCAGGAACGATATCAGCATACAGTAAATGGGATAAATCATAATTATTACATGGTATAAAAAAGATAATAATCGATAACAGTGGAGAAATATATCAGGAATAAATAAATAAATAAGTAAATCAAGAAATAAAGAAATATATAAATGTTTAAAGTCCGTGCTTAGGAAGGGACGGACTTACGATGAAGGTAGTCTTGGAATCGTCCTGTCCTCTGTCCACCTCGATCAAGTTTTGCGTCACCTAGAGAGAGTGGTTTGGTTTGTTAGCTTGGTTTGGTGCGCCAGAAAAAACGCTATACAGGAACAGTTGCCAAGGTAAGAACATGGGACAAATGCTGCGAATTGAGCGACAGGATTTAATTCTCTCACAAGTTTAAAATTATATAGTTTAACCCTCGAGTATCAGCGACGTGTGTTGTATCGTATTCTAGCTATATTTACACGTTAATTAATCAATTTTACACTAAAGTAGAATCTTGCACATCTAGCAGAACATAAATTCGTGAATGTCAATATAATCCCTAAAGTGTTATTAATAACACACACACACACACACACACACACACACACACACACACACACACACACACACACACACACACACACACACACACACACACACACACACACACACACCAAAATGTGGGTATGAAAAGATCATTATCATGAATAGTATTCGAATATTTCGTTGCCCTCCGAAATTATTCTCCTGTAATAATGATAGCTTGATATGCTAGTACGGTTTTAGCTCGCTTAGTATTTGAGGGCACAATTGTATACTTTATTCTGGTTATCATAACACGATTTTATGTAATTTAGGAAGGATTTCTAGGAAGCATAGGGGTAAAACTTATGTATATATAACCCTCGAGCACCCACAAATTCTTCCTTAAGGGGGCCCACCTCGCTTTGTTTATCTTTCTCTTCCTCTCTCTTTGGCTTGTATCCATTCGGCCCCATTCAGCCTACTGTTTTAAGACGTTTACCCCATCCAGGTGTCAATATTTTCCTGGTGAGCGGTAGCGAGCCAACATATATATATATATATATATATATTTCTGTTTTGACAGCAAGCTAAATTTGTAAATTTTACGATAGAAAAATGTCTCCGGCGAAGCCGGTTTTCTCCAATACAATGCTGGCTCGCTATCGCTCTCCAGGAAGAAATCAACACCTGGATGGGGATAAACGTCTTAAAACAGTTGGCTGAATGGGGCCGAATGGATACAAGCTAGAGAAAGAGAGAAAAGGAGAGAAAGATAAAAAAAGCAGGTGACCCCCCTTAACTGAACACAATCGTCTAATAATAGTCAGAATTAACTGTCAAAATGCGTCATAATTCTTAAGGGGTTAATATCGGTGTCCCCAGCAAATTTCTTTTCAATGCTTTTTGGGTTATTGAAAAAAAAATCAGGCTCATCAGGATTATATTTCCACCACTATAAACTTTTATATCTAAAGAGAGAGAGAGAGAGAGAGAGAGAGAGAGAGAGAGAGAGAGAGAGAGAGAGAGAGAGAGAGAGAGAGAGAGAGAGAGAGAGAGAGAGAGAGAGAGAGAGAGAGAGAGAGAGAGAGAGAGAGAGAAAGAGAGAGAGAAAGAGAGAGAGAGAGAGAGAGAGAGAGAGAGAGAGAGAGAGGACTTGGTGATATTAATTGTATGTACAGTACGTTATACACTGGTATACAATTATAACTAATTATAAATGTCTCGTTTGGAATGGACAGGAAGGTCTTCAAGATACGAACTATTCCTTGTAACTCTTTGGTACACTCTCTCAACCTCTCTCCTCTTTTTCTATCCCTACAAACTCCCACTGGTATATGGTCCCTTTCCACACTCTCCAGATCTTGTTTCACCCCTACACACACACACACTCTCTCTCTCTCTCTCTTAGAACTACATCATTCCCTCGCTTGCATCAAAAGGTCTGTGCGATCAGTGTATCTATGTAAATCTAGGCAATTCACTCTAATGTTTCCCCTTTGCCTTTACCCGTGTCCTTCCCATACTTTTTTGTCTGGCTCTTCGGTGCTCACGCTTTCTTATCTCCCTTACTTTTCGTTTACCTTTCTTTCTCCAGTCTTTTTTTTGTCATTACTTACTCGTGAAAATCCTGTTTCTGCCTTCCCTTTTTTCCTGCCTCCCTCCTCCCCTTCTTCCTTACCCCCTTCACTCATTCCACACACCCCTTCTTACCCCTATGTATAACACACACACACACACATTCTCTTGCTCTTCATCTCTGCCTGCCTTGCCCCCTTGTTTACCCCCTCTCCTCTTTTACCTCCCTACATCCATATATCCTGTCTGCCTTATTCGCTTGCCTTCCCTGCCTCCCCCATCTACCTGTCTGCCTAACCTCCTCTCCCCTTTTACCTCCCTACAGTATACCCATATATAATTTCTGCCTTATTCCCTTGCCTATCTTCCCCTTCATCAACGTCTGTTTTAACTCTCTGGTTCTCGTATCTCCCTGTCTGCCTTACATCTTGCTTCTCCTTGTTTGCTTTACGTATCTGCTTCTTGTGTGACGCCGGGTTACATCATAGTCAATAATAGTCTGTATAAGTAATATAACAAACTGAACACGTTAACCCTTTCAGTACCTGTGGTGCATTTTGTTTTTTTATCTGGTTATCATTAGTAGTTACATGAGGATCTCTCCTTTATTTATTTAAGCGTAGCCTACACCAGCGAAGATTATAGAATCATGTTTCGTAGCTAATAAAAACTTCTCTTGCCCCAAGACTTGGGGGAAAAAAAAAAAAAAAAAAAAAAAAAAAAAAATTGTACTTTTGCACCCAAGATATTTCGTTCCCTAAAAGGTTCGTATCCAAGCCGTTTTATAACAAGTACCTATTTGTTGGCCAACATATGTTTCATGAAAACGGAAAGGTTTCACACTCAACAAGTTTCAAGCTGAATTAATGTGTTAGCTTTGGTCATTGCAATATTACCAATTCTCGTGCATTGCATGCTTGGTGGAGATATACCGGTATATTCTGATGAACATGCATGCCACTTCAATGCTTTCCTCCTACCTTACCTAAACTTTCCCTCCTTACTTTACCTGACATCGCTCCTACCATACCTTAACCGAGGCCACCGAGAGTACTCTCGGTGGCCTCGCCTTAACCCCCTTATACATTACTCCCAGCCTCTCTACTTCCATTACCTCCCCCTACCACACCTCACTTTTTTCCCGTACACCCCCCTACCTAACCTCCCTGCCTAAGGGAAAGAGGCACTTTCCCTTACCTCCCCCTACCATACCTCCCTGCCTCTCTATATCCCTTAACTCACCCCTACCATACCTCCCTTACCTGCCCCCTACCTTTCTATTTCCCTTACCTTCCCCCTACCATACCTCCCTACCTTTCTATTTCCCTTACCTTCCCCCTACCATACCTCCCTACCTTTCTATTTCCCTTACCTTCCCCCTACCATACCTCCCTACCTTTCTATTTCCCTTACCTGCCCCCTACCATACCTCCCTACCTCCCTCTGTCCCTTACCTCCCCCTACCATATCTCCCTACCTTTCTATTTTCATTACCTCCCCCCTACCATACCTCCCTCTTTCCCTTACCTCCCCCTACCAAACCTCCCTCCCTCCTTTACCTCCCCCTACCAAACCTCCCTCCCTCCCCCCTACCATACCTCCCTCCCTCCCTTACCTCCCCCCTACCATACCTCCCTCTTTCCCTTACCTCCCCCTACCAAACCTCCCTCCCTCCCTGCCTGCCTCTCTATTTCCCTTACCTCCCTGCCTCTTTCTGTCCCTTACCTTCCCCTACCTTACCTTCCTCCTATCTTACTTCCACCATGCCTTACTCCCCTGCCTTGAGCCTTACTCCTCTGCCTGCTACCTTACCTCCCTCCTATCTTACTTCCACCATGCCTTACCCCCCTGCCTCGTGCCTTACTCCTCTGCCTGCTACCTTACCTCCCTCCTATCTTACTCCTCTGCCTGCTACCTTACCTCCCTCCTATCTTACTTCCACCATGCCTTACCCCCCTGCCTCGTGCCTTACTCCTCTACCTGCTACCTTACCTCCCTCCTATCTTACTTCCACCATGCCTTACCCCCTGCCTTGTGCCTTACTCCTCTGCCTGCTACCTTACCTCCCTCCTATCTTACTTCCACCATGCCTTACCCCCCTGCCTCGTGCCTTACTCCTCTGCCTGCTACCTTACCTCCCTCCTATCTTACTTCCACCATGCCTTACCTCCCTGCCTCGTGCCTTACTCCTCTGCCTGCTACCTTACCTCCATCCTATCTTACTTCCATCATGCCTTACCCCCCTGCCTTGTGCCTTACTCCTCTGCCTGCTACCTTACCTCCCTCCTATCTTACTTCCACCATGCCTTACCCCCCTGCCTTGTGCCTTACTCCTCTGCCTGCTCCCCTGATGCTGCCCCTCGCTTAATCGATAAACGAGGGACAGGACTGGTGAGGGCTGAGGACTGAGGCAGGGCAGGCTTGGGTAGGCTTCACCACCACTAACCACCAAACACAGCCGTAAGTGCAGACTCTACTACAGGTTTCACCATGTGCAGGCTTTTGTTTTCATGTTCATTGAATTGTTGGAAATTACGACCTAGTTAGAGAACATCACTCCGTTTTGAAGGATTATGACGCGGTTTAACAGTTTATTTTGGCTATACTTCGACGATTTTATACAGATTATGAAGGATATATGTAAGTTAAAAGGCTAAAGACGGTCTCAATCAACCCTCTGACTTCCATATACCCTTTCTAAGCTTAAATAAATCGTTAAACAGTAGCCAGAAAATGGAAAAAAGTAATGCGTCCTAAAATACTGAGTGTGTTAAGTGGGTGGCAAAATGATCTGAGTTGAATAGTGTACATAATGTTTATAAAGTGTGTACAAACGAACAGTTATAATAAGGACACCACATTTATCTTGAAAGGGAATCTAGGTGGTGTTTTGCTAAGCTTGATGGAAGTCTAGCGAGGAAAATAAATAAATATATATATATATATATATATATATATATATATATATATATATATATATATATATATATATATATATATAGCCCAAAATACAAGCACTAGCCCCTTAACCTGCTTCAAGCTCCGGGTGTCCAGGTATTTTGACTAATGTACCTTCAATTTGGCTCCGTCACTCTTTCAACTTTGGGAGAGACCCTTGTTACAGGCAGCTTTGACTTTTGTCTCCTTCACTCAAATAGAAACATACAATAAAAAAGTAGGTAGATTATTAAGGACACTAACATTACCCTTTCATACCCACATTAACCCTTTGAGTACCACCGACGTCTTTTCAATTATATTCTAGCTATATTTAGACGATATTATGCAGCTTAGGAAGGATATGTAGTAGTTGAAAGGGTTGGTTGAGATACTTTGAAGCCTTATTATGGCTAGAGGTCCTTCGTAAGCTGAATAAAATCGTCTAATAGTTGCCAGAATATAATAAAAAAGACGCCACTGGTACTGAACGGGTTAAATAAAGTGTACAGTAGCAAACGTCTTATCTTTCCTGTGTTGTATTATGAAGCTCTTTCCCGTTTGTAATACATTTTGTAATATATAATGTAATAGAAATAGTATTACTCATTTATTGTTATACACACAAATGAAAAATACTAGTTTATCTGCTATGAAAGTGGAATACAATTAATTTTGACTATTTGGTCCAGTTATATTACGATGTTGTACTATATTATTGCGCACAAACATTTTACAGTGTACAGTCGCGGTTATTAAGGTTTATTTCTGGACCCCCCTTCTCCCTCTTGTTTAGCCCCATTAGCTTTAACATTTTAAGACGTTCGCCTCATTAGTTTGGCTAACTTAAGACCTTTCGCGCCATTTAGGTGTCATTTTTTTCATGGTGAGCGATAGGGAACCTTTGATTTAGGAGGAATCGGCCATCGGGCAGGACATTTTACTACCGACAAATTTACCAATTATCTCGCAGGGTGGTCTTGAGGGTGGTTTTGTTGTAAAGCTTGATGGAGGTCTAGGGAGTAAAATTATTACCCGGTATTATTTTGTTTTCATGTTTATTTGTTTATGTTTACAAACTTTTGAAGCTATCTCGTGATTAATTGAATACACTTACTATTTTATTTTTCGGAAGTTCGTTTAATGAGTTCGAAGTTTCATAATGTACCAACATTAGTGGCCGCGACTGTACCTGGGTATATATATATATATATATATATATATACCCGGTACATAGTATATCATTATTGTTATTTTTTTAACAATATACTTCCTGGTGATCTATAAGTTGCCACCACCACCACCTTTCTTTAGCTCAGTGATCAATATTTAACTGGTAACCTTATTGTTTATTCCGCGGCAGTGGTGTTATAATGTCACTACAGCTTTCTATAGTCAGAGTTCCACTACAGATGTATACACGTGTTGAAATAACTTGCACAAGTTGACAGAATGAATATAAACACCATATGAGGAGGAACACTTTATTGACAACGTTTGGCAGATAGCTTCTTCCGGTCACAGTGCCCTGAAGAAGCTATCTGCCAAACGTTGCCAATAAAGTGCTACTCCTAATATGGGGTTTATATTTTCAGCATAAATTATAATGACAGTTACATTGAAAGAAGTTAACGTATATTTGTAACAATAATTATGAACATAGGTGTTTTAATAGTTTATATGTGAACCAATTAATATATTAATCAAAGAACACTGATTATGTGTGCCATTTTGTTACAATTAATCGTGCACACCGTACAGTGTAGTACACCACACAGATATCCATTGACAAAGGATATCAACACGACAATAATGATATCTCCACCTTTATGTAAAAATGTCTTGAAGTTTATAATGACAGTTATTAATAGCCCTCCGGATGGTACTGATATTAAGGGAGGCGGCTCGTTTTTCTGGTCTTCTTTCTCCCTCGTGTTAAGCCCCATTTGTTTTGAGATTATAAGACGTTCGTGCCATTAGTTTGGCGATTTTAACACCTTTCGCCCCATTTAGTTGTCAATTTTGAGACCTTTCGAGCAATTTAGGCGTCGATTTTTTTTCTGACGAGAGATAGCGAGCCTGAAATTTTAAGAGGAATCGGGCGGGACATTTTTCTACCGAAAAATGTACAAATATATCTTGAAGGGGGACTAGGGGGTGTTTTTCTAAGCTTGATGGAGGTCTAGCTTGGAAACTAAGAAATAAAGTAATAAATGAATGAATAGACCCACACAAAAAGGGCCCGCCTCCCCTTAACTGTGGCTCAAGGAATACAGTGGATTTGATCACGTACAGTACTTGTTTTACTAGGACCATATTTGATCACGTACAGTACTTGTTTTACTAGGACCATATTTGATCACGTACAGTACTTGTTTTACTAGGACCATATTTGATCACGTACAGTACTTGTTTTACTAGGACCATATTTGATCACGTACAGTACTTGTTTTACTAGGACCATATTTGGTCACGTACAGTACTTGTTTTACTAGGACCATATTTGATCACGTACAGTACTTGTTTTACTAGGACCATATTTGATCACGTACAGTACTTGTTTTACTAGGACCATATTTGATCACGTACAGTACTTGTTTTACTAGGACCATATTTGATCACGTACAGTACTTGTTTTACTAGGACCATATTTGGTCACGTACAGTACTTGTTTTACTAGGACCATATTTGATCACGTACAGTACTTGTTTTACTAGGACCATATTTGATCACGTACAGTACTTGTTTTACTAGGACCATATTTGATCACGTACAGTACTTGTTTTACTAGGACCATATTTGATCACGTACAGTACTTGTTTTACTAGGACCATATTTGGTCACGTACAGTACTTGTTTTACTAGGACCATATTTGATCACGTACAGTACTTGTTTTACTAGGACCATATTTGATCACGTACAGTACTTGTTTTACTAGGACCATATTTGATCACGTACAGTACTTGTTTTACTAGGACCATATTTGATCACGTACAGTACTTGTTTTACTAGGACCATATTTGGTCACGTACAGTACTTGTTTTACTAGGACCATATTTGATCACGTACAGTACTTGTTTTACTAGGACCATATTTGATCACGTTCAGTACTTGTTTTACTAGGACCATATTTGATCACGTACAGTACTTGTTTTACTAGGACCATATTTGGTCACGTACAGTACTTGTTTTACTAGGACCATATTTGATCACGTACAGTACTTGTTTTACTAGGACCATATTTGATCACGTACAGTACTTGTTTTACTAGGACCATATTTGGTCACGTACAGTACTTGTTTTACTAGGACCATATTTGATCACGTACAGTACTTGTTTTACTAGGACCATATTTGATCACGTACAGTACTTGTTTTACTAGGACCATATTTGATCACGTACAGTACTTGTTTTACTAGGACCATATTTGATCACGTACAGTACTTGTTTTACTAGGACCATATTTTACAGTGGATTTGATCACGTACAGTACTTGTTTTACTAGGACCATATTTTACAGTGGATTTGATCACGTACAGTACTTGTTTTACTAGGACCATATTTTACAGTGGATTTGATCACGTACGGTACTTGTTTTACTAGGACCATATTTGATCACGTACAGTACTTGTTTTACTAGGACCATATTTTACAGTGGATTTGATCACGTACGGTACTTGTTTTACTAGGACCATATTTGATCACGTACAGTACTTGTTTTACTAGGACCATATTTTTACAGTGGATTTGATCACGTACAGTACTTGTTTTACTAGGACCATATTTTACGGTGGATTTGATCACGTACAGTACTTGTTTTACTAGGACCATATTTGATCACGTACAGTACTTGTTTTACTAGGACCATATTTGATCACGTACAGTACTTGTTTTACTAGGACCATATTTGATCACGTACAGTACTTGTTTTACTAGGACCATATTTTACGTACGCTCTTTATGAATTTACAACTACTGGTAGTTTGTTAAAAGAAGTATAAACTGTGTTTAGAATATAAATGTGTTGAAGTCATCGAAAGTGTATGTTCTAATTCATCCTTTGAAGATCCGGACGCATTTTGACACTAAATTCTGGCTCTCGTTAGACGATTTTATACAGTTTAGGAAGGATCTGTGGGAATGATATGGGTAAAAACAGTCTCAATTAACCCTCTGATTTCCATACACCCTTCCTAATCTGAATAAAATCGCCTAATAATATTGAGTTAGCTGTGGGCAGAAAACTAATTTTGGAGAGGTAATTATAAGAGTGAGAGAACTCTATTTATTATTGTTAATCTGGCAACCTCTGCGTCATATGAGTCTGAAGGGGTTAATACCTTGACATGGTGCAGCAGTTTTGATTAAGGGGGCTCACCTCGCTTTTTTTTTCTCTTTTTCTCTCCCTCTCTCTTTGGCTTGTATCCATTCGGCCCCATTCAGCCTACTGTTTTAAGACGTTCCTCTGTAACCCACATCCAGCCCCACGTTACCCAAGCATGTTAAGAATGTGATATAAACTAGCCACCTTGAACGTATACCTAAGGGGGGTGACCTGTTTTGGTTCTGTCCTTTTCTATCTTTCTCTGGCTTGTATCCATTTGGCCCCATTAAGCCTACTGTTTTAAGAAGTTTATTCCCATCCAGGTGTCAATTTTTTTACTGGTGAGCGGTAGCGAGCCAGCATATTTTTTATTTTTGTTTGACAGCAGGCTAAATTTGTAAATTTTTCGATAGAAAAAGGTCTCCGGCAAAGCCGAATTTCTTCATATAATGCTGGCTCGCTATCGCTCGCCAGGAAGAAATCGACACCTAGATGGGGATAAACGTCTTAAAATAGTTGGCTGAATGGGGCCGAATGGATACAAGCCAGAGAAAGAGAGAAAAGGACAGAAATAACAAAAAAAGAGGTCACCCCCCTTAAGCGTGCTGGATTATTAATGGTCTCAAGGCCGTCCCAATAACTCGGACGTTAACTGTAAAAAGATTACACACTTTGATAAACTTTCTGGAAATAACAAGATTGACTGTAAAACTGTCTTCGTAGCGCAATGGATAAATGCACTGAATTTCGGTGTGAGCATCCTAGGTTCGAATCCCTGGACTGCCACATGTATTTGTTGATTTCATTAATTGAGCTTAGGAGTAAAGTCGGTTGGTGGAGGGAACATAATCATAATAATAATAATAATAATAATAATAATAATATATATATACCAGTATATATACTGTACGAGTATATAAGCCATTTGATAATATATCTTTATCGGTGACCGGTCAGCTCAACCAGTAGACCATTTCAACCAGTAGCTCTCAACCAATACGGTTAGGTTAGGTTAGCTTAGGATTGGTTAGTACTATATTTTGGCACTGGTTTGGTTGATCTGGTTAATTTGGCACTGGTTGAGAGCTACTGGTTGAAGTGACATGGAACCATCTTTATCATGACAATGTTTCGCTTTACTTGTTTTAAAGCTTCTTGAATTTGACCTGAATAATCTGTGGAGCACAACGTTGTTATACTCAAGGCCCTTCTCGCATGGGTTTACATATACCATGGTGTCATTTATATTTAACCCTTTGACTACGAGGGGTGTTTCATAATCGTAATACATTGTTCTAGTGTTAAGGGAGCCCACCTCACTTTTTTTTCTCTTTCTCTCCCTCTCTCTATGGCTTGTATCCATTCGGTCCCATTCAGCCTACTGTTTTGAGACGTTTACCCCCATCCAGGTGTCAATATTTTCCTGGCGAACGGTAGCAAGCCAGCATAGGCCTATATATTTGTTTTGTTTTGACAGCAAGCTAAATTTGTACATTTTTTGATAGAAAAATGTCTCCGGCGAAGCCTGATTTCTCCATACAATGCTGGCTCGCTATCGCTCGCCAAGAAGAAATCGACACCTGGTTGGGGATAAACGTCTTAAAACAGTTGGTTGAATGGGGCCGCATGGGTACAAGCCAGGGAAAGAGACACAAGGAGAGAAAGATAAAAAAAAAAGCCGGTGACCCCCCTTAAGGCAATATTATTTATACGATCGTCCAACCCTTTCAGTACAATGAAGCCTTTCCTAGTTTTATATTACAATCACCAAACCATTCATTGGCGGAATCCTGGTCTCTTTGATTTATTTATGGGTTAACACAAATAAAATATCCATGATTATTGTCAGTAGTAACTTGGATTAAACGCCAAGCATGTTATTGGGTGGATGGGACTCGTTAGCCTTGGTCGGGAACTCATCTAGGGGAGACAACCTTATACAAATCCGGGTGGATGGGACTCGTCAGCCTTGGTTGGCAACCTGTCTAGGGGAGTAAACCTGATACAAATCCGTACTGTTTACCTAAGGGTAAGGCAGGTTAGTGGATGGGTTAGCCGAACACCACTGTAGAAAAATAGTGCTAACAAGATACACAGAGGGCCTCGGAGTTGGACGGATCCTAAATTGAGTGGTCAATCCTGTAAGTCCTTCACTAAACTGGCTCGGGTTGTCCCTCTCACAAGGAATAGGTCCGCTTGGGGGCATTATGTGTATGACCACCCTCGTAAGGGGAGTAAGGCGTCCGGCAATAGATAGATAAATAGTAAGTTGTCTCGTCTTGAAGGGCTTGTTGTGAGGAAAAGGGGAAGCTATTTTTAACCCCTGCAGTACTGGTAACATCCTTTTCATTGTTTTCTGGCAACCACTAGACGATTTTATTCAGCTTGAGAAGGACGTCTACCCATCTAAATGCTACACACTATCTCAATTTATCCTTTTAGCTACCATATATCCTTCCTAAGCTGCATACAATCGTCTAAATGTAGCTGAAGTCAAATTCAGCTTGAGAAGGACGTCTACCCAGCTGAAGTCAAATAATAAAGACGACGACGGTACAGAAAAGGTTAAACATCTTCTAATCACACCACAACTAAAAGGGGCCTTTCAATTATCCCAAAGGTAGGCTACAGTAAAAAGATGCTTGGTATAATCTCTGGGTAGGCTAGGCTGGGATATATTGAGATATTTGGGATGTCTCATTAATGTATTGATACAATTCCGAGCGTCATTTGTTCATTCACTACAATTAGCGCGCGCGCGCACGCACACACACACACACACACACACACACACTCACTCTCTCACTCTCTCAGTAATGTACACAATAAGCTTGGTCGTAGGAACAACAACTATGCTTTGACTACCTATGCACTCACCTATTTTACACGATCTTATTCTGTTGGATTTAGAATTGTGATGACTGTATGCAAACAAATATAGAGTAGTCTTTGACAGAACAATTAATATGCAAATTAGAATAGATAATTTGTATTGTAATAAGTTAGGAGTGGGCATTACAATGGTGCTATACAGTATATGAATCATAAAACATTATGCAGCGCGTCTCTACTTTATGCTCAGTTTGCTAATGGTATCGATGGTAAAAACAAAATAAGTATTACAACGGGTATATAGCATTAGTCGGCATATTGATAGCGATTTACCTTTCAATTCTTATATAGGTTTACTTACTACTGTTGCTTCGTACTGGAAAAACAGTGTTGCAGGCTAATGAAGATTTGGGTAGAAAGGGTCAAATGGCCAGAATAAATTGAACAATGAGTATACAATTATGAACACATAATTTTGTATTAGGTTATATAATGGTGCTATCAAGGTTATATAATGGTGTTATCAAGGTTATATAATGGTGCTATCAAGGTTATATAATGGTGCTATCAATTAATTAATTAGTTCACTAATTCAGTGGTTGCGTTGGAGGGTGGTGGAAGATTGTGTTTGTTTAGGAAAATTGGGAAGAACGATGCAAATAAAAAATTTCACAATTATGACGTTAAAATAAGTTGGGAGCAGAAATGTATATATAGTGCTATATATTTAAATAACTTAGAAGTGAGTTGCTTGTGTTGTATGCTACCGAAGGTTTGGGTAAGTTATGGCATACTGGGCATAAACATATATAATTTTGAATATATAATAATATAGACATTGTTTTGAACTGGAAAGATGCAAACACAGATCAAGTTGCTAAAGAGTGGAAAGTCTGTGTTGTCGGCTTGAAGTTTGGGTAAGTTGTGCTTGTGGGTATAACAGTGAATATAACATGTTGAGTATATCATGTAGTTATCAGACATGCCTTGTGGTGGAGCTATAGATCGAGTGTCTTAGAACTGGACTGGCTGTATTGTAAGTTAGTAGTGAACAATTGAGAAGGGTAGTAGTAGTTGTGGTAGAAAGGTGGATAAACAGTACACTATAGATTATAGACGATATATTGTAATGGAAAAATAAGTTAGGAGGGGTACTTGTAATAAGTTAGGAGGGGTACTTGTAATAAGTTAGGAGGGGTACTTGTAATAAGTTAGGAGGGGTACTTGTAATAAGTTAGGAGGGGTACTTGTAATAAGTTAGGAGGGGTACTTGTAATAAGTTAGGAGGGGTACTTGTAATAAGTTAGGAGGGGTACTTGTAATAAGTTAGGAGGGGTACTTGTAATAAGTTAGGAGGGGTACTTGTAATAAAACAGGTTGCTAAGGATTGGTTAGGTTCGTGTTGTAGGCTAGGCGTGTAGTTGAGGCCTGGGCAGGTTGGGCAAAACAGAAAATATACAGTTTAGACGATACCATTTATAAATTGAATGATTTCTGAATGACCTTGGAATAAACTAGTATATATCTAAATGCACCAGTAGTATTGTAGACTAGTAGTGTAGTTAAGATATGGGGTAGGCTAGGGCAGTATGCCAGAATACAGAATGTGCAATTTTGGATATATATACATAATTATATTAAAATATATACTAGTTATTGATTGCAGTATGTTATATTGGTTGTTGGGTTCTGTTATTGGCTAGCAGTGCAGTTGAGGTTTGGGGTAGGCTAGGGCAGTGTGTGAGACGCGAGGGGTAGGAAGAGCTTGAGGGTCAGTATTGATCGGGGGGGGGGGGGGGGGGGGGGGGGGGGGGGTGAGGGCAGCGTTGAGGGGGGGAGGGAGTGGGGGGCGCTAGGGGGAGGTGACGCGTGCCAAGGGAAGCTGCCGCGCCCTTTACCCTCCCTCCCTTCCTCTCCCCTCCTTTTCTCCCCTCCCCTCCCTCTCTCTTTCTCTCTCTCTCTCTCTCTCTCAGTATGCTCCGACACCCCTAAATTCACCTTTCTGCTATTCTACCCTCACCCCATTTGCTCTTCCCTTCCTTTCTCCCTTTATTTCTCCTCCATTTCTCTCTCTCTCTCTCTCTCTCTCTCTCTCTCTCTCTCTCTCTCTCTCTCTCTCTCTCTCTCTCTCTCTTCCAGTATGCTCCGACAACCCTTAATTCACCTTTTCCAGTTCTACTTCCATCCCCTGTTCCTACTTTCTCTATCCCTCCTCCCCTCCCATTCCTGTCGCTCTTTCCTTTTCTCTGTCCCCCCCCCCCCTCTTTCTCTCTCCCTCCCTCCTCCAGTACACTCCAACACCCCTCAACACACCTTCCTCCAATTCCATCTACACACACACACCCTCCTCCCCTCCAACCTTCTGCACATACACCCCTCCCCCCAGCTCGCTCGCTCTCGCTCGCTCTCTCTCTCTCTCTCTCTCTCTCTCTCTCTCTCTCTCCATCCTACCTTTTGGTTTGCCAGTTCAAATGTTTTCTTCAGTCCACCATAAAACTCGGATCACTCCATTGCAGACTAAACTTCAAAATCACTAAATCCCACCTTCCTTTCTGCATTTACCCACCCTCCCTCAGTGCTTCAACTCTATACTATTACCTCTATTATAAATCTATATTATATCTACTCTAACTCTATATTACCTCTAACTCTACTCCAAAATATTTTATCTACGTCAACTCTAAAATAAGAAATCAGGGGTTTATAAAGGGCATGCAAAAGGTATACAAGATCATTGGGTATATTGACGGTGGTTTTCCTTTCTATCCTTGTATAAGAAATAATTAGATGGGTTTATTACCACCGATATACCTTTAAACAGGGTAATTAATCGGTCTTGGTTCCTTCTACATTACAGATAGTATCTACCTTTCCTTAATTCCTCTATTCCTTCCTCCCCTTCCAATTCTTCCTTCCGATCACCCCTCGAGCTACTGTACCCCCCCCCCCCCTCTCTCTCTCTCTTTCTCTCTCTCTCTTGCTCTTCCACACCCATCAATCGCCTGTCCTCCTACCCTTTCCTTCCTTCCCCCCTCCCCCTCTCACCCCCCTCCTTTCCCCTCACCCCCACCCCCCCTCCTATTCACCTACTCAGCACAACCTATCCATCCCCTGGCCTTTTGCTGCTACCCTCCCTTCCTTCTGTCCTGCTTTGCTTTCTCCCTTCCTTCCTTCTGTCCTGCTTTCCTTTCTCCCTTCCTTCTGTCCTGCTTTCCTTTCTCCCTTCCTTCCTTCCTTCTGTCCTGCTTTCCTTTCTCCCTTCCTTCCTTCTGTCCTACTTTTCTTTCTGCCTTCCTTCCTTCTGTCCTACTTTCCTTTCTGCCTTCCTTCCTTCTGTCCTGCTTTCCTTTCTCCTTTCCTTCCTCCCTCCTTTCCTTTGCGCCTTCCCTTTCTCATGTTTTTCTTGCTCTCCCTCTTCCGTTGCTATCTCCCTTCATTTATTCTTTATCCTCTCTCTCTCCTTTCTTACCTGTCTCTCTCCCTCCCTCCCTTGTTTTTCTCTTCTTCCTTTCCTTCCTTCTATATTTACCCCTCCTTCCCTTCCTCTCTGTTCTTCTCCTCTTCCTCTCTCCCTTCCTTCCATTTCTTGTTTCCCCTCTCTCTCGTCATATTCCTACAGTTCGTTCTCTATGCCGGCTGTGCTATATACATTTTCTTTTTATCTTTCACAAACATTAAGCAGATTAGTTACAAGCAGCTTCGTTGGGATCAGTCACGGTGTTTATTTTGCTTTCAATTGTATTAACTTCATCACCATGACGTAATTTTCATTATATTCTGGTTACCATTAGACGATTTCCTTTAGTTTGAAATCTACCTGTACGACTCAAATGGGTAAAAAACTATCTCAATAAACCCTCTTAATAGCATAGTTCCTTTCTAAGCTGCATAAAATCATCTAACTATAGCCAGAATCAAAGGTCACAAGGCGTCATGGTGCTGAAGGGGTTAATTTCCTTCCATTCATCCTTCATTTTCAAATTTCATGAATAAGTTTCCCTTGCCCCAACTATTCTCCCCCCCCCCTAATGTTTTCTATCATACACTCTAGGTTTTGTTTTCTATCATACACTCTAGGTTTTGTTTTCTATCATACACTCTAGGTTTTGTTTTCTATCATACACTCTAGGTTTTGTTTTCTATCATACACTCTAGGTTTTGTTTTCTATCATACACTCTAGGTTTTGTTTTCTATCATACACTCTAGGTTTTGTTTTCTATCATACACTCTAGGTTTTGTTTTCTATCATACACTCTAGGTTTTGTTTCTATCATACACTCTAGGTTTTGTTTTCTATCATACACTCTAGGTTTTGTTTTCTATCATACACTCTAGTTTTGTTTTTCTATCATACACTCTAGGTTTTGTTTTCTATCATACACTCTAGGTTTTTGTTTTCTATCATACACTCTAGGTTTTGTTTTCTATCATACACTCTAGGTTTTGTTTTCTATCATACACTCTAGGTTTTGTTTTCTATCATACACTCTAGGTTTTGTTTTCTATCATACACTCTAGGTTTTGTTTTCTATCATACACTCTAGGTTTTGTTTTCTATCATACACTCTAGGTTTTGTTTTCTATCCTACACTCTAGGTTTTGTTTTCTATCCTACACTCTAGGTTTTGTTTTCTATCCTACACTCTAGGTTTTGTTTTCTATCCTACACTCTAGGTTTTGTTTTCTATCCTACACTCTAGGTTTTGTTTTCTATCCTACACTCTAGGTTTTGTTTTCTATCCTACACTCTAGGGTTTGTTTTCTATCATACACTCTAGGTTTTGTTTTCTATCCTACACTCTAGGTTTTGTTTTCTATCATACACTCTAGGTTTTGTTTTCTATCATACACTCTAGGTTTTGTTTTCTATCCTACACTCTAGGTTTTGTTTTCTATCATACACTCTAGGTTTTGTTTTCTATCATACACTCTAGGTTTTGTTTTCTATCCTACACTCTAGGTTTTGTTTTCTATCCTACACTCTAGGTTTTTGTATCTTACCAAGTGTTTTTGTCTCTGTTCATGTTTATCTTCGCATTATATTTTCCTTTCTTATATGTCTCTATATCTACATTGTCTGCCTTCACATTTTGGTTTCCTCTTTTCCAATCCATTTCCTTCTGTCACTCTAATCGCAAACACTCCGAATTGAAAGTCTCTCTCTCTCTCTCTCTCTCTCAACTAACACTCGCACACCTGCTAAGCCACACCCCCCTCCCTCCTGCCCTCTTGTACACCTGCACACACGCGTTCTCTCTCTATCTTTCTTTCTTTCTTTCTTTCTTTCTTTCTCAATATTACACGCCTTTTCTTCATTTTATACTCTAATTTTCTTCATTTCGCGTTTCTTTTCTTTTTCTCATGTCTCTTTCTCTCTGTTCACATCTATCTTCATTTCCTCTCCTTCCTTCTCCTCTTTTCTTCTCTTGTCCCTGCGCTCTCTTCTTCTTCTTTTCTCCCACCCCATTTCCTCTCTCCCAATACACCCTCCTCTCTTCCCCCCCCCCCCTCTCTTCCACCCCCCCCCCCCCTCCTCCGTCTCTCCTCGACACATATCCCTCAGGTTTGTTTACAAGTTTGCACACTGTCAACAATTGTGATTATGAAAAGGGTATAACAACTTAACAAGTGTCCACAATAATACATAATTTTAGAAAAGTTAATAATTATTCATACACGTAATCATCATTTATACCCATTTCACACCCTCTCTATAATTGTGTAATAAAGAGTACAGTAACGCAATTTCTTTAATCCAGAATAATCGCACTAACCTTAACTAACTAACTAGCATCTAATCTGACTTTAACCTATATTCAGCTGCCTTAAACTGCCCTAATTGGACTGAGGTAGTTAGTATAAATTGACCATTTACCCTGAGATACACACACACACACACTCCCACTCTCTCACACACATACAGTAGGCTACACCTCTCTCTCTAATTCACTCACCCACTCTCTCTCACACACACACATACTGTACACCCACCCACACCAGCTACTGATTCCCCCATAAGAGTGTCTGCCCAGGTTACAAGAACCCCCCTCCCCCCCCACCACCACACACACACTCTCTCTCCCACTAACATCCACCTCTCTCTCTTTCACTCACCCACTCTCTCTCATTCACTCACCCACACACTCTCCCTCTCTCTCTCTCACACACACACACACCCACACCCACACCACACACAAACAAAAGCTATTAGCCAATGAGCTTTCAACACGCAGCGAGCCAAAGAACCAATCAGCGTCATGATGAAAGAACTGGGCCACATCAAGTCGGTTGTGGATTGGTTGAAAGATATCCAATTAGCCACGCACCTCACTTTATTGGAATTTAGGTTAGATTTAATAATAAATAAATATATATAGAGAAAAATCCTAGTGTAGAAAGTATTGATTGGTATAGTTACATTCAATCGTAAAACAATAATAATAATAATAATAACAATGTTAACAATAATAAATAATAATAATAATAATGATAAAACAAAATAATAAAAAATAAAAATAAAAACATATTTCGAGCGGTTTTTTTTTTCGAGATATGAAGACCGGCGATGACGGGGACCGAAACCTATGACTAAAACAGACTAATTAGGCTATGTAATCACCTGGTTTAACTCTACGGCCCTCACGCTCCGGCTTTGGGGCCCGGAAATTATGAAAGCTACACCTTCCTCGCCTAATTAACCTTTGATGACAGGGTATGTTTATAGCGCATATCTGATCGAGAGAGAGAGATAGAATAGCGAGAGAGAGAAAGAGAGATATAGAGAGAGATAGAGAAGAAGAGAGAAAGCGAGCGTCGAGAGAGAGAGAGAGAGAGAGAGAGAGAGAGAATATTTACATGGCAATCCACTGACCACAGGCCCTACGATCAATGCGAGGTGGCCAGGACTTCATTTTAATAGAATTAGCTCAACCCAAAGTCAAGAAAAATGGCAAGAAAGGAGAGAGAGAGAGAGAGAGAGAAAATTACGTAATCAAGGGAAGGTACTAGACAAGGAACCGATAGAATAGTAAAAAACCGACAAAGGCAGAGTCAAGGCCGAAGAAAGGCAGAGGCAAGGGCTCAAGGCTGACGAACAAAGACAGAGTCAAACCAGGACAAAATACACAGTCAAGGCAGGGGAAAGAATGAGGCAGAAACAAGGCAGAGTCAAGGCCGAACAAAAGACAGAATCAAGGCCCATCAAAGGCAGATTCAAGGCCGAACAAAAGGCATAAGAAAGGCAGACCCGATAACAAAAAGGCCGAATGAAGTAGTGGGTGGCGGAGATTGAGACAGGCAGGGTGGCGGGAGGCGAGGCATGCAGAATAAAGCTGGCGAGGCAATGGTGCAGGCAATTGTGAAGTGAGCAAGGCAGGCAGACAGGCAGGGGGAAGGAAGAAAGATAGGATGAGGGAAGGCAGGCAGGGGGAAGGCAGACCGGGAGGAAGGTCGGGGGTACGTGTAGCTGGCATTGAGTCCGCTGGTAGGAAGGCAGAAAGGGGAAAAAGAGGAGGGGGATATGTGTGTGTATATGTGTGTTGTGCGTGTGTCAAAATAGAGCTGGAAAATACATAAAAAGAGAGAGAGAGAGAGAGAGAGAGAGAGAGAGAGAGAGAGAGAGAGAGAGAGAGAGAGAGAGAGAGAGAGAGAGAGAGAGAGAGAGGAGAGAAAGAGTGAGAGAGAAGAGAAGAGAGAGAGAGAGCGAGATAGAGAGAGAAGAGAGATAGAGAGAGAGAGAGAGCGAAGAGCGAGAGAGGAGAGAGAGATGGGAAAGGACGAGGAAAGGAGGGGAAAAAGGCAGTAGAAGAGAAGAGAGAGAGAGAAGAGAGAGAGAGAGAGAGAGAGAGAGAGAGAGAGAGAGAGAGAGAGATTAGACCGACAAGCCTAGACAACATTCAAACAGGCAAACGTATCAAGTAAATACGTAAAATACATATATATTAATTAATAAACAAATAAACAAAGCGTAACAACCTTAATTAACCTCAGACCCTTTAATCCACCAACCAATTAGCTGCGTCGGTACAAATTACATTAGACTCCAATTACAGAGGTGGGCTGGATGAAGTATAGGTATATTATAATTATATAGATATATATATTAATCTATATATATATATATATATAATCATATATATACCGGTATCTAAAATTATATATATATAGATATATCATATATCCTCTAATCTATCAGCTAATATATCTATATATCATCTATATATATATATTATATCTACCGGTATATATATTCTATATCTTATATATAGAAGTATCTATATATATCGGTATATATATATATATACTGTATATATATATTTTGTTTGACCCCTTCAGCACGATAACGTCTTGCATTATAATCTGGATACCATCAGACGATTATCTTTCGTTTCTAATCTACCGTTAGGACTCAAAGGGGTAAATGCGACCTCTATAACCCCTCTGGATAATAAGGTTCTTCTTAAAATGCACAAAATCGTCCAATTTGGCCAGAATATAAGGTCAAAAAGGATCATCGGGCGAACCAATTACTTGTCCCCATCCAAATTAGCCTACTAAAGCTCGGTTCACACATGCACGAATTAACGTCACGTCCGTCCCCGACCCAGAAAATCGGCAGGACGGCATCAATCTGGAGGCCCCATGTTCCGTTCCAACGTTCCAACCACGTAACAAAAAACGATTAACTCTTTCTTTACCGGTGACGTTTTTTATATTTTAGTCTTGCTATTTTTAGACGATGTTGTGCAGTTTATGAAAGATGATGTATGGTAGTAAACAAAAATTGAGATAGTTTGAAGCCTGTTAATTGCTGCAGGCCCTTTATAATCTGTCTCTGTTGCAAAGATTGCCACGTGTAAGTGGCACCGATTAGCGTGTCGCCCATCGATCATTTGTTTAGGGTTTATTCCCCTATTCCTCTAATAGTATTTAAATAAAGTTAAAAGGACGTCCCTGGTACTGAACGGGTTAAGCAAAAGCAATGAAGGTGAGACCAATCAAGAACAAACAAAGCAAACCAGACAGACGAACAAGCAAACACAAATGAACACGAGGACCAGTTGCATGTGAAAGCCGAGATCAGGCAATGCAATCGAGCAGAGAGCCAAGCAATGAGGTAGATGGATGGAAGGGAGGGGTGTTGCAGAGTGAAGGTTGCAAATGCTTTAAACAATTTGAGTTGAAAGCAGTGGTGTGTTGAAAGCAGTTATGTGTTGCAAGCAGAGGAAAGTTGCAATCAATGTAGTGTTGTACAGTAAGCTGTGGAGTGTTGCAAGCAGAGGGATGAATTTAAGGGGGCCACCTGCTTTTGTTTTCTCCTTTTATATTTCTCTCTTTCTTTGGCTTGTATCCATTCGGCTCCATTCAGCCTACTGGCATTTATCCCCATCCAGGTGCCGAGTCCATTATTTTCTAACAGTTTTTATTATTGCATAGGTAAAGATCAAATTAGGTATTATAGTTCAAATGATGTCTTTGGAAGTGATAACATGGCCAGAACAATGCTATTTCATGTGAATTGCCTTGTATTCCTTCTATTCATTCCAGACTTCAACCAAAATTGCCTGAATGAAGCCAGCCGAATATACCGTGACTAAAACCAACAGACTAAACCCCACAAGCAGATGAAATGAGTAAGTGTGACAAACAAGAGATAAGAAGGATAGAGAGAGAAGAAAAATGTGCAAGAAATATAGATGAATGAAGCCAGTGGAGCAAACATAATAAAACAAAAGTAAAGCATAAATGTATGAGGCCAGTAAAGCAAGCATAATAAAACTTAAAGAGAGATTTTTAGTTTGGTCCCTGGATATCCTTCAAGCTTAAAAATACACCCCCTTGAGCCCCTTTCAAGATAAATATGTACATTTTTCGGTAGAAAAATGTCTCGGCTGAGAGCCGGTTCCTCTTAAAGTACAGGCTCGCTGTCGCTCGCCAGGATAAAATCGACACCTAAATGGCACGAAAGGTCTTAAAATTGACAGAAATGGGTTGAAAGTTCTTAAAATCGTAAAAATAATGGGGCAAACGTCATAAAATTAGAAAAAACAATGGGGCTAAACATGAGGGAGAAAGGAGTCAAGAAAAAAATCCCTCAAGTGGAAATCCCCCCTTAATGATAATACAAATTGTATGAATGGATCTAACAGAACAATATAATAATAAAAAACAATAAAAATGTATCAATTAAGGCAAGCATAATAAGGCAGAAGAATAACAAAAACCGTATGAATGAAGGCAGTAGAGCAAGCATAATACAGCAGAGGCATAATGAAACCGTATGAATGGATCCAGCAGAGAGCAAGCAGGGAGCAAGCAGAGAGCAAGCAGAGAGCAAACAGAGAGCAAGCAGAGAGCAAACAGAGAGCAAGCAGGGAGCAAGCAGGGAGCAAGCAGAGAGCAAGCAGAGAGCAGGGAGCAAGCAGAGAGCAAACAGAGAGCAAGCAGGGAGCAAGCAGAGAACAAGCCGAGGGAGCAGAATAAAGTCAGGTCTAAGCTCTGGCAGACCACCCGAGGCAGGAGAAAAGCCTAGTAATTAACTCTCCAAACAGCCCACCACAGTCTCTCTCTCTCTCTCGCGCACTCTCACTCTCTCTGTGCCTCTCTCTCTCTCTCTCCTTTTTTATCGGGTACCGGTAGGTCTATGTCATCTGTACTAGAATTAAATCCTGACCACCTCGTTTGGATCGTAAGGTCTGTGTGGCCAGTGTATCTATGTAAATCTCTCTCTCTCTTATGATTGGTTCAGTGCAGGGACCCTCTGTTCATACACAGGCTCATTTGTGCTTGTTTTCCAGGATTTGTGTGCATTTCTCAACGATTTTCTTAACAATCAGTCAAATTTACATGCTTCTGTTGTTCTCGCAAAGTACGGTATATGCCGGTGTGTGTGTGGGTGTGTGTGTGTGTGTGTGTGTGTGTGTGTGTGTATTCACTTGCTTGTTCGTCAAGGGGAATCCACGCAATGCGAGCTAAGCTCATTATTATCGCGCCTCCTTAACTGGGAATGTATTGCGTGAAATGCATGTTAAGTGTTTATGTATCGTTGGAATGGCTGTGGATGTGTGTGTAGTCTGTAAGTTTTAGTCCAATTTTGCGCCATCTGGAAACGAAGGCTTGGGGTTAATCTGTACGGTCCCGTCACTACGGTACCAGTCTCACACCTAAGTCTTAGGTTGACCATTACTTTAGGTTTACCAGTACTATACCCATCTCACCTTGTAACTGATCACGCAACCCCAGATTGGGGCCGGTCCACAACTTTCGTCATTATATACCCAGGTTCCTATTTTATACTGCTAGGTGAACAGAGGACTCCACCGTTAGGATACTTGCCCAGTGGTCTCTTCCTGCCGCCCGTGTCCTCGAACCCGGGACCTTCCTGGTTGTGAGCCAGACGCGCTATTAGTTACGCCACGGGGAGGTGTGTGTGTGTGTGTGTGTGTGTGTGTGTGTGTGTGTGTCATTGTGTGTGTGTGTGTGTGTGTGTGTGTGTGTGTGTGTGTAACTACTATGCATCTAATCCATAATATACAGTAGACTATATATATACATACAAATATACCGTACTGTGTGTGTGTGTATATATATATATATATATATATATATATATATAATAACTATATATACATCTATCAATTATAACAATCAATCCATCTGTTATTACAATCTATTTATCACTTACTTATCTATCTATCTATCTACTATCTATTCTATCATTCATCTATCTATCTATCTATCTATCTATTACTATCTATCCTATCTATCTATCATCTATATATATATATATATATATATATATATATATATATATATATATACCGGTATATATATAATTATGTATATATATATAAACATTATTTTAATATGTACACAACAGTCCGAGCCTTCTAATAAGATACTCGCCATACCTTTTTAACCCTTATTTTGTGCATGCAATATATTTTAGATGCAATTTAATTTTAGCACTAACATTTTTTAAACTTTGTGCAGTGAACCTACCCTTTTCTACACACCTTTAGTGTGGAAGCATATTCGCATATATATATACAGTATATATATCATAGCTATATCTATCCATATATCATATCTATCTATACTGTTATATCTATCTATTATAACTATCTATCTATTAGGCTATATCACTTTTCTATATATTATAACTATCTATCCATCTACAGTACACTATCTATATACTGTATATACTATCTATATACTATCTATATACTGTATATACTATCTATATACTGTATATACTATCTATATACTGTATATACTATCTATATACTATCTATATACTGTATATATCGAGAATATTTGTACTCTTTAGGTTCCTTTCTCTGTACCCTCCTTCCTCTCCTATATCACCTCTCTTTTATCTCATTGTAACCTCTCTCTCTCTCTCTCTCTCTCTCTCTCTCTCTCTCTCTCTCTCTCTCTCGTCTCCGTCTCCCCTCTCTTCTCATCTGTCCTCTCTCATCTTCTCTCTCTCTCTCTCTCTTCTCCTCTCGCCTCTCTCGCTCTCTCTCTCTCGCTCTCCCTCGCTCCCTCTCTCCCTCTCTCGTCCTCCTTCTCTCTCTCTCTCTCTCATCCTCCTACGCTCTCCTCTCTCTCTCTCTCTTTTTTTTTTCTTTTCCATTTCTAACTATACTATAAATTCCTTCAGGCGATTTCCAAGCCCTGCAAGGTTATTCACTTCTAACTATTTTCATGTACGGCATATTGCCGGAGGGAGCGGAGGGTGGGGAGAGAGCCTTCATCTTTGCTATCCTTTCCTTCCGCTTTCTCTTAGGGTTGCTATCTCTATTAGGATTAAGTCCTGGTCACTCGTAGGGATCGTAAGATCTGTGTGGCCAGTGTATCTATGTAAATCTATGTAAATCTCGCTCTCTCTCTCATATATCTGCTCCTCCCTTTTATCCCCCTGTCTCCATTCTCCAGACGTCTTCTTCTTCCTTTCCCCTCCCGTCCTCTTATATTCTCACTTCTTTTCTTAAATTATTTCGATCGCTCTCCCTCCGCTCTCCACATCTCCCGGGGTCTCGCCTCGCTCCTCCCCCGCCTCGCCTCTCCGTCCCCCTCTCATCTCCCTCGTCCGTTCCTCCTCCTCTCTCATTTGTTTTTGCTTGATTTAGGAGAACCAGCCTTCGATCGTGACAACTTTATCTCGTTGGGGGGGGGGGGGGGGTTTATAGGGTGCATTTTAAGGGGAGATGGGTCCCTTATTTCATCGATTTGTTTGAATTTATGTATTATATTATTAATTTCCTGCCTAGACTTCCATCAATAAAGAGAGTACTATAAGGACTAAGAACGAACACATATACATACACACACCCACACCCACACACACCTACACCCCCCCCCCCCACACACACACACACACCTACACCCACCCACCCACACAAGGATAATATCAAGAGGCCCTTTAAACTCGGACGTGTCACAAGTTAGAGCCACAAATAGACAATGTGTGAACAAACTTTGCGACCCAAACCAGAACTCATTATCCCAACTTCAGAGGGGGACAAATATACGTGGATTGCGAGAGAGAGAGAGGTTGAAGAGACAATTAACTTGATCTCTAACATCAGGTTAAGTAGGTCAAATGAGATGAAGGGAGTGGCTGGCTCATTTGAGAGAGAGAGAGAGAGAGAGAGAGAAAGAGAGAAAGAGAGATAAGAGATAGGAAGGGAGTAGAGAGAGGATAGATAAGAGGAAGAGAGAGAGAGAGAGGCTACAATGAGTTACAATGAATATAATCTCAAAAGCCCTTGTAGTCCATTCCGGAGATATTGTTTAGTATAATACACTCATTGCAGTGTGCAAACTACTATTTACTCTCTTCTTAAACTGCTTACAACTTCGGAGGGAAGTTTGTTCCTTATACTGCCTTTGTCTGCCTTTTGTCTCCCTCACTCATATTAAAAAAAGAAAAAACAAATATATATAAATGTATAAATAAATTAATAATACCGGTACTAATAATAATAATAATAATAATAATAATAATAATAATACATACTACAGCAGTAAAACACACACACACACACTCTCCAACTCTTCTGTACATCAAACCTCGTCTGAACAATCCTACCCCTCCACCACCATCACACCTGACATCCCCGAGTGTCCAGCAATAAAAGTCTAGAAAGGCATGAAATATCTCCCTTTCACACTCCCTGTCCAGTTGATCCGTATCGACAGCCACCAAGTCAACCAGAGATAGGCTATATTAGTCTGTTAGTTTGGCAATAATAAGCATTTTCGTGTCATTAAGGGGAGGTATTTAGTTTGTTCCCTAGACCTCCATCAATCTTAAAATAACACCCCCTTGAGTCCCTTTCAAGATAAATTTGTACATTTTTCGGTAGAAAAATGTCGCGGCCGAAGGCCGGTTCCTCTTAAATTACAGGCTCGCTATCGCTCGCCAGGATAAAATCGCACACCTAAATTGGCACGAAAGGTCTTCATATGGGGTGAAAGTTCTTAAAATCGCTAAACGAAGGGGGGGGGCAAACGTTTTATAAATATCAAAAAGCAATAGTGGATAAACATGAGGGAGAAAGGGGTCAAGAAAAAAAATCCCGGAAGTGGAAATCTCCCCTTAATGTGTACTTTTTCCTGGCGAGCGATAGCGACCCCTATAATCTAAGAGAAACTAATGAAAAATTTACAAATTTATCTTGAAGGAGGGTGGTCTTGGGTTTTTTTTTTTTTAAGTTTGATGGAGGTCTAGGGAGGAAACTAAATAAATTTCACTCCAACACCAAACGCCTCCCAAATAAATTATTGAAAGTAAGCAGGTAATATAAATAATAAATATAAATATAAAAAAGACCCACATAAAGAAACATAAACAAAGAAATCAAACAATACGCCCCATCCCCCCCTCCCTCATTAAGGGGGAGATTTTCACTTACGGGAATATTTTTTCGAACCATCCTGTTTCTCCCTCATGTTTTTAGCACCATTAGTTTTGAGATTTTAAGGAAGACGTTCGCCAGCACCCACCCCTTGTTTGGCGATTTTTAAGAACTTTCGACCCGGTTATTGGATTCAATGTTAAGACCTTTCGGGCCATTTAGGGTGTCGACCTTTTCCTGGCGAGCAATAGCGAGCCTGTAATTTAAGAGGAACCGGCCTTCGGCCGGGACATTTTTCTACCGAAAAATGTACAAATTTATCTTGAAAGGCGGTCTAGGGGGTGTGATTTTAAGCTTGATGGAAGTCTAGGGACGAACCTCCCTTAAACCCCTCGAAAACTACGACATGCCACTACGACATACGGGCAGAAATCACACGGCTCGGACGGTACGGTTGCGCTAATAAGTCATGACCCACCTGTCATTACGTTTGGCTTGATCTGTGCTGTATTAAAGTCTGTCAGATGTTGAATAGGGTGGCTAAGTGTAGGAAAATGTGTATATATTTAACTCGATATGAAGAAATGAAGCTTAGATATTGCCGATACCAATTATGTTATTGATCAAAACATACTTGGTGCCGAGACATCACTTATTAGCGCGACTGTACATTACGAGGCCGTATTGCTCAACTAGGTAACGGGAAAAGGAAACTCGCACTTTAACCCCTTCTGTACCAGGGCCATCCTTTTAACTTTTTATATATTTATTACTATATTTAGTATCAATGCATTATTTTCTGACTTATATATGTTGTGGCTATATTTATATATTGATTTAATTATTATATTATATATTATATTAAATTATATTATTATTCTATTCTATTATAATTATTATATATAGAGCCAAATGAATCGCATGGGTAACCGAACTTTGGCACCATCCTGTATGCCTGAATGACTCCCTCGTGTAAATCCATCTACACTTCCGGAATACAAAGACTACATTCCACAGCGACACCCGGGTACAAATCACAAAGCTCTGACTGAACATTACGAGGCGCTATTGCTATGCCCAGAACCAGGCAAGTGAAAATTAAACTCACACTCAGACCCGATTTCTTTCAGGCGTGATGTAATTTGGGATTTCTCTATATTCAATTCAAAACGATGCAATGAACTGTACAATAATCTTGACCCCTTACTTTCTTAAAACTCAAAATGAATTAATGTAATTCCTCCCACATCAACTAGAGCCATCACATCTTGCCTAATATTATAACTAACATGCAGATCTACCCAACATGAGCTAGAATAATCACACCTAACCAGAGCTTATAACTAACTTAGAATCCCCCCCCCCCCCTCCCCACATGAGCTAGAACAACCTAACCTTAATTTATAACGAACTTAGAATCCCCCGCTCTCTCCTGACACGTACATGGAACAAAAGGTCTTAAAGTTAACAACAATGGGCGAAAGGTTTTAATATCACCAACATAATGGGGCGAACGTTTTATAATCCCAAAACTAATAAGAGTTAAACTTGAGGGAGAAGGGGATTAAGAAAACTAAATACCTCCCCAGGTAAGAATAAGGGTAAGAGAAAGGGGTGATATAAAGACCCTTTATAATTCAGCTGGGGGGTGAGGCCTTGCGTGACCCAACGGAAGTGAGCAGCGGTAATATGAGAGAGAGAGAGAGAGAGAGAGAGAGAGAGAGAGAGAAAGAGAAAGAGAAAGAGAAAGAGAAGAGAAAAGATAAAGAGAGAGAGAGAGGAGAAGAGAGAGAATGCAGAAGGCGAAAAAAGAGAGAGAGAGAGAAAAGATGACAGAACAGAGAGAGAGAGAGAGAGAGAGAAAAAGAGAGAGAGAAAGAGAGAGAAAAGAAAGAGGAGAGAGAGGAGAGAGAACGACATTAGATAGAGAGAAAAAGGAAGAGAGATAGAGAGAGAGAGAGAGAGAGAGAGAAGGGAGGAGAGGGAGAGAGAGGGAGAAGGAAGAGAGAGATAGAGGAGAGAGAGAGCGAGAGAGAGAGAGAGAGAGAGACAGAGAAAGAAAGAGAAGAAAAAGAAGCGAGAAAAGCGAGAGCGAGAGCGAGGCGAGAGAGAGAAGAGAGAAGGAGAGCAAATGAGGAGAGAAAGAGGAGGAGAGCGGCGAGAAGAAAAAAATTAGAGAGCGCAGAAGCAAGAAATTGGGAAGGGAGAACTTAGAGGCCTGACAGGAAGGGAAGACAGAATGGGAAGGGGAATTTAACAGAAAGGGAGACGTGATATTGGAACTAAGAAAAAATGTGGGAAGGAAAACAAGAGGAGGAGGAATATTGCTTTTGGAGAGGCTGTATTGGAAGGTGGAAGGCACAAGAAAGAGTTTGTTGAGTGGTACATGAAATAGGGGGAGAATGCAAGAAGACGGACATTATTGCAAGTCTGATACAAGTAAATCAACAATCTCTGGTGTACTGGGGGGGGTTAAATTAACGTGAAGCGTAGAAGTAATAAGCGGAGTATACTGTGAGTAGGGGAAGGTCAAGATAAGTAGTTTGTTGAGAGCAAGATGAAAAAAAGACGGAAAATTCAAGAACATTTCTATGTCAATTATAAGACCCGTCATGCCATTTACGAGTCGATTAAATTCTGGCGAGCAATAGAGATATTTTTTTCTACCAAAATATGTAAACATTAATCTGGAAGGTGAGTCACGGGCTTTATATTGAAGCTTGATGGAGGTATAGGGAACAAACTAAAAACCTCCCCTAAAGTGACTAAAAGGTCGAGGAAGCTAGAACAACTACGGTCGTGTTGTGTTGTGTTAAGGGGAGGTATATGTTTTTGTTTTTTCAGTTTTTTTTTTTTTTTTTTTTTTTTCTGTCGTTTTTTTCTGTGGGGAACCCCCTTCTTCTTCTCCCCCCCCCCTTCGTGTTTATATATTTTTAAACCTTTCATTTTAGTTTTGAGGATTTTAAGACGTCTCGGGCGTTCGGGCGGCCCTATTAGTTTTTGGCGATCTTAACGCGACCCAACCACCTTTCGCCCTCATGTCCGTTTTCCATTTTAAAAAAAAAAAACAAAAAAAAAAACCCAACAACTTTCGGTCCCATTTTAGGTGTCGATTTTTTCCTGGCGAGCGAAAGCGAGCCTGTAATTTGGAACCGGCCTTTGGCCGGAAACTTTTTCTACCGAAAAATTTACAATTTCATCTTGAAGGTGGGTCTAGGTTTTTTTGTTTTAAGCTTGATGGAGGTCTAGAAAGGAAACTAAAAAATGATAAAAAGATATATAAATGAAGAAATAAATACGCTCATCCCCCTTAAGTTCAGTTTATCCCTATAGGAATCCGATCCCTAGAACACCTTATAGACACAGTGTAGTGTATGGTCGCGTAGGGCCACATTTATATAGCTAATGGTATATCTGGAATATCGGAAATCTGTAAGTGCAGTGGTCTCGGCCCAGTATACCCTGTAACACCGTCAATATGCCAAAGTTTATGGTTGAGGAGTAAAAGCTGGTTTCTGTGTTTATTTGATTATAATTTATATATATTCCACACCCACACCCACCCACACCCACCCCCACCCCCCACACCCACACCCACACCCATATATATATATATATATATATTTTATATATTTTAGTATCCTCGCCTGAGCGAAGTAAAATATAGAAAACACCCCCTAGACCCCCTTTCAAGATGTATTTGTACATTTTTCGGTAGAACAATTTCTCGGCCGAAGGCCAGAACACAGTAGATGCGTTCTTATTATCGGAAGTAAAAAAATCCATAATCGCAAATATCTTACTTCTCAATACAGTAAATGGTTCCACATAACGATTTTGATAAGTTATTTTGACTTTATATTGTCTTTGTCCCAGTTATGGTTTGTTTAGTTTGCAAGTTTTACATTTTAATAAAGAATTAAACAAATAGGACCAAATATCATACGGTACTTCTCAACACAGTATGGGTTATCTTGATCACAACTATCTTAATTCTCAATACAGTATGTGTTTTCTCAATATCAAAGGCCAAATTAATCTCAAATATCTTCCATCTCAATACATTATATATGGTCTTATAATCAAAGGTAAAATAATCGCAAATATCTTACTTCTCAATACATTATATATTTTCTTATCAAAGGTAAATTACCGGTAATCACAAATATCTTCCACCTCAATACAGTATAATTATGTTCTCTTCTTATCAAAGATATAATAATCATAACTACCTTACTTCTCAATACTTTATATAATTATGTGTTCTTATATATGTGACTCCGATACATCCAGGGTAGACGGTGATCGTGTGACACCGGCTTAAGGGGAGAGGGTTCACTTTTTGGTCGATTTTTCATTAATTTATTATAATCTTAGTTTCCTCCCTAGACTTCCATCAAGCTGTAAAGAACACCCCCTAACTCCCTTAAATATAAATGTGTACATTTTTCGTTAGAAAAATGTGCCAACTCTTGAAATTACAGGCTCGCTTTCGCTCGCCAGGAAAAAATCGACACCTAAATGGCCCGAAAAGTCATAATATTGAGAAAGAAATGGGGTGTAAAGTCACGAAATCGCCAAACTAATGGGCCGAACGTCATAAAATCTGAAAACTAATGGGGCTAAACATGAGGGAGAAGGGGGTCCAGAAAAGCGGCCCCTCTCCCCTTAACCCTCTCACGACCATATGACGCAGAAGTTGCCAGATTAGCAATACTAAATAGAGTTTTCTCACTCTTATAATTACCTCTCCAAAATTAGTTTTCTGCCCACAGCTAACTCAAAGACAACTGCAGAGGTTGAAGTAACTAAACTAAAGGTTTCTAAATACCCCTGATGGTAACAAAGGCTTTAAAGTATCCCTAATAGGCTCAAAATTGCGTCAAGAACGTGAGAGGGTTAAGATCAGATCCCGGGCTAAGGTATCAAAGGGAGGAATTAGGCCTCCTAGGTGAATACATGGTGGTGGTGGGAGGCCTAAGACGGTGAGGAAGTGGGTGGTGTGGATTTCAAAGGTGGAGGGGAGGTGTGGAGGGGGTGGGAGGTGTGGAGGGGGTGAATGTTGTGGATATCAAAGGTGGAGGTGAGAGGTAGGTGTGGGTGGTGTGGATATCAAAGTGGAGGGTGGAGGTGAAAGATAGGTGTGGAGGGGGTTATGAGTGGATAGGTGACACTGGAGGGTGTGGGTGGGTGGATATCAAAAGTGGAGGAAAGTGGATGGGGTATATAGAAGGAGGGCCTGTATGTAGGGGATGGATATCAAACATGGAGGGGGTGGGAGGTGGAAGTGTGAGTGGTGTGGATGGTGGAGGTGTGGATATTAAAGGTGGATGAGAAGGGACCGTGTATGACCGTAATATGAAGCAAGAGTTAAATCTAGAGGCCAACATAGTAAATAAGGAGAGAGAGAGAGAGAGAGAGAGAGAGAGAGAGAGAGAGAGAGAGAGAGAGAGATAGAGAAATATGAGAGAGAGAGAGAAGAGAGAGAGAGAGATAGAGTAGAGAGGAGAGAGAGAGAGAGAGAGAGCGAGAGCGGTGAGGAGAGCGAGAGGCGAGAGCGAGAGCGAGATGTGAGT